>CM077667.1:537574221-538774221 GCA_039707655.1 Elymus sibiricus
ACGTAAGCAAATCTATGCCTTTGTGAGAAGCAAATATGTGTATCTCATGGAAGAAAAAAATATGTTTTCTCCTTTTCCACGAGTCAAAGCTATCGTTTTATGGAAGCAAATCTGTGGGTCTCATAAAATATAAAATAAACGTGTGTTTCCCTTTTCCGAGAGGCACAGTTGTGCCTCTCACGAAATCAAATATATGCCTCTATAAGAAAAACAGTATGTGCTTCTCGTGAAAGCAAAAAAACACAACAAAAAAAAACAATTTTTTTTCTGAAAAACCTAGGACAAACCGATGAAAATGGAAAAGGCAAAAAACATCTAAAATACGAAAACACCTATAGAAAAAAGTAAAACAAAATCCTGAGGGAGCACCCAACATTCGGCACATGGCGTCAGCTGTTCTCATCTCACCCTAGTGACCCTTGCGGTGCTTCTGCAAGGGGTACCCTTTATTACTTGGTCTCGCAATCGTGCCCCCCCACCAGCCCCGTGATAGCGCTTTGGGTGGCCCAAGTGCGGGGCGGGACTCCCCTGTTTTTTTCATTTCTGTTTTTTTTTTGCTTTTTATAAATTAGGAAAATCTCCCTGAATCCCAAATTCAAAAAAATCAGGATTTTCAAAATAGTTCAGAAAATATAAAAATGTGTATAAATTAAAAAAATTGAAATTCAAAAATACTCACGAATTTCACTAATTGTCCATGAATCTAAAAAATATTCATGTATTTTAAAAAAAATGTTATCATATTAAAAAATATTCATGTATTAGAAAAATATTCTTGTATTTCTAGAAATGTACTTGAATTTGAAACAAAGTTCAAAATTTAGAAAATGGATATGCATTAAATAAATGTTCCTCAATTTGTTAAAAACTTATCATATTTATAACATTTTTCGTGTTTTAAGAAAAGTAACGAATTTGAAAAATGAACCTGATTTCTTAAGATGTTCATGAATTTGCGAAGTGTTCCCAAATTTTATGAAATGTTCATGAATTCAAAAATGTCCATGATTTAAATATCTAGTCTTGAAATCATGAAATGTTCACAGTTTCAAGCAATATTCGTTTATTTAAATAAGATTCACGACATCAAAAATAGAAGTGAAGCCATATACTAAAAATCAAAATAAAATGAAGAAAAATAAACAAAAAAATATTTCATGAAAGAGTGAGCCTAGCGCTGGTTCGCGTCGCCCGTGCTCGCACGGACGTGAATAGGGCCGGCCTAGCAACCTGCTGAAAAGCAAAAGGCGAAGGAAAAATGTCACGTTTATTCGGGAGAAGTGGGCCTCGATCTTCTGACGCCCAAGAACGTGTTTGGTTGCCTTCCTACAACAGTGCCCGCATTTCATATACATCTCAATCGCAGCCTGGTTGGGCAAAAACAAGTAACAAATCAACATCTGCATGTTGTTTGGTTGCATGCATTGCATCAATGGCCACTTTAGAGATGGCTGTTTGGTTGCTGATACGTCTCCAACGTATCTATAATTTATGAAGTATTCATGCCATGTTTACAATAATTTTATATAATTTTGATATGATTTGATTAGAACTAACCCGGACTGACGCTGTTTTCAGCAGAGCTACCGTGGTGTTGTTTTTGTGCGGAAATAAAAGTTCTCGGAATGGGCTGAAAATTTACGGAGAATATTTTTGGAAAATATAAAAAATACCGGAGCAAAAAGATACCGGAGAGGAGTCCCGAGGAGGCCACAAGCCTAGGGGGCGCGCCCCCCTAGGGCGCGCCCCCCTGGCTTGTGGGCCCCTCGAGCACTCCCCTGACGTGATTCCAACGCCAAGTACTCCTATAAATTGAGAAACCTCCAGAAAGAAACCTAGATCGGGAGTTCCGCCGCCGCAAGCCTCTGTAGCCACGAAAAACCAATCGGGAGCCCGTTCCGGCACCCTGCCGGAGGGGGAAACCATCACCGGAGGCCATCTTCATCATCCTGGCGGTCTCCATGACGAGGAGGGAGTAGTTCACCCTCGGGGCTGAGGGTATGTACCAGTAGCTATGTGTTTGATCTCTCTCTCTCTCTCTCGTGTTCTTGAGATGACACGATCTTGATGTACCGCGAGCTTTATTGATATAGATGAATCATATGGAGTTTTCCCCTCTCTATCTTCTTGTGATGAATTGAGTTTCCGCTTTCAAGTTTTCTTATCGGATTGAATCTTTAAGGATTTGAGAACACTTGATGTATGTCTTGTGATGGGATATCCGTGGTGACAGTGGGATGTTCTATTGATCCACTTGATGTATGTTTTGGTGATCAACTTGCGGGTTCCGTGACCTTGGGAATCTATGCATAGGGGTTGGCACACGTTTTCGTCTTGACTCTCCGGTAGAAACTTTGGAGCACTCTTTGAAGTTCTTTGTGTTGGATTGAACATGATGAATCTAAAATTGTGAGATGCATATCGTATAATCAAGCCCATGGGTACTCATGGTGACATTGGGGTATCTAGGTGACATTAGGGTTTTGGTTGATGTGTATCTTTAGGTGTTATTTTAGTACGAACTCTAGGGCTGTTCGTGACACTTATAGGGATAGCTCATAAGATTGATCGGAAAAGATAACTTTGAGGTGGTTTCGTACCCTACAATAATTTCTTCGTTTGTTCTCCGCTATTTGTGACTTTGGAGTGAACTCTTTGTCGCACGTGAGGGATTTACATATGATTCAACTATGTTAGTATTGTTGAGAGAACTTGCACTAGTGAAAGTATGAACCCTAGGCCTTGTTTCCAAGCATTGCAATACCGTTTTTGCTCACTTTTGCTACTTGCTACCTTGCTGTTTTTATATTTTCAGATTACAAAAACCTATATCTACCATCCATATTACACTTGTATCATCATCTCTTCGCCGAACTAGTGCACCTATACAATTTACCATTGTATTGGGTGTGTTGGGGACAGAAGAGACTCTTTGTTATTTGGTTGCAGGGTTGTTTGAGAGAGACCATCTTCATCCTACGCCTCCCACGGATTGGTAAACCTTAGGTCATCCACTTGAGGGAAATTTGCTACTGTCCTACAAAACTCTGCGCTTGGAGGCCCAACACGAGTCTACAAGAAGAAGGTTGCGTAGTAGACATCAGTTGCCCACATATGTGCTTCAGGGGTGAGCAGATGCAAACCACACAGCTGTTTGGTTGCATACACGTTGTCTTCTGCTCACCCCATTCAAATAATGTGGTAGCCTTACCACCACATTTAGAGCAGAATAACCGACATAACTAAGTAGCAATCAGCAGATAAACAACAGTAGACATGCAGCAAACAACAGATTAAACAACAGCTAAACCTGCATACTGCTAGTAAGGCATATGTTTTAAAACAACAGGGGCATCCCATGCCCCCTTATTCACCACAACGTGTTGAACCTTGGCCAAAATATTAAAAGTTTCAACAAACTACCTAGCAAGTTCTCTCCATCACTGTAAGCTAACTAACAAGTTCAGATTAAGTTCCCACCATCTACAACGCGAGCGAAATGTCCCCAATGTAGCTGTGCCTACTGCAGCACACCCTGCACCAGATCGAGTTGTCGTTGTTGCAGATGTGCACCTTCAGGCCAAGGCCAGAGAGACGTAGCACGACGAGGTCGTCGGGGACGATCCTGTGGCGGCGGCAGAAGTACTGCCAGCCACGGCCAAGCACCATCTACCCCTGAAACTTCTGGACCTGAACCCAGAACTCGCACCACTTGTTCGCCGAGAGCCTGACCATCAGCTAGTCCTTCATCACCTCGACAAACTTGGGAGGGATGACGAGCATGGCGAGATTTTCCATGTCCTTGATCTGCACATAGAAGCGCAGCAGCTCTCCGGACACCTCCTCGTGCCTGGTCCTAGGAACTCGTCTCCTTGAACGAGGCAGGCTCATGAAGGTGCCCCTGCCAGGTAGGTTCACCCGCTTAAGGCAGCGGTTCGTGGGGATGAAGTCATGGGTGCCTTTGGCGCCAACCACAAAATGAGCTCCTCCTCCGGCCCTGTCCCAATCCGTCTTCATCACCTTGTCAGGTAAGATGATATGGGTTAGTAACAGAGCATTGGGATCAGACACTAATCAGTGGCACTAACCGAAGAAGAAGTGTCACTGATGAGTGGCACTTGCTCATGGGCAACAACTACTGATCAGTGCACTTTCGAAAACATCATGCACACGATCATAAGCTAGCAGTGCAACTTGTGACCACTTCCACATTTGGCAGCATGCTACATTGGTACTAGTACCTAAAGGAGCAAACACAATGGTCCTACATACCATGAACACAATGAACGTAACGAAATCATGCAACATACCCTGCATATGCCAACACCAATCTCTGCCTAAGAACAAATCAAACACGAAGCTTGAACACACACAAATCTGCTAACTACAATGTACCTACCTATCATGCAAGAACCAATCTACCCTGCCTATGAACAGGATGAACACTAAGCTTGAACCCACTGATCGAAGCATGAACACGAAGCAATCTAATCGCCGATAGGCTATGAACAATAACAGTAACACACAAGAAGGAATCGATTGGATTTGAATCGATCGCTTGGAATCGAATCCAATCCTATCCTATCGATTCCATGTCATGCCTAATGCAGAAAACCCTAATCTACATGTACAAGGAGAGGGGAGATTCGTAACTTACCGGAGCACATGGAGTTGGAGTGTACACCGGCCGGGGAGAAAAACCCGGCGGGATGGAGATGGCGGGAGCAGAGGAGGGTTGGCATTGCCCCGGTGCTCGTGGCCACGTGGGAGGTCGAGCAAGTGGGTGCCGTCGTCCATGGGCCTGCCGCGCTGCCCGGAGAAAACCTTCGAATGGGGGTAAAAAACGCGCCAGAAGGGGTTCCGAGCAGCGGCACGGGGGCCGCCCCATCCGGCACCGCCACCAAACCCAGGACCAAGAGGTCCAGATATGGCAGCAGAGCCAGAGCAACCGACACCGCATTGGCCGAACGAGCGGGCCTGGTGTAGTATGGCGACGGGCGCGGAGGGCCGCCATCAGGTCGACTCCCGAGTTCGCTAGACCGGCAACCCACCGCTCTTGGATGCGGTTGTTGCCGGCGTTTATGGGGGTGAGCGAACGGTGCGGCGGCGGGCGAGCCATCGGAGGAGAGGAGAGAAACGGGCGGTGAGGAAAGTGAGGGAGAGTACTGGTGTGAAAGGAAGCATGCAGCCAAGAGCCACACGTGGCTGCACTAAGCCTGGCTACCAAGAAACTGCTGATTCGGCAGTAGCTCGTGGGCGTGGCATGGGACTACTTTAAGTTACGTGCGGGCCGAGATGTGGATGCAGCGCATGCAACCAAACATCTGTTTTTGTCCCGTGCGGGCCTGGTTGGGCCAAATGTGAGCAACCAAACACGTCTCACGTCGATGCCCACACGCGTTAACAACTGGACCAAGCTCAGTTTGTTGATTACTTGAGGAAAATAGAGCTCTCTGACCTTTCATTCAGTGCAAACATTAACCATATACTAGTATTATATACGGAAGAGGATTTGTGTCTCTCGGGTGCCACACACTCTTATATGAATATAGCATTAGAAAACATATTAGGAAATTTAAAATAAATTCTAAAATTTTAGGATATGAAAATTGGGTGCCCGTTGCACACCCGTGTTCATTTTCCTGGGGAAGGGTTGTTGGAAATATGCCCTAGAGGCAATAATAAAATGGTTATTATTATATTTCCTTGTTCATGATAAATGTTTATTATCCATGCTAAATTGTATTGATTGGAAACTCAAATACATGTGTGGGTACATAGACAACAATGTGTCCCTAGTAAGCCTCTGATGGACTAGCTCGTTGCTCAAAGATGGTCAAGGTTTCCTGGCCATAGACATGAGTTGTCATTTGATGATGAGATCACATCATTAGGAGAATAATGTGATGGACAAGACCCAAACTATGAACGTAGCATATGATCGTGTCAGTTTATTGCTATTGTTTTCTGCATGTCAAGTATGTGTTCCTATGACCATGAGATCATGTAACTCACTGACACCAGAGGAGTACCTTATGTGTATCAAACATCACAACATAACTGGGTGACTATAAAGATGCTCTACAGGTATCTCCGAAGGTGTCTGTTGAGTTGACATGGATCAAGACTGGGATTTGTTACTCCGTGTGATGGGGAGATATCACAGGGCCCACTCGGTAATACAACATCACAATGAGCCTTGCAAGCAAAGTGACTAAAGAGTTAGCCACGGGATCTTGTATTACGGAACGAGTAAAGAGACTTGCCGGTAATGAGATTGAACTAGGTATGGAGATACCGACGATCGAATCTCGGGCAAGTAACATACCGATAAACAAAGGGAACAGTGTACGGGATTAACTGAATCCTTGACATAGAGGTTCAACCGATAAAGATCTTGAACCAATATGGGCATCCAGGTCCCGCTATTGGTTATTGCCCGTAGAGGTGTCTCGGTCATGTCTACATGTTGGGGAACGCGACAGAAAACAAAAATTTTCGGTATAGCGAGCGCGCCCAGGATCACTATGGAGATTGCATACAAGGTTTGATCTGATCCGTACCGACTCGTAGCGCAGCGGAAGACGAGTCAGTGGAGATCGTTGGTGCAGATTCCCGCAGCTAGGATTTTACAACCTCCCAACCGCGAGAATGTACTCCCTCGTCGGATAGCCCTTCGGGAGGCGGTCGGACAGTCCCCCGGACGATGTCACGGACAGCCCTTCGGGAGGACCCTAGAAACTCGAACGGAAACTCGGACAGCCCTTCGGGAGGACCCTCGAACAGCCCCTCGGGCAAAAGATCGAAACTACGACCTCTCTACGGGGTTGCACACATACAGTGTCATCTATCCGACAGGGCTTCGCCGTCCAGAACTAATTCCTGTCGGAACCCAGACAGCCTTTCGGCTCTACGAAAAACTCTTTTCGTGTGAGGGAGAAGAGAGAGCTTGCAAAGCAAAGCATGTGTATGAGAGCAAAGGATGATCTTATGGCAGCCCACACACCTCCTATTTATAGGAAACCCAAGGGGTAGGGTGGTTTTACAAGAAAACCCAAAACCCACATGGAAAGGAGTCCTTCCCAAGGACCTAAAAGGTGAAACCAAGGAACAAGAGGGACTCCATGAAGGAGTCCACCATGTGGCCGGCCACACCCTCATGTGGGGCCCCAAAATTGGCCCCTATCCATCCATGTCATCCCCAAGATCTTTTGGAGCAAAGCACCAAAAGGTGGCTTTCCAAAAATATCCCAAAAAGCACTTTCACTATTCACGACGACATTTTTCAGCGTCTGATTGAACTGAAAATATTCATGTGGGCTTAGAACAATTCTAGTACCCACCAAAATAATTTTCAACGCGAGCCGGAACAATTCCGGTTTAGTGATTTCATCTGCGAAAAGCATCTGAAGCGGTTTCGGCAGCTCCGGAACATTTCCGGTTTTCATCCCGGAAAATTCCAGAAAGTTTCCAGAATGATTCTGGCACCCTCCAAGAATTATCAGGCATGTGCCAAAACCAATTTTACTTTATGGTATCCTCTGAAACAACTTTTCAGTTTCACCGGAACTCATCCGGTGACCTCTCTGCGGAACTTTTCCGCTGTCCGAAACTTTTCCGGCGTCCGAAACTTTTTCGGTGATTTTCTCTCAGACTCCCTATCTAGTATTCAGCAGATAGATGACCCTTAAGCGTGTGACCCTATAGGTTCGGTGAAGTATAGACATGACCCGGAACCCCTTCCGATCAATGATCAACATCGGAGCCGTGGACACCCATATCGATCCCTATACCCACACGAATAAATATTCGAGTGAACCTCCAGTTGCCATGTGCTATTCCTGTTGCTTCGCGATATGTTACAATTACCCGAGGTGAGACATGTAGGCATCCTCGTGGATCAACAACTTGTCCACAATGCCAGTTACCTCGTTGCCGGTATTGTTCTCTTTTCTCGTTCCCGTGTTCCGGCATCCCAGTGATCAAATCACAAGTGTCTGGCCAGACGATGACGGATACCGTAACACCGAGAGGGCCCAGAGATATCTCTCCATCGACGGAGGAGCAAATCCCAATATTGAGCTATCAAGTTACTTGACATACTTTTCCATGAACCCGTAAGCAGCCGTAATAGCCACCCTATTACGGATGACGTTTAACAAACCCCAAAGTTCATGAAGCAAGCATGAAGAAACTCGATACTCTCATGGTCTAAGGAATAATGCAAACATTAACCATCTCTGTGTTATTTAACCATTAACTTGTGACGAATATATCTCATAGTATAACATCAATTTGGGTCGATTCAACACAAGTGTTCTACCAACATCGTGCCCTCAAAATTGCCGGCATAGCCATGCCCATGATCAGGAAAACAGGATCATCATGCAATACTTGAGCCAGTCTTAGAGGCAAGACTAGGAATACAATTTACCATTTATTATACCACACGTGCACATGAGTTTCCCTCCAAGCCTCGTGGTTATTGTAGACTTGAGAATCGTTGCAGTTATAGCATGGATCATAAACATTCATTACAAACTTGGAGATACAAAAGTAACTGATATTACTGCCTCTAGGGCATATCTCCTACAGTCTCCCACTTGCACTAGAGTCAGAATCTAGTTACATGGCTTCCCTAACACCGATGGCAATCCGGTGTTGCTCATGCTTTGCTCGTGGTAGAGGCTTCGTCATCGGGTCTGACACATTCAGATCTGTGTGAACTTTGCGTACTTTCACTAAACCTTCTTCGACATGATGTCGAATGAGTTTATATTTGCGTTGAATATGCATTGTCTTATGGTGCGAACACGGCTCCCTTGCCTGAGCCACGGCGCCACTATTATCACAATAGATCTCCACCGGGTCGAGAGCACTTGGAACCACACCAAGATCTTCAAGAAATTGCTTGATACCGACAACTTTCTTGGAGGCTTCTGAAGCAGCAACATATTCCGCCTCCGTCGTAGAATCCGCTACAGTCTTTTGTTTGGAACTTTTCCAATCAACTGCGCCGCCGTTCAATATGAAAACATAGCCAGATTGAGATTTGAAGTCATCTGGGTCAGACATGAAGCCTGCATCAGTGTAACAACTTACAATAAGCTCTTCATCACCTCCGTACACAAGGAGTAAATCCTTGGTCCTCCTGAGGTACTTAAGAATACCCTTGACTGCGGCCCAGTGTTCCAATCCTGGATCACCTTGGTACCGGCTGCTAACACTTAGCGCATAGGAAACATCCGGTCTTGTACATAGCATGGCATACATAATAGAACCAACTGCCGAAGCATATGGAATATCATTCATTAGTACTCGCTCATCAAGGGTCCGAGGACTCTGATTCTTGCAAAGCACTGTGCCAGGTGACATGGGGAGTAGGCCTTTCTTGGAGTTCTCCATGTTGAACCTTTTCAACACCTTGTCAATGTACGTGCTTTGGCTTAGCGCTATCAGGCGTCTTGATCTATCTCTATAGATCCTGATGCCTAATACATATGCCGCTTCGCCTAAGTCTTTCATTGAAAAACTCTTCTTCAATGAGTCTTTTATTTCGCTAAGAAAATTCACGTCATTTCCAATCAACAATATGTCATCCACATACAAGATTAGAAATGCTTTTGCGCTCCCACTAAACTTCTTGTACACACAAGATTCTTCATCGTTCCTGATGAAGCCAAACTCTTTGACCACTTCATCAAAACGAATATTCCAGCTCCTTGATGCTTGCTTCTGACCATAAATGGCTTTCTGAAGCTTACATACCTTTCCAGCATTCTTAGGATCGACAAAACCTTCTGGCTGTATCATGTATACATCCCTATCAAGGTTTCCATTTAGGAAAGCCGTTTTGACATCCATCTGCCATATTTCATAATCGAAATAAGCAGCAATTGCTAGTAATATCCGAACAGACCTAAGCATAGCTACGGGCGAGAAAGTCTCGTCGTAGTCCTCTCCTGGAACTTGCGTGAACCCTTTCGCAACAAGTCTAGCTTTGTGGATAGTAATGTTACCATCCGCGTCCGTCTTTCTTTTGAAAATCCATTTACAACCAATGGGTTTTACGCCATCTGGAAGTTCTTCCAAGTTCCAAACTTGGTTTTCGTACATGGATTCCATTTCGGATCTCATGGCTTTGTGCCATTCCCTTGAGCTAGGCCCCGCCATCGCTTCCTTGTAGTGCGCAGGTTCATCGTCTTCAAGAATGAAGATTTCGTTATGAAACCACTCAGGTGGCTGGATAGCCCTACCTGATCTGCGCGGTTCAGTTACAACAGTGTTTGAAGTTTCCGCATCACATGCGACAACTTCCGGCTCGGTTGTAGGGATAATTAGCGGAATTTCTTCCGGTTCCTTAGCCATATCAACGGTTGCCGAAGATTCACTAATCTCATTAAGTTGTACTGTCCTCCCACTTAATTCTTTTGCGAGAAACTCTTTCTCGAGAAAACGTCCAAACCTTGCGACAAACACTTTGCCCTCGGACTGGTTGTAGAAGGAATACCCAATGGTGTCTATTGGATAACCTACAAAATAACATTTGTCTGATCTGGGGTCGAGTTTGCTTGGTTGTAAACGTTTTACATAAGCTTCACAACCCCACACCTTGAGATGCGACACATTGGGTTTCTTCCCATACCATAAAGCGTATGGTGTCGTCTCAACAGACTTAGACGGTGCTCTGTTTAGTGTGTGAGCGGCAGTGAGCAGTGCGTGACCCCAAAAAGATATCGGTAGATCCGTAAGAGACATCATCGACCTTACCATGTCTAACAGGGTTTGGTTACGTCGCTCTGACACTCCGTTTCGCTGTGGAGTTCCAGGAGGCGTAAGCTGTGAAACGATTCCACGGTCACTCAGATGCTGGCCAAACTCATGACTAAGATATTCGCCTCCGCGATCAGACCGCAGAAACTTAATCTTTTTGTCACGATGATTTTCTACCTCATTCTGAAATTCTTTGAACTTTTCAAAGGTTTCCGACTTATGCTTCATTAAGTAGATATAGCCATACCGACTTAAATCATCGGTAAAAGTCACGAAGTAAAAATACCCACCCCGTGCGGCCGTGTTCATTGGACCACATACATCACTATGTATTATTTCCAATAATTCACCCGCCCGTTCAGGATGACCCATGAACGGCGTCTTGGTCATTTTTCCCATCAAGCAAGCTTCACATGTGTCAAATGATTCAAAATCAAGGGACGGTAAAACTCCATCTTTATGGAGTCTTTGCATGCGTTTCTTTCCGATGTGGCCAGGCCGACAGTGCCGCAAATAAGTGGTGGTGGTATCAGCCTTCTTAAGGCGTTTAGCATTCACGTTAAAGACATCATTTCCACATTCAAGATTTAGTATGAAAAGGCCCCCAACAATGGGTGCAAATCCATAAAACATATCCTTACAATAAAGTGAACAACCATTGTTCTCAGACTTGTAGGAGTACCCATCGTGCACTAAACATGATCCAGAGATAATGTTTCTACACAACAACGGAACAAAATAACAGTTACTAAGTTCCAAAATAAATCCTGAAGGGAGACGTAGAGGCATAATGCCGATGGCTTGAGCGGCGATCCCAGCGCCGTTCCCGACACGCATCACGACTTCATTCTTTGCCAGCTTGCGCGCCTTCTGAAGCCCCTGTATCGTGTTGCAAATGTGAGCAATCGATCCGGTATCAAATACCCAAGACTTAGAATTTTCGCTAGCAAGCAAAACGTCAATGACATTAACTTGTATAACAATTATACCTGTTCCGGTTTTCCCGGACTTCTTATCTTCCAGATACTTCTTGCAGTTTCTCTTCCAGTGTCCTGTGCCCTTGCAGTAGAAGCACTCAGTTTCATTCTTGGCTCCGCCCTTAGATTTGCGTTGGAAGCCGGTCTTACCGGCGCCCTTGCCCTTCTTTGGCTTGCCTTTCTTTTTGAAACTGGCAGTTTTATTCACAAGCAACACTTGCTTGCGATTTTTTTGCAGTGCTCCTTCAACAGATTTCAGCATGGCAAGCACCTCATTAGGTGTTTTGTCCATCCCATTCATGTTGTAGTTCATGACAAAACCTCCGTAAGAAGGGGGGAGTGAACGGAGCAACATGTCCATTACATGCTCTTCTGGAAGTGGAAATTCCAGGGTTTTAAGCCTTTCAGCGTAGCCAATCATATTGACTACGTGCTCGCCAACTGAACTGCCCTCAGCCATCTTGGTCTCCGACATCATTTTCATGATATCAAAACGTTCAGACCGTGCATTAAACTTGTACAGAGCATCCAGATCTTTGATCATATCAAAGGAGTTATGGAATTCAAAACGTTTTTGAAGCTCTGAACTCATGCAAGACAGCATGAGACACTGCACTAAGTTGAAATCATCATCCTTAGTGGCCCAGACATTTTGTATGTCTGCCGCGGCTGTTGCCGTCGGCTTAGGTGGAAGAGCTCCATCAAGCACGTACACTTTCTTAGCGCTCCTGAGGACAATCCTCAGGGTACGGACCCAGTCCGCATAGTTGTTTCCATTCGCAGCTAACTTCTCTTTCTCTAACATAGGGCCTAAGTTGAACGCGGTGTTGCGAGCCATTTGATCTACAACGGAAAACACAAGTTCATTTAGACTTTGTTCATAACGATTTTTGGCACTAGTGAATAAACAATTTTATTCTAAAGTGCGCTCCCACTCAAATCAACATCTCTCAAAATTGATTGTGAGTGATTCAAGATCCGCATTTCCATTCACCGTCACGGTTCGAGATGAACACCCATGGCGTGAACTTCAATCGGTAGGCAAACTTGCCGATCACATCTCTATGCGATTCTTGTTCATCTTTCGATGCGTGTGTTCCGAGCTCAGGACTTTCCTGGCAGAACGTCAAGACAACCAAGTGATCTCGCTGCGAGGTCTCAACTCACCCACCTCACACTTCTCTAATCGTTCGCACCCATGGAGATCATGCAATGCCCCGAAGAGATAGGTGCCGTGACGGTGCTACACTTGGGAGAACACTAACTACTTGATATTTTGTGAGAGATCACCCTAATAAAAGGCGACTACCGCGCAATCAAGAAGGGTGCATCAAGAGGGATAAACATCTCAGGCAATTCATAATAGCATGATATGGTATAGCCCCTTCTGACGGAGAAGTCAAGTATTCTTCGTCTTCGGCATTCGCGTCGGTGTTCACCTTTGCGAAGATTGCCACCACCTTCTCGATGCACCAGATAATATTGCTATCTCTATAGCTAATAAAATAAGTGCATTACACAAGGTTGACACGCAGGTCATTAAAGTGCAATCATATGGCTCCAGCCATCATGCCGAATCATGACACGCAGGTCATGTTAATTACATCATATAGTCATCTCATACATAATCAAATTTAATATGAGCATTGTTATACCATATCACATGCAAATCCATCCTGCAAAACCAAGTTAGACGCTTCTAATCGGTTTATGCAAAATTTTATTTTACGTGGCTTCTAAGGTTTTGACTTAAACCGCAGCTACCAACGTTTATCATCAAGTATGATACTTCAAGTTGCTAGATTAACTTTCCAGGGTTTATGAAACACGAGATAATAAAATCTCGAGCCCCATACTAAACTTCGTCATACGCGTGACCCCCGTGCAGATCATATCTGCATTGCCCTTCGTCTGCGAAACATCCATCTTTCTTTAACTAAAGTGGAACCCAAAGAACTGTTAGCACTTCGTTGATCTGTCAATCAGCATACTCAGGAGCAGCATGAAAGGATCGCGGATTGCCAGAACTTTGTGAGATTCCACCATGCCGTCAAGATCAGGAGTACGCAAATTCACGGGAAGCAACAGGAACATCATAATTTTCAGTAATAGATCTTATCTACTACAAAATTATACTATGCAATACCCATACATCTCATGTATTCTAGATCATAACATGCATCTACTCATAGCCTGGCTCTTGATGCCACTGTTGGGGAACGCGACAGAAAACAAAAAATTTCGGTATAGCGAGCGCGCCCAGGATCACTATGGAGATTGCATACAAGGTTTGATCTGATCCGTACCGACTCGTAGCGCAGCGGAAGAAGAGTCGGTGGAGATCGTTGGTGCAGATTCCCGCAGCTAGGATTTTACAACCTCCCAACCGCGAGAATGTACTCCCTCGTCGGACAGCCCTTCGGGAGGCGGTCGGACAGTCCCCCGGACGATGTCACGGACAGCCCTTCGGGAGGACCCTCGAAACTCGAACGGAAACTCGGACAGCCCTTCGGGAGGACCCTCGAACAGCCCCTCGGGCAAAAGATCGAAACTACGACCTCTCTACAGGGTTGCACACATACGGTGTCATCTATCCGACAGGGCTTCGCCGTCCAGAACTAATTCCTGTCGGAACCCAGACAGCCTTTCGGCTCTACGAAAAACTCTTTTCGTGTGAGGGAGAAGAGAGAGCTTGCAAAGCAAAGCATGTGTATGAGAGCAAAGGATGATCTTATGGCAGCCCACACACCTCCTATTTATAGGAAACCCAAGGGGTAGGGTGGTTTTACAAGAAAACCCAAAACCCACATGGAAAGGAGTCCTTCCCAAGGACCTAAAAGGTGAAACCAAGGAACAAGGGGGACTCCATGAAGGAGTCCACCATGTGGCCGGCCACACCCTCATGTGGGGCCCCAAAATTGGCCCCTATCCATCCATGTCATCCTCAATATCTTTTGGAGCAAAGCCCCAAAAGGTGGCTTTCCAAAAATATCCCAAAAAGCACTTTCACTATTCACGACGACATTTTTCAGCGTCTGATCGAACTGAAAATATTCATGTGGGCTTAGAACAATTCTAGTACCCACCAAAATAATTTTCAACGCGAGCCGGAACAATTTCGGTTTAGTGATTTCATCTGCGAAAAGCATCTGAAGCGGTTTCGGCAGCTCCGGAACATTTCCGGTTTTCATCCCGGAAAATTCCAGAAAGTTTCCAGAATGATTCTGGCACCCTCCAAGAATTATCAGGCATGTGCCAAAACCAATTTGACTTTATGGTATCCTCTGAAACAACTTTTCAGTTTCACCGGAACTCATCCGGTGACCTCTCTGCGGAACTTTTCCGCTGTCCGAAACTTTTCCGGCGTCCGAAACTATTTCGGTGATTTTCTCTCAGACTCCTTGTCTAGTATTCAGCAGATAGATGACCCTTAAGCGTGTGACCCTATAGGTTCGGTGAAGTATAGACATGACCCGGAACCCCTTCCGATCAATGATCAACATCGGAGCCGTGGACACCCATATCGATCCCTATACCCACACGAATAAATATTCGAGTGAACCTCCAGTTGCCGTGTGCTATTCCTGTTGCTTCGCGATATGTTACAATTACCCGAGGTGAGACATGTAGGCATCCTCGTGGATCAACAACTTGTCCACAATGCCAGTTACCTCGTTGTCGGTATTGTTCTCTTTTCTCGTTCCCGTGTTCCGGCATCCCAGTGATCAAATCACAAGTGTCTGGCCAGACGATGATGGATACCGTAACACCGAGAGGGCCCAGAGATATCTCTCCAGCGACGGAGGAGCAAATCCCAATCTTGAGCTATCAAGTTACTTGACATACTTTTCCATGAACCCGTAAGCAGCCGTAATAGCCACCCTATTTCGGATGACGTTTAACAAACCCCAAAGTTCATGAAGCAAGCATGAAGAAACTCGATACTCTCATGGTCTAAGGAATCATGCAAACATTAACCATCTCTGTGTTATTTAACCATTAACTTGTGACGAATATATCTCATAGTATAACATCAATTTGGGTCGATTCAACACAAGTGTTCTACCAACATCGTGCCCTCAAAATTGCCGGCATAGCCATGCCCATGATCAGGAAAACAGGATCATCATGCAATACTTGAGCCAGTCTTAGAGGCAAGACTAGGAATACAATTTACCGTTTATTATACCACACGTGCACATGAGTTTTCCTCCAAGCCTCGTGGTTATTGTAGACTTGAGAATCATTGCAGTTATAGCATGGATCATAAACATTCATTACAAACTTGGAGATACAAAAGTAACTGATATTACTGCCTCTAGGGCATATGTCCTACACTACATAGTTCTCGAACCCGCAGGGTCTGCACACTTAACGTTCGGTGACGTTTCGGTATTATTGAGTTATGTATGTTGGTGACCGAAGGTTGTTCGGAGTCCCGGATGAGATCCCGGGCGTCACGAGGAGCTCTGGAATGGTCCGGAGGTAAAGATTTATATATAGGAAAGTGGTATTTGGTTTCCGGAAAAGTTTCGGGTATTTTCGGTAGTGTACCGGGAGTGACGAATGGGTTCCGGGGGTCCACCGGGGGGGGGCCCACCCACTCCAGGGGGCCACATGATCCCAAGAGGTGGCGCACCAGCCCCTGATGGGCTGGGCGGCCAACCGATGAGGGCCCATGTGCCCAAGAGGCAAAAAGGTGGAAGGGTGGGAGGAGTCCATATTGGAGTAGGACTCCTCCCTAGCCGACCTCCTAGTTGGAGGTGGACTCCACCTCCTTGGCCGTTGGCCAAGGCCCTAGGGGAAACCCTAGGGCGCCTCCTCCCACCCCTTCCTTCTATATATAGTGGAGGTTTGAGGGCAGCCCAACACCTGAAAAGCCACGTGTTGCCCTCTCTCCCTCTAGATCGTTTTCTCCTCTAGATTAGTTTGGTAGAGCTTGGCGTAGCCCTGCCGGATTAGTTCACCACCACAGCCACCACGTTGTTGTGCTGCCGGAGAACCCATCTACCTCTCCGCCCTCCCTTGCTGGATCAAGGAGGCGGAGATCGTCATCGAGCTGTACGTGTGCTGAACGCGGAGATGCCGTCCGTTCGGCTGCTAGATCGTGATTGGATCGCGGGACCACTACTAGGGAAAACCTTATACACAGAAGCTTACTAGTAGCGCTTGTTAAAATGAGGCGCTACTGCTATATAACAGTAGCGCGGTGTGAAAAACATCGCTACTGTTATATTTATAGCAGTAGCGCGTCCCAGATAAAACGCGCTACTACTATACCTGCCACACCGTTGCCTACAGGCTAGGTATAGTAGTAGCGCCCATCTACAGATAGCGCTACTGCTAAGAAAATAATAGTAGCGCGTTTTAAGGAGCCAGCGCTGCAACTAAGAAAAGCAAAAGAAAAGAAAAAAAGGAAAGAAAAAAAGAAAAGGAAAATTAAAGAAAAAGAAAAAATGAAAGCAATAGCAGCAGCGCCTGTTCTCGAAAGCGCTATAGTTACATTAGTTATAGCGCGTTTCCCGTACACGCGCTATAGATAACTTAGCTATAGCAGTAGCGCTTTCCTATAACCCGCGCTGTGACTACGTAGCTACAGCGCTTGTGCAGGAGCCGCGCTACGGCTAAGTTTGACTTGCCCCTGCGCGGGCGTCCCTCCTTCCCCAATTCCCCATTCCTCGTAACTTCTCCCTCGCCGCCCCTGCTCCCTCGCCGCCACTACCTCCGTTGCCGTCACCGGAGCTGCCACCGGAGCCGCGCGCCGTCGCCATCACCGGAGCCGCCACCGGAGCCGCGCGCCCTCGACGCCCCCGGAGCCACCCTCGTCCGCTCCTCGCCGCCCTGCCTCCCTCGACGCCCCTGCCTCCCTCACCATTACCGGAGCCGCCGTAGACGCCACCGAAGCCACCCTCGATGCCCTCCCCGCCACCGTCTCCCCCGAGCACCTCCCCGCCACCGTCTCCCCCGAGCACCCTCTCTGTAAGCCCCCACCCCTCCTCTCTAGGTTAATTTACTTAGGTGAATTTAGTTATGAACCCTAGCTAGGTTTAAGCTGAGTAGTAGTGGTACAGTAGGTGAATACTTTGCAAGAGGGCAGTAGGTTAATTTACTTAGGTGAATTTAGGTATGAACCCTAGGCTTAAGTATGAACCCTAGGTTTTGTTATGAACCCTAGGTAGCTAGGTTTTGGTATAAACCCTAGGTAGCTATTTTGATATATATGAATTTAGCTAGATATCAAATTAGGACAGAAATATTATTCTAGGGCAGTACTGAATTTTTTTCATTTCATCATTATAGAGCACTAAAGTTAATTGAATTTTGTTCTATTAGTAGTTAACTGAATTTTTTTCATTTCATCATTGTAGAGCACTAAAGTTAAATGAATTTTGTTCTATTAGTAGTTAGCTGAATTTGCTTCTACACTTAGTTTTTGAATTAGCTTGTGAAATTTGGACATGTATATTTGGACATGTGGTTGCTCGTGTATATTTGGACATGTGTTGCGGTGTCGAAGATGGATATTTGAAAATTGTTTGCAGGGAATGATTCCGAGTGGCCTATGTTTGCCGGAATGTTGATTCATTTCCGTTCCGGCAAATTTCAGGTGCTCTATTTGTCCAGTTTGTAGCAAAGGTCATGCCGAAATTTTCCGTGAATTTCGGCATGACTTGTGCTACAAACTAGGACATATCGAGTGCCCGGGATTTGCCGCAACGGGAATGAATCAACATTCCTGCAAAACGTTGGCCTTTTTTTATGTCATTATTCATTTTATTAGGTCTAGAATTAATTGACTAGAATTAATCGTAGGAAACATGGCTAGCAACGATGAAGGACAGGGTTCTGGTGATTGCAACGTCTACGCGGCGGCAGACGCCTATTTGAACCTTCTCGATGAGCAACGGTTGTTGCAGGGCCCACCTGTCACATCCGAGACTGAGACCGACATCGAGACCGGCGCCGAGACCGGCGCTGAGACTGACACCGGCGCCGAGACCGGCGCTGAAACTGACACCGGCGCCGAGACTAGCACCGAGACTGGCGAAGCCGGTATAGAACCGAAACCAAAGAGGCAACGGCGCCCAAACCAGCTCATCACTACTAGACTGGTGGTCACGGAGGTGGACGACGGCAATTTTGAGCCAAAAGAGCCTGCGGAAGCGCGTGCGTGCTTCGGCAATCAAATAGGCTCCATCCTACGGGCAACCGCCACCATCAACGATGCGAAACTATGGAAGATACCAGATATGAAGCAGTCCCTCCTAACGAAGCTGCACCAGGTGTTCTTGTTCCCGGACCGGGATGAAATCAAATATAAAAATCCAGATAAAGACCCGGCAATGAAGAAGATAAACAGACGCGCCATGGGCAAGTTTAGCGGCGTGTTGTCCGCCTGGAAAGTAAGGGTGAAAGCAAGGATCATCGACAAAAAGGAACCCTACTCCGAGATTGTAAAGGATAATCCGACAATTACGGAAGAGCAGTTTGAAATATTCAAGGCGGCTTGCGTTGCCGAAGCTGCCAAAGAAAAGTCGGAGTACATGAAGGGGCTTCAAGAGAGGAACATGGGGTGCCACCACCTCGGAAGCCGTGGTTATGCGGGGAAGAGGTCCATATGGGCCAAGGAGGACGCGGAACGCGAAAGTATGGGCATCCCAGACCCCTTGGCGGAGTTCACCGTCCCGCAGGAGCGGGACGTCCTCAGGGCCCGGTACCATTGGGACCCAGTCAAGAAGGTTTTCGAGACGGACGCGGTCACGACGGAGTTCATGAGACTGTTGGTAATTTTTAATTTACCCCCTAATTTTTGCTTCTGATCAATTCGACTGCACGTTTAGTCATATTTGTAAACGATCCTTGTTCCTTTTGCAGAGAGAGCAGCACAGGATCGCGGCCGAAAGCGACTCGCCGTCTGAGGCGTTAGCGAGGCCCAAGTGGGACAACCCATTCAACCGGGCCTTGAACATATTGAAAGGACTCCCGGTGGACACTCGGCCGTCGTATGGACGCGTGCACGGTGTCAGAGATGGCGCCACGTGGAAGAAGTACTACCATGAGACCACGGAGGAGAGAAAGGAAAGACGGAGGTTAAATGAAGAAAACATCGACAAGAAGGTTGCGATTGCGGTCGCAGCAGCGGTAGCTGCCGCAAAACAGGAGATTGCAGCTTCGTATGGTGTCTTGATTCCGGATATCGTCAGTTGGAGCAGGCAAAATCCAAATAAAGAGGCAGCGGACTTTCCCCTTTCCAACTTCTTCGGGAGCAGCTCGACTAGCGTTGCACCAGCACCTGCTCCTGCACCAGCTCCTGCACCGTCTCCCGCACCTGCTCCTGCACCGGCTCCCGCACCTGGTCCTGCACCAGCACCTGCTCCTGCACCAGCTCCTGCACCGGCTCCCGCACCAGCTCCTGCACCGGCTCCCGCACCTGCTCCTGCACCAGCACCTGCTCCTGCACCAGCTCTTGCACCGGCTCCCGCACCTGCTCCTGCACCAGCTCCTGCACCGGCTCCCGCACCTGCTCATAGCAGCCCGTCCTCCGTCTCGGATGTGCTCGGCGGTGCTTCGTCTTTGGCTGAGCTCGATGACCTCACGGTACCTGTCACACCGGCCCTCTTCAATAAATGTGTAATCTCCCGTTTCCGTTGCCTTTTGGATGTCTCACGTCCCAGACATGTCTTTGCAGGCCGACGTAACCCCGTGCACCATATTGTACACCATGAGCGGCCAGAAGGTGGATGTGGGGAAGGCGACGATAGTGAAGCCGAAGGAACAATTGTTCCATAGCCGGCCGATCCACCCTGACGTCTTCAAGGTTTCCGTGGCCAGTGTCAAACCGGGCCACGAGAATTTGGCTCCTCCGGTACTAGGGGGAGACGACGACGAGACCCCGCGGCGGCTTGGCGATTGCAAGAGGTGGGTCCTGTTGTGGCCAAAGAGTCTGCTTCTTCTGGAGGCGGCCGGGAGCACACCCACGACCACGCAGCCTCAGCAAGGTATGAACATCAACACCCCACCTACCCAATTAGCGTCGCCTGTCATGCCGGGTGATAGCGGACGGTGTGAGGAAGAGGCTCCATTAGTCGCTGATGACGTCGCCGCCGCCGAAGAAGCAATGCATGATATCGATCCCATCGATGAGGATCACGATGCCACTCTACAGTATCTCAATACTGGCGCCTATGACGACGGAGGATTGATGGCTCAACAGTATGAGTACTCAGGGTTTGAGCGTCATGAGTCGGTGCCTGAATTGCCGCCTCCGGAGGCTGAACGTATTATAGACGACCTTCCAGTAGTAAAGAAGCATAGGAAGAGAGCGAGGAAAGGCAACAAAGCTGCTTCTATGATCCAGCCGCCTCCGCAGCCTCGGGT
The DNA here is from genome assembly GCA_039707655.1 of Elymus sibiricus. Lineage (NCBI taxonomy): Eukaryota > Viridiplantae > Streptophyta > Magnoliopsida > Poales > Poaceae > Elymus > Elymus sibiricus. The sequence continues at coordinate 537,595,350 of CM077667.1, forward strand.
TCAAGACCGTATACCTGTCATGGGTGCGTCGAAATACCATATCCCCGGTGAACCAATCCTACCTAATAAGGCAGCGGTAGAGGCCATATACGGCGATCTCAGGAGACTTCATGACGATGTGCTGCGAAGAGAGAAAAGCCTGATCGCCTCGCAAAATCCAGGATACCCGTTCTACGTGGTTAACGTGCCGCAGCAAAGGTTGTACGTCGACACATTCCCCGCGGAAAAGTTCTTCCTTCGATTCGATTACATCTTCGACATGTTTCACTTGAAAAAGCTGGATTTTACGTTTGTCCGCCTTTTTGCCTTGTACATGAACTACATCATCAGGATTGAGCAGATACCTTATATCTGTGTCGCTGACCCGTACTTCATGCACGAGAGCTTCTTGGCAGTCAGCAAAAAGCACCGTGAATACGCGAGTAACTACATCGCCGATTTCATGGTCGGCAATAAGGACAAGGAGACGATTCTCGTGCCTTATCATCCCATGTAAGTCATCCGCGCGGATATCCTTCCTTCGATTTCAATCATTTCATTTGCACGCGTGGAGGCTAATTTGAGGTGTACTTATTTTGCGCAGCGACGGGCGCGCCTTCCTCATCATCCTTTACCCCCGAGTCTCCCACACTCTTTACTTGGACTCGTCGAAGAACATGAAGAAAAAGGATTACACCCACATCAAGTCTGTTCTCGACAGTGCTATCTTTACGTACGGCGTACGGGGTGGAGAGATCACGCTCAGGAAGACAAGGAACCGCGCGCCCTGCTTCGGCCATAAGACTGACTTCTGCTACATCCAGCAACTGAGTGGTACTATCAGTGATGGATTCTATGTCCTCCACCACATGCGGGAGTTCAGACGGGATCAGCAGAACCTTCGCATGTCACCTAGATCCGGCGATGCCCATATTCTGCAATGGGCAAAGAACCTAGGAGATATCCCGGATCATCGACTCCGAGGTGAGTTCTATCACATCCAGCGTGAACTTGCCCAAATCATCATGAAGGAGGTCCTCGAAAAAACAGGGATGTTCTAGGAAGAAGGGCAAATGTCGCGGGAAGACGTCTGAACACGCGTAGCCGCTCAGCGTCTCGACCTGAAGCCTTTCAGTGCGCTCGGGGACTATCTCCCTGACTTGCATGGATGGCACGACATGTTTGAGTGATTGACGATATATGACAATGTGTCCGTTTAGTCCATACTTTCTCTATGACGAAACTTTGAGTTATGCACGACGAAACTTTATTTGTGATGTAATTAAACCGTCCTCCTCAACTAGCGAAGATCACTCTAGTTAGGGCATTTTGGGTACGATGAACTTTGTATGCTTATGATATGTTGCTTCTATTTTTGCCAAGTCTGTCTCTTTCTGTTGCTCAACTATATATGTTGCATATCATCAACTCATGTGACGATGCAGGTGCATAGATCATCGATGGCGAAGAAGTGCTACGCCAGGAGTATACGACGAGTGGCCGGAGTGTCAGGCCCAGGTGTACCGGTTTCCGGTTTCCGAGCGACAGCCAATAGTTAGTTTAGGTTCACGCTAGTGCGAGAGAGGGATACGACCGACGCCTCAAGAAGTACTACATTATTTATGATGAGACATGTCATGTAACTTGTATAGCTATATCGTGATTATGACGTGACGACATGATTTGTGTTGGATGATATGATGAGACTATTATGTGTATGATATGATGAGCATATTGCATGTTTATGATATGATTAGAATACTGTATGAAACCTGTATAGAAACATCGCAAATACGTAGCAAAAAAAAAAGATATGAGAAAATATAGTAGTAGCGCTCTTCAGCGCTGGACAGGAAAACGCTGCTGCTAAAGGACTTAGCGGTAGCGCTGGTACGGAAAGCGCTACTGCTAAGTAGGTATAGCAGTAGCGCGTGTCAAAACGCGCTACTGATAAACGCTAGCTGTAGCGCCGTATCAGTAGCGCGGGTACCCGCTCTACTGATACACCAAATACCCGCGCTACTGCTAGGGTTTTCCCTAGTAGTGGACGGCTTGCGATTTGGATCGCGAAGACGTTCGACTACATCAACCGCGTTTCTTAACGCTTCCCGCTTAGCGATCTACAAGGGTATGTGGATTCGATCTGCCCTCTCGTAGATGCTCATCTCCATGGATAGATCTTGTATGTGTGTAGGAAAAAAATTGTTTCCCATGCAACGTTCCCCAACAAGGGTGCCCATGGTATCCGCGGCACAGGAATTACGGTCCGGCATACTCCCTCCGTCCCAAAATAAATGTCTTAAGCTTAGAACAATTTTGTACTAGAGCTAGTACAAAGTTAAGACGTTATTTTGGGACCGAGGGAGTACATTACATCCAGTTTTATTTTCTACACATACGATTTATTCTCTTTTTTACCGACATTATAACGGCCACCCATTCTCCACGAAACTGAACACAGGTGTACAATGGGCACCCACGTTTCATAACCCCAAATTTCTGATTTTTTATTTAATGCTATTTGTATAGGGGTGTGTGGCACTTGGGTGTTGCAATGCATTTCCCTATTATATACCCACTATAAATGATTTGAATAAAGAAAACGTATTTTTCTAAAGCATTCACATAAAACATGAATTGACAAGACAAGTTCGCAAAAATGAAAAAAGATTGTGAATTTGAAAAAGTTCATCAAAATTGAAAAACAAGTTCGTGGATTCGAGAAAAGTTCATCCAATTTTTTTTAAATGCATCGAATTTGAAAAAAGTTCATCGAATTTGAAAAAGTTCATTGAATTTGAAAAAGGGTCATCGATTTTAAAAAATTTCATCAATTTTGAAAAAAAAAAGTTCACCAATTCAAAGAATCATAAATTTAGAAAAAACGTTCATGGATTTTTAAAAACTGTCTAAAAAAGAAAACAAAAAAGGTTGAGAAAAAAAGAATAAACAGAACTGAAGAACAAAATAAAAGAAAAAAAGGACTTTCTTTAGACTAGTGGGCTGATGGCCTGGTTGTTAGAACAAAATAAAAGAAAAAAAGGACTTTCTTACAACGAACGGGTTGCGGGTTTGAACCCCCATGCCTGCATCTTTTTGAAGTTTCGAAAACATGAAAAAATTAGAATGGGTTGGCCCAGCAAGGTATCTCCCTCTCTCTATTTTATTTTATTTGATTTGATTCCGATTCCTATATATTCCTATTCGTATACTAGTATAGTAGTCGCCTTGATGCGATGACGGACTCGGAACTCCATCAATCGCCTATATATATTGCCTCTCTCATATATAGTACTGTAGTAGTAGATATAATAATACCAGTAATAATTCACCGTTCGGCGAGCGAGGATCCGAAGAAATCCCGTCGATGGCCACGGCGATTCGACACGCGGCGAGGATTCTCCACCGATCGCAGGCGGCCGACCGCCGGCTGTTCCAGACAAAGTTGCCGGTGCGTTGCAACTTCCATCTCGATTCTTCCAACTATCCATTGCCAATCTGTGCTGTGGTCAAGATTTGTTTTTGTTTGGTCGTCTATTATATACTTAGCCAAGGCCCAGCCGTTTATTTTATTTAGTAGATACAGTACATTGTTATTTGTTGCCACCAATGTAAACTGCGTCGAAATTCTGTTCCCCCGGCCCCACCCCCACCCCCACCCCACACACACCAAAGAAAGGAAGAAGAAGAAGAAACAGTCCTATTATCCTTGTGTTGCTTGTAAAAATACAAAACTGATGTTGTTTGTCTACCATTTACCTGGCTGCAGAGGCGCCTCACGGGCGATGAGAAAAAGGTTGCTGCCACTGAGTTGGCTCAGATTCAAGTCAAGAAAGAGGAGCTCTACGATCTGATTGCTGGGTGGGAAGCAAGGTACACTCTCCATGGCAGCTCAGGCCTCAAAAATGTCCAGCTGCTCAGGCATGTTTCTGTACAAGTTGAACCTAAACACGGCGACCCCCGCTGGTAAGATCTCAAGCATTTCCCCGCACACAATGTATATATCCGTCTCTGCTGCTGTTTTTACCTAATCTGTATAACTATTAACATTATTGTTACCATCTCACCTGTAGGCGCTCGTATCGGCGATGGGCGTTCATTCATGACTGCTTGAAACTTGCGGGGTGCCTTCTTGGAGTGCTTCAGGCGCCCGTTGGCAAAATGCACTGTAACGGGTACTTGAAGTGCCAAATAGGGATCGGCCTTCAAACATTCTTTTTTTTTTTAGAGGTATAGCTAAGCTTTATTGATCATAGTCCACATGAAGTGATATACAAAAAGGATCATGGGGATGGATCAACCACATATGTCGTCCCTGATCAAGAGTATTTGAAAACTTAGCTAACCTATCCATCAGTATTTGACGCGCTACCTTCAAAACTAAACTTACAATTAACTAAACTAGCTCGCTGCTTTACCTCGCTAATGATACAACCATAAGTACTATTAGTTCCTCTCTCAATGTCAATCACAACCTGCTTTGAGTCGGAGGCGATTATAAAATTTTGAATCATCAAATCTTCTACAAGTGCCAATGCTTCTCTACATGCCATCGCCTCGAGTGTAGCTACATCAGTGACCCCTCGGACCACGAGAGAGGAGCTGCCCAAAAATAGCCCAACATCATCTCGACACACTGCGGATGCTGCACCTCTCATCTCGGACTTTGCCACACTTGCATCCACATGGATTTTTGCAAAACCCTGAGGTGGCGCCCTAGGCCTTGCCACTATTCTCGTAATCTCACTTGGCGCCCTTGCCTCCGTTTGTGTTATCGTCTCCAATTCTACTATAAACCTTTTAATGAACTCGTGTGTAGCCGAGGGGCTTTGATAAACCTCTTCGTGTATCACTTTTCTCCGTGCCCACCATATGGCCCATAAGGTGATTGACATCTTAACAAATGTCTCATGTGACAATGAATCAATCGTCGCAAACAGCCACTGCTGGACACTCGGTTCAGTTGTCTCGCATAAGTGCTCCGCCAACTCACCATCAACAAGTGCCCAAACGCACCTCGCCATATTGCACTCAAGCAAAGAGTGTCTCCAGGAGTCAGTTGCGCCACAAAGAACACAAGTGCTAGTAGTGGACATATTCTTATGAGCCCGTACGTCCTCGGTTGGCAGTGAGTGTCTTGCCAGTCTCCAAAGAAATATACGTAATTTTACTATTATCAAACATTCTAAAACCATCCCAAAATAAGAGGTCGAGCCTTGCTAGTTGGACCGGCCCAAATGTCCCTAAGAGGCCATCACAAGTGCTCGTTTGATCTCTATTCCTCGACCAACACAGGATATAGGATATGAGAAGCTCCTATTTCCAACAATGTAAAGGCGACTAGGATCAAACTCAGGATATCCAACTCGTCCACGAGTCTTGCTAGCCACTAGAGAGAACTTCTGCTCGTGGAAGCAGAAAACATGAACACTTTTTAGAAATAATTTTGAACAATTTGTTTTGTTTCAATTTATTTTTGTAAACTCTGAACAATTTTTGAAATTTCCAAAAAATTCTTTAATATCAGTTTTTTTTTAAAACTCAGCAATTTATTGAAACTACATACATTTTTTGCAAATGCGAACGTTTTCAAAAAAAAATCCGAACATGTTCAACAAAATTTATAACCCTTAACTTTTTTTCCAACTTGTGAATAATTTCAGAGGAGGATTTCTTTTTCAATTCATGGACAATTTTAATTGTAAACATTTGTTTGTAATTTTTAACAAATTTTTAAATTATATTTCCAATGTTGCGAACATTTCTTGAAAAAATGAAATGTTTTATTTTTGAAAATCTGTTTTAAATATTTGATTTTTTTTTAAATTCCTAAAGTTTATGTAGAAAATTTGAAAACAGGAACTTTTTTCATATTCGGAGATTTACTTCCAGAAGGCCAAGATTTTTAGATTTTCTATACATTTTCTAAAATGACAATAAATAATAAATAAAAATACAAATAAAAACCGAAGAAGAAGCGAAACAATCAGAAAAAAAATAGCACAAGGAAAAAACATTTCTTTGGAAAACTGGTTGGCCGCACTATGAAAACCTAGCAGTCGGCCGAACCCCGACAGTAGCGTGCCCATTTGTCGTCGCTCGCATCGCGGTCTGTGCGAATCCCGATAGTTATCCATGCAACGTCCTGCCCTGAATGCACTAACGACCCATTTGTTTTCTACGGTTTAAGCGACATTTTGAGCATCTCTAACAGACCCCGTATAATGCCCCGACCCGTAAAAAACCGTTTAAATACGGGTCCGTGCGAAAAAAGCTGCCCGATCATACCCCGTATCGGGCCGCGATCTGTAAAAAAATTTGTGGGGCGAGGCAAAAGTTTGCCCTCGACCTTTAGATTCACGGGGTGGGAGGCCGACCCGAGCTTGCCCACGCAGCCGTTCATGCTTCCCACCCCCTTCGTCGCCATTGCCTCGCCTCCGCCCGTTCCGGTCCATCTTCCCCGGCCATTCTTCGCCGTCATGGAAGCCTCCCAGACGTCCCCTGTCACCATGGATGCCGCGCACGCGCAATCCCCTCCGGCAGATCTCGTCGCCGACCATGTCGCCCCCGCCGTCGCTCAGGGCACCACTGCGCATGTCCGCAAGCGGCAGGGCAATGTCGTCGTGCAGGGCGGAAATCCGGCCGGCCCCGCCAGGAAGGCACGCGCGCTCGGCGCCGCCGCCGCTGTGCGATCTGCTCGGCCGCCACCGGAGAAGAAGGGCAAGGTTTCGGGCGTGAAGCGCAAGAAGGCTCCTACGAAAAGGCCGGCGACTTCATCCTCTCCCTCCGTCCCGGCAAGAGGTACCCCGACGATGCCCTTCAAAGGCACTGCTTCCACCGCAAGCGAGGTGTTCGAAGAAATGGCCGGAAGGTATGCTTCTTCAATTTTTTCTACTTGCTTCGCTTTTCACCATTGCGGTAGCTCGTGACTTGATGCCACTCGATGTAGCGCCGTTTCGAATGATGCCACTGCCTAGTTCGCCAACTTGTTGGACACCAACACCGTCGACATCGATCAAGCCCTGATCGCTGATTTCGATTATAATGAAATGGATGGTGGCGTGGATGGTCACGGTGGTGAAGATGAGGTGGAGGAGATAGACGAGGGGGTGTATGACCAAGCGCAAGCAAAAATAGGCGCAAGATCGAAGAACTACACGTTGTTCGAAGACCAAATCTTGATCAAGGCTTGGAGTGCGGTGTCTCTTGATGCGTGCACCGGCACATCTCAAACCGCCAAGAGGTATTGACAAAGGATCGAAGATCAATACTTCTGCATGATGGCAAGGTATCCCAATAGGACTCCACACACCTTTCGGTCACTCCAAGGTCGTTGGGATGTGATCAAGCCAATTTTTAGCCGTTGGGCTGCCTGCTTGGAACAAGTTCGCAATGCACCTCCAAGTGAAACCGTGGAATCCGACTACGCGAGTTCGTTTTCACGTCCCAAGTTATGCAAATAATTTGTAGCATTTGAAGTGATTGCATCATTTGACATTATTTTAAATTGTGTAGGACAAAATTGCCCAACAAAGATACAAAGACATGGAAGCTTCCGAAGGCAAAAAATTTAAACTAGACATTGTTGGGATGCTAAAAAAGTGTGATAAGTGGAGATTGATTGAGAAAGAATCCCCACCGAAGAGAGGTTCACTTACGAAAATTGATGATGATGAAGATGATGATGGCTCACGAAACTTGAACAAGCCCGATGGAGACAAGAAGACAAGGGAGAAGATCAAGGGGGAATACGAGGCATCGAGCTTGCGGGACAAGATAGATGCCATGGTGCAATCAAATGAGTTGATGTTGACGAAGACATTGGAGGCAAAGAAAGAGTTGGAGGAGAAGAAGGCACGAGAGAAGGAAGAGAAGTGGCAATTGTTCAAGGACGAGGAGTTGCGCAAGGCGGCCATTGAGGAGAGAAGAGTCTTTGCCGATGAGACCAAAGCCATGGCCAAGCTTCTTGCCGAGGAGAACAGGATCATGATATTGAACCGCATGGCATGGACGACATCACCAAAGAATGGCATGATATGGCAAGGAGAGACATCTTGAAGAGGAGGATGCTAGTGTAGGAGATATGCCCTAGAGGCAATAATAAATGTTATTGATTATCTCCCTGTTCATAATTAGGTTTATGTTCCATGCTATAACTGCTATGGTTCTCGAGTCTACAATAACCACGAGGCTCGGAGGAAGACTCATATGCACGTGTGGAATAATAAACGGTAAAATGTATTCCTAGTCTGGCCTCTAAGACTAGCTCAAGTGTTGCATGATGGTTATGTTTTCCTGATCATGGGCATGTCTATGCCAGCAACTTTGAGGGCACAATGTTGGAAGAACATTTGTGTTGAATCGACTCGTATTGATGTTATGCTATGAGATACATTCATCATAAGTTAATGGTTAATAACACAGAGATGGTTAACGTTTGCATGATTCCTTAGACCATGAGAGTATCGAGTTTCTTCATGCTTGCTTCATGAACTTTGGGGTTTGTTAAATGTCATCCGTAAATGGGTGGCTATTACGGCGGCTTACGGGTTCATGGAAAAGTATGTCAAGTAACTTGATAGCTCAAGATTGGGATTTGCTCCTCCGACGATGGAGAGATATCTCTGGGCCCTCTCGGTGTTACGGTATCCATCATCCTCTGGCCAAACACTTTGTGATTTGATCACGGGGATGCTGGAACACGGGAACGAGAAAAGAGAACAATACTGGTAACGAGGTAACTGGCATAGTGGACAAGTTGTTGATCCACGGGGATGCCAACATGTCTCACCTCGGGTATTTGTAACATATCGCGAAGCAACAGTAATAGCACACGGCAACTGGAGGTTCACTCGAATATTCATTCGTGTGGGTATAGGGGTCAATATGGGTGTCCACGGCTCCGATGTTGATCATTGATCGGAAGGGGTTCCGGGTCATGTCTATACTTCACCGAACCTATAGAGTCACACGCTTAAGGGTCATCTATCTGTTGAATACTAGACAGGAAGTCTGAGAGAAATTCACCGAAAAAGTTTCGGAGACAACGGAATAGTTCCAGAGAGAGAACACCGGAAGAGTTTCGGTAAAACCGAAAAGTTGTTTCGGAGTGTACCATAAAGTCAAATTGGTTTCGGCACATGCCTGGAAATTATTGGAAGGTACCAGAATGGTTCCGGTAACTTCTGAGATTTTTCAGAGACAAAATCCGGAAATGTTCCGGACTGCCGGAACCGCTTTAGTTGCTTTTCACAGATGAAAATCACTAAACCGAAAAGTTGTTTCGGAGTACACCATAAAGTCAAATTGGTTTCGGCACATGCCTGATAATTCTTGGAGGGTGCCAGAATCGTTCTGGAAACTTTCTGGAATTTTCCAGGATGAAAACCGGAAATGTTCCGGAGCTGCCGGAACCGCTTCAGATGCTTTTCGTAGATGAAAATCAATAAACCGGAATTGTTTCGGATCGCGTTGAAAATTATTTTAGTGGGTACTGGAAATGTTCTAAGCCCACATGAATATTTTCAGTTCGAACGGATGCTGAAATATGTCGTCGTGAATAGTGAAAGTGCTTTTTGGATTACTTTATGGAAAGCCACCTTTTGGGGCTTTACTCACAAATATCTTTAGGGATGACATGGAAGGATAAGGGCTGCCCACTTGCTTTTACCTTTGTGCCCTTGTGAAGGGCATTTTGGGTATTTCAAGTGTCACCCTACCCTTTGGGTTTTCCTATAAATAGAGGTGGAGATGCACTCTCCACACTCACTCTTTCTCACATACACATGCCATCTGATGTTATCTGGCTTCTCTCTCCCTCCCAGCGAAATAGTTTCGTAGAGCCGAAAGGCTGTCTAGGTTCCGGTGGGAACTAGTTCTGGACGGCGAAGCCCTGCCGGATAGATGACACCGTATGTGTGCAACTCTGTAGAGAGGTCGTAGTTTCGGTCTTAGTTCGAGAGTGCCTCCCGAAGGGCTGTCCGAGTGACTGTTCGAGTTTCGTGGGTCTTCCCGAAGGGCTGTCCGAGTGACTGTCTGAGTTTCGTTGGTCCTCCCGAAGGGCTGTCCGCGACACCGTCCGGGGGACTGTCCGACCGCCTCCCGGAGGGCTGTCCGAGGGGCGGATGAGGGTATACATCCTCGCGGTTGGGAGGTTGTAAATCCTAGCTGCGGGGATCTGCACCGCCGATCGTCATCGACTCTACTTCCGCTGCGCTACGAGTCGGTAACGAAAAAGATCAAATCTTGTATGCAGTCTCCATAGTGGTCCTGGGCTGGTGCGTAGGTTGGAAATTTTTGTTTTCTGCTGCGTTACCCTTCAGTGGTATCAGAGCCGTGCTATGCATAGATGCCGGTTGCGATCTAGAATACATAGAGATGTATGGGTGTTGCACAATATAATTAGGTAGTAGATGCGTTCTATTACTGAAAATTATTTGTGCAGGTAGCAGATGAAATCTGTTACCCGATGTTCCTGTTGCTTCCCCTGAATTTGCGTAGTCCTGATCTTGACGGCATGGTGGAATCTCACAAAGTTCTGGCAATCCGCGATCCTTTCATGTTGCTCCTGAGTATGCTGATTGACAGATCAACGAAGTGCTAACAGTTCTTTGGGTTCCACCATAGTTGAGAAAGATGGATGTTTCGCAGACGAAAGGGCAATGCAGATGTGATCTGCACGGGGGTCACGCGTATGACGAAGTTTAGTATGGGGCTCAAGATTTTATTATCTCGTGTTTCATACACCCTGGAAAGTTAATCTAGCAACTTGAATTATCATACTTGATGATGGACGTTGGTAGCTTCGGTTTGTTTCGAAACCTTAGAAGCTACGAAAAATAAAATTTTGCATGAACTGATTAGAGGCGTCTAACTTGGTTTTGCAGGATGGTTTGCATGTGCATATGATGTGGTATAGCAGTGCTCATATTAATTTGATTATGTATGAGATGACTATATGATGTAATATTAACATGACCTACGTGTCATGATTCGGCATGATGGCTGGAGCCATATGATTGCACTTTAATGACCTGCGTGTCAACCTTATGTAATGCACTTATTTTATTAGCTATAGAGATAGCAATATTATCTGGTGCATCAACAAGGTGGTGGCAATCTTCGCGAAGGTGCACACCAACGCGAATGCCGAAGACGAAGAAATGAAAGACTTCTCCGTCAGAAAGGGCTATACCATATCATGCTATTATGAATTGCCTGAGATGTTTATCCCTTATGATGCACCCTTCTTGATTGCGCGGTAGTCGCTTTTTATTAGGGTGATCTCTCACAAAAATATCAAGTAGTTAGTGTTCTCCCAAGTGTAGCACCGTCACGGCACCTATCTTTTCGGGGTGCGCCGTGTCACACGGGTACGAACGATTAGAGAAGTGTGAGGCGGGTGAGTTGAGACCTCGCAGCGACATCACTTGGTTGTCTTGACGTTCAGGCATGACCGTCATGAGCTCAGAACACACGCATCGAAAGATGAACAAGAGTCACATAGAGATGTGATTGGCAAGTTGGCCTACCGGTTGAGATTTTCGTCATCAGTGGTGTTACACCAATGGCGAACAATTTAAATGCGGGTCTTGTATCACTCACAATCAATTATGAGAGATATTGATTTGAGTGGGAGCGCACTGTAGAATTAATTCTTTTAATTCTCAATGCAATTAATTTTGAACACTGTCTAAGTGTGATTTGCATAATAATTGTAGAATAATGGCTCGCGTTTCCACCTTCCCTGTTAAAATTGAATAGCTCTTAAATATCTGGTTAAAACTTTACGATTGGTAACGTAATGTGAGGATTATCCTCTAGAGTGCCGAGAAGGACTTTGTCCTATCACATACTTTTGGTATTCTCCCGCTAATGCTATGGATCATGTGACTCTCGTCCTTCGATCCAAAAGCTAGAATTCCTTTTCAGTCAGGTGCAATACGTTTGCTTCCATGAGACCCGAACTTCGAAAGTTTGGATAATTATGTGATATTCATGGAATCTGAAAATCATTTTCAGAGACAGACAAAGGCTAAAAGATATGAGATATCCAAAGCAATGTTTGTTTGCAAACTATTAGTAAAGGAGTTTACTATGCATTAGACTGATAAGAGAGGGATCCAGGAGAACGCCTATCATATGAGGAAAGGTGAATAAAACAACAACTTAAAGAGAAAGGAAGTGTCCGAAGGGTGTTAGTAAGACTTTCACGCCTAGGAAGTCCGAAGCTAACGCCACTCTTAAGTTGGATGCTTCTTCTGAGAGTAGGAGAAATACTAAAAGTTAAACTGTTAGAAGTATAATGGCAAAAGGAAAGAAGACTGGAATATCCAGCTCATGTATGAATGTCATACAAGTTTTTGATGTATAGAAGGCTGGTCAAAGATATAGTTCTTGGGAATTATGGTTAAACATGTTAATCACTAATTCTTGGGTATTGTGAGTTAATCACAAAGATACCCGCTCGATTGCATTCTGTTGCAACTCGATGTAAGAACTACTATGGCCTGAAAGACTAGCCAGGAATGAGGTTTAGATACACGCAGGGAACATAGTAAATGTTACTATGCCTTGCATCGGTGTATTCCCTATGTATTTACTTTAATAATTCATTTTAGAGTTTCACACTCTAGCCCTTTGCATAAGGTATCTTGCAAGAAGGTTGTTCATAAGAGAACTTTTTATGTTCGGTGTTATGAATAAACATAAGGGCCATACTTTCATTATGAATGAGATGTATGTTATGAATAATGATATTTATATATTACCTCTATGTTTCTTTCATAATTCATTTTAGAGTTTCATACACTCTAGCCCTTTGCACAATGTTTGTTGCAAAAGAGTTGTTCATAAAAACAACAATTGTTGTTCAGTATTATGAATAACATGAAGGGCCATGCTTCCATCCTAGATGGGATGTATGTTATGAATATTGATGGAAATATGATACATCCATAACACTGACGCTAAATGTCGCAAGACTAAAAGAATACCACACAAGTGTGGCACTGCATTTGGTCACATTGGAGAAACCCGCATGGAAAATTCCATTATGATGGATTTTGAAGTCGTTTGATTTTTAATCATATGACACTTGCAACTTTCCTCTGAAAAGTGAAGTGACTGAAATACCGTTCACAGGCCATAAGGAACGAGCAAAGAACATATTGGTAATCATACATTATGATGTGTGTAGTCCAATAAATGTTGTTGCAAGTAGTGGATTTATCTATCTTCAGAAATGACTCAAGTAGATATATTGATATTTACTTGATGAGACGTAAGTCTGGATCTTTTGAATTCATTAATAAGGTTTTCAAAAATGAAGTAGAAGTTGTTGTAACAAGAAAATTATGTTTCTACAATTCGATTGTAGAAAGGAATATTTGAGTTACAAGTTTAGCGAATGTCTGATGAGTTGTGAAAGGGGTTTCATAACTTGCACCTCCCGGAGCACCACTGCAAGTGGAGAGTCCGTGAAGTTGTAATCGAACCATTTATGACATGGTAAGATCAAAGATGACATAAATAAATTTGCCATTACCCCTTTTAAAGAGTGATGCTTTAGAGACTGCGGCTTTTACACTGAAAAGAGATCCATCCGGTCGGTTGAAATGACGCCATGGTATGGTACGCCCAACCATGTTATATATTTTCTTAACATTTGGAATATGGGGCTTATGTAAAAGGTTACAAACCTATTCCAAATCAGACAAGTGCTACTTTGTAAAGTTATCCCTAGTCATTGGGTATTCCCCCACCACTATACCGAGGCAAAGGATTTTGCCGCAAAACGGTATGCTTTTAAAGAGAATAGTTCTTACAAAAGGTGAGTGGGAGGACAGTGCAACTCGACGAGATAAACAGTATCTTTGTCATCAGATCAAAGGAAAGGAACCTTGGAAGTGATTCCGGAGTTTCCTACTGCGACTGATACGGAAGTCTCTATAATAAAATGTATGGACTTCGGTCGAACTTGCAGCTGAACCACGTAGGCAAAGCTCGTGCAAACCTATCAGGTGCGCAAACGAGATATTGTTGTTAGACAACAGTATACCTACAATACACAAGGAAGCGTTGATGGGCCCTGACTCCAGAATTGGCTAAATGCCAATACAATCCGAGATAGTTTCCATATAAGTGATTCAAGATTAAAATCTTGATACACCTTTCGGAAGACTTAGAGTCTAACGAATATTTATGGAACTAAAAACTGATACGGATAAAATGTTTTATCCACAAAGCTCGACTTGTTGCAATAACAAGTTCAAGGAGTTGACTACTGTTAGTGCATCTAGTGCCCCTTAGTGATTTTGGTGTATTGAAGACTTATAGGTTAAGACACTGATGCGTTTGTAAGTGTACACAGGCTCTCTAAGTCGCTGAGGAGTTTGATACATTCGGAGATTATCGACCCCTAAAAATGTATGTCTTCAACTGAAGACTTTGGTGAAGACTTTGCTGAAGACTTTGGTATTCCCTAAAGACTTTGAAAAAGAAGAAGTTGGTGTGACTTTGAAGATATGAACGAGGACTATGAAGCGTGAAGACTTTTGTTTTTATTGTTTCTTTTCCTTTCTTTGAGTCATAGGAAACACCGTACTGTTAAAGGGGGCCGAGGTAATACTAAGGAAAATTTCCAACTGATGCTCAACTCAAAAGCCTCAACCTATCCAATCCTTCGAGTGAAGCCTTTGGAAGTCTCTTGCAGTTCAGTCAAGTTCTTCAGTGACAGAGACGATGATCTTCTGGTCTCTGAGGAAATTGGTCTGACTGAGGAGCTAGGATTTCGCCAGTGCGAATTGCCTACAAGTGAGGAATATGATAAGCCTGAGGACTTTCAAAGTTCGAAATTCCAACCGTTGCTGTGCTAAGTGCCAGCTGTCCCCAATCATCCTATCCACTTAACGGTCATATCATTGGGTGCATTTATGTCTTATCATGTCAGGTTGCTCCCTGGCTATAAATAGCCACCCCCCACAACCACTAGTTTGTTGGCTGCTCCGAGAGAGAACTGACACTTGTCATTTGAGAGCATTCCATTCCTCGAGGACTTTGAGAGAAAATCATCAGTGAGGAAAAACCCCAAAACCAAACCACCAACCCAAAGTGATTGAGCATCACTGAAGAAATTGTTCCTGTGTGGAACCGACGCTTGTTACCTTTGAAGACTGTGTATCTTCCAGACGGTTAGGCGTCATGGTCTAGTGCATCCTGCAGTCAATTGGGGATCACGAAGTGACCTTGGTCTAGAGCATCCAGCAGTAAATTGTGGATCGCCGGGTGACCAGTTTGTGAGGGTTTTGGAAGTCTACCCTGAAGACTTACCACGAGTGTTGGGCGAGGTCTGTGTGACCTTAGCTCAAGGAGAATACGGTAAGGACTGTGTGTCCTGGGACTGTGTGTCTTCTGGTTTAAATACCAGGCCGCTCCAAACCAGACGTACGACTGTCACAGCAGTTGGAACTGGGTCATCAAATCATTGTCTTCATCGAGCTACCTGGTTCCATTTCCTCAACCCTTCGATTTCCTCGTATACTTGTTGATGAACTTGATCGTTACTGTTTGAAGAATTTGTCTGAAGACTTTCTCAATTTCCTCACCTCAAATTTCTCAAGCTACCTTGTTCCTCACCTGCTTATCCTGTATCACGCTACCTGTAATCTGTGCATGCTTTATTTCATCATGATGACTATGCGATCGCTATGCTTTGTATGCACTTGAGTACTTATTCCGCTGCTAGTTGTTCATCACATTTCTCAAGTTGAAATTCCTCAGTGATGAATTTGTAAAAATCGCCTATTCACCCCCCTCTAGTCGATATAACGCACTTTCAATTGGTATCAGAGCAAGGTACTCCCTTGTTCTATGTGATTTTTGTTTAACCACCTAGAGTTCTAGTTATGTCGACTGCAGGTATGATCAAGGTTTCCGCAGGCTGTCCTACCTTCGATGGGACGGACTACCCCTACTGGAAGAACAAGATGCGCATGCATCTTGAGGCTATTGACAACGATCTCTGGTATGTTGTGGAAAATGGTGTTCCCCGCGCCTCTCCCACTGTCAACGCAAGCTGATGTGAAGAGATTCAAGCAACTTGATTCACAAGCGAAGAATATCATCTGTGGCCATCTGAGCAAAGGTCAGTATGGCAGAGTGAGTGCTTTGGAGACTGCTAAGCTTATCTAGGATAGGTTGTCCAAAGTCAACGAAGGTGTTTCCACTCAACGTGACTCTCGTGTTGATGTTCTTCGCAATCTCTTCAATCGCTTCAAAAGACTCGACAATGAAAATGTTCAGCAAACTTTTGATCGTCTCACTGATATCTCCAACGAGCTTCAAGCACTGGGTGCCACGGATATCACTGACCATGAGGTGGTGAAGAAACTGCTAAGATCTCTTGATTCCTCATTCGATACACTGGCTTTGATGATTCAAGAACGTGGAGACTACAAGTCACTTGATCCTGCTGATATACTTGAGAGACTCAATACTCATGAATTCCAACAAGCTGAGAAGAGAGACCTCTACGGACCAAGCTATGGAAGATCTCGTGCTCTGAAGGCAAAAGCAATTTCCTCATCATAAGACGAAGATTCTGATAGCAGCCTTGGTGATCCTAAAGAACTGAGTCAGGAGCTGGCAATGCTCGTGAGGAAATTCCAGAAGTTCTCAAGGAGAGGCCAATTTGGAAAGTCATCAAAAAGTAGTTTGAGGAAATCAGATTCCTCAAGCGACTACAAGAAGAGAACTTGTCACAAATGCAAGAAATCTGGTCACTTTATCTCTGACTGTCCTCTCTGGGAAAAAGAATCAAAGAAGAAGAAATACAAGGACTACAGTTCTGATGACTCGAAGAAAAAGAAGAAATCTTCAAAGTCCTCAACTTGAAAGTCTTCATCTGCAAAGTCCTAATCGCACAAGAAGAAAGGTTCCAGAAAGGCTCGGGCTTTCATTGGCAAGGAAATGGACTCTGAAGAAGAATCTGAAGAATATGAAGAAGAGGAAGAATCTGAGGATGAGTCAGACTCTGGTGTTGCTAGTCTTGCTCTCGCCACTGCTTTCGTCAGCAAGTCCATCTTCAACGATGAAGAAAATGACCACTCCAACGACTCTGACGTCAGCAATGATGAATATGCTCCCACTTACTGCTTCATGGCAAAAGGTTCCAAGGTACACAAGCATCACTCTTCTTCTGAATTAAATGAAGGTGAATCTGATGAATATGTGAAACCTACCTATGCCAAACTTGCTAAAATTGCCACTAAGCAACAAAGTGCACTTGAAAAGCTTCAGAAATTGCTAGACAAAAGCGATGATCTGTTGAATGAGGAAGTGGATCGGACTCAAACTCTGTCTGATGATGTCAAAAGTCTTCAGACAAAGTATGATAACCTTCAGAGTCATCATAATGCTTTCTTAGTTGACCATGAGAAGCTTTCTTATGAATTTTTTCAAAGAAAGCAAGATCTTGAGAAACTAAGAGTGGCTCATGAGGATCTCCAAAGGGAAAACGATTCCTTACTGGCTCCACAGATCAGTACCGCTCAGGAAGAATTTGCTCCACCATGTATGAAATGCATCGAACGTGAAACTGCTAATTCTTTACCTGAATGTTCAAATGCTTCTATTGCTGCAAGTTCTTCAACTATCCCCGTGGTCACAAATTCCTCATCTGAGGATACCACAAGTATCACTGACGAAAATGCAGGGTTGAAGGAATTGTATGTGACAGGTATGTACAAAAGTCTCAAAGGGCATCAAACCCTTTGCGACGTGCTCAAAAAGCAGATTCTGAACAGGAACCCTAGGAAAGAGGGTATTGCATTTGAGAGGAAACTCAATGCTGAAGGATCCTACTGGACACCTGAGCAGTACCCCAAAACTTCATGGGTTGCTGCAAAAGGACCTCCTGTGGATCCATCCACTTTATCTGGCTTTACTTGTGAAACTTCATATTCCTCTGATGAGTCACTTGACTCCAACTACAAATTCTTCAAAAATCAGAAAGGTGAAGTATTTGCCAGATTTGTTGGAACTAACTGCAGGAACGGTTCACCTATGAGGAAAATCTGGGTTCCTAAGAGTTGCTTGGAAAATCTTCAAGTGAATGTCCTCACTACACCACCCATGAGGAACCCCAGATCAAATTCCTCATATGGACCAAAGTCTTCACTTGGACCAAATTCCTCAAATGGTCAAAACTATCATTCTCGTGCTAATGCATCTGTTTCGCAGGGAAAATCTAAGAGTTCGGAATATGTGCATTATTCTTCAAATCATTATGTTCATAAGTCCTCGAAGAATTTCTCTGCTTATTCATATGAGTACTCTAACCCTAGTCCTGTGAAATGAAGTGCACTAGCTTCAATGCCTCCCTTCTCATATGGAGCTCGCAGAATGATGAACTCTTTGCCACCCCTCCAGATGTGGGTGGTGAAGAAATTGGACTAACTTCTTATGCAGGGTCAGGTCTCCAGACGAACTTGAACGTCTGATGAATTTGCTGGAGACCTGAGGAAATGCTTGAAAGGACGCAATCTAATCATGCAGAAATGAATTCCTCATTTCTCACGTCCTCACACTGCTTTACTTACTATGTTGTGTGATGAAATTCTGTTTGATGAATTTGATGTCATATTCTTCACTCTGAAGCATATGAGTTCGTAAGTTGTACTAATTCATCTGCAGGATGAAACTCCAAAAACTACTGAGTGGGTCCATGACAGTGGATGCACCAACCACATGACTGGTGACAAGAGTCTACTTATGAATATGCCACTTGCCCCATCTCATCTGAAGCATATCACCTACGCTGATAAAGGAAAAAGCAAGGTATTGGGTCTAGGTAAGGTTGCAATCTCCAAGGACCGACACATGGACAAGGTGATGCTTGTCGAATCCCTCGGGTTCAACCTCATGTCTGTCTCAATGCTTTGTGATCTTGATATGATTGTCGTCTTTGGAAAATATCGTTGTGTTGTCATCATGGAATCTGACCATTCCAAAGCCTTCGAAGGCTTTAGGAGAGGAGACTTGTATATTGTTGATTTCTCTACAGGTCCTCAGCCTGCCACGTGCCTACTTGCAAAATCCTTAGAAGGCTGGTTGTGGCATCGACGACTTGGACATGCTGGTATGAGGAACTTGCACACGCTCATGAAGAAAGAGCACGTCATTGGCATTGAAGGTGTCAAATTCCTCAAGGATCATCTCTGTGGTGCTTGTGAGTCTGGGAAGATGACCAGATCCAAGCATCCCTCGAAGACAATCATGACCACAACTCGACCTTTTGAATTGCTTCACATGGACCTCTTTGGCCCCACTCATTATTCCACACTGACAAATTCTTCATGTTTGTATGGCTTTGTCATTGTTGATGATTACTCTCGTTACACTTGGGTGCATATTATTCTGTACAAGTCTGAAGTGCAGGATATCTTCAGACGATTTGCTTCAAGGGCCTCAACAAACTTCGGCGTCAAGATCAAGCATATCAGGAGTGATAATGGGACTGAGTTCAAAAACACCAATCTTGATGAATATCTTGATGAACTTGGTATTACTCATGAGCTATCTGCCCCATATACTCCTCAGCAGAACGGCGTCGTGGAGCGCAAGAACAGGACTCTTGTTGAGATGGCTCGCACCATGCTTGATGAATACAAGACTCCTCGTCGCTTTTGGCCTGAGGCAATTGATACTACATGTCACATCATCAACCTGGTATATTTTCAGAAATTCTTCAAGAAGAGATCATATGAACTTATGACTGGCAAGAAACCCAATGTAAGTTATCTCAAAGTCTTCGGTGCAAAATGCTGGATAAGAGATCCTCACCACAGTTCTAAATTTGCACCGAAAGCACATGAATGTTTTATGCTTGGTTACGGAAAGGACTCGCACACCTACATAGTCTTCAACACCTACCATCAAAAGGTTGTTGAAACTGTAGATGTGCGGTTCGATGAAACTAACGGCTCGCAAAGAGAGCACCTGCCTTCTGTGACAGATGAAAAGTCTCCCGAGGAATCCATTAAGTTGAAGGCTACTGAAGATGTAGTACCCACTGAAGAAAATCCTCAACCTACTGAGGAAGTCATTCCAATCAATGAAGACATTCATGCTGATACACCTGAAGAAAATGGTGCTGAAGAAAATCCTCAGCCACGTCAACCTGCTCATCCAAGAGTTGCAAATGAAGTGCAGATTGACAAAATCATCGACAACATCAATGCACCAGGTCCTCTCACTCGCTCAAGAGCTTCACATCTGACTAACTTTTGTGGGCATTTTGCTTTTGTCTCTATGATAGAGCCCACCAAAGTTGATGAAGCTTTCATGGAGCCTGAGTGGATTCAAGCTATGCAAGAGGAATTGCATCAATTCAAGCTCAACAATGTGTGGGAACTTGTCAAGCGGCCAGATCCTCGCAAGCATAACATCATAGGTACCAAGTGGATCTACCGCAACAAACAAGATGAAGATGGCCTTGTGGTAAGAAATAAGGCTCGTCTTGTAGCTCAAGGCTACACACAGGTTGAAGGAATTGACTTTGATGAAACTTTTGCACCTGTTGCTAGACTTGAAGCTATTCGCATATTACTTGCTTATGCTAACCATCATGATATCACCTTATATCAAATGGATGTGAAAAGTGCATTCCTCAATGGTAAGCTTGAGGAAGAAGTATATGTTGCTCAACCCCTAGGTTTTGAAGACCCTAAGCATCCTGACAAAGTCTTCAGACTCAACAAGGCCCTCTATGGCCTCAAACAGGCCCCTCGGGCGTGGTATGACACTCTGAAGGAATTCCTCATGAAGAAATGCTTCAAATCCGGTTCACTCGACCCAACTCTTTTCACTAAATCCTATGACAATGAACTGTTCATATGCCAAATATATGTAGACGATATTATCTTTGGCTGTACTGACAAATGTTACAGTGATGAATTTGCCTATATGATGAGTGAAGAATATCAAATGTCTATGATGGGAGAGTTGAAATTCTTCTTAGGTCTTCAAATTCGTCAGCAAGACAATGGCATCTTCATCTCACAAGAGAAATACCTCAAGGATGTGCTGAGGAAATTCAACATGCACGAATGCAAAGGCGTCAAAACTCCAATGCCTTCAAAAGGTCACCTCTGCACTGACGAAAATGGTAAAGATTTCGATCAGAAGGTATACCGCTCCATGATTGGCTCTTTATTGTATCTATGTGCATCTAGGCCTGATATTATGCTGAGTATTTGCATGTGTGCCCGATTCCAAGCAACACCGAAGGAATCACACCATAAGGCTGTGAAACATATTCTTCGATACTTAGCTCACACACCAACGCTTGGATTATGGTATCCCAAGGGCTCAAATCTTCACCTCGTCGGATACTCAGATGCTGACTATGCTGGAGATCGTGTGGATCGCAAGTCAACCTCAGGCACATGTCATTTCCTCGGACAATCCTTAGTCTGTTGGTCCTCGAAGAAGTAGAACTGCGTGTCACTTTCTACTGCTGAAGCTGAGTACATTGCTGCTGGTTCATGCTGCGCTCAGCTGCTGTGGATGAAGCAAACCCTCAAGGACTATGGCATCAAAGTGAAGAATGTGCCTCTCTACTGCGACAATGAGAGCGCTATCAAGATTGCTTACAACCCAGTTCAGCACTCCAAGACCAAGCACATCCAGATTCGTCATCATTTCCTTCGAGATCATGTACTCAAGGGCGACATCTCCATCGACCACATCCCCACTGAAGAACAACTGGCCGATATCTTCACTAAGCCCTTGGATGAAAAGAGATTTTGCAAGTTGCGGTGTGAGCTAAATATCTTAGAATCTTCGAATGTTTTTTGAAAGGACACACATCCTAACACTTATGCAAAATTGATGACTTTGATGTGCAACACACGGAGTAACGTTTTTCTTCAATCAGTGAAGAATAACTCTCTAAGTGTGAAGAAATTAACGAAGAATTTGATTCTCAGAACCCTACGACAATTGTACGCGGTGTCTGAAATCATCATTCTTATACGGTGGGTCACGCCACCAACAATAGTTGAAATTCTTCAAAATTGAGTTTTTCATCATTTTGCAAATTCTTCAAATTTTCAAATTCCTCAAGTTTGCAAATTCCTCAACTTTTCAAATTCTTCAAACTATGAAACTGATGTTCTTCATTGACTATATATACATATATGAGTTTTCAATGTCCTCAACATCATTCACTTATTGCTAATTCTTCAAGTTGATTTTCATCTAAGTGAATGTGATCGGACCCGTTCCCCCTCTATGCTAAACTCAACCCAGTCTGTTCACAAATTCTTCATATGTGTTCTACTTTGAAACTCGTTCAAAGTCTTCACTGTATCCTTGACAGCTGAAGAATTTGCGAACGGAAACTTTAAAATTTTCACTATCAAAATTTTTGGCACTTCCCGCTCAAACAGTTCCAATTCCCACGACTGGATAAGCCACGATCCCCCACTATCTCCACTACTCAGATCGTGGGTGACACATGTCGCATGGAGAGCAAGGGTCAGGGGCAATCTGGTCCAAAATCTTCGGGCCGATTCGTTTTTACTGCCACTATATATACCCCCTTCCCTTCACTGTGCTCGAGTTACTCCTCACTCCCATCTCTCCCGAGCTCAAACCTAGTGCCACCACTAAAATCATCGCCGCCGGAGAGGAAGAGCTTCACTGCCTCGACCTCGCCGTCGCCGTACTCGCATCGGCCGCGGAAGTCTTCACCCCACTGCCGTTGTAGCTGTCTCCCTCTGCCAAGCTAGGGCATGGGAGATCTGGACGAACGAACTTCCCAGATTTCATCTCTCTGTTCGTCGTGTTCTTCATCTGGGTAAATAAAATCTAATTTTACTGCCCTTGTTTGATCTTCATTTCTTCCACAAAATCCTCAAAAGTGTTTATTCTTCAAGAATCATCTTCTTAAGCACCTCACATGTTTCAAACGCTTGATGTTTTTCCCTAAGTTATGATTTTCTTCAAGATTCCTCAATTGTGTGGATCTACATATTCGCACAACTCTGGAACCTAAGACAAAGAACACTTAGTGAAATTCCTCAAGACATCTATGGTCAAAATCCTCAACTTGATATATTTTGAAAATTTTCTGAGAACGCATATGACCTCTTCAAATTCCTCGCACCTATACTCTGTTCACAGGTACAAAATGTCTGCTGATGAATCACGAGGTTCTCACCAACTTAACTCATTTGCAGCGTTTCTTGAGGAAAAACTGTGCACATCCTCAGAATCATCAAGAGTTCAAAGTCATCAAGTTAAGAAAATGGCTGATGGTAAAAGACCTCAGAAGGGTGGAAAGAAGGCTGAACAAAACACTGCGTTTGATATACCTGAGCACCTATATGCAGGTTACTGTACTCCTGATGAGGCCATTCATGGCAAAGAAACAAAAGAGCAGAGGAAAATCAGAATTCAGAGAATTGAACGAAGGTGGATGAAGGAGTGGAGAGACTATCGCTATGTCACTCCCAAATATATGAAGAAATTCGCCCTCAAACCACCTTGCAAAAGGGCTCCTCCTGCTGATGACCAATAGGTCGATCCCACTAGCATTGCTCGTGGTGAAGACTTTCCTGATGAATGGGCAAAGCATCAACAAAAGCTTCAGAGAACTGCCAAAGCTGCAGTGAAGAAATTCAATGAAGAATCTGCTGCTGCTGCTGCCTCTGCCGGAGCCTCTGAGAGTGTTCCGAAGCAATCACTGGTAAAGAAATCTGCTGTAAAATCAAAATCTTCAACTTCAAAGTCATCACAGCAAAATCCTCAAGCAAATTCTTCAAAGGCCACTGCAATGCCTTCAGTAGCTGCACAATCATCTGCTGCTGCCGCAAAGTCCTCAACTCCTGTACATCTTGCTTCAGGGGCCTCTGCTAGTTCCTCAGCCCAAGAACAATCTTCAACAAGTCCTACTTTAATGAAGATCAAGAGAACTGCTGGACGAGGTCAGAGACCAAGTCCTCACAAAAGCCAAGTTGCTGTAAATGTACCCTCAGGGTCTGAGGATGATGATGAAGCTACTAATGAAGAATTGGAAGAAATCATCAGAAACAGTCAGCAAAAGGCTGCAATTGCCAAGGGCAGCTCTGTTCCTCTAATGCTGGATCCTAAGATGATCCTCAATTTCATCGACATATGGCATGAGGATCCCAGCACTCCACTTTCCTCACTAAAGTTACCTCTTGGTGTGGACCCTGTCCTCACACACTTTATTGCTGAAGAAAAATGGAAAAGAGAACAAGCTCAGAGAGCTAAGAGGAGCAGGACCAGAAAGGAAAAGTTCCTGAAGAGCAATGTGATGAATTTGACTCCAACTCAACTCATCACAGTTCAGTCTGAGATTCGCTGCCTGACTGATGAACAAGCATAATATGATGCTGAATGGAAGGGCACCAAAGTGAGATTTGTCAGGGCAGCCCAAGCTGCAGTTAAAGATCACAACTCAAGGGTTGCAGCTCAACTGCAACAGCAAATTCCTCAGGCTGAAGAATCTGCTCAGCCTACTAAAGAAACTGCATGCACAGCTGAAGAAATTCTGGCTGCTGAAGAACCTGTCAGGGCAACCTCCACTGTTGCGCCTGAAGAAAGTGCCAGGCCAGCTGAAGCTTTTGCTACGCCTGATGAAAATGAGACCACTAGGGCAACTGCATCAGTCGTGCCTGAAGAAAATGCTCCAACTTCACCCTCAGCTGAAACTGCAAAGTCCTCAAGGGTGAAGAACATCAACCTTCCTTCTGCATCAGAAGCGAAGAAAACAAAGGCTGCGGAGAAAATTGCTGCTAAGAAAAGAAAAGCATCAACTTCAGATTCCTCAGCGGTGAAGAAATTGAAGACACTGCCAAGTTCTTCAACTGAACCCATTGATGCAACCCCAATCTCCTCCGTACCTGCCTATGAAATTGTTCCATTTGGTTTCGAGTATGACATTCCAAATGTTGATGATGAAGAAGATCATTCTGCTGCTTCCTCAGAGCAGATTGATGAAGAAATTGTGGTGGAAGCAAATGCTTCAACCCCACTGGTATCATCGCCTTTGCCTCAGTTGACTGCTGAAGAGGCCGTCGTTGAAGAAATGGAAGAGGACGTGGACATTGGCAACACAACTCCTCTCATCAATGATGAATATTGGGAAGCTGCACACCCAAATTCTCCAATGACCACACCAATTACTCAAATTCCTCAGTCTCCAGCCCAGACTGAAGAAATTCATACTGAAGAAATTCCAGCTGCAACAGCTGAAGAAATTGCTGCTCCAACTGCAAATGAGGAAACTGCTATTCAAATTCCTCAATCTGAAGAAATTCCTCCTATGACTAAGGAAATTGTGGGCCGCTTCAAGCCAAATCTTCAGCCGAAGCCAAAGTTGCCCCTCAAAGGTTCAAAGTGCCCCAAATTCATCAAAACCAATTTCTTCAACGAGCACATTTTCTTCAACGGGCCAAATCCTTATGACTCTGCAAGGACCGGTCGCACAAGATTCTGGACCCCTTCGCAGATGAATTTCTATGCATTAGTACTGTTTGACAAAGAGAAAGTCTTCGAGCATCAGCAAATTCCTCATGTGGATATGGAATCCATTCCGTGCTTCACTCCTGTGCTCGCAGTTCTTCATGATGCTGGACTTCTTCCCTTCTGCGTTGCATATGCGACTGGAATGAAGAGCTAATTCTTCACTTCTATGCAACCTTGCATATCTCGGGTGATGCTTCTGATGTCACTTCATGGCTTCTGGACTGGATGACTGGATCTACTCACTACACTGCCCCAGCCACCGAATTGCTTCAGGCTGTGCCAATAGCAATTCCTTCAGAAGGAGCACGACGCCTGTTTGATGAACCTGCTTTGCCCAATCATATGATGCAAGTGCTGATGAAGCCATTGGCTCCTGGACAACCTCAATGGACTTCTTTCCTTGTGAAGGATTTGCTCTATGTGCCCAGGACAGTTTATCGCATTCTGACCAAAACTCTCAGTCCTCAGAAGGGCCACAATTCTGAAGAAGAAGAAGTGGAGGGAATCATGAAGAACATGCTATTCAACATCATTCATGGGATTTCCATCAATTACCATGATTTCTTCATGAGGACTTTGGCCAATGCTGCTATGTCACCATTTGAATTGAAGCCTTATGCTCCCTGGATCATGAAATTCATCAGATCAAGGTCTTCACTTCCGTTCAAGGCTGACTTTCAGAATCAATTCAGCTTTCTGCCTCCGATTGAAGTCCTCAAGAGCTCACTTTCTTCAGTTAAGGGAAAAGGCAAAGCTGTCATTGATGAAGGTACTCGTCCATTGGATGGTCAGTTTCGCAAAGCTGCATCCTATTCCACCAATGATGACTCTGCTACCCAAGATTCTGCTGCAAAAGCCTCAGCGAAAAATCCTCAAGAAACTGCCCCTCGTGTGATGACTGATCGAGAGCTTCTTCTAAGTCTTCATCAGAAGATTGATCGCAATCACAAGTGGGTAAAGCATCAGTTTGGTTCACTTCTTCGAGACATGACTGTCACGCACAACTCTGTGAGGAAGAACCACTATTATCTTCATGAAGTCTTCGACCGCACATGGGCCATCTTGTCTCACCTCAAGAGTCCTGAAGAACTCAAGGAGATGGAATTTCAGCAAGACTTTGATTGGTCCATCCCTCCAAAGAAGAAATGGAAGAAAGTTCAAGTTCCTCAGCTGGTTACAAGCTCATTTTCTTCATCATGCCAGGCGAATGAAGCTGAGGATATTGACGACACTGCTGCAGGCCCTGCTCCACCAACCGACCCCGACAACGCTGGCGATCCTCCACCACCTTCAAGATGAAATTCTTCAGGGGCGTTAGTCCTCAGTTTTCGTCCCTTTTGGTCTTCAATGACAAAGGGGGAGAAAATTTGAGTTAGTCTTCAAGCGGGTCTCTATATATATGGGCTGTTTTTTGTTTAAGTTACAACTCTCGCTCTTCTGAAGCTTTTGTTGGTTGAGTTGTAAACTTAAGTCCGATGGTGGTCTGATGCTTGTGAACTGCTTTCCGCATGCTATTTCCTCAGACCCCATTTTCCATCATGCATTTCAATTTCCTCATGATATATATTAAATGCGTGTATGGATTACAAGATATAGGGGGAGTTCTCCATGATTTTAACCTGCCATGTGCATTTGCAGTCCAAAGCAAATTCCTCAAATATACACATCTTCAGGGGGAGTTCTTCTATATCTTGCAAGCAAATTCCTCAAACTCAGTACTTACACTTCATATTATTATCCCCGTTGAAAACTTAACCTATTTGTCATCAATCACCAAAAAGGGGGAGATTGTTAGTGCATCTAGTGCCCCTTAGTGATTTTGGTGTATTGAAGACTTATAGGTTAAGAGACTGATGCGTTTGTAAGTGTACACAGGCTCTATAAGTCGCTGAGGAGTTTGATACATTCGGAGATTATCGACCCCTAAAAATGTATGTCTTCAACTGAAGACTTTGGTGAAGACTTTGCTGAAGACTTTGGTATTCCCTGAAGACTTTGAAAAAGAAGAAGTTGGTGTGACCTTGAAGATATGAACGAGGACTATGAAGCGTGAAGACTTTTGTTTTTATTGTTTCATTTCCTTTCTTTGAGTCATAGGAAACACCGTACTGTTAAAGGGGGCCGAGGTAATACTAAGGAAAATTTCCAACTGATGCTCAACTCAAAAGCCTCAACCTATCCAATCCTTCGAGTGAAGCCTTTGGAAGTCTCTTGCAGTTCAGTCAAGTTCTTCAGTAACAGAGACGATGCTCTTCTGGTCTCTGAGGAAATTGGTCTGACTGAGGAGCTAGGATTTCGCCAGTGCGAATTGCCTACAAGTGAGGAATATGATAAGCCTGAGGACTTTCAAAGTTTGAAATTCCGACTGTTGCTGTGCTAAGTGCCAGCTGTCCCCAATCATCCTATCCACTTAACGGTCATATCATTGGGGGCATTTATGTCTTATCATGTAAGGTTGCTCCCTGGCTATAAATAGCCACCCCCACAACCACTAGTTGGTTGGCTGCTCCGAGAGAGAACTGACACTTGTCATTTGAGAGCATCCCATTCCTCGAGGACTTTGAGAGAAAATCATCAGTGAGGAAAAACCCCAAAACCAAACCACCAACCCAAAGTGATTGAGCATCACTGAAGAAATTGTTCTTGTGTGGAACCGACGCTTGTTACCTTTGAAGACTGTGTATCTTCCAGACGGTTAGGCGTCATGGTCTAGTGCATCCTGCAGTCAATTGGGGATCACGAAGTGACCTTGGTCTAGAGCATCCAGCAGTAAATTGTGGATCGCCGGGTGACCAGTTTGTGAGGGTTTTGGAAGTCTACCCTGAAGACTTACCACGAGTGTTGGGTGAGGTCTGTGTGACCTTAGCTCAAGGAGAATACGGTAAGGACTGTGTGTCCTGGGACTGTGTGTCTTCTGGTTTAAATACCAGGCCGCTCCAAACCAGACGTACGACTGTCACAGCAGTTGGAACTGGGTCATCAAATCATTGTCTTCATCGAGCTACCTGGTTCCATTTCCTCAACCCTTCTATTTCCTCGTATACTTGTTGATGAACTTGATCGTTACTGTTTGAAGAATTTGTCTGAAGACTTTCTCAATTTCCTCACCTCAAATTCTTCAAGCTACCTTGTTCCTCACCTGCTTATCCTGTATCATGCTACCTGTAATCTGTGCATGCTTTATTTCATCATGATGACTATGCGATCGCTATGCTTTGTATGCACTTGAGTACTTATTCCGCTGCTAGTTGTTCATCACATTTCAAATTCCTCAAGTTGAAATTCCTCAGTGATGAATTTGTAAAAATCCCCTATTCACCCCCCTCTAGTCGATATAACGCACTTTCAACTACGATGAGATTGTCTCACCGTAGCGATGCTTAAAGTCGGTTCGGGTTGAACTAGTAATTAATACATATTTCAATCATGAGATATGAAACATGGATGACAAAAGGATTTCCATCTGATGCAAACTTCAGAGTTCCAGCAATGGACAGAAGAGAGCAAAATGGAGTTGGAATCTTCGTTTTTGATGAAATGGTCAAAAGAGTTTGACTTCATCAAATGGGTATCGAAGATGCTTGTGATTCAAGAAAATAAGTCGGAGCATAATAATATTTCTAAAAACCTTGTGTGCTTGACACATTGTTAATTAGAAATAAAATTTCTTGACACGAATTATTACTTCATTTGAAAATAGTTTTTCGATGAAGTACTTAGGCTAAATAGCCTCAATATTAGGCATGATGATCTATGGAGATAGATTTACCTAATGGGGCTAAGCAATGAATACATATTTACAAGGTGCTAAAACCTTTTAGCATTTCAAAATGCCAAGGAGTGATTCTTGCCAAAGTCACATGGAAAGAGTTTTGCAAGACTCGGTGTCTCAAAACACTGATGAGTAAAATACATGATGGAGATTCCACACACTCTTGTGTTTGGATTAATCATGTATTCCATGGTATGTAAAACAACCAGATATGTCCGATACTCCGAAAGTTCTTGCGAGTATGGATACCAAACTGATCATAGGACAACAGTGAAAGATGTCATTGAGTACTAGAGTAGTAGTGATGTCATGTTTTCTCGCAAGCAGAGATTATGAAGTCCTCGTTGTAAATAATTACATCGATACAGTCTTCATCAATGCTCCATGGGATTTTCGATTTAAAGTTAAGGGTTTTGTGTAATACACAATATGGTGGCACGGTAGTTGGAAATTGTTCCAAACAAGATACTATGGCGAATTCTATAACAAAGGCTAAGTATGTTGACTCTTAAGAAGCGACAAAGAAGTTGTTGAATCATATAGTTCATTCATGAACTTAGTATGGTTCCAAGATGGCTTTGGTCTTTGGGACACTATTGCAGATAGTTGCTCCATAGCTCAGTCTGAGGAATCAGGTTTCGACCAATGATTCACACATATGCAAAGCCAAGTCCACACAAAATATGAATTTTGTGAAAGCGTGAAAACGCGACGATATGCAAAGTTACACACGGAGCTGAAGTCGTCAGATCCGTTGGACATCAGGCTATACCACATGCGAAGCATATTTTATACCAGTATGCCATAGGTGTAAAGTGCATTAGCATTGACTAGATTATTGACTCTAGTGCAAGTGGGAGTCTGTAGTAGATATGCCCTAGAGGCAATAATAAATGTTATTGATTATCTCCCTGTTCATAATTAGGTTTATGTTCCATGCTATAACTGCTATGGTTCTCGAGTCTACAATAACCACGAGGCTCGGAGGAAGACTCATATGCACGTGTGGAATAATAAACGGTACAATGTCTTCCTAGTCTGGCCTCTAAGACTAGCTCAAGTGTTGCATGATGGTTCTGTTTTCCTAATCATGGGCATCTCTATGCCAGCAACTTTGAGGGCACAATGTTGGGAGAACATTTGTGTTGAATCGACCCGTATTGATGTTATGCTATGAGATACATTCGTTATAAGTTAATGGTTAATAACACAGAGATGGTTAACATTTGCATGATTCCTTAGACCATGAGAGTATCGAGTTTCTTCATGCTTGCTTCATGAACTTTGGGGTTTGTTAAAGGTCATCCGTAAATGGGTGGCTATTACGGCGGCTTACGGGTTCATGGAAAAGTATGTCAAGTAACTTGATAGCTCAAGATTGGGATTTGCTCCTCCGACGATGGAGAGATATCTCTAGGCCCTCTCGGTGTAACATATCGCGAAGCAACAGGAATAGCACACGGCAACTGGAGGTTCACTCGAATATTCATTCGTGTGGGTATAGGGGTCAATATGGGTGTCCACGGCTCCGATGTTGATCATTGATCGGAAGGGGTTCCGGGTCATGTCTATACTTCGCCGAACCTATAGGGTCACACGCTTAAGGGTCATCTATCTGTTGAATACTAGACAGGGAGTCTGAGAGAAATTCACCGAAAAAGTTTCGGAGACAACGGAAGAGTTCCGGAGAGAGAACACCGGAAGAGTTTCGGTAAAACCGAAAAGTTGTTTTGGAGTGTACCATAAAGTCAAATTGGTTTCGGCACATGCCTGGAAATTATTGGAAGGTACCAGAATTGTTCCGGTAACTTCTGAGATTTTTCAGAGACAAAAACCGGAAATGTTCCGGACTGCCGGAACCGCTTTAGTTGCTTTTCACAGATGAAAATCACTAAACCGAAAAGTTGTTTCGGAGTAACCCATAAAGTCAAATTGGTTTCGACACATGCCTGATAATTCTTGGAGGGTTCCAGAATCGTTCTGGAAACTTTCTGGAATTTTCCGGGATGAAAACCGGAAATGTTCCGGAGCTGCCGGAACCGCTTCAGATGCTTTTCGCAGATGAAAATCACTAAACCGGAATTGTTTCGGATCGCGTTGAAAATTATTTTAGTGGGTACTGGAAATGTTCTAAGCCCACATGAATATTTTTAGTTCGAACGGACGCTGAAATATGTCGTCGTGAATCGTGAAAGTGCTTTTTGGATTACTTTATGGAAAGCCACCTTTTGGGGCTTTACTCACAAATATCTTTAGGGATGACATGGAAGGATAAGGGCTGCCCACTTGCTTTTACCTTTGTGCCCTTGTGAAGTGCATTTTGGGTATTTCAAGTGTCACCCTACCCCTTGGGTTTTCCTATAAATAGAGGTGGAGATTGTAGGAGATATGCCCTAGAGGCAATAATAAATGTTATTGATTATCTCCCTGTTCATAATTAGGTTTATGTTCCATGCTATAACTGCTGTGGTTCTCGAGTCTGCAATAACCACGAGGCTCGGAGGAAGACTCATATGCACGTGTGGGATAATAAACGGTAAAATTTATTCCTAGTCAAGCCTCTATGACTGGCTCAAGTATTGCATGATGATCCTGTTTTCCTGATCATGGGCATGGCTATGCCGGCAATTTTGAGGGCACAATTGTTGGTAGAACACTTGTGTTGAATCGACCCAAATTGATGTTATGCTATGAGATACATTCGTCATAAGTTAATGGTTAATAACACAGGAAGTTAATGTTTGCATAATTCCTTAGACCATGAGAGTATCGAGTTTCTTCATGCTTGCTTCATGAACTTTGGGGTTTGTTAAACGTCATCCGTAAATGGGTGGCTATTACGGCGGCTTACGGGTTCATGGAAAAGTATGTCAAGTAACTTGATAGCTCAAGATTGGGATTTGCTCCTCCGACGATGGAGAGATATCTCTGGGCCCTCTCGGTGTTATGGTATCCATCATCATCTGGCCAGACACAGGGTGATTTGATCACAGGGATGCCGGAACACGGGAATGAGAAAAGAGAACAATACCGGCAACGAGGTAACTGGCATTGTGGACAAGTGTTGATCCACGAGGATGCCGATGTTTCTCACCTCGGGTAAATGTAACATATCGCGAAGCAACAGGAATAGCACACGGCAACTGGAGGTTCACTCGAATATTTATTCGTGTGGGTATAGGGATCGATATGGGTGTCCACGGCTCCGATGTTGATCATTGATCGGAAGGGGTTCCGGGTCATGTCTATGCTTCACCGAACCTATAGGGTCACACACTTTAGGGTCATCTATCTGCTGAATACTAGACAGGGAGTCTAAGAGAAAATCACCGAAAAAGTTTCGGACGCCGGAAAAGTTTCGGACAGCGGAAAAGTTCCGCAGAGAGGTCACCGGATGAGTTCCGGTGAAACTGAAAAGTTGTTTCAGAGGATACCATAAAGTCAAATCGGTTTTGGCACATGCCTGATAATTCTTGGAGGGTGCCAGAATCATTCTGGAAACTTTCTGGAATTTTTCGGGATGAAAACCGGAAATGTTCCGGAGCTGCCGAAACCGCTTCAGATGCTTTTCGCAGATGAAATCACTAAACCGGAATTGTTCCGGCTCGCATTGAAAATTATTTTGGTGGGTACTAGAATTGTTCTAAGCCCACATGAATATTTTCAGTTCGATCAGACGCTGAAAAATGTCGTCGTGAATAGTGAAAGTGCTTTTTGGGATATTTTTGGAAAGCCACCTTTTGGGGCTTTGCTCCAAAAGATCTTGGGGATGACATGGATGGATAGGGGCCAATTTTGGGGCCCCACATGAGGGTGTGGCCGGCCACATGGTGGACTCCTTCATGGAGTCCCCCTTGTTCCTTGGTTTCACCTTTTAGGTCCTTGGGAAGGACTCCTTTCCATGTGGGTTTTGGGTTTTCTTGTAAAACCACCCTACCCCTTGGGTTTCCTATAAATAGGAGGTGTGTGGGCTGCCATAAGACACACTCTTGCTCTCATACACATAGCCATGCATGATCTGGCATTCTTCTCTCCCTCCCAGCGAAATAGTTTCGTAGAGCCGAAAGGCTGTCTGGGTTCCGGCAGGAACTAGTTCTGGACGGCGAGCCCTGCCGGATAGATGACACCGTATGTGTGCAACTCTGTAGAGAGATCGTAGTTTCGGTCTTAGTTCGAGAGTGCCTCCTGAAGGGCTGTCCGTGTGACCGTCCGAGTTTTGGAGGTCCTCCCGAAGGGCTGTCCGAGTGACAGTCCGAGTTTCGGAGGTCCTCCCGAAGGGCTGTCCGCGACACCGTCCGGTGGACTGTGCGACCGCCTCCCGGAGGGCTGTCCGCGGGGCACATGAGGGTATACATCCTCGCGGTTGGGAGGTTGTAAAATCCTAGCTGCGGGGATCTGCACCGCCGATCGTCATCGACTCTACTTCCGCTGCGCTACGAGTCGGTAACGAAATGATCAAACCTTGTATGCAGTCTCCATAGTGGTCCTGGGCTGGTGCGTAGGTCGGAATTTTTTTGTTTTCTGTTGCGTTACCCTTCAGTGGCATCAAGAGCCATGCTATGCGTAGATGCAGGTTGCGATCTAGAATACATAGAGATGTATGGGTGTTGCACAATATAATTAGGTAGTAGATGAGATCTATTGCTGAAAATTATTTGTGCGGGTAGCAGATGAAATCTGTTACCCGATGTTCCTGTTGCTTCCCCTGAATTTGCGTAGTCCTGATCTTGACGGCATGGTGGAATCTCACAAAGTTCTGGCAATCCGCGATCCTTTCATGCTGCTCCTGAGTATGCTGATTGACAAATCAACGAAGTGCTAACAGTTCTTTGGGTTCCACCATAGTTGAGAAAGATGGATGTTTCGCAGACGAAAGGGCAATGCAGATATGATCTGCACGGGGGTCACGCGTATGACGAAGTTTAGTATGGGGCTCGAGATTTTATTATCTCGTGGTTCATACACCCCGCAATGTTAATCTAGCGACCTGGATTATCATGCTTGATGATGGACGTTGGTAGCTTCGGTTTGTTTCGAAACCTTAGAAGCCACGGAAAATAAAATTTTGCATGAACCGATTAGAGGCGTCTAACTTGGTTTTGCAGGATGGTTTGCATGTGCATTATGATGTGGTATAGCATTGCTCATATTAATTTGATTATGTATGAGATGACTATATGATGTAATTAACATGACCTGCGTGTCATGATTCGGCATGATGGCTGGAGCCATATGATTGCACTTTAATGACCTGCGTGTCAACCTTATGTCATGCACTTATTTTATTAGCTATAGAGATAGCAATATTATCTGGTGCATCGACAAGGTGGTGGCAATCTTCGCGAAGGTGAACACCAACGCGAATGCCGAAGACGAAGAAATGTTTGACTTCTCCGTCAGAAGGGGCTATACCATGTCATGCTAATTATGAATTGCCTGAGATGTTTATCCCTTATGATGCACCCTTCTTGATTGCGCGGTAGTCGCTTTTTATTAGGGTGATCTCTCACAAAAATATCAAGTAGTTAGTGTTCTCCCAAGTGTAGCACCGTCACGGCACCTAACTTTTCGGGGTACGACATGTACACATGAGTACGAACGATTAGGGATGTGTGAGGCGGGTGAGGTCAGACCTTGCAGCGAGATCACTTGGTTGTCTTGACGTTCAGGCATGAGAGTCATGAGCTCGGAACACACGCATCGAAAGATGAACAAGAGTCACATAGAGATGTGATTGGCAAGTTGGCCTACCGATTGAAATTCACGTCATCAGTGATGAACCCGTCAATGGCGTTGAATTGAAATGCGGATCTTGTATCACTCACAATCAATTATGAGAGATATTGATTTGAGTGGGAGCGCACTGTAGAATTAACTTGTTTAATTCTCAGTGCAATTAATTTTGAACACTGTCTAAGTGTGATTTGCATAATAGTTGTAGAACAATGGCTCGCGTTTCCACCTTCCCTATTAAAATTGAATAGCTGTTAAATATCTGGTTAAAACTTTACGGTTGGTAACGTAATGTGAGGATTTTCCTCAATAGTGCCGAGAAGGACTTTGTCCTATCGCATACTTTCGGTATTCTCCCGCTAATGCTATGGATCATGTGACTCTCGTCCTTTGATCCAAAAGCTAGAATTCTGTTTCAGTCAAGTGCAATACGTTTGCTTCCATGAGACCCGAACTTCGAAAGTTTGGATAGTTATGTGATATTCATGGAATCTGAAAATCATTTTCAGAGACAGACAAAGGCTAAAAGATATGAGATATCCAAAGCAATGTTTGTTTGCAAACTATTAGTAAAGGAGTTTACTATGCATTAGACTGATAAGAGAGGGATCCAGAAGAACGCCTGTCATATGATGAAAGGTGAATAAAACAACAACTTAAAGAGAAAGGAAGTGTCCGAAGGGTGTTAGTAAGACTTTCGCGCCTAGGAAGTCCGGGGCTAACGCCACTCTTAAGTTGGATGCTTCTTCTGAGAGTAGGAAAAATACTGAAAGTTAAACTGTTAGAAGTATAATGGCAAAAGGAAAGAAGACTGGAATATCCAGCTCATGTATGAATGTCATACAGGTTTTGATGTATAGAAGGCTGGTCAAAGATATAGTTCTTGGGAATTATGGTTAAACATGTTAATCACTAATTCTTGGGTATTGTGAGTTAATCACAAAGATACCCGCTCGGTTGCATTCTGTTGCAACTCGATGTAAGAACTACTATGGCCTGAAAGACTAGCCAGGAATGAAGTTTAGATGCACACAGGGAACATAGTAAATGTTACTATGCCTTCCATAGGTGTATTCCCTATGTATTTACTTTCATAATTCATTTTAGAGTTTCACACTCTAGCCCTTTGCATAATGTATCTTGCAAGAAGGTTATTCATAAGAGAACTTTTGATGTTCGGTGTTATGAATAACATAAGGGCCATACTTTCATTATGAATGAGACGTATGTTATGAATATTGATAATAATACATTACCTCTGGGTTTACTTTCATAATTCATTTTAGAGTTTCATACACTCTAGCCCATTGCACAATGTTTGTTGCAAAAGAGTTGTTCATAAAAACAACAATTGTTGTTCAGTATTATGAATAACATGAAGGGACATGCTTCCATCCTAGATGGGATGTATGCTATGAATATTGATGGAAATATGATACATCCATAACACTGACGCTAAATGTCGCAAGACTAAAAGAATACCACACAAGTGTGGCACTGCATTTGGTCACATTGAAGAAACCCGCATGGAAAATTCCATTATGATGGATTTTGAAGTCGTTTGATTTTGAATCATCTGACACTTGCAACTTTCCTCTGAAAAGTGAAGTAACTGAAATACCGTTCACAGGCCATAAGGAACGAGCAAAGAACATATTGGTGATCATACATTATGATGTGTGTAGTCCAATAAATGTTGTTGCAAGTAGTGGATTTATCTATCTTCAGAAATGACTCAAGTAGATATATGGATATTTACTTGTTGAGACGTAAGTCTGGATCTTTTGAATTCATTCGAAAGGTTTTCAAAAATGAAGTAGAAGTTATTGTAACAAGAAAATTATGTTTCTACAATTCGATTGCAGAAAGGAATATTTGAGTTACAAGTTTAGCGAATGTCTGATGAGTTATGAAAGGGGTTTCATAAACTTGCACCTCCCGGAACACCACTGCAAGTGGAAAGTCCGTGAAGATGTAATCGAACCATTTATGACATGGTAAGATCAAAGATGACATAAATAAATTTGCCATTAACCCTTTTAAAGTGATGCTTTAGAGACTGCGGCTTTTACACTGAAAAGAGCTCCATCGGGTCTGTTAAAATGACGTCATGGTATGGTACGCCCAACCATGTTATATCTTTTCTTAACATTTGGAATATGGGGCTTGTGTAAAAGGTTACAAACCTATTCCAAATCAGACAAGTGCTACTTTGTAGGTTATCCCAAGAAATTGGGTATTCCTCCCTCACTATACCGAGGCAAATAGGTTTGCCACAAAACGGTATGCTTTTAAAGAGAATAGTTCTTACAAAAGGTGAGTGGGAGGACAGTGCAACTCGACAAGATAACCGGTATCTTCGTCATCAGGTCAAAGGAAAGGAACCTTGGAAGTAATTCTGGAGTTTCCTACTGCGACTGATACGGAAGTCTCTACAATAAAATGTATGGACTTCAGTCGAACTTACAGCTGAACCCCGTTGGCAAGGCTCGTGCAAACCTCTCAGGTGCGCAAACGAAATATTGTTGTTGGACAACAGTATACCTACGATACACAAGGAAGCGATGATGGGCCCTGACTCCGGAATTGGCTAAATGCCAATACAATCCGAGATAGTTTCCATATAAGTGATTCAAGATTAGAACCTTGATACACCTTTCGGAAGACTTAGAGTCTAAACGAATATTTATGGAACTAAAAACTGCTACGGATAAAAATGTTTTATCCATAAAGCTCGACTTGTTGAAATAACAAGTTCAAGGAGTTGACTACGATGAGGATGTTTCACCGTAGCGATGCTTAAGGTCGGTTCCGGTTGAACTAGCAATTAATACATATATCAATCATGAGATATGAAACATGGATGACAAAAGGATTTCCATCTGATGGAAATGAAACCTAGGACTTATATGTAATACAGTCCAAAGTAATTTGTTGATCCAGAGGATGCTAGTAAGTATGCAAACTTCAGAGTTCCAGCGATGGACGGAAGAGAGCAAAGTGGAGTTGGAATCTTCGTTTTTGAGGGAATGGTCAAAGGGGTTTGACTTCATCAAATGAGTATTGAAGATGCTTGTGATTCAAGAAAGTAAGTGGGAGCATAATAATATTTCTAAAAACCTTGTGTACTTGACACATTGTTAATTGGAAATAAATTTCTTGACACGAATTAGGACTTCATTTGAAAATAGTTTTTCGATGAAGTGCTTAGGCTAAATAGCCTCAATATTAGGCATGATGATCTATGGAGGTAGATTTACCTAATGGGGCTAAGCTATGAATACATATTGACAAGATGCTAAAACTTTTTAGCATTTAAAACACCAAGGAGTGATTCTTGCCGAAGTCACATGGAAAGAGTTTTGCAAGACTCGGTGTCCTAAAACACTGATGAGTAAAATACATGATGGAGATTCCACACACTCTTGTGTTTGGATTAATCATGTATTCCATGGTATGTAAAACAACCAGATATGTCCGATACTCCAAAGTTGTTGCGAGTATAGATACCAAAGTGATCAAAGTACTGATCATGGGACAACAGTGAAAGATGTCATTGAGTACTAGAGTAGTACTGATGACATGTTTTCTCGCAAGCGGAAATCATGAAGAGTTCGTTGTAATATGTTACATCGTACAGCCTTCATCAATGCTCCATGCGATTTTCGATTTAAGTTAAGGGTTTTGTGGAATACACAATGTGGTGGCACAGTAGTTGGAAGATGTTCCAAACAAGATACTGTGGCGAATTCTATAACAAAGGCTAAGTATGTTGACGCTTAAGAAGCGACAAAGAAGTCATTCATGAACTTAGTATGGTTCCAAGATGGCTTTGGTCTATGGGACACTATTGCAGATAGTTGCTCATAGCTCAGTCTGAGGAATCAGGTTTCGACCAATGATTCACACATATGCAAAGCCAAGTCCACACAAAATATGAATTTTGTGAAAGCGTGAAAACGCGAGGATATGCAATGTTACACACGGAGCTGAAGTCGTTAGATCCGTTGGACATCAGGCTATACCACATGCGAAGCATATTTTACACCAGTATGCCATAGGTGTAAAGTGCATTAGCATTGACTAGATTATTGACTCTAGTGCAAGTGGGAGTCTGTAGGAGATATGCCCTAGAGGCAATAATAAATGTTATTGATTATCTCCCTGTTCATAATTAGGTTTATGTTCCATGCTATAACTGCTGTGGTTCTCGAGTCTGCAATAACCACGATGAAAGATCGTGGATGTCGCCTAGAGGGGGGGGGTGAATAGGCGCTTTAAAATAATTACGGTTTAGGCTTGAACAAATGCGGAATAAACCTAGCGGTTAATTTGTCAAGCACAAAACCTAAAACGACTAGGCTCACCTATGTGCACCAACAACTTAAGCTAAGCAAGATAAACAACTAAGTGATAGCAAGATATATAACAAGAAACAATATGGCTATCACAAAGTAAAGTGCATAAGTAAAGGGCTCGGGTAAGAGATAACCGAGGCACGCGGAGACGACGATGTATCCCGAAGTTCACACCCTTGCGGATGCTAATCTCCGTTAGAGCGGTGTGGAGGCACAATGCTCCCCAACAATGCCACTAGGGCCACCGTATTCTCCTCACGCCCTCGCACAATGCAAGGTGCCGTGATTCCACTAAGGGACCCTTGAGGGCGGTCACCGAACCCGTACAAATGGCAACCCTTGAGGGCGGTCACCGAACCCGTACACTTTGGCAACCCTTGGGGGCGGTCACCGGTACCCGTCAAATTGCTCGGGGCGATCTCCACAACCTAATTAGAGACCCCGACGCTTGCCCGGAGCTTTACACCACAATGATTGAGCTCCGAGGCACCACCAAGCCGTCTAGGGCGCCAAGGCACCCAAGAGGAACAAGCTCTAGGGTGCTCAAACACCCAAGAGTAATAAGCTACTCAACTTCACAACTTCCACGTATCACCGTGGAGAACTCAAACCGATGCAACTAATGCAATGGCAAGAACACACGAAGTGGACAAGTCCCTCACTCCCAAATCCCACCAAAGCAACAAAAGCTATGGATGAATATGAGAGGAAGAACAAGGAGAACACCAAGAACTCCAAGATCTAGATCCAAGGGGTTCCCCTCACTTAGAGGAGAAAGTGATTGGTGGAAATGTGGATCTAGATCTCCTCTCTCTATTCCCTCAAGAACTAGCAAGAATCATTGGAGGGATTGAGAGTTAGGCAAGCTCAAGAAGGTCAACAATGGGGGGAGAAATGAGCTCAAAGGATAAGAAAACCGTTGGGGAAGAAGACCCCTTTTATAGGGCCACCCCAAATCCAACCGTTACCCGTGCAGGACGCGCACAAGCGGTACTACCGCTCTTGCGAGCGGTACTACCGCTCGTGCGGTAGTAATTCAAAAACAGCAGGCAATCAACAAGAAACTGGAGCGGTAGTGCCGCACCAAGCGGTACTACCGCTCAACTTAAGCGGTACTACCGCTTAAGCTTTCGCAGGACAGAGGAAACAGAGGAAGTGGGGTAGCACTGGAACGGCAGTACCGCAACAAGCGGTACTACCGCTCCACTACCGCCCCACTACCGCTTAGGGAAAAATAACACCAGAAGAAAACACGGTAGTGCAGCGGTAGTAGGGGCGGTAGTACCGTGTCAAGCGGTACTACCGCTCCACTACCGCTTTACTACCGCTAAACGAAAAAGAATGCCAGTAGAAATCACGGTAGTGCAACGGTAGTAGGGGCGGTAGTACCGTGTCAAGCGGTACTACCGTGGTCCCGAGCGGTACTACCGCTTTGGTGACAGGTAAACTGCCCAGACAAACAATAAACCCTGAACTGCCATAACTTCTGCAAATGAGCTCCGAATTGAGCAAACTCAAGCTTGTTGGTTATATTAAGAAGTGGCAGTAGAGAAAATACCAATGATATAGAGATGAGAAACCTCTATGAATGAAGAACCGGCATAAACTCCAACATCGAAAACATCATAGAAGATGCATATATGAACTCCGTTTTCGATGACCTCGAGCTTGTCATGAAGATGACCAAAAGCTCAAAGACTCACAAAGAGAAACACCAAACACAAACCAAGAAATATGATGCAAGGATGCAATGGTTTGAGCTCTCTACGAAGATATGATAAAGCTACTCACTTGAGAGCCCCCCTTGATAGTACGGCTATCGATCCTATAACCCGGTCTCCCAACTACTACCATGAGACCGGTAAAATAGAAAACCTATCAAGGGCAAACCTTTGCCTTGCGCAAAGTCCACTTGAGCTAGATGATGACGATCTTGACCTCCTCAAGTTGGACCACCTTTCTTGATTGCGCCGGCTCGATGAAGACTAGCTGATTGCTCCCCCATACTCCACTATGGGTGAGCCACTCTTCGGCACATCTTCACAAGTCCATTGTCACCACAATGGACAGCAAGCTTCAAGCATGTGATCTCTTCGTGATGCTCCACTTGAACTTGCACACCGCAATCTTGATGACGATCACCACTTGATGTCATCCTCCATGGGTTGTGTGATATCTTCCTTTTGATGCACGCCCATGGAAACAAACCTAACCCCACAAAGAACTCTTGCATAGAACATGGGTTAGTACACAAAGCGTAATGGACAATGCTTACCATACCGTGAGATCACTTGATCCCACTCGGTACATCTTCTACGCTTTGTGTGTTGATCAACTCGAATCACTCTTCATATTTAGTCTTGATCAGCCTTGAATCTTTCCAACTCTCTTCATTAGGATGATGTCTTGAAGGTAAACATGAATGTTCACACAATCTCCTTCTTCAAGACATGCTTGCAATAGGCTCATCTCTTACATGACCAATCTTTGGATAACTCCATGAATAACCTTGGTCAACACATATTCTTCTTCAAATCACCTTGAGACCAACAAATGGTCTACAAGCAAAGCCTATGGACAAACCCTTCAAATATAACTCAAGGCAACCATTAGTCCATAGAGATTGTCATCAATTACCAAAACCAAACATGGGGGCAGCACATGTTCTAACACACGAGGCTCGGAGGAAGACTCATATGCACGTGTGGGATAATAAACGGTAAAATGTATTCCTAGTCAAGCCTCTATGACTGGCTCAAGTATTGCATGATGATCCTGTTTTCCTGATCATGGGCATGGCTATGCCGGCAATTTTGAGGGCAGAATTGTTGGTAGAACACTTGTGTTGAATCGACCCAAATTGATGTTATGCTATGAGATACATTCGTCATAAGTTAATGGTTAATAAAACAGGAAGTTAATGTTTGCATAATTCCTTAGACCATGAGAGTATCGAGTTTCTTCATGCTTGCTTCATGAATTTGGGGTTTGTTAAACGTCATCCGTAAATGGGTGGCTATTACGGCGGCTTACGGGTTCATGGAAAAGTATGTCAAGTAACTTGATAGCTCAAGATTGGGATTTGCTCCTCCGACGATGGAGAGATATCTCTGGGCCCTCTCGGTGTTACGGTATCCATCATCGTCTGGCCAGACACAGGGTGATTTGATCACAGGGATGCCGGAACACGGGAACGAGAAAAGAGAACAATACCGGCAGCGATTTAACTGGCATTGTGGACAAGTGTTGATCCACGAGGATGCCGATGTTTCTCACCTCGGGTAATTGTAACATATCGCGAAGCAACAGGAATAGCACACGGCAACTGGAGGTTCACTCGAATAATTATTCGTGTGGGTATAGGGATCGATATGGGTGTCCACGGCTCCGATGTTGATCATTGATCGGAAGGGGTTCCGGGTCATGTCTATGCTTCACCGAACCTATAGGGTCACACGCTCTAGGGTCATCTATCTGCTGAATACTAGACAGGGAGTCTGAGAGAAAATCACCGAAAAAGTTCCGCAGAGAGGTCACCGGATGAGTTCCGGTGAAACTGAAAAGTTGTTTCAGAGGATACCATAAAGTCAAATTGGTTTTGGCACATGCCTGATAATTCTTGGAGGGTGCCAGAATCATTCTGGAAACTTTCTGGAATTTTCCGGGATGAAAACCGGAAATGTTCCGGAGCTGCCGAAACCGCTTCAGATGCTTTTCGCAGATGAAATCACTAAACCGGAATTGTTCCGGCTCGCGTTGAAAATTATTTTGGTGGGTACTAGAATTGTTCTAAGCCCACATGAATATTTTCAGTTCGATCAGACGCTGAAAAATGTCTTCGTGAATAGTGAAAGTGCTTTTTGTGATATTTTTGGAAAGCCACCTTTTGGGGCTTTGCTCCAAAAGATCTTGGGGATGACATGGATGGATAGGGGCCAATTTTGGGGCCCCACATGAGGGTGTGGCCGGCCACATGGTGGACTCCTTCATGGAGTCCCCCTTGTTCCTTGGTTTCACCTTTTAGGTCCTTGGGAAGGACTCCTTTCCATGTGGGTTTTGGGTTTTCTTGTAAAACCACCCTACCCCTTGGGTTTCCTATAAATAGGAGGTGTGTGGGCTG
Source organism: Elymus sibiricus (assembly GCA_039707655.1). NCBI lineage: Eukaryota > Viridiplantae > Streptophyta > Magnoliopsida > Poales > Poaceae > Elymus > Elymus sibiricus. The sequence continues at coordinate 537,638,869 of CM077667.1, forward strand.
CCATAAGACACACTCTTGCTCTCATACACATAGCCATGCATGATCTGGCATTCTTCTCTCCCTACCAGCGAAATAGTTTCGTAGAGCCGAAAGGCTGTCTGGGTTCCGGCAGGAACTAGTTCTGGACGGCGAAGCCCTGCCGGATAGATGACACCGTATGTGTGCAACTCTGTAGAGAGATCGTAGTTTCGGTCTTAGTTCGAGAGTGCCTCCCGAAGGGCTGTCCGTGTGATCGTCCGAGTTTTGGAGGTCCTTCCGAAGGGCTGTCCGAGTGATAGTCCGAGTTTCGGAGGTCCTCCCGAAGGGCTGTCCGCGACACCGTCCGGGGGACTGTGCGACCGCCTCCCGGAGGGCTGTCCGCGGGGCACATGAGGGTATACATCCTCGCGGTTGGGAGGTTGTAAAATCCTAGCTGCGGGGATCTGCACCGCCGATCGTCATCGACTCTACTTCCGCTGCGCTACGAGTCGGTAACGAAATGATCAAACCTTGTATGCAGTCTCCATAGTGGTCCTGGGCTGGTGCGTAGGTCGGAAATTTTTTGTTTTCTGCTGCGTTACCCTTCAGAGATGCACTCTCCACACTCACTCTTTCTCACATACACATGCCATCTGATGTTATCTGGCTTCTCTCTCCCTCCCATCGAAATTGTTTCGTAGAGCCGAAAGGCTGTCTTGGTTCCGGTGGGAACTAGTTCTGGACGACGAAGCCCTGCCGGATAGATGACACCGTATGTGTGCAACTCTGTAGAGAGATCGTAGTTTCGGTCTTAGTTCGAGAGTGCCTCCCGAAGGGCTGTCCGAGTGACTGTCCGAGTTTCGTGGGTCCTCCCGAAGGGCTGTCCGAGTGACTGTCTGAGTTTCGTTGGTCCTCCCGAAGGGCTGTCCGCGACACCGTCCGGGGGACTGTCCGACCGCCTCCCAGAGGGCTGTCCGAGGGGCGGATGAGGGTATACATCCTCGCTGTTGGGAGGTTGTAAATCCTAGCTATGGGGATCTGCACCGCCGATCGTCATCGACTCTACTTCCGCTGCGCTACGAGTCGGTAACGAAAAAGATCAAACCTTGTACGCAGTCCCCATAGTGGTCCTGGGCTGGTGCGTACGTCGTAAATTTTTGTTTTCTGCTGCGTTACCCTTCAGCTAGCGGCGGTCGGTGGGTGTTTCGGTGCCGGTGATGTTTTCCCATCAGGAGTTGGAAGGAGTGTCACTGATGCTTCCAGTGCGCCCGATGATGCTTTCGGTGCGGGAGTTGGAACAAGTGCCGGTGATGGACTCGGAGGCGGCAATGGCATCGATGGCGCTGGTGCGGAGTGAAGATCATGACGACGGGTGAAAAGCGACCAAGATGATGATGGACGTGGTCGTTGCTTTTGCATGAAGTCCTTTTGCGTTTGTCATAGAAAACCATGCTTTTATTTGCGCGTGAACTATGTTTTATTCTTCGAATTTGAACTCAATCGTCGGAATCGCTGTCAAATTGGCTAATCTGGGGTTTTCGGTTTGCGGGCCGACGCGGGCTACGGCCGAGCAGACCCCGCGTAGCCGACCCGTAAAGTAAACAGTCATTTTTGTTAGAGATGCTCTTAAAACCGTGTTTTCGCGTAGCCAAACTCAAAACCGTGTTTTCGCGTAGCCGAACTCAAAACCGTTTTTCCGGGTCGGCGTTTTACGGGATCTGCTAGAGATGCTCTTAAAGGCTCCTGTATTTTTTCAACTGTTTTGGAATTATTGTACAATCGAGTGTTTCTCATGTTTTTCTTCTTCTTTTTCTCAGTTTTTTTGTTGATTATTATTATTGTTTTTTTCTTTTTCTATTTCCTAATTATATTTATTTTAAAGTAAACAGTCATTGTCTTAAATTCATGAATATATTTTGAGTGCACAATTTTTTTCCACATTTATTAATATTTCTGAAATTGAAAAACAATTTTGAGTTAGTGAATATTTAAAAATTCAAAAATATTTGAAAATTCGTCAACTTTTTTTGATAACTTAAATATCATATCAATTCGCAAACTGTTTTTCAAAATAAATGGCATTTTATAATTTGCAGATGCTTTTCCTATAGTTGATTCTTTGTTTTTGTTGAAATTTAGAAAGATTTTTTCATATTGACGGACATTTCTCAAGTGTGCAGACATCTTTTCTAATTAATGAACCGTTTTTTGTATCAGTGAACAGTTTTTAAATATTTGAGCATTTAGTACTCATGAATTTTTTGTAAAATTCTCAAACGTTTCTCCAATTCACAAACATTTTGTGTGTTGACGAACATTTTTAATGAATTTCATTATAAATGAAAAATATTACACAAAATGGTATAATTTTTTATATTCTTAGCAAGTTCATAATGATATTTCCGAGATTATTTTATGCCACTCAGATTAATCGTCCATATATATTGCCTTTTGTGTCTATCATTGTGTCGATAAAAATCATGGAAGAGAGCTATAACTCAGATAGTTCACAAATTTCAAAACAAAGTTTGATTCTTCAAAAAATAAATCACAATTTCAAGATGTTCATGTTTCTGAAAAATTGTTTGAATATAATTTTTTGCTGATGTTATCGAATGGATTTACAGATTCAAAACATGCTTTTAAAATTGCGAACATTTTTTGAAACTTCTGAATTTTTTTGATCAAATGTTTTGAAACTTGTGAGCATTTGTTTAAAATTTTAAAATTATTTTGAAACTTGTGAACATTTTCTGAAACTTGTGAACAAATTTTAAAAAAATAGAACATTTTCGAAAAACAAGATTTGTTTTCGAAAAACATGAAGATTTCTTGAAATGTGAACATTTTTCCAAATTCCAAAAAAAAAATTGGAGACGCAAACATACCTTGAAACTCGTGAACAAAATTTAAAAGCACGAACATATTTTGAAATTTGTGAACATTTTTTGAAACTTGTGAACAATTTATGATTTTTTGTTGTGTTTTACAAAATATTTACAAAATTTCAATAAAAAGTTTTGTTTTTCAAAAATATTCTATAGTTTTTCTTAAATCAAATATTTTAAACATTTTCCATGGTTTCAAAAGATGTTCAGACAATTCATTTTTTTTTGGAATTTCGTAATTGGTTCTCATTTCTTAAATACTACTCCCTCCGTCCCAAAATAAGTGTCGCTGCCTTAGTATTATATTTGTACTAACTTAGTATAAAATTTTCGACACTTATTATTTTGGGACGGAGGGAGTATTTGGTAATAATTATGATATTCACGTTCTAGTTGGGATGGTAGTTTTCCCCATGGGTATGGGTACCCTACCCGAAAACAACTGGCATGGGCAAGACTTGTAGAGATTTTGCACCGACGGGTAATGGGTATCCATACCCGCAAAATATATGGGTAGGATATGGGTACAAAATTACGTCCATGTGTAACTCAATGGATACCCAGAAAAAGTAAATAAATGAAAATAACTCCTATGACATGTGGGATTAACATCCAACTCCTATGGCACACCCTAAGTATCGATTCCTTAACTGGCCATACCTCATAGGGTTGTAATCACCTGCTCGTCACTCCTTCTACGTCCTATATGACTCATCGAAAAGATGAAATCTCGAAACTTTACTATTGAACTCCTGTCCAACTCTCGATCCAGCGATCCCCCATTTCCAACACCATCTCCCATTGTGTCAGGCTTGCACCAACCGCCAGCCATACTCCTTGATGTCTCAAACAGGCCACTACCTTAGAAGGTTGTGTTAGTGCTATGTGCTCGCCCATCATCACTTGAATTTCAAAGCCATTTCTCGACCTTTAAAAAAATTAAAAGCTATGTACTGTACCCACTGGATACTCATTGGGTATAGGATACCCGATGGGTATGGGCATGGGTGCCAATTTATGCCCATGGGTATTGAAATAGGTGGGTACAGAAAGTTTTGGTAGGTATGCGTTTGGGCAAAAGAAGGTTGTACCCGCCCATACCCTACCCGTTGCCATCCCTACGTTCTAGATGGAGTTTGAGTTTTTAAAAATGTATACTTCAAACAATGTTCGCAAATATTTGGGTTTTCTTTCTTCTGCAAACCGCTTGGAAAAACTATTGAAAACCGGAAAAACACACTTGAAAAAATTCCGTCAGCTACTGGTATACGCGAATGGGTAGGCTTAGTAGGATTGGTGCTTGGGAAGTGCATGGATGAACCTGGATACATATGGACCCACTTCGAAAAATACATTTATAAAGGCTAGAAAAAATTGAAAATGTTTGCAAGTGTACGTCTCCATGTTTTATATATGTGCGTAAAGTTTCATGGAAAAATAACGTTTTTTTGTGGCCTGTGCAAAAAAGACAAAAAATTGTGTCATCAAACGCTATTTAGAAGCACTGTAAATTTTATTTTTTACGGAGACATAACAAAAAGACCTTTCTTCAAACAAAAATTGTGCTGTGCACACACATTTACGAACATGTTCAAAATAAAATAAGTAATAATAATATTGAATTTCAATGAAAATAAAATGAGTAATAATATCATTTTATTCATTTTTTGCCATTTATTCATTTAATATGGCATAATTAATATTTTTAAATCTGTAAATCGAAATTTGACAAATAATATATCCATGATTATCAGAAAAATGTGAGGAATCCAAATATGACATCATTTATTTTTTAAAAAAAATAAAATTAATTTTTAAAATCTGAATTTTTATTATTTTCGAATTTCAAAAACGTTTTAAAAAAATAAACTACTTATTCAAATAATTTATGTTATATGTATCATATCAATCCTATTAAGCCCTTGAGCATGATGTCACACGTTTCACCATTTGAGTTTGAAACTATTATTCTAAAAAAGCTATAATTATTTGAATAAGTAGTTTGACCAAAAATTCAAAACAACTTAAATTTGAGGATAACTTTTTTTCCTTTCGGAATTTGAGGATTCTAAAAATTTACAAAACAGCCTACGGCGGTTGCCATCGAAACCGGTTTCTCGTGTTGAGCATTTTGATATATTAAACATTTTTTTCGACATCGTATGCAAAAGTTATAGCCGTTTTCCTTTTTTATAACACTTTTTTTAAACTTATTTCAACTCCAGACTTTTTGTGCGTTCAACATGCACCATTCGAAGCCACATCATCAATTTTCAACCCTTTCCCACTTCATTCGCTATTTTTCACGCATTTATTGATTTTTTTTTGAGCTAAATGACCCTGAAATTAAAAGCACTACAAATGAACTCTGAAAAGTTTGAAACATGGCATGGTATCATCATTTCTCCCACATAACATGTGCTAAAGAGTTGAGAGGGTTACGGAAAAAACTGGATGCATTTCGTGTACAAACTGGACAATCCCTTTCGAAGTATCAGTGTTTCGGACGAAAACTCATCTATTACAAAGGCATTTCATTTTTTAACCTTATTTCAACTCCAGACTTTTTGTGCGTTCAACATGCACCATTCAAAGCCACATCATCAATTTTCAACCCTTTCCCACTTCATTCTCTATTTTTCATGCATTTATTGATTTTTTTTAGCTAAATAACGCTGAAATTGAAAAGCACTACAAATGGACTCTGAAAAGGTTGAAACATGGCATGGTATCATTATTTCACCCACATAGCATGTGCTAAAAAGTTAAGAGGGTTACGGGAAAAACTTGATGCACTTTGTGTACAAACTGGAACAATCCCTTTCGAAGTATGAGGGTTTCGGACGAAAACTCATCTATTACAAAGGCATTTCATTTTTTTAACCTTATTTCAACTCCAGACTTTTTGTGCATTCAACATGCACCAATCAAAGCCACATCATCAATTTCCAACCCTTTCCCACTTCATTCTCTATTTTTCCTGCATTTATTGATTTTTTTGAGGTAAATGACCCTGAAATTGAAAAACACTACAAATGAACTCTGAAAAGGTTGAAACATGGCATGGTATCATCATTTCATACACATAGCATGTGTAAAAAGTTGAGAGGGTTACGAAAAAAACTGGATGCATTTCGTGTACAAACTGGACAATCCCTTTCGAAGTATCAAAGTTTCGGACGAAAACTCATCTATTACAAAAGGCATTTCATTTTTTAACCATATTTCAACTCCAGACTTTTTGTGCGTTCAACATGCACCATTCAAAGCCACATCATCAATTTTCAACCCTTTCCCACTTCATTCTCTATTTTTCATGCATTTATTGATTTTTTTAGCTAAATGACCCTGAAATTGAAAAGCACTACAAATGAACTCTGAAAAGGTTGACACTTGGCATGGTATCATCATTTCACCCACATAGCAAGTGCTAAAAAGTTGAGATGGTTACGGCAAAAACTGGATGCACTTTGTGTACAAACTCGACAATCTCTTTCGAAGTATCATGGTTTCGGACGAAAACTCATCTGTTACAAAGGCATTTCATTTTTTTAAACTTATTTCAACTCCAGACTTTTTGTGCGTTCAACATGCACCATTAAAAGCCACATCATCAATTTTCAACCCTTTCCCACTTCATTCGCTATTTTTTATGCATTTATTGATTTTTTGAGCTATAAAACTAAAAGAGCTAAACATATTCTATTTTTGATTAAAACACCTATTTAAAATAACCTAGAAATTACCAAATTGAATATAATGATAAAACACACTAATATTAAACAGCAGGAAAAAGAATCAATCAAAAATCTATTTTCAAAGTAAAGTTATTCACAAACTAGTGATTCACAGAAAATTCAAAGAATTCAAATTTAAACTATTCAAATTTGAAAACTACTGGCACTAACAGAAAGTTTATAATTTTTGTGACCTAAAGAAAAAAGAGTCACTCAAAAACTCTAAATATTTCGCTGTAAGTACAAACAAAAGAAAATAAATAAAGCAAAAAACAAAAAAAACTGGAAAAAGGGGGTGATACCCTTTAGTCCTGGTTGGTGTCTCCAACCGGGACTAAAGATATCTTTAGTCCCGGTTGGAGACACCAACCGGGACTAAAGGGGGTGATACTCTTTAGTCCCGGTTGGTGTCTCCAACCGGGACTAAAGGTCCCATTCGAACCGGGACTGATGCCTGTTGAGCCCCGTCCGGCGTCCTAGCCGCTCGAACCGGGACTAATGCTTACATTAGTCCCGGTTCGTAACGCGACCGGGACTATTGCTCCGATCCGGCTAGGATGAAAGCCCTGTTTTCTACTAGTGTGAGTTGACTTGTCCCTCTACGAACTAAGCCCCCTGGTTTATATAGACACCAGGGGTACCTAGGGTTATAGATGGTCGGTTTCCATCCAGGCATAGATACGCCCATTCTTACTTGGAGGGCACACCAAGTCTTCGGAACCTTCCCTCTAAGCATGGGGTCATTCTGTAGTCCGGCCTTCCCACGGATGCCACAGGGCGGCCCACCGGGCTGATCCACAGAAGATAAGTCAACGGCCCGAGGACCCCTTAAGCCCGGACTCCCTCACCTTGTCCAGGTCATGTTCCATAAAAAGAATTGTGTCATCAGCATATTGGAGAATAGAGAGGCCACCACCCACAAGGCGTGGCACTACTCCTGCAATCTGGCCATCCTGCCTGGTGAGCTCAATCAAAATAGCCAACATATCAGAGACAAAGTTAAATGACATTGGGGACATGGGGACCCTGTTGGATACACTTTGTAGTATATGTATTTCAACATCACATGGTGATGGAATCATCATAAAGATTTCATGACAACTAATAAAAAGCAATGACAGGGTATCTCTCCGACCTATGGATGCATCTGACGACATCAAGGGGCTAGATATTTAGCACAACGCCTATCATTGGATAATAATTATGGAGATGATGGTCAAATGAACGTTTGATGAGAGTGCCCTTTCATTTTGGTGCATTCGTCACTAGCTAATGAGACTGGCTTCTCTAATTAGTTGTGGAGGGAAAAGAGAAGCCCTATTTGGAAGAGATCTAGTTGGATTATTCGAAAGGCCAGTGATGGTTGTAATTGCCATCGTGCTTAGACGGGAGATCTTACAATACCAATACCTGTCAGGACGACATGAAACCCATGTTGCAAGGAGTAAAACCTGGCTTGGGCCCCAGCCATGTGGACACTTGGAGAAAATCTCCTTGTTTCCAGAAGGCAGGGGTGGGGTTTCATATCAGGTTGGACAGATAGACAATACTAATAAGGTTGAATATACCAGTTCTCTCTCAGTAAATCTACTATTTATTTACCATCTACAACACTAGTTAAGCAAGAAGCCAAGACCGCCGCCAAATTTTTCCCTTGAATATCTAGGTGATGATCATAGAGGTCATGTGTAATCCATCATATCAAATCAAGGTTATGGTTATACATGTAGCAAGTCATAGAATTGAGTATTTGTACTTAGTAGAGGATTAGGAAATTGAATTGTCATTCTTGCAGCACTGCGGTCTTGTTTTTTCTTTCTATATGTTTATCCATCCTACTTAACTAAACTATGTGTACTTCCACTAGCATGATTCCAGCTGTACATCTAACCTAACAAGCTCTTCACACTATGCGTGTCTAATTACCAAGCTTAGCTAGAGCTGCGAATAATACTTTTTCCATGAAGACTCATTAGTTAGTTATTACTATTACCTAGAGTAGCTACAAAGTAATGATTAGTTGATTAATGATGATGGGTTTTGTGAATCGCCCAGCATGATGTTGACCACATGTTGGCGTCCTTTTTTGATCAAGTCACCATGTAGTTGCCGGAATCACTACTGGAGCAAGAACTCCGATGAGTTTCAGAGAGAAAATAGGAGGAGGACAGAGTTGTTTTTTGTGCTGCCGACGTTGCAGCGTTTTTCTGTTATTCCTTTCGCTATATCAGGTACATAGAAGAATGACTGAGGTAGCTAACTATCTCCCGATCCACCTGCTGCGATCCGATTGTGCCGCGCCATCCCACGGCCTCTTCTCGCGGCATCCTGCAGATCGGGAGCACTACTGAAAACGTGGGATCGTGTGCACGCAGGCTACACGCCCAGCCTAGCTACATGCATGTGTCACAGGCGACCATGCATTATTAACAGAAAAACAAAACTACCTGGCAACAGAGATTACTAAAGGCTAACATTTCACCCCCGTAATCTCTTTGCCCACTTCCAATCCGTGTCACTCCCAGACGATGCCGCAGCTCAATGTACTGCACCTTGCCCAGTGCCTTAGTCAGTAGATCAGCTAGCTGGTCCTTGGTGCCCACATAATCAATCTTCACTATTCCGGCTTCCATACAGTCACGAACATAGTGAAACTTGATGTCAATGTGCTTACTGCGGTCATGATGAACATGATTCTTACTCAGTTCAATTGCTGATTTGTTGTCCACCATTAGTCTGAAGCTCTCCGGTGTGTCTCCCTTCATCTCTGCAAGTAGACGACTCAACCACACACCCTGACATGTAGCTGCACAAGCTGCCACATATTCTGCTTCACAAGAGGAGAGAGCGACTATTTTCTGTTTCTGGGAGCTCCAAGTGATAAGGTTTCCACCGAGGAAGAAGACTTGCCCCGATGTGCTCTTCCTATCCCCGATGTCTCCGGCACGATCTGAATCACTGAACCCGAGCAGTTGTGCACTACCGCTGCCAGCCTTGTAGCTGCAACCATAGTCTAGGGTGCCCTTGATGTAGCGCAGGATTTGCTTCACCGCCGCCCAATGGTGAGTGCTCGGCTTCTCCATGAAACGGCTGACAATGCCAACAGCGTGAGCGATGTCAGGACAGGTGTTTACCTGGTAACGAAGGCTTCCAATGACACTGCGGTACAGAGTTGCATCCACTGGTTTTCCTCCATCTTCCTTGATCAGCTTCAGCCGGCACTCCATAGGTGTAGTGCTGCTATTGCAGTCGCTCATCCCAGCTACCTCCAAGGATTTTTCAGCGTAGCTTTGCTGCTTGAGGGTGATCGCTCCATCTGTTTGCGCCACTTCAATTCCCAAATAATAACTGAGACGACCAAGGTCACTCATCTGAAACAACTGGCTCATCTGCTTCTTGAATTCCTCAATCTCTGTCAGACTTGTTCCTGTGATCACCAGATCATCCACATGAACGCCCACCAGCAGAAAAGACTTGTTGTCACCGCATCGATGCACAGTATGTTCCAAGGGACTGCGGGCAAAACCAAGTGAGGCCATGGATTCATCAAATTTTGCATACCATGCCCGTGGTGCCTGACGTAGACCGTACAGAGCCTTTCGCAGTTTCAGAACCCTCTGCTCCTTGCCTGTGATCACAAATCCCGGCGGCTGTGCCACATAGACCTCCTCACTTAGCTCGCCGTTGAGAAATGCTGATTTCACGTCCATGTGATGGACTTGCCACCCGCAGTGCGCGGCGAGAGCGAGCAGAACGCGCACTGTCTCCATCCTGGCCACGGGCGCGAACACCTCTTCGAAATCCACCCCCTGTCGCTGGACATATCCCTTTGCGACCAGGCGGGCTTTGTACTTGACGATGTTCCCTTCTGGATCACGCTTCACCCTGTAAACCCACTTGAGACCAATTGCTTTGTGTCCTGCAGGGAGATTGGTCAGTTTCCAGGTGGAGTTGTCCTCGATTGACTGCATCTCAGCGTCCATGGCGCTCTTCCAGGCTGCATCAGAGAGCGCTTTGTCTACACCCTTTGGTTCCTCAGCAGAGAGGAGGCTGTAGGAGATATGCCCTAGAGGCAATAATAAATGTTATTGATTATCTCCCTGTTCATAATTAAGTTTATGTTCCATGCTATAACTGCTATGGTTCTCGAGTCAGCAATAACCACGAGGCTCGGAGGAAGACTCATATGCATGTGTGGAATAATAAACGGTAAAATGTATTCCTAGTCTGGCCTCTAAGACTGGCTCAAGTATTGCATGATGATCCTGTTTTCCTGATCATGGGCATGGCTATGCCGGCAATTTTGAGGGCACAATGTTAGAAGAACATTTGTGTTGAATCGACCCGAATTGATGTTATGCTATGAGATTCATTCGTCACAAGTTAATGGTTTATAACACAGAGATGGTTAACGTTTGCATGATTCCTTAGACCATGAGAGTATCGAGTTTCTTCCTACTTGCTTCATGAACTTTGGGGTTTGTTAAATGTCATCCGTAAATAGGTGGCTATTACGGCGGCTTACGGGTTCATGGAAAAGTATGTCAAGTAACTTGATAGCTCAAGATTGGGATTTGCTCCTCCGGCGATGGAGAGATATCTCTGGGCCCTCTCGGTGTTATGGTATCCATCATCGTCTGGCCAGACATTTTGTGATTTGATCACGGGGATGCCGGAACACGGGAAGGAGAAAAGAGAACAATACCGGTAACGAGGTAACTGGCATAGTGGACAAGTTGTTGATCCACGGGGATGCCAACATGTCTCACCTCGGGTATTTGTAACATATCGCGAAGCAATAGGAATAGCACACGGCAACTGGAGGTTCACTCGAATATTGATTCGTGTGGGTATAGGGGTGTAGGGTAACGCAGCAGAAAACAAAAAATTTCCGACCTACGCACCAGCCCAGGACCACTATGGAGACTGCATACAAGGTTTGATCTTTTTCGTTACCGACTCGTAGCGCAGCGGAAGAAGAGTCGATGACGATCGGCGGTGCAGATCCCCGCAGCTAGGATTTACAACCTCCCAACCGCGAGGATGTATACCCTCATCTGCCCCTCAGACAGCCCTCCGGGAGGCGGTCACACAGTCCCCCGGACGGTGTCGCTGACAGCCCTTCGGGAGGACCTCCAAAACTTGGACTGTCACTCGGACAGCCCTTCGGGAGGACATTCGAAACTCGGACGGTCACACGGACAGCCCTTTGGGAGGCACTCTCGAACTAAGACCGAAACAACGATCTCTCTACAGAGTTGCACACATACGGTGTCATCTATCCGGCAGGGCTTCGCCGTCCAGAACTAGTTCCTCCCGGAACCCAGACAGCCTTTCGGCTCTACGAAACTATTTCGCTGGGAGGGAGAGAAGAAGCCAGATCATTGCAATGGCATGTGTATGAGAGAAGGATTGAGCATATGGGGCTGCCCACACACCTCTATTTATAGGATAGTGAAGGGGTAAAGATGTCATACAAAAAAACCCAAAGTACCCCCACTTTATGCCTTTTCACAAAAGAATAAAGATAAAAGGGGTGCCATGTGGAGCTCCAAGGAGCTCCACCATGCTTGGCCGGCCACACTTGGCCCCCCCACATGGGGGTGCCTTGGCTCCCAAGTCCTTCTAGAAGGCGTTTTGGAAATATCCCAAAAGGTGCTTTCCCATAAATATCCAAAAAGCACTTTCACTATTCACGACGACATTTTTCAGCGTCTGATCGAACTGAAAATATTCATGTGGGCTTAGAACATTTCCAATACCCACCAAAATAATTTTCAACGCGAGCCGGAACAATTCCGGTTTAGTGATTTTCATCTGCGAAAAGCATCTGAAGCGGTTTCGGCAGCTCCGGAACATTTCCGGTTTTCATTCCGGAAAATTCCAGAAAGTTTCCAGAATGATTCTGGCACCCTCCAAGAATTATCAGGCATGTGCCAAAACCAATTTGACTTTATGGTATCCTCGGAAACAACTTTTCAGTTTCACCGGAACTCATCCGGTGACCTCTTTCTTCGGAACTTTTCCGCTGTCTCCGAAAACTTTTTCTGGAAACTTTCTCTCAGACTCCCTGTCTAGTATTCAGCAGATAGATGACCCTTAAGCGTGTGACCCTATAGGTTCGGTGAAGCATAGACATGACCCGGAACCCCTTCCGATCAATGATCAACATCAGAGCCGTGGACACCCATATTGATCCCTATACCCACACGAATGAATATTCGAGTGAACCTCCAGTTGCCGTGTGCTATTCCTGTTGCTTCGCGATATGTTACAAATACTCGAGGTGAGACATGTAGGCATCCCCGTGGATCAACAACTTGTCCACAATTCCAGTTACCTCGTTACCGGTATTTTTCTCTTTTCTCGTTCCCGTGTTCCGGCATCCCCGTGATCAAATCACAAAGTGTCTGGCCAGACGATGATGGATACCGTAACACCGAGAGGGCCCAGAGATATCTCTCCATCGTCGGAGGAGCAAATCCCAATCTTGAGCTATCAAGTTACTTGACATACTTTTCCATGAACCCGTAAGCCGCCGTAATAGCCACCCATTTACGGATGACGTTTAACAAACCCCAAAGTTCATGAAGCAAGCATGAAGAAACTCGATACTCTCATGGTCTAAGGAATTATGCAAACGTTAACCATCTCTGTGTTATTAACCATTAACTTATGACGAATGTATCTCATAGCAGAACATCAATTCAGGTCGATTCAACACAAGTGTTCTACTAACATTGCGCCCTCAAAATTGCCGGCATAGCCATGCCCATGATCAGGAAAACAGGATCATCATGCAATACTTGAGCCAGTCTTAGAGGCCAGACTAGGAATACATTTTACCGTTTATTATTCCACACGTGCATATGAGTCTTCCTCCGAGCCTCGTGGTTATTGTAGACTCGAGAACCATAGCAGTTATAGCATGGAACATATACCTAATAATGAACAGGGAGATAATCAATAACATTTATTATTGCCTCTAGGGCATATCTCCTACAGACTCCCACTTGCACTAGAGTCAATAATCTAGTCAATGCTAATGCACTTTACACCTATGGCATACTGGTGTAAAATATGCTTCGCTTGTGGTATAGCCTGATGTCCAACGGATCTGACAACTTCAGCTCCGTGTGTAACTTTGCATATCCTTGCGTTTTCACGCTTTCACAAAATTCATATTTTGTGTGGACTTGGCTTTGCATATGTGTGAATCATTGGTCGAAACCTGATTCCTCAGACTGAGCTATGGAGCAACTATCTGCAATAGTGTCCCATAGACCAAAGCCATCTTGGAACCATACTAAGTTCATGAATGAACTATATGATTCAACAACTTCTTTGTCGCTTCTAAAGCGTCAACATACTTAGCCTTTGTTATAGAATTCGCCACAGTATCTTGGTTGGAACAATTTCCAACTACCGTGCCACCATGTTGTGTATTACACAAAACCCTTAACTTAAATCGAAAATCGCATGGAGCATTGATGAAGACTATATCGATGTAATTACTTACAACGAGCACTTCATAATCTCAGCTTGCGAGAAAACATGTCATCAGTACTGCTCTAGTACTCAATGACATCTTTCACTGTTGTCCCATGATCAGTACTTTGATCACTTTGGTATCTATACTCGCAACAACTTGGGAGTATCGGACATATCTGGTTGATTTACATACCATGGAATACATGATTAATCCAAACACAAGAGTGTGTGGAATCTCCATCATGTATTTTGCTCATCAGTGTTTTGAGACATCGAGTCTTGCAAAACTCTTTCCATGTGACTTCGGCAAGAATCACTCCTTGGCGTTTTTAAATGCTAAAAAGTTTTAGCATCTTGTCAATAAATATTCATAGCTTAGCCCTATTAGGTAAATCTATCTCCATAGATCATCATGCCTAATATTGAGGCTATTTAGCCTAAGCACTTCATCGAAAAACTATTTTCAAACGAAGTCCTAATTCGTGTCAAGAAATTTATTTCAAATTTAACAATGTGTCAAGTACACAAGGTTTTTAGAAATATTATCATGCTCCCACTTACTTTCTTGAATCACAAGCATCTTCGATACCCAGTTGATGAAGTCAAACCCCTTTGACCATTCCATCAAAAACGAAGATTCCAACTCCACTTTGCTCTCTTCTGTTCATCGCTGGAACTCTGAAGTTTGCATACTTCCTAGCATCCTCTGGATCGTCAAATTACTTTGTACTGTATCACATACAAGTCCTAGGTTTCATTTCCATCAGATGGAAATCCTTTTGTCATCCATGTTTCATATCTCATGATTGAAATATGTATTAATTGCTAGTTCAACCCGAACCGACTTCAAGCATCGCTACGGTGAGACAATCTCATCGTAGTCAACTCCTTGAACTTGTTATGGCAACAAGTCGAGCTTTATGGATAAAACATTTTATCCGTATCAGTTTTTAGTTCCATAAATATTCGTTAGACTCTAAGTCTTCCGAAAGGTGTATCAAGATTTTAA
This sequence comes from Elymus sibiricus, assembly GCA_039707655.1. Lineage (NCBI taxonomy): Eukaryota > Viridiplantae > Streptophyta > Magnoliopsida > Poales > Poaceae > Elymus > Elymus sibiricus. The sequence goes on from CM077667.1 coordinate 537,653,952, forward strand.
TCTCGAATCACTTATATGGAAACTATCTCGGATTGTATTGGCATTTAGCCAATTCCGGAGTCAGGGCCCATCAACGCTTCCTTGTGCATTGTAGGTATACTGTTGTCTAACAATAATATCTCGTTTGCGCACCTGATAGGTTTGCACGAGCTTTGCCTACGTGGTTCAGCTGCAAGTTCGACCGAAGTCCATACATTTTATTGTAGAGACTTCCGTATCAGTCGCAGTAGGAAACTCCGGAATCACTTCCAAGGTTCCTTTCCTTTGATCTGATGATGAAGATATTGTTTATCTCGTCGAGTTGCACTGTCCTCCCACTCACCTTTTGTAAGAACTATTATCTTTAAAAGCATACCGTTTTGCGGCAAAAATCCTTTGCCTCGGTATAGTGGTGGGGGAATACCCAATGACTTGGGATAACCTTACAAAGTAGCACTTGTCTGATTTGGAATAGGTTTGTAACCTTTTACACAAGCCCCATATTCCAAATGTTAAGAAAAGATATAACATGGTTGGGCGTACCATACCATGGCGTCATTTCAACAGACCCGATGGAGCTCTTTTCAGTGTAAAAGCCGCAGTCTCTAAAGCATCACTTTAAAAGGGATAATGGCAAATCTATTTATGTCATCTTTGATCTTACCATGTCATAAATGGTTCGATTACATCTTCACGGACTCTCCACTTGCAGTGGTGTTCCGGGAGGTACAAGTTATGAAACCCCTTTCACAACTCATCAGATATTCGCTAAACTTGTAACTCAAATATTCCTTTCTGCAATCGAATTGTAGAAACATAATTTTCTTGTTACAATATTTTCTTCTTCATTTTGAAAACCTTATGAATGAATTCAAAAGATCCAGACTTACGTCTCAACAAGTAAATATCCATATATCTACTTGAGTCATTTCTGAAGATAAATAAATCCACTACTTGCAACAACATTTATTGGACTACACACATCATAATGTATGATCACCAATATGTTCTTTGCTCGTTCCTTATGGCCTGTGAACGGTATTTCAGTCACTTCACTTTTCAGAGGAAAGTTGCAAGTGTCAGATGATTCAAAATCAAATGACTTCAAAATCCATCATAATGGAATTTTCCATGCGGGTTTCTCTAATGTGACTAAATGCAGTGCCACACTTGTGTGGTATTCTTTTAGTCTTGCGACTTTTAGCGCCAGTGTTATGGATGTATCATATTTCCATCAATATTCATAACATACATCCCATCTAGGATGGAAGCATGGCCCTTCATGTTATTCATAACACCGAACATCAAAAGTTCTCTTATGAATAACCTTCTTGCAAGATACCTTATGCAAAGGGCTAGAGTATATGAAACTCTAAATGAATTATGAAAGTAAATATAGAGGTAATGTATTAATATCAATATTCATAACATACTTCTCATTCATAATGAAAGTACGGCCCTTTTTGTTATTCATAACTCCGAACATTAAAAGTTCTCTTATGAACAACCTTCTTGCAAAATACTTTATGCAATGGGCTAGAGTGTGTAAAACTCTAAAATGATTTATGAAAGTAAATACAGAGGGAATACACCTATGAAAGGCATAGTAACATTTACTATGTTCCTTGCGTGTATCTAAACCTCATTCCTGGCTAGTCTTTCAGGCCATAGTAGTTCTTACATCGAGTTGCAATAGAATGCAATCAAGCGGGTATCTTTGTGATCTACTCACAATACCCAAGAATTAGTGATTAACATGTTTAACCATAATTCCCAAGAACTATATCTTTCACCAGCCTTCTATACATCAAAACCTTGTATGACATTCATACGTGAGCTGGATATCCCAGTCTTCTTTCCTTTTGCCATTATACTTCTAACAGTTTAACTTTTAGTATTTCTCCTACTCTCAGAAGAAGCATCCAACTTAAGAGTGGTGTTAGCCCCGGACTTCCTAGGCATGAAAGTCTTACTAACACCCTTCGGACACTTCCTTTCTCTTTAAGTTGTTTGTTTTATTCACCTTTCATCATATGACAGGCGTTCTTCTGGATCCCTCTCTTATCAGTCAAACGCATAGTAAACACCTTTACTAATAGTTTGCAAACAAACATTGCTTTGGATATCTCATATCTTTTAGCCTTTGTCTGTCTCTGAAAATGATTTTCAGATTCCATGAATATCACATAACTACCAAACTTTCGAAGTTCGGGTCTTATGGAAGCAAACATATTGCACTTTGACTGAAAAGGAATTCTAGCTTTTGGATCGAAGGACGAGAGTCACATGATCCATAGCATTAGCGGGAGAATACCGAAAGTATGCGATAGGACAAAATCCTTCTCGGCACTCTAGAGGACAATCCTCACATTACGTTACCAACCGTAAAGTTTTAACCAGATATTTAACAACTATTCAATTTTAATAGGGAAGGTGGAAACGCGAGCCATTAGTCTACAACTATTTATGCAAACCACACTTGGACAGTGTTCAAAATTAATTGCACTGAGAATTAAACAAGTTAATTCTATAGTGCGCTCCCACTCAAATCAATATCCCTCATAATTGATTTTGAGTGATACAAGATCCAGACTTCAATTCATCGTCATAGAATCATCATCTCATGACGGGAATTTTAATCGGTAGGCCAGCTTGCCGATCACATCTCCATGTGACTCTTGTTCATCTTTCGATGCGTGTGTTCCGAGCTCATGACTTTCATGCCTGAACGTCAAGACAACCAAGTGATCTTGCTGCGAGGTCTTTACTCACCCGCCTCACACATCCCTAATCGTTCGTACCCATGCATCCATGGCGCACCCCGAAAAGTTAGGTGCCGTGACGGTGCTACTCTTGGGAGAACACTAACTACTTGATATTTTGTGAGAGATCACCCTAATAAAAAGCGACTACCGCGCAATCCAAAAGGGTCCATCATAAGGGATAAACATCTCAGGCAATTCATAATAGCATGATATGGTATAGCCCTTTCTGACGGAGAAGTCTTTTATTTCTTCGTCTTCGGCATTCGCATCGGTGTTCACCTTTGCGAAGATTGCCACCACCTTGTCGATGCACCAGATAATATTGCTATCTCTATAGCTAATAAAATAAGTGCATTACATAAGGTTGACACGCAGGTCATTAAAGTGCAATCATATGGCTCCAGCCATCATGCCGAATCATGACACGCAGGTCATGTTAATCAATTTACATCATATAGTCATCTCATGCATAATCAAATTATTATGAACACTGCTATACCACATCATATGCACATGCAAACCATCCTGCAAAACCAAGTTAGACGCCTCTAATCGGTTCATGCAAAATTTTATTTTACGTGGCTTCTAAGGTTTCGAAACAAACCGAAGCTACCAACGTCCATCATCAAGCATGATAATCCAAGTCGCTAGATTAACATTGCGGGGTGTATGAAACACGAGATAATAAAATCTCGAGCCCCATACTGAACTTCGTCATACGCGTGACCCCCGTGCAGATCATATCTGCATTGCCCTTTTGTCTGCGAAACATCCATCTTTCTCAACTATGGTGGAACCCAAAGAACTGTTAGCACTTCGTTGATCTGTCAATCAACATACTCAGGAGCAGCATGAAAGGGTCGCGGATTGCCAGAACTTTGTGAGATTCCACCATGCCGTCAAGATCAGGACTACGCAAATTCCAGGGAAGCAACAAGAACATCGGGTAACAGATTTCATCTGCTACCCGCACAAATAATTTTCAGTAATAGATCTCATCTACTACCTAATTATATTGTGCAACACCCATACATCTCTATGTATTCTAGATCGCAACCTGCATATACGCATAACCTGGCTCTGATACCACTGTAGGGTAACGCAGCAGAAAACAAAAAATTTCCGACCTACGCACCAGCCCAGGACCACTATGGAGACTGCATACAAGGTTTGATCTTTTTCGTTACCGACTCGTAGCGCAGCGGAAGAAGAGTCGATGACGATCGGCGGTGCAGATCCCCGCAGCTAGGATTTACAACCTCCCAACCGCGAGGATGTATACCCTCATCTGCCCCTCAGACAGCCCTTCGGGAGGCGGTCACACAGTCCCCCGGATGGTGTCGCTGACAGCCCTTCGGGAGGACCTCCAAAACTTGGACTGTCACTCGGACAGCCTTCGGGAGGACCTTCGAAACTCGGACGGTCACACGGACAGCCCTTCGGGAGGCACTCTCGAACTAAGACCGAAACTACGATCTCTCTACGGAGTTGCACACATACGGTGTCATCTATCCGGCAGGACTTCGCCGTCCAGAACTAGTTCCTGCCGGAACCCAGACAGCCTTTCGGCTCTACGAAACTATTTCGCTGGGAGGGAGAGAAGAAGCCAGATCATTGCAATGGCATGTGTATGAGAGAAGGATTGAGCATATGGGGCTGCCCACACACCTCTATTTATAGGATAGCCAAGGGGTAAAGATGTCCTACAAAAAAACCCAAAGTACCCCCACTTTATGCCTTTTCACAAAAGAATAAAGATAAAAGGGGTGCCATGTGGAGCTCCAAGGAGCTCCACCATGCTTGGCCGTCCACACTTGGGGGCCCCCCCACATGGGGGTGCCTTGGCTCCCAAGTCCTTCTAGAAGGCCTTTTGGAAATATCCCAAAAGGTGCTTTCCCATAAATATCCAAAAAGCACTTTCACTATTCACGACGACATTTTTCAGCATCTGATCGAACTGAAAATATTCATGTGGGCTTAGAACATTTCCAGTACCCACCAAAATAATTTTCAACGTGAGCCGGAACAATTCCGGTTTAGTGATTTTCATCTGCGAAAAGCATCTGAAGCGGTTTCGGCAGCTCCGGAACATTTCCGGTTTTCATTCCGGAAAATTCCAGAAAGTTTCCAGAATGATTCTGGCACCCTCCAAGAATTATCAGGCATGTGCCAAAACCAATTTGACTTTATGGTATCCTCTGAAACAACTTTTCAGTTTCACCGGAACTCATCTGGTGACCTCTCTCTTCGGAACTTTTCCGCTGTCTCCGAAAACTCTTTCCGGAAACTTTCTCTCACACTCGCTGTCTAGTATTCAGCAGATAGATGACCCTTAAGCGTGTGACCCTATAGGTTTGGTGAAGCATAGACATGACCCGGAACCCCTTCCGATCAATGATCAACATCGGAGCTGTGGACACCCATATTGATCCCTATACCCACACGAATGAATATTCGAGTGAACCTCCAGTTGCCGTGTGCTATTCCTGTTGCTTCGCGATATGTTACAAATACCCGAGGTGAGACATGTTGGCATCCCCGTGGATCAACAACTTGTCCACTATGCCAGTTACCTCGTTACCGGTATTTTTCTCTTTTCTCGTTCCCGTGTTCCGGCATCCCCGTGATCAAATCACAAAGTGTCTGGCCAGACGATGATGGATACCGTAACACCGAGAGGGCCCAGAGATATCTCTACATCGTCGGAGGAGCAAATCCCAATCTTGAGCTATCAAGTTACTTGACATACTTTTCCATGAACCCGTAAGCCGCCGTAATAGCCACCCATTTACGGATGACGTTTAACAAACCCCAAAGTTCATGAAGCAAGCATGAAGAAACTCGATACTCTCATGGTCTAAGGAATTATGCAAACGTTAACCATCTCTGTGTTATTAACCATTAAATTATGACGAATGTATCTCATAGCATAACATCAATTCGGGTCGATTCAACACAAGTGTTCTACTAACATTGCGCCCTCAAAATTGCCGGCATAGCCATGCCCATGATCAGGAAAACAGGATCATCATGCAATACTTGAGCCAGCCTTAGAGGCCAGACTAGGAATACATTTTACCATTTATTATTCCACACGTGCATATGAGTCTTCCTCCGAGCCTCGTGGTTATTGTAGACTCGAGAACCATAGCAGTTATAGCATGGAACATAAACCTAATAATGAACAGGGAGATAATCAATAACATTTATTATTGCCTCTAGGGCATATCTCCTACAAGGGGTCAATATGGGTGTCCACGGCTCCGATGTTGATCATTGATCGGAAGGGGTTCCGGGTCATGTCTATACTTCAGCGAACCTATAGGGTCACACACTTAGGGTCATCTATCTGCTGAATACTAGACAGGGAGTCTGAGAGAAAATCACCGGAAAAGTTTCGGACAGCGGAAAAGTTCCGCAGAGAGAACACCGGAACAGTTTCGGTAAAACTGAAAAGTTGTTTCGGAGTTTACCATTAAGTCAAATTGGTTTCGGCACATGCCTGGAAATTATTGGAGGGTACCAGAATTGTTCCGGTAACTTCTGAGATTTTTCAGAGACAAAAACCGGAAATATTCCGGACTGCCGGAACCGCTTTAGTTGCTTTTCACAGATGAAAATCACTAAACCGAAAAGTTGTTTCAGAGTACACCATTAAGTCAAATTGGTTTCGGCACACGCCTGATAATTCTTGGAGGGTGCCAGAATCATTCTGGAAACTTCTGGGAATTTTCCGGAAGAAAAACCGAAAATGTTCCGGAGCTGCCGGAACCACTTTGTTTGCTTTTCGCAGATGAAAATCACTAATCCGGAATTGTTTCGGAACGCCGTCGAAAATTATTTGAGTGGGTACTGGAAATGTTCTAAGCCCACCTAAATATTTTCGGTTCGAACGGACGCTGAAAAATGTCGTCGTGAATAGTGAAAGTGCTTTTTGGGTGGCTTCTTGGAGAAGCCACCTTGAGGGCCCTTTGGTATTTTCCCCCTTGGGCTTCTTGGAGAAGCCACCGTTGGGCTTGGCCTATAAATAGGGGTGGAGTGGGCTGCCTAAAGACTTACTCTTTCTCACATACAAGTGCCATGCATGATCTGGCTTTTTCTCTCCCTCCTAGCGAAATAGTTTCGTCGAGCCGAAAGGCTGTCTGGGTTCCGGTGGGAACTAGTTCTGGACGGCGAAAGCCTGCCGGATAGATGACACCGTATGTGTGCAACTCTGTAGAGAAATCGTAGTTTCGGTTTTAGTTCGAGAGTGCCTCCCGAAGGGCTGTCCGTGTGACCGTCCGAGTTTCGAAGGTCCTCCAGAAGGGCTGTCCGAGTGACCGTCCGAGTTTCGAAGGTCCTCCCGAAGGGCTGTCCGCGACACCGTCCGGGGGACTGTCCGACCGCCTCCCGGAGGGCTGTCCGAGGGGCAGATGAGGGTATACATCCTCGCGGTTGGGAGGTTGTAAATCCTAGCTGTGGGGATCTGCACCGCCGATCGTCATCGACTCTACTTCCGATGCGCTACGAGTCGGTAACGAAAAAGATCAAACCTTGTATGCAGTCTCCATAGTGGTCCTGGGCTGGTGCGTAGGTCAGAAATTTTTGTTTTCTGCTGCGTTGCCCTGCAGTGGCATCATGAGCCGTGCTATGCGTAGATGCAGGTTGCGATCTAGAATACATAGAGATGTATGGGTGTTGCACAATATAATTAGGTAGTAGATGAGTTCTATTACTGAAAATTATTTGTGCGGGTAGCAGATGAAATCTGTTACCCGATGTTCTTGTTGCTTCCCTGGAATTTGCATATATCTGATCTTGATAACAGCATGGTGGAGTTTCAATGTTCTGGCAATCCGCGATCCTGATTGATCAACGAAGTGCTAACAGTTCATTCACTAGTAGAAAACAGGGCTTTGGTCCAGCCCTGAAAAGCCCATTAATCCCGGTTCACTCACGAACCGGGACCCATGGGGGCATCGATCCTGGTTCGTGAGGCCAGGGCGCCGGCCGGGCCTCGTGGGCCATTGGTCCCGGTTCGTCTGACCCCTTTGGTCCCGGTTCCAGACACGAACCGGGACCAATGGGCCTCGCTTCTGGCCCACAACCATTGGTCCCGGTTTGTGGATGGAACCGGGACCAAATGGTGTCCTTTAGTCCCGGTTCCAGCCACAAACCGGGACCAATGGTCGGCCTATATATACCCCCTTCCCGCGAGCAGAGCAGTGCACTGCTCTGTTTTTTTGGCCGACCGTTGGGAGAGCTTTGTGGTGCTCTAGCTCACCTCCTATGCACATGAGGTGTTCGATGAAATGCCCGAGCCACACTTAAGCTTTCTCCTCTCGAAGCTCCTTGTCCAAGCTCCATTTTCCTCAAGATTTGTCTAGGTTTGGCGGTCCGTCCTGTCCCGTCCCCGTCCTCACCGCCGTTGATCGCCCGCGCCCATCTCGGCGCCGGCACCACCGTGGTTAGCCTCTTCTTCTTATCTTCTTTCTAAAAGAAAAAAGTTCTTACTTGTATGATTTAGATAGATACTTGTGTAATTTTCTTACTTTTATTATTGTTTGTTATTATATAGTGCGATGGTTTTGGTATCCGCCTCCGTCGGCCCTCGTCCTGTCTATGATTCGGATGTGGTATATATTATCTTTTATAACTATTTGTTTTATTTAGTGTTTATGACAATTATGCCGACCAACGTGACATCGATTTTTTAATCTAGGAGGTATGTGAACCGGAAATTCCAACCGACATAGAAATTCTTGTCGAGAAGTTAAATTTGGTTGAAAAAGAAAACAATTACTTGAAAGAAAAATTACAAAGAGTTGAAGAGGAGAAGATGAAATTGGAGTTGAATGTTGCCGATGTCGTCGACGATCACAAGATCAAGATGGATGCAATGCGCTTGAAGATTAGAAAGATTAGAGAATATGCCATTCATACTGAGGCTTGGTATCATTATGCCATTGGATCGATTGGTACCTTAGTTGCGGTTATGATCGCATTTGTTGTTGCTTTTAAATTTTATAGTTTCAATGTATGTTTTAATTACATGCTCTAGAGAGCTATATGTTGTTCAATAATGAGAACTATGTATGAACGTTATGTATTTATTTTGGTCACTACTGTACTTTGGCTTTAATGTGATGATGAATTTCTATTAATTTGGTCATTTCTCTATTCATGATATGCTGTAATGGTTTTTAATACACTTTATTATATAACGCACGCAGATGAACCGTCAATGGATGTACGGTGACCGACGCACCTCCGAGTATATTAAGGGCCTGCATAATTTTCTCGAAGCGGCTGAGGCAAACAAGCAGAATGGTTTTATGCATTGTCCATGTACTGTCTGTGAGAATACGAAGGCTTTCTCCAACTCTAAAACCCTTCACTTCCACCTGCTTGAGAAGGGTTTTATGCCACACTATAATGTTTGGACCAAGCACGGAGAAAGAGGGGTTATCATGGAAGACAACGAAGAAGAAGAGGATGATGACAACTACCCGCCCCTTGAATACGGTGATGCTGCAATGGGGGAAGCTGAAGATCAAGAGGAACCAGACGATGTGCCCGATGATGATCTTCGCCGGGTCATTGTTGATGCACAGAGAGAATGCAAAAGTGAAAGGGAGAAGTTGAAGTTCGATCGCATGTTAGAGGATCACAAAAAAGGGTTGTACCCAAATTGCGAAGATGACAACAGAAAGCTCGGTACCACACTGGAATTGCTGCAATGGAAGGCAGACAATGGTGTATCTGACAAGGGATTTAGTTCGCTACTGAAAATAATGAAGAAGAAGCTTCCAAAGGATAACGAATTGCCCGGCAGTACGTACGAAGCAAAGAAGGTTCTATGCCCTGTAGGATTGGAGGTGCAGAAGATACATGCATGCCCTAATGACTGCATCCTCTACCGCGGTGCGTACGAGGATTTGAACGCATACCCGGTATGCTGTGCCTTGCGGTATAAGATCAGAAGAGATGACCCTGGTGATGTTGAGGGCCAGCGCACCGGGAAGAGGGTTCCTGCCAAGGTGATGTGGTATGCTCCTATAATACCACGGTTGAAACGTCTGTTCAGAAACAAAAAGCATGCCGAGTTGATGCAATGGCACATAAAAGACCGTAAGAAAGATGGGAAGTTGAGAGCACCCGCTGACGGGTCGCAGTGGAGAAAGATCGAGAGAAAGTGGAGCGAGTTTACAGGTGACCCGAGGAACGTATGGTTTGGTTTAAGTGGAGATGGCATTAATCCTTTTGGGGAGCAGAGCAGCAAGCATAGCACATGGCCTGTGACTCTATGTATGTATAACCTTCCTCCTTGGTTGTGCATGAAGCGGAAGTTCATTATGATGCCAGGGCTCATCCAAGGCCCTAAGCAACCCGGCAATAACATTGATGTGTACCTAAGGCCATTAGTTGATGAACTTTTACAGCTATGGAATGGAAGAGGTGTACGTGTGTGGGATGAGAACGAACAGGAGGAATTTGACCTACATGCGTTGCTGTTTGTAACCATCAACGATTGGCCTGCTCTCAGTAACCTTTCATGACAGACAAACAAGGGATACCACGCACGCACACACTGTTTAGATGAGACCGACAGTATATATTTGGACAAATGCAGGAAGAATGTGTACCTGGGGCATCGTCGATTTCTTCCGACCAACCATCAATGTCGAAAAAAAGGAAAGCATTTCAAAGGTGAGGCAGATCACCGGAAGAAGTCCGCCCTCCGTACTGGTGATCACATACTTGATATGGTCAATGATTTACAAGTAATCTTTGGAAAGGGTCCTGGCGGACTATCTGTTCCGACTGACAATGCGGGACGCGCACCCATGTGGAAGTAGAAATCTATATTTTGGGACCTACCCTATTGGAAAGACCTAGAGGTCCGCTCTGCAATCGACGTGATGCACGTGACAAAGAATCTTTGCGTGAACCTGCTAGGCTTCTTGGGAGTGTATGGGAAGACAAAAGATACACCGGAGGCATGGGAGGAACAGCAACGTGTGCATGAAAAAGACGGCATGCATCCAAAGCAGTATGAAGGTCCTGCCAGCTACGCTCTTAGCAAAGAAGAGAAGGAAATCTTCTTTGAATGCCTGCTCAGTATGAAGGTCCCGTCTGGCTTCTCGTCGAATATAAAGGGAATAATAAATATGGCAGAGAAAAAGTTCCAGAACCTAAAGTCTCATGACTGCCACGTGATTATGACGCAACTGCTTCTGGTTGCATTGAGGGGGATTCTACCAGAAAACGTTCGATTAGCCATTGTGAAGCTATGTGCATTCCTCAATGCAATCTCTCAGAAGGTGATCGATCCAGAAATCCTGCCAAGGTTAAGGAGTGATTTGGTGCAATGTCTTGTTAGTTTCGAGCTGGTGTTCCCACCATCCTTCTTCAATATCATGACGCACGTCCTAGTTCATCTAGTCGACGAGATTCTCGTTCTGGGCCCTGTATTTCTACACAATATGTTCCCCTTTGAGAGGTTCATGGGAGTCTTAAAGAAAAATATGTTCGTAACTGCGCTAGGCCAGAAGCAAGCATCTCCATGGGCCATCAAACAGAGGATGTCATTGGGTTTTGTGTTGACTTCATTCCTGACCTTAAGAAGATTGGTCTCCCTCAATCGCGGTATGAGGGGAGACTGACTGGAAAAGGCATGCTAGGACCGGACTCAATAATATGTAGGGACGGGCATTCTTGGTCTCAAGCACACTACACAGTTCTACAGAATTCTACCTTGGTGACCCCGTATGTCGATGAACACAAGAATATTCTACGCTCCAAACACCCGGAGCAGTGTGACGACTGGATTACATATGAACACATCAGGACTTTCGGCAGTTGGTTGCAAACACGTCTCATGGGTGACAACACTGTTTCTGATGAGCTGTACTCGTTGGCCAGGGGACCATCTTCGACTATATTGACTTACAAAGGGTACGAGATAAATGGGAATACATTTTACAAGATCGCCCAAGATCAAAAGAGCACAAACCAAAACAGCGGTGTCCGCTTTGATGCAGCAACCAAGAGGGGAAAGGACACATATTATGATTACATAGTGGACATATGGGAACTTGACTATGGACATGATTTGAAGGTCCCTTTGTTTCAGTGCAAATGGGTCAATCTGTCAGGAGGCGGGGTACAGGAAGACACGCAGTATGGAATGACAAGAGTGGATCTGAACAATCTTGGGAACACAGACGAACCATTCGTCCTAGCCAATGATGTGGCGCAGGTTTTCTATGTGAAGGACATGTCTACCAAACCGAGAAAAAGAAAAGATAAGGAAGCGAATACATCATACGATGAGCCAAAGCGCCACATAGTTCTTTCATGAAAAAGAGACATCGTGGGATTGGAGGGCAAGACAGACATGTTTGAAGATTATGAAAAGTTTCATGAAATTCCTCCCTTCAAAGTCAAGGCTGACCCAAGCACCCTGTTAAACGATGAAGATTATCCATGGTTACGGCGCAATAAGCAAAGGACACAAGCGAAGAAAAAGTGAAGACTTTCTCTCCACAACTAGTATGATGATGCCTTTGATCTAGAATATCACTGCAGTTACATGTGAAGAAATGAATTGTCCGTTTTGTACACGAAGTGCATCCAGTTATTGCCGTAACCCTCTCAACTTTTTATGACATGCTATGTGGGTGAAATGATGATACCATGCCAACTTTCAACCTTTTCAAAGTTCATTTGTAGTGCTTTTCAATTTTAGGGTCATTTAGCTTAAAAAAATTAGTAAATGCATGAAAAATACCAGATGAAGTCAGAAAGGGTTGAAAATTGATGATGTGGCTTTGAATGGTTCATTTTGAACACACAAAAAGTCTGGAGTTCAAATAAGTTCAAAAAAATGAAATACCTTTGTAACAGATGAGTTTTCGTCCGAAACCCTGATACTTCGAAAGAGATTGTCCGTTTTGTACACGAAGTGCATCCAGTTTTTGTCGTAACCGTCTCAACTTTTTATGACATGCTATGTGGGTGAAATGATGATACCATGCCAACTTTCAACCTTTTCAGAGTTAATTTGTAATGCTTTTCAATTTCAGGGTCATTTAGCTTAAAAAAATTAGTAAATGCATGAAAAATACCAAATGAAGTCAGAAAGGGTTGAAAATTGATGATGTGGCTTTGAATGGTGCATTTTGAACACACAAAAAGTCTGGAGTTCAAATAAGTTCAAAAAATGAAATCCCTTTGTAACAGATGAGTTTTCGTCCGAAACCCTGATACTTCGAAAGAGATTGTCCATTTTGTACACGAAGTGCATCCATTTTTTGCTGTAACCCTCTCAACTTTTTAGCACATGCTATGTGGGTGAAATGATGATACCATGCCAACTTTCAACCTTTTCAGAGTTCATTTGTAGTCCTTTTCAATTTCAGGGTCATTTAGCTCAAAAAATCAGTAAATGCATGAAAAATACCAAATGAAGTCAGAAAGGGTTGAAAATTGATTATGTGGCTTTTAATGGTGCATTTTGAACACACAAAAAGTGTGGAGTTCAAATAAGTTCAAAAAAATGAAATCCCTTTGTAACAGATGAGTTTTCGTCCGAAACCCTCATACTTCGAAAGATATTGTCCATTTTGTACACGAAGTGCATCCAGTTTTTGCCATAACCCTCTCAACTTTTTAGCACATGCTATGTGGGTGAAATGATGATACCATGCCAACTTTCAACCTTTTCAGAGTTCATTTGTAGTGCTTTTCAATTTCAGGGTCATTTAGCTCAAAGAATGAACTAATAGCAAAAAGAATGAACTAGAAAACTTTTATGAAACTCTAATAGCAAAAAGAATGAACTAAAAATAATCAATTAAAATATTCTGTTATGATCAACTAAAACAAAGCTATAATATTCTTCAATAGCAAAAAGAATCAACTAAAAAGCTTTTATAAAACTCTAATAGCAAAAGGAATCAACTAAAAAGCTTTTATAAACCTCTAGTATTTTTGAAACTAAAATTATATAAAATTTATGCAACTAAAATTATCAAAGTATTTTTTGTTCAAAACATTAATAGCAAAAACAATTTTCATAAAGAATTTTTTTGTTAGAAACTTTAATAGCAAACTAAAATAACCAAATCTGTTTTTGATTAAAATTGAAATTTAAAATAACCTAAAACTTAACAAATTGAATATAACGATAAAACACAGTAATATTAAATAGCAGGAAAAAGAATCACTGAAAAATCTATTTTTTTAGTAAATTTATTCACAAACTAGTGATTCACACAAATTTCAAAAAATTCAAATTTAAACTATTCAAATTTGAAAACTAATGGCACTAACAGAAAGTTTATAATTTTTGTGACCTAAAAGCAAAAAGAATCACTGAAAAATAGTAAGTAGGAACAAAATAAAATAAATAAAGCAAAAAACAAAACAAAAAAACTGGATTTTTTTTAAAGAATGCCACCTACTGGGCCACCACGACCTGAATACGACTAGAAACCCAACCAGCTTGTTGGGCCAGGATTCAGGCCCGCAGAAGGCCCAATAGGCCCACAGGCAGTGACAGATTAGGCCCGGAAGCCTGCAGTTGAGAGGAGCTCGAGAGGTTGTGCGCAGCAGCGCTTATAAACCACTTTCGAGCTCTCTCAGCTAGCGAGGTGGGACTAAAAATTTGGCCCCGGGCAGCACCACCCTTTGGTCCCGGTTGGTGGAACCAAACGGGACCAATGCGCCCCTTTAGTCCCGGTTGGTGCCACCAACCGGGACCAAAGGTCCCTATTTCCCGCCCTTTGGGCCGCTGAAAACTGACCTTTAGTCCCGGTTGGTGGCACCAACCGGGACCAAAGGTCCCTGTTTCGCGCCCTTTGGGCTGCTGAAAACTGACCTTTGGTCCCGGTTGGCGGCACCAACCGGGACTAAAGGGGTGCATTGGTCCCAGTTGGTGCCACCAACTGGGACCAATGCTCTGTGTATATAAGCCCACACTTAGCAGTTTCTCGAAATCACTTGTTCTTCTCCGCCTGACTCCCCCAGGCTGCTCCTCGTCGCCGTCGCCACCGAGCCCTGCCCCGACGCCGTCAGGCTGCTCCACCTCGCCGTCGTTGCCGTCGCCGAGCTTCCCCGATGCCATCCCCGCTCCCACTGTGAGCCGCCGCGCCGTTCCCCTCCTCTCCTCCCCCCCCCCGCGCCCCGCCGCCGCCGCCCGCCGCGATGCCGACGCCGCCCGCGCTCCGGCCACCCGCCGCGACGCCGCCGCCCCCCGCGCCCCGCCGGACATACCATTCTTTCACCCTCGGTGGTCGCGTCCTCGAACGAACAGACTCACCGCCACTGCGAGTGCAAGCCAGCAGCAGAAGATCGGCAGCTCCACAGCGGCGGCGGCGCGCTCACGTCATCACGCCCTCGAATCTTGGTAGACGATCGCTGCCGCCTGTGCTCGGAGATGCACTGCCAAGTCTCTGGCTCTGCGACCGTGTCCTCATCGATCTGGTCTTGAAGATGAGTTGAACATGAGCAAGGGATCTAGGTCTAGGTGATTGGACGTGATTGGTATTTTTTATCTCTGGAATCCAATACTAGTTACCCTAATTTTAGGGAGTTTATGTATACAATCATAATGATTTACCGATATCGGTATGGATTTATTATCATAAGCAAAGTGCACCGCGCGTTGCAACCAAACACCAAATCATATACAATTATGCCCGTTGATAGTTGCAATGGCGGATGATGATGCATTAAGAGACTCATTTATAAAGGAGCGGGAAAGTTCACACATTTATTTAGCAAAAATCATTCAGGCAAATCACATTGAACTAGAACATCGAAAGTCCTATGCCCATAGACGTTTCTCCTATGGACCCATCTACTTTCTAATGAAGCTAAGAGGATTGCATGTATTACTTCTGTGCTAGTCAACTGTTGGATGCTCGCACGATGATACTTTCGGACTTTGATTTTCAACACAAGCTTTATAGTTCATTTGTGTTTTTAGAGCTCATTTGTGGCATATTATTTCCATATATAATGTCCCACTAAACCATGGATATATGAGAATGATGATCCATGGATATATGAGCAATGATGATCCATGGATGTATGCATTGATATATGAGCAATGATGTTCATAGAAAGTTTTTTGTTCATAGACGAAAGTTTTTTGTTCATAGAAGAAAGTTTTTTGTTCATAGAAGAAAGTTTTTTGTATAGATTTTTTTTTATGCTCATAGAAACTCTCGAGTCCACCCAAACTGGGACTGAAAGAGCGTTGTTGAGGCCACCCCAAACCCTAGAAGCGTTGTCGACGCCACCCAAATTTACCAAGTTAAATGAGTTAAATGAGTTAAAAGAGCGTTGTCGAGGCCACCCCAAACCCTAGAATAGTTGTCGAGGCCACCCAAATTTACCAAGTTAAAAGAGCGTTGTCGAGGCCACCTCCCCGATAACTTCGACTTGAGGGGGGACGTCGGACATGACATGAGGGGGGACGTCGGACATCGGACATGAGGGGTGAGCGTCGTTGTCGTCTACCCCCTCCCCGATAACTTCGACATGAGGGGGGACGTCGGACATGACATGAGGGGTGAGCGTCGTTGTCGTCTACCCCCTCCCCGAAAACTTCGACATGTGGAATTTTTTTTTGTTCATATAGAAAACTCCGGTAACATAGATTTATCAAGAATGCCCCCATTATGGATGTGCACAAGTTGATCCAATTTTTTTTCTGATCTCATCTATATATATATTCTTCTATATGTCATGTTGTCTGTCAAAGTATTGAAGAAATCCATGGCTTCATCATTAGCCGGAAGTAACATGCGTATGATGCTACGAAGCTCTTCAAAGTTGTTTTGGAACGGAGTTCCGGATAGAATAATTCGCTGAACTTCGTACCAAAAGGCTAATTAATTATCCTATCCGGGACTCCGTTCCAAAACAATTTTGGAGAGCTTCGTACCATTATGCGCTTGTTACTTCCGGCTAATGATGAAGCCATAGTTTTCTTGAATCCTTTGACACTAGACAACGTGACATATAGAAGGGTAGATGAGATCAGGAAAAATATGGACCATTTTATGCACATCCAGAATGGCGCCATTTTGTTAATTAAATCCCTTAAAGGTTAAGAGAATCCCTTGCTTGACATTCATGAGACAGGCAGTCGGGACGTCGGACATTCATGTTTGTATATTAATTGCCATGTTGTAATATTTGCAGAAACTATGGCTCAAAGAGACTTGGAACAAGAACAGTTGTTGGGGGAGATAATCCTCGCCGGACGTGATGTCTTGTCGTTTCTCAACGACACCGATGGTCTGGAAGGAGAGGATGACGGCTCCGGTGATCGAACAATGGAGGAGGAAGGACATGATCATGATGGCTCCGGTGACCGAATGCCGGAGGAAGAAGGAGACCATGATGACGACTCCGGTGACCGAACGGAGGAGGGAGCTGTTGCAAAGTCCGGCGAGGTATATATATTAATTAAGCCTGTGCTGACTAGCTAATTGATGCATTAATTGTTTTAGTATGTACATATATTAACTCTTCTTTCTTCTTTTATAGCCCTCCGGATCGAGCCAAACTTCGGTAACGAGACGAGGCCCGAAGAAGAGGTCGCGCAAGGATGAAAGGTTCACGATCACAGCACTTGCGGACGATGGCCATCCGATTGAACCCAAGCGGACCAAGGACACATTTTCTGCTCAGTGCGGACCTATTGTTAGGGACAACATCCCGATCAGCATCAAGCAATGGAATAAGCCCAAGGACGACGCCCCTGAAGGTGATTATGTGACCGATAGACAGAAAGATGATGTTTTGACCGCGCTGAAGGCAAATTTCACCCTACCGCCAGAGGAGGATCTGAATAAGCCAGTTATAGAGCCACTGGTCAAGGCGTGTGCTCTTAAGAAGATGGCAGATCTATTCAGGAGGTGGAAGAACGAGTTGAAATCAAAGTTTGTCGACAAAGGGGAGATTCCAGAATTCATCCGCCGATTTGAGAAGATAAGAGATCACTGGCCCGCATTTGTGGCCTACAAGACATCAAACAAGAGTAAGAAAATGTCAGAGACAAACAAGAACAATGCTGCAAAGAAGCAGTATCACCATCACACGGGGTCAGGTGGCTACCTCAAAGCCCGGCCGTTGTGGGACAAAGCTGAGAATGACCTGATTGCTAAAGGGGTCGTACCACGGACATTGAACTGGCCAGACCATTCAAGGACCTGGTTCTTCGGGGTTGGGGGAATTTTGGACCCTGAAACAGGGAAGTGCCGTTGGAAGGACGAGCAACTTGCAATACCCGTCATGAAGCTTCAGAAGTATATCACCGCAGCGCAGGAAGGGACGTTCATTCCCGACAGAGAGAAGGACGAGCTGACTGAGGCCCTAGGGAATGCTGAGCACCCTGGACGAACACGAGGCACACCAGGCTCCGTTCCGTGGAAGGTTGGGTTTCCCGACGCAGGCGGTTACAGAAGCCAGGAGAGAAAGAGGAAAGCGGAGCTGAGCGACATGCAGAAGCTCAATGCAAGACTACAAAAGCTAGAGGAAGCTGAGAGCCAGCGAGCTGCCGGCCAACCATCTCAGCGGCATGAAGCTACCCCAGAAGCTACCCCGCCATCTCAGGGGAGAAGCAGCGTGGCTTCCACGGAGCCCGTTCAGCCTGACTTCACGGCTCCTATCTACCCCGTGGATACTATCACGGAGGCTCAACATTGCGAGCTTATGACGAAATACTGGAACCTCACTTTCAAGGCGGCTGTCGGCTCTGTTGCACCTCCTCAACCCAAAGGAACTTTTCACTGCCTTCCGATTTGTTGGGGAACGCGACAGAAAACAAAAAAATTCGGTATAGCGAGCACGCCCAGGATCACTATGGAGATTGCATACAAGGTTTGATCTGATCCGTACCGACTCGTAGCGCAGCGGAAGAAGAGTCGGTGGAGATCGTTGGTGCAGATTCCTGCAGCTAGGATTTTACAACCTCCCAACCGCGAGAATGTATTCCCTCGTCGGACAGCCCTTCGGGAGGCGGTCGGACAGTCCCCCGGACGATGTCGCGGACAGCCCTTCGGGAGGACCCTCGAAACTCGAACGGAAACTCGGACAGCCCTTCGGGAGGACACACGAACAGCCCCTCGGGCAAAACATCGAAACTACGACCTCTCTACGGGGTTGCACACATACGGCGTCAACTATCCGGCAGGGCTTCGCCGTCCCGAACTAGTTCCTGCCGGAACCCAGACAGCCTTTCGGCTCTACGAAAAACTCTTTTCGTGTGAGGGAGAAGAGAGAGCTTGCAAAGCAAAGCATGTGTATGAGAGCGAAGGATGAGGAAGTGGGCTGCCCACTCACCTCTTATTTATAGGAAAACCAAGCGGTAGGATGGTAACTCCAAGTACCAAAATATCCCACTTTATGTCACACATAACAAACATAAGAAGGAAAATGGGGTGCCATGTGGAGCTCCATGGAGGAGCTCCACCCTTGGCCGGCCACCCCTTGCCCCCCCCCCCCATGTGGATCTTGCTTGCTCCCCAATCCCTTCTAGAAGCCTTTTTGGAAATATCCAAAAAGGTGTTTTTCCACAAATATCCAAAAAGCACTTTCACTATTCACGACGACATTTTTCAGCGTCTGATCGAACTGAAAATATTCATGTGGGCTTAGAACAATTCCAGTACCCACCAAAATAATTTTCAACGCGAGCCGGAACAATTCCGGTTTAGTGATTTCATCTGCGAAAAGCATCTGAAGCGGTTTCGGCAGCTCCGGAACATTTCCGGTTTTCATTCCAGAAAATTCCAAAAAGTTTCCAGAACGATTCTGGCACCCTCCAAGAATTATCAGGCATGTGCCAAGACCAATTTGACTTTATGGTATCCCCTGAAACAACTTTTCCAGTTTCACCGAAACTCATCCGGTGACCTCTCTCTGCGGAACTTTTCCGCTGTCCGAAACTTTTCCGGTGTCCGAAACTTTTTCGGTGTTTTTCTCTCAGACTCCCAGTCTAGTATTCAACAGATAGATGACCCTTAAGCGTGTGACCCTATAGGTTTGGTGAAGCATAGACATGACTCGGAACCCCTTCCGATCAATGATCAACATCGGAGCCGTGGACACTCATATCGATCCCTATACCCACACGAATAAATATTCGAGTGAACCTCCAGTTGCCGTGTGCTATTCCTGTTGCTTCGCGATATGTTACAATTACCCGAGGTGAGACATGTAGGCATCCTCGTGGATCAACAACTTGTCCACAATGCCAGTTACCTCGTTGCCGGTATTGTTCTCTTTTCTCGTTCCCGTGTTCCGGCATCCCAGTGATCAAATCACAAGTGTCTGGCCAGACGATGATGGATACCGTAACACCGAGAGGGCCCAGAGATATCTCTCCATCGTCGGAGGAGCAAATCCCAATCTTGAGCTATCAAGTTACTTGACATACTTTTCCAGGAACCCGTAAGCCGCCGTAATAGCCACCCATTTACGGATGACGTTTAACAAACCCCAAAGTTCATGAAGCAACCATGAAGAAACTCGATACTCTCATGGTCTAAGGAATCATGCAAACGTTAACCATCTCTGTGTTATTTTAACCATTAACTATTGACGAATATATCTCATAGTATAACATCAATATGGGTCGATTCAACACAAGTGTTCTACCAACATCGTGCCCTCAAAATTGCGGGCATAGCCATGCCCATGATCAGAAAAACAGGATCATCATGCAATACTTGAGCCAGTCTTAGAGGCAAGACTAGGAATACAATTTACCGTTTATTATACCACACGTGCACATGAGTTTCCCTCCAAGCCTCGTTTAATTTGTAGACTCGAGAATCTTTGCAGTTATAGCATGGAACATAAACTTTCATTACAAACTCGGAGATACAAAAGTAACTGAAATTACTGCCTCTAGGGCATATCTCCTATAGAGTCCCACTTGCACTAGAGTCATAATCCAGTTACATGGCTTCCCTAACACCAATGGCTATCCGGTGTTGCTCATGCTTTGCTCGTGGTAGAGGCTTAGTCATCGGGTCTGACACATTCAGATCCGTGTGAACTTTGTGTACTTTCACTAAACCTTCTTCGACATGATGTCGAATGAGTTTATATTTGCGTTGAATATGCATTGTCTTATGGTGCGAACATGGATCCCTTGCCTGAGCCACGGCGCCACTATTGTCACAATAGATCTCCACCGGGTCCAGAGCACTTGGAACCACACCAAGATCTTCAAGAAATTGCTTGATACCGACAGCTTTCTTGGAGGCATCTGAAGTAGCAACATATTCCGCCTCCGTCGTAGAATCCGCCACAGTTTTTTGTTTGGAACTTTTCCAATCAACTGCGCCGCCGTTCAATATGAAAACATAGCCAGATTGAGATTTGAAGTCATCTGGGTCAGACATGAAGCCTGCATCAGTGTAACAACTTACAATGAGCTCTTCATCACCTCCGTACACAAGGAGTAAATCCTTGGTCCTTCTGAGGTACTTAAGAATACCCTTGACTGCGGCCCAGTGTTCCAATCCTGGATCACCTTGGTACCGGCTGCTAACACTTAGCACATAGGAAACATCCGGTCTTGTACATAGCATGGCATACATAATAGAACCAACTGCCGAAGCATAAGGAATATCATTCATTTGTACTCGCTCATCAAGGGTCCGAGGACTCTGATTCTTGCAAAGCACTGTGCCAGGTGACATGGGCAGTAGGCCTTTCTTGGAGTTCTCCATGTTGAACCTTTTCAACACCTTGTCAATGTACGTGCTTTGGCTTAGCGCTATCAGGCGTCTTGATCTATCTCTATAGATCCTGATGCCTAATACATATGCCGCTTCGCCTAAGTCTTTCATTGAAAAACCCTTCTTCAATGAGTCTTTTATTTCGCTAAGAAAATTCACGTCATTTCCAATCAACAATATGTCATCCACATACAAGATTAGAAATGCTTTTGTGCTCCCACTAAACTTCTTGTACACACAAGATTCTTCATTGTTCCTGATGAAGCCAAACTCTTTGACCACTTCATCAAAACGAATATTCCAGCTCCTTGATGCTTGCTTCAGACCATAAATGGCTTTCTGAAGCTTACATACCTTTCCAGCATTCTTAGGATCGACAAAACCTTCTGGCTGTATCATGTATACATCCCTATCAAGGTTTCCATTTAGGAAAGCCGTTTTGACATCCATCTGCCATATTTCATAATCGAAATAAGCAGCAATTGCTAGTAATATCCGAACAGACCTAAGCATAGCTACGGGCGAGAAAGTCTCGTCGTAGTCCTCTCCTGGAACTTGCGTGAACCCTTTCGCGACAAGTCTAGCTTTGTGGATAGTAATGTTACCATCCGCGTCCGTCTTTCTTTTGAAAATCCATTTACAACCAATGGGTTTTACGCCATCTGGAAGTTCTTCCAAGTTCCAAACTTGGTTTTCGTACATGGATTCCATTTCAGATCTCATGGCTTTGTGCCATTCCCTTGAGCTACGCCCCGCCATCGCTTCCTTGTAGTGCGGAGGTTCATCGTCTTCAAGAATGAAGATTTCGTTATGAAACCACTCAGGTGGCTGGATAGCCCTACCTGATCTGCGCGGTTCAGTTACAACAGTGTTTGAAGTTTCCGCATCATATGCGACAACTTCCGGCTCAGTTGTATGGATAATTAGCGGAATTTCTTCCGGTTCCTTAGCCATATCAACGGTTGCCGAAGATTCACTAATCTCATTAAGTTGTACTGTCCTCCCACTCAATTCTTTAGCGAGAAATTCTTTCTCGAGAAAGTGTGCAACCTTTGCGACAAACATTTTGCCTTCGGACTGGTGGTAGAAGGAATATCCAATGGTCTCATTTGGATAACCTACAAAGTAACATTTGTCTGATCTAGGTTCTAGTTTGGTTGGCTGTAAACGTTTTACGTATGCCTCACAACCCCAAACCTTGAGATGCGATACACTAGGTATCTTTCCATACCACATCTCATGTGGTGTCGTCTCAACAGACTTAGACGGCGCTCTGTTTAATGTATGAGCGGCAGTTAGTAGTGTGTGACCCCAAAAAGATATCGGTAGATCCGTAAGAGACATCATCGACCTTACCATGTCTAACAGGGTTCGGTTACGTCGTTCCGACACTCCGTTTCGCTGTGGAGTTCCGGGAGGCGTAAGCTGTGAAACGATTCCACGGTCACTCAGATGCTGGCCAAACTCATGACTAAGATATTCGCCTCCGCGATCAGACCGCAGAAACTTAATCTTTTTGTCACGATGATTTTCTACCTCATTCTGAAATTCTTTGAACTTTTCAAAGGTTTCCGACTTATGCTTCATTAAGTAGATATAGCCATACCGACTTAAATCATCAGTAAAAGTCACGAAGTAAAAATACCCACCCCGTGCGGCCGTGTTCATTGGACCACATACATCACTATGTATTATTTCCAATAATTCACCCGCCCGTTCAGGATGACCCGTGAACGGCGTCTTGGTCATTTTTCCCATCAAGCAAGCTTCACATGTGTCAAATGATTCAAAATCAAGGGACGGTAAAACTCCATCTTTATGGAGTCTTTGCATGCATTTCTTTCCGATGTGGCCAAGCCGACAGTGCCACAAGTAAGTGGTGGTGGTATCAGCCTTCTTAAGGCGTTTAGCATTCACGTTAAAGACATCATTTCCACATTCAAGATTTAGTACGAAAAGGCCCCCAACAATGGGTGCAAATCCATAAAACATTTCCTTACAATAAAGTGAACAACCATTGTTCTCAGACTTGTAGGAGTACCCGTCGTGCACTAAACATGATCCAGAGATAATGTTTCTACACAACAACGGAACAAAATAACAGTTACTTAGTTCCAAAATAAATCCTGAAGGGAGACGTAGAGGCATAATGCCGACGGCTTGAGCGGCGATCCCAGCGCCGTTCCCGACACGCATCACGACTTCATTCTTTGCCAGCTTGCGCACCTTCTGAAGCCCCTGTATCGAGTTGCAAATGTGAGCAACCGATCCGGTATCAAATACCCAAGACTTAGAATTTTCGCTAGCAAGCAAAACGTCAATGACATTAACTTGTATAACAATTATACCTTTTCCGGTTTTCCCGGACTTCTTATCTTCCAGATACTTCTTGCAGTTTCTCTTCCAGTGTCCTGTGCCCTTGCAGTAGAAGCACTCAGTTTCATTCTTGGCTCCGCCCTTAGATTTGCGTTGGAAGCCGGTCTTACCGGCGCCCTTGCCCTTCTTTAGCTTGCCTTTCTTTTTGAAACTGGCAGTTTTATTCACAAGCAACACTTGCTTGCGATTTTTCTGCAGTCCTCCTTCAACAGATTTCAGCATGGCAAGCACCTCATTAGGTGTTTTGTCCATCCCATTCATGTTGTAGTTCATGACAAAACCTCCGTAAGAAGGGGGGAGTGAACGGAGCAACATGTCCATTACATGCTCTTCTGGAAGTGGAAATTCCAGGGTTTTAAGCCTTTCAGCGTAGCCAATCATATTGACTACGTGCTCGCCAACTGAACTGCCCTCAGCCATCTTGGTCTCCGACATCATTTTCATGATATCAAAACGTTCAGACCGTGCATTAAACTTGTACAGAGCATCCAGATCTTTGATCATATCAAAGGAGTTATGGAATTCAAAACGTTTTTGAAGCTCTAAACTCATGCAAGACAGCATGAGACACTGCACTAAGTTGAAATCATCATCCTTAGTGGCCCAGACATTTTGTATGTCTGCCGCGGCTGTTGCCGCCGGCTTAGGTGGAAGAGCTCCATCAAGCACGTACACTTTCTTAGCGCTCCTGAGGACAATCCTCGGGGTACGGACCCAGTCCGCATAGTTGTTTCCATTCGCAGCTAACTTCTCTTTCTCTGACATAGGGCCTAAGTTGAACGCGGTGTTGCGAGCCATTTGATCTACAACGGAAAACACAAGTTCATTTTAGACATTGTTCATAATGATTTTTGGCACTAGCGAATAAACAATTTTATTCTAAATTGCGCTCCCACTCAAAACAATATCTCACATAATTGATTGTGAGTGATGCAAGACCCAACTTTCTATTCAGCGTCAAGGATGCAACCATCTCAAGTGACGAGAATTTCAATTGGTAGGCCAACTTGCCAATCACATCTCTATGTGACTCTTGTTCATCTTTCGATGCATGTGTTCCGAGCTCATGACTTTCATGCCTGAACGTCAAGACGACCAAGTGATCTCGCTGCGAGGTCTCAACTCACCTGCCTCACACTTCTCTAATCGTTCGTACCCATGCAACCATGTGATACCCCGAAGAGATAGGTGCCGTGACGGTGCTACACTTGGGAGAACACTAACTACTTGATATTTAAGTGAGAGATCACCCTAATAAAAAGCGACTACCGCGCAATCAAAAGGGTGCAACATAAGGGATAAACATCTCAGGCAATTCATAATTAGCATGATATGGTATAGCCCCTTCTGACGGAGAAGTCAAGTATTCTTCGTCTTCGGCATTCGCGTCGGTGTTCACCTTTGCGAAGATTGCCACCACCTTGTCGATGCACCAGATAATATTGCTATCTCTAAAGCTAATAAAATAAGTGCATTACATAAGGTTGACACGCAGGTCATTAAAGTGCAATCATATGGCTCCAGCCATCATGCCGAATCATGACACGCAGGTCATGTTAATTACAGCATATAGTCATCTCATACATAATCAAATTTAATATGAGCATTGCTATACCACATCACATGCATAACCATCCTGCAAAATCAAGTTAGACGCCTCTAATCGGTTTATGCAAAATTTTATTTTACGTGGCTTCTAAGGTTTTGACTCAAACCGCAGCTACCAACGTTTATCATCAAGTATGATACTTCAAGTTGCTAGATTAACTTTCCAGGGTGTATGAAACACGAGACAATAAAATCTCGAGCCCCATACTAAACTTCGTCATACGCGTGACCCCCGTGCAGATCATATCTGCATTGCCCTTCGTCTGCGAAACATCCATCTTTCTTTAACTATGGTGGAACCCAAAGAACTGTTAGCACTTCGTTGATCTGTCAATCAGCATACTCAGGAGCAGCATGAAAGGATCGCGGATTGCCAGAACTTTGTGAGATTCCACCATGCCGTCAAGATCAGGACAACGCAAATTCACGGGAAGCAACAGGAACATCGGGTAACAGATTTCATCTGCTACCCGCACAAATATTTTTCAGCAATAGATCTCATCTACTACAAAATTATACTATGCAATACCCATACATCTCATGTATTCTAGATCATAACATGCATCTACTCATAGCCTGGCTCTTGATGCCACTGTTGGGGAATGCGACAGAAAACAAAAAATTTCGGTATAGCGAGCACGACCAGGATCACTATGGAGATTGCATACAAGGTTTGATCTGATCTGTACCGACTCGTAGCGCAGCGGAAGAAGAGTCGGTGGAGATCGTTGGTGTAGATTCCCGCAGCTAGGATTTTACAACCTCCCAACCGCGAGAATGTATTCCCTCGTCGGACAGCCCTTCGGGAGGCGGTCGGACAGTCCCCCGGACGATGTCGCGGACAGCCCTTCGGGAGGACCCTCGAAACTCGAACGGAAACTCGGACAGCCCTTCGGGAGGACACACAAACAGCCCCTCGGGCAAAAGATCGAAACTACGACCTCTCTACGGGGTTGCACACATACGGTGTCAACTATCCGGCAAGGCTTCACCGTCCAGAACTAGTTCCTGCCGGAACCCAGACAGCCTTTCGGCTCTACGAAAAACTCTTTTCGTGTGAGGGAGAAGAGAGAGCTTGCAAAGCAAAGCATGTGTATGAGAGCAAAGGATGAGGAAGTGGGCTGCCCAC
Organism: Elymus sibiricus; assembly: GCA_039707655.1. Taxonomy (NCBI): domain Eukaryota; kingdom Viridiplantae; phylum Streptophyta; class Magnoliopsida; order Poales; family Poaceae; genus Elymus; species Elymus sibiricus. Next base: position 537,680,558 of record CM077667.1, read on the forward strand.
TCACCTCTTATTTATAGGAAAACCAAGGGGTAGGATGGTAACTCCAAGTACCAAAATATCCCACTTTATGTCACACATAATAAACATAAGAAGGAAAAAGGGGTGCCATGTGGAGCTCCATGGAGGAGCTCCACCCTTGGCCGGCCACCCCTTGCCCCCCCCCCCCCATGTGGAGCTTGCTTGCTCCCCAATCCCTTCTAGAAGCCTTTTTGGAAATATCCAAAAAGGTGTTTTTCCACAAATATCCAAAAAGCACTTTCACTATTCACGACGACATTTTTCAGCGTCTGATCGAACTGAAAATATTCATGTGGGCTTAGAACAATTCCAGTACCCACCAAAATAATTTTCAACACGAGCCGGAACAATTACGGTTTAGTGATTTCATCTGCGAAAAGCATCTGAAGCGGTTTCGGCAGCTCCGGAACATTTCCGGTTTTCATTCCAGAAAATTCCAAAAAGTTTCCAGAACGATTCTGGCACCCTCCAAGAATTATCAGGCATGTGCCAAGACCAATTTGACTTTATGGTATCCCCTGAAACAACTTTTCCAGTTTCACCGAAACTCATCCGGTGACCTCTCTCTGCGGAACTTTTCCGCTGTCCGAAACTTTTCCGGTGTTCGAAACTTTTTCTGTGTTTTTCTCTCAGACTCCCTGTCTAGTATTCAATAGATAGATGACCCTTAAGCGTGTGACCCTATAGGTTCGGTGAAGCATAGACATGACTCGGAACCCCTTCCGATCAATGATCAACATCGGAGCCGTGGACACCCATATCGATCCCTATACCCACACGAATAAATATTCGAGTGAACCTCCAGTTGCCGTGTGCTATTCCTGTTGCTTCGCGATATGTTACAATTACCCGAGGTGAGACATGTAGGCATCCTCGTGGATCAACAACTTGTCCACAATGCCAGTTACCTCGTTGCCGGTATTGTTCTCTTTTCTCGTTCCCGTGTTCCGGCATCCCAGTGATCAAATCACAAGTGTCTGGCCAGACGATGATGGATACCGTAACACCGAGAGGGCCCAGAGATATCTCTGCATCGTCGGAGGAGCAAATCCCAATCTTGAGCTATCAAGTTACTTGACATACTTTTCCATGAACCCGTAAGCCGCCGTAATAGCCACCCATTTACGGATGACGTTTAACGAACCCCAAAGTTCATGAAGCAAGCATGAAGAAACTCGATACTCTCATGGTCTAAAGAATCATGCAAACGTTAACCATCTCTGTGTTATTTTAACCATTAACTATTGACGAATATATCTCATAGTATAACATCAATATAGGTCGATTCAACACAAGTGTTCTACCAACATCGTGCCCTCAAAATTGCCGGCATAGCCATGCCCATGATCAGGAAAACAGGATCATCATGCAATACTTGAGCCAGTCTTAGAGGCAAGACTAGGAATACAATTTACCGTTTATTATACCACACGTGCACATGAGTTTCCCTCCAAGCCTCGTTTAATTTGAAGACTCGAGAATCATTGCAGTTATAGCATGGAACATAAACTTTCATTACAAACTCGGAGATACAAAAGTTACTGAAATTACTACCTCTAGGGCATATCTCCTACACGATTCCACATGGCTATGCCGTTGTGATGGTGGATGAAGTAATGGAGGGATTTGAGGAGCTCGAGCTTGACCACTCTACAGGTGAAGGGGAGAATCAGCTGGCTCGTGCTCTGAGGAGTACATGTCTATGGCAGAAGGAGTACATCAAGCTTCCAAACTGGACGCCTCCGCCTCCTCCTCCTCCTCCGGCGAGTCAGGGCACTCCGCCTCCTCCTCCTCCTCCTCCGGCGAGTGATCAGGGCACCCCGCCTCCTTCTCCGGCTCCTCCGACGCGTGAGGGCACTCCGCCTCCTCCTTCGCCTACTCCGGCGCGTCGGAATAGTCCGCCTCCTCCTCCGCCTCGTTGGCAACGGCGGAAGACAGACGCCGCCGCTCCGGCTCCTCCGGCGCATCGGAGCACTCCGCCTCCTTCTCACAGTCGTCAGCAACGACGGAAGAGAGACGCCGCCGCTCCGGCGGCTAGCAGTACAAGCAGAGGCGGGAGGCAGTTCAGATACGGTCCATCTCTCAAGCCTCTGGAAAAGTTACCATATGAGAGGTCCGAGCAGGAAAACGAGGACATATGTCGTGCCCAAGTGAGGGACCATTTTGCAAAGAAAACTCCACCTCCGAAGGAGAAGCTAGATCCGCTGAAAGTGAAGCGCACTATCGATGCCCTGAAGCGACCACCACCGCCTCCGCCGCAATCCAACTATGACCGCATTATTCATAAGACATATGAAGAAGCGCGGCGGTCGGGAAGTACTTCCAGTGATGCAAGGTTAGCAGAACGAAGAAGTGGGAAAACAATTCCCCAGCTCGGCGAACAGGAGAAGCAATCGTGCCCCCCGCTCAAGGTGTCTAGCGATATCGTCGCTAATCATCCGGTGCTACTGCCCGGTACCAATCCTGGTGATTACTTGGGGGATGATGTAATTTTTGAAACGGCTGAGGTAACAAAAGAAGAATATAAATACGTGCACGGGAAGCCTCTCGTCAAACCTGATCATCCTCTTCTAACAACGATGATGTACAAATTGCATGAGTGGTACATGAAAACCTGCAGGGAGTCTGGGAGAGACACTATGTATGTGGCAGTGAAACCAGAGCACGAATTCATTGGACTTCCCGTGATGCCTATTGAATTTGTGGAGTTATTTCAGTTATACAATCAACTGGCCCTCGACAAACAACTCATGACTGCCTACTGTCTGTAAGTATTACTTATATAGTTAAGTCTCTAGCTCAGCTCGTTCATTGCATGTATATATAATTATCCTCACTATATTATGCAGATTGAAGATCGTCGAATGCAAAAAAATAGGAATCTTCGACGTTGGGTTCATTAGCCCAGATGCCGTAAATGAATTGACGGTACGAAACTCAATCAAAGAGACCAAGGAGAACTTGCTAAAGTCGTTCCTTATACATCAAAACAAAAGGGAAATAGTCTTTCCTTACAACTTCAAGTGAGTGTTGCTGTCTTCTCTGTATACTCGGTTTAGCTTACTCGAGGTTAAGTAATGTAATTGATGAGTTATATATGCGTGCGCAGTTTCCACTTTATTCTGCTATCCATTAAGCTTGACGGGGCATTAGTAACTGTCTTAGACTCGAGACGTAAAGATCCCGAGAATTATGCGGACATGACTGCAATGCTCAAGAAGTAAGTTCAGTCAATACCGGGACCATATCGGCATGCAACTTTCGTTAATTTCCTGATATCAAGTAATCATTTTCTTTGCCTGGCAGGGTTTGGAAGAAGTTCACCCGAAAGGTTCCCGGTGTAAACAAAGAGTTGCGATTTACGCACCCCAAAGTAAGTAGTACTAGCTAGTTCCGCGCATCTCTAATTGATTCAAATTTTCATCAATATATCATTACCATGCTTGCTTATCAGTTTGATTGAACTCTATTCTCGTAAAGTGCTTGTACCAGAAAGAAGGGACTGTTTTATGTGCATACTACGTATGCGAGTTCATTCGCTACTCGACCTCTGAGCGGGGCTTCTCTGACAAACAATTTGAAGTACGTAAATAATATTCACAATTTTATTTTATATATTACCATCAATTGTGTTGAGTTTTATTCATATATATGCATGTATTGACCCCCTTCTTTAAATTAGATCTGGCAGATGCGGGATGAACTCCTACCACATGATCGCATACGAGCAATTCAAGAGGAATTGGCGGGATTCTTTCTTGACCACGTCATACCAAAAGATGGAGAATACCATGCGGATTTGTGATTGGATCTTAGGTAGATGATGTTAGGGATTGTAAAAGATGTTATATTGTATATATGTAGTACCGTCGAATAGATATACGAAAACTTGTTGTTCGACCAATCTCTCGGAGAAAGAGAGGTCGATCACTTCTCTCTGTATATGTTCATGATGATCTTGTGTACTTAATGGTTCCTTCATTTGCTTACTAGCTAGCGTGTCGAGTTCTCTCTATTGTAGCTAGCGTCGACCAAGCACGGAGAAAGAGAGGACACTTCTCTCTATTAGCTAGCTAACACAATATGAAACTCCTAAATTAACCCTACAAAACACCCTAAACCCCCCCCCCCCCCCTTTCAAAAAAAAAACCCCAGCTCCTGCCAGATGCTGACGCGTGGATGCCTTTTGGTCCCGGTTGGTGTTACCAACCGGGACTAAAGGTCCTCCTGCCTGGGCTCCCCGCAGCGGCCACGTGGATCCCCTTCTGTCCCGGTTTGTAAGCGAACCGGGACTAAAGGTTTTGGGCTTTAGTCCCGACCCTTTAGTCCCGGTTCCAGAACCGGGACAAATGCGCCTCTGGAACCGGGACAAATGGGCCGTTTTCCACTAGTGATTGAATTCCACCGTAGTTAAAAAGAAAGATGAAATTTCGCAAACGAAAGGGCAATGCAGATATGATCTGCACAGGGGTCATGTGTATGACGAAGTTTAGTATGGGGCTCGAGATTTTATTCTCTCGTGTTTCATACACCCCGCAATGTTAATCTAGCGACTTGGATTATCATGCTTGATGATGGACGTTGGTAGCTTCGGTTTGTTTCGAAACCTTAGAAGCCACGTAAAACAAGTTTTTGCATGAACCGATTAGAGGCGTCTAACTTGGTTTTGCAGGATGGTTTGCATGTGCATATGATGTGGTATAGCAGTGCTCATATTAATTTGATTATGTATGAGATGACTATATGATGTAATATTAACATGACCTGCGTGTCATGATTCGGCATGATGGCTGGAGCCATATGATTGTCACTTTAATGACCTGCGTGTCAACCTTAAGTAATGCACTTGTTTTATTAGCTATAGAGATAGCAATATTATCTAGTGCATCGACAAGGTGGTGGCAATCTTCGCGAAGGTGAACACCAACGCGAATGCCGAAGACGAAGAATTGAAAGACTTCTCCATCAGAAAGGGCTATACCATATCATGCTATTATGAATTGCCTGAGATGTTTATCCCTTATGATGCACCCTTCTTGATTGCGCGGTAGTCGCTTTTTATTAGGGTGATCTCTCACTTAAAATATCAAGTAGTTAGTGTTCTCCCAAGTGTAGCACCGTCACGGCACCTATCTCTTCGGGGCATCACATGATCTCCATGGGTGCGAACGATTAGAGAAGTGTGAGGCGGGTGAGTTGAGACCTCGCAGCGAGATCAATTGGTTGTCTTGACGTTCAGGCAGGACAGTCCTGAGCTCGGAACACACACATCGAAAGATGAACAAGAATCACATGGACATGTGATCGGCAAGTTTGCCTACCGATTGAAGTTCGCGCCATTTGAGTTCATCTCGAACCGTGGCGTTGAATTGAAATGCGGATCTTGAATCACTCACGATCAATTATGAGAGATATTGATTTGAGTGGGAGCGCACTTTAGAATTAATTCTTTTAATTCTTAGTGTAATTAATTATGGACACTGTCTAAGTGTGATTTGCATAATAGTTGTAGAAGAATGGCTCGCGTTTCCACCTTCCCTGTTAAAATTGAATAGATGTTAAATATCTGGTTAAAACTTTACGGTTGCTAACGTAATGTGAGGATTGTCCTCAAGAGTGCCGAGAAGGACTTTGTCCTATCGCATGCTTTTGGCATTCTCCCACTGATGCTATGGATGATGTGACTCTCGTCCTTCGATCCAAAAGCTAAAATTCCGTTACAGTCAAGTGAAATATGTTTGCCTCCATGAGACCCAAACTTCGAAAGTTTGGATAGCTACGTGATATTCATGGAATCTGAAAATCATTTTCAGAGACAAACAAAGGCTAAAAGATATGAGATATCCAAAGCCATGTTTGTTTGCAAGCTATTAGTAAAAGTGTTTACTGGGCATTTGACTGTTAAGAGAGGGATCCAGAAGAACGCCTGTCATATAATGAAGGTGAATAAAACAACAGCTTAAAGAGAAAGGAAGTGTCCGAAGGGGGTTAGTGAAACTTTCACGCCTAGGAAGTCCGGGGCTAACGCCACTCTCAAGTTGGGTGCTTCTTCTGAGAGTAGGAGAAATACTAAAAGTTAAACTGTTAGAAGTATAAAGGCAAAAAGAGAGAAGGCTGGAATATCCAGCTCATGTATGAATGTCATACAAGTTTTTGATGTACAGAAGGCTGGTCAAAGATATAGTTCTTGGGAATTATGGTTAAATATGTTAATCACTAATTCTTGGGTATTGTGAGTTGATCACAAAGATACCCGCTCGATTGCATTCTGTTGCAACTCGATGTAAGAACTACTATGGCCTGAAAGACTAGCCAGGGATGAGGTTTTGATACGCGCTGGAAACATAGTAAAAGTTACTATACCTTCCATTGGTGTATTACCTATGTATTTACTTTCATAATTCATTTTAGAGTTTCATATACTCTAGCCCTTTGCATAAGGTATCTTGCAAGAAGGTTGTTCATAAGAGAACTTTTGATGTTCGGTGATATGAATAACATAAGGGCCATACTTTCATTATGAATGAGATGTATGTTATGAATATTGATAATAATACATTACCTCTATATTTACTTTTATAATTCATTTAGAGTTTCATATACTCTAGCCCTTTGCATAAGGTATCTTGCAAGAAGGTTATTCATAAGAGAACTTTTGATGTTCGGTGTTATGAATAACATGAAGGGCCATGCTTCCATCCAGGATGGGATGTATGTTGTGAATATTGATGGTAATATGATACATCCATAACACTGACGCTAAATGTCGCAAGACTAAAAGAATACCACACAAGTGTGGCACTGCATTTGGTCACATTGGAGAAACCCGCATGGAAAATTCCATTATGATGGATTTTGAAGTCGTTTGATTTTGAATCATCTGACACTTGCAACTTTCCTCTGAAAAGTGAAGTGACTGAAATACCGTTCACAGGCCAAAAGGAACGAGCAAAGAACATATTGGTGATCATACATTATGATGTGTGTAGTCCAATAAATGTTGTTGCTTGCAGTGGATTTGTCTATCTTCTGAAATGACTAAAGTAGATATATGGATATTTGCTTGATGAGACGTAAGTCTGGATCTTTTGAAATCATTCAAAAGGTTTTTCAAAATGAAGTAGAAGTTATTGTAACAAGAAAATTATGTTTCTGCAATTTGATTGCGCAAAGGAATACTTGAGTTACAAGTTTAGCGAATGTCTGATGAGTTGTGAAAGGGGTTTCATAACTTGCACCTCCCGGAACACCACTGCAAGTGGAAAGTCCGTGAAGATGTAATCAATCCATTTATGACATGGTAAGATCAAAGATGACATAAATAAATTTGCCATTACCCCTTTTAAAGAGTGATGCTTTAGAGACTGCGGCTTTTACACTAAAAAGAGCTCCATCAGGTCTGTTGAAATGACGCCATGGTATGGTACGCCCAACCATGTTATATCTTTTCTTAACATTTGGAATATGGGGCTTGTGTAAAAGGTTACAAACCTATTCCAAATCAGACAAGTGCTACTTTGTAGGTTATCCCAAGTCATTGGGTATTCCCCCACCACTATACCGAGGCAAACGATTTTGCCACAAAACGGTATGCTTTTAAAGAGAATAGTTCTTACAAAAGGTGAGTGGGAGGACAGTGCAACTCGACGAGATAACCGGTATCTTCGTCATCGGGTCAAAGGAAAGGAACCTTGGAAGTGATTCCGGAGTTTCCTACTGCGACTGATACGGAAGCCTCTACATGAGATGTATGGACTTCGGTCGAACTTGCAGCTGAACCACGTAGGAAAAACTCGTGCAAACCTCTCAGGTGCGCATACAAGATATTGTTGTTAGACAACAGTATACCTACGATACAGAAGGAAGCGTTGATGGGCCCTGACTCCGGAATTGGCTAAATACAATCCGAGATAGTTTCCATATAAGTGATTCAAGATTAAAACCTTGATACACCTTTGGGAAGACTTAGAGTCTAACGAATATTTATGAAACTATAAACTGATGTGGATAAAATGTTTTATCCATAAAGCTCGACTTGTTGAAATAACAAGTTCAAGGAGTTGACTACGATGAGGTTGTTTCTTTCTACTTGCTTCATGAACTTTGGGGTTTGTTAAACGTCATCCGTAAATGGGTGGCTATTACGGCGGCTTACGGGTTCATGGAAAAGTATGTCAAGTAACTTGATAGCTCAAGATTGGGATTTGCTCCTCCGGCGATGGAGAGATATCTCTGGGCCCTCTCGGTGTTACGGTATCCATCATCGTCTGGCCAAACATTTTGTGATTTGATCACGGGGATGCCGGAACACGGGAACGAGAAAAGAGAACAATACCGGTAACGAGGTAACTGGCATAGTGGACAAGTTGTTGATCCACGGGGATGCCAACATGTCTCACCTCGGGTATTTGTAACATATCGCGAAGCAACAGGAATAGCACACGGCAACTGGAGGTTCACTCAAATATTCATTCGTGTGGGTATAGGGGTCAATATGGGTGTTCACGGCTCCGATGTTGATCATTGATCGGAAGGGGTTCCGGGTCATGTCTATACTTCACCGAACCTATAGGGTCACACACTTAAGGGTCATCTATCTGCTGAATACTAGACAGGGAGTCTGAGAGAAAATCACCGGAAAAGTTTCGGACAGCGGAAAAGTTCCACAGAGAGAACACCGGAACAGTTTCGGTAAAACCGAAAAGTTGTTTCGGAGTGTACCATTAAGTCAAATTGGTTTCAGCACATGCCTGGAAATTATTGGAGGGTACCAGAATTGTTCCGGTAACTTCTGAGATTTTTCAGAGACAAAAACCGGAAATGTTCCGGACTGCCGGAACCGCTTTAGTTACTTTTCACAGATGAAAATCACTAAACCGAAAAGTTGTTTCGGAGTACACCATTAAGTCAAATTGGTTTCGGCACACGCCTGATAATTCTTGGAGGGTGCCAGAATCATTCTGGAAACTTCTAGGAATTTTCCGGAAGAAAAACCGGAAATGTTCCGGAGCTGCCGGAACCGCTTTGTTTGCTTTTCACAGATGAAAATCACTAATCTGGAATTGTTTCGGAACGCGTCGAAAATTATTTTAGTGGGTACTGGAAATGTTCTAAGCCCACATAAATATTTACGGTTCGAACGGACGCTGAAAAATGTCGTCGTGAATAGTGAAAGTGCTTTTTGGGTGGCTTCTTGGAGAAGCCACCTTGAGGGCCCTTTGGTATTTCCCCCCTTGGCTTCTTGGAGAAGCCACCGTTGGGCTTGGCCTATAAATAGGGGTGGAGTGGGCTGCCTAAAGACTTACTCTTTCTCACATACAAGTGCCATGCGTGATCTGGCTTTCTCTTTCCCTCCCAGCGAAATAGTTTCGTAGAGCCGAAAGGCTGTCTGGGTTCCGGTGGGAACTAGTTCTGGACGGCGAAGCCCTCCCGGATAGATGACACCGTATGTGTGCAACTCTGAAGAGAGATCGTAGTTTCGGTCTTAGTTCGAGAGTGCCTCCCGAAGGGCTGTCCGTGTGACCGTCCGAGTTTCGAAGGTCCTCCCGAAGGGCTGTCCAAGTGACCGTCCGAGTTTCGAAGGTCCTCCCGAAGGGCTGTCCGCGACACCGTCCGGGGACTGTCCAACCGCCTCCCGGAGGGCTGTCCGAGGGGCAGATGAGGGTATACATCCTCGCGGTTGGGAGGTTGTAAATCCTAGCTGCGGGGATCTGCACCGCCGATCGTCATCGACTCTACTTCCGCTGCGCTACGAGTTGGTAACGAAAAAGATCAAACCTTGTATGCAGTCTCCATAGTGGTCCTGGGCCGGTGCGTAGGTCGGAAATTTTTGTTTTCTGCTGCGTTACCCTACAGAGGCAGCGCTCGAGTAAGCAGTTGTCGAGCTGATCGTAAAGAGCCTCATCCTCCGTGTCTGCCAGCACACCCGACAAGCGCCGATAGCGGACCGGCTGCCCACTCTCCACGTCGCACCCATCGTCGTGCGTGGGTGGCATGACCCACTGCATGTTGCGGGTCGCCACGGGTGTGTTCTGCACCGGCGATGCCGTCCCCGTGGTTGGAGTCGAGGGGCCGGCGATACACGAGCTTGGAGTGTGCGGCGTGGGCGTCGCAGGCGTGGGAGCCGCAATAGTGCACGGTGTGCTGGCAAATGCACCTCCCGTGTCAATCTCCGTGGCGCCATGCTCGGTGATGTACTCCACAGTGAATGTGCGTGGTGTGGTGACCGCGCCCTGAGCGTTGTGTGCTTCCCAGTTCCATGGCCTGCCTTCCTCGAACAGCACATCACATGTTACCTGCACCTTGTTAGTACTGGGATCATACACCCTGTACCCTTTTGTACCTTCCTCATAGCCCACAAACACCATGGGCGTCGAGCGGTCGGAGAGCTTCGTCACGCCAGGGCCAGTTTTCTTGACATGCACCGTGCAACCAAACGTGCGCAGCTGCTGCACAGTGGGCTTCCGACCACGCCAAGCCTCGTAAGGCGTAACACCGGTGAGGCTCCTCGTCGGAGTCCTGTTGAGGATGTACACGGCCGTTCTCACCGCCTCCGCCCAGAAGAGCGCTGGCATGGCCATGCTCTTCAGCATGCACCGCGCCATCTCGACGACGGTTTGGTTGCGACGCTCGACAACCCCGTTCTGCTGAGGCGTGTATGGTGCCGTGGTGTAGTGCTTGACTCCGTGGTCGATGTAGAACTCCACGAACTCGCCGGAGTTGAACTCTCCGCCGCGGTCCGACCGGAACGCCCGCAGCTTGCACTGGCCTTCTGCCTCGGCCATGGCCTTGATCCTTTTGAAGCGGTCGAGCGCCTCATCCTTTGACTTCAGGAGCTCTACCCACATGTAGCGGCTGTGATCATCAACGACGAGGATGAAGTACTTGTTACCTCTCGGCGTCGCCGGCGAGATCGGGCCGCACAGGTCGGTGTGGACGAGCTCCAGGCCTTTGTCCACGCGGTACTCCGTGGCCCGCGGGAACGGCGAACTGTGTTGCTTCCCGAGCACGCAGCCATCACAGTTCCTCCACGCGATCGATCTCGGGCATGCCCTTGACCATGCCCTTGGTGGACATGGCGCGGAGCGCCCGGAAGTGAAGGTGACCCAGGCACGCATGCCAACGCCAGGTCACGTCGTCGCTCTTCCAGAGCAAGCAGGTGGGCGTGTCGATCGTGAGCACGCCGGTGTACAGGCGCGTTGCAGTGCGCTTGACGCGGGCGAGGAGGCGCCGCGATGCATCCTGGATCGTCATGACGCCGTCGATGATGCCGATCGCGCAGCCGCCCTCGTCGAGCTGGCCCACGGAAATTATGTTGCTCCGTAGGCTTGGGATGTAAAACACCTCAGTGAGCGCACGCTGATCTCCACTCTGGCCGCGGAACACGACGAAACCACGTCCTCGTATCGCCACGGTCGACCCGTCCCCGAACTTGACAGTGCCATGCACGGCCTCGTCCAACGTCGCGAACACGTGCCGCTCGCCGGTCATGTGGCTGCTCGCCCCTGTGTCGAAGTACCACACGCCGTCCGGCGACGGCACGGGGACGAGTTTCTCCTCATTGAAAAAAACGGTCTGCGGCGGGACGATGTGGGTCGTGGTGACACCGGTGACCACGGCCATAAAGAGTCCCTGGTCATGTTCGTCACCGGCGCGCATGAGGTTTGCCTGCTCTTGCTTGCCCGCTTGCTCTTGTTCCCGCAGCCAGGTCCTGCACTCCTTTTTCCAATGCCCAGGAATGCCACAATGATGACACTTCCCTTTCTTCTTCTTGCCGCCAGAGCCACCGGAGCCACCCGCGACCGTGTTCTCCGGCGCGCCCTTGCCGCCGCCTTGCGACTTGGCCTTGGTTGGAGATCTGTTCTTGCCGCCGCCGCCTCCGCCGGACGACGAACCACCACCGCCACCCAGCTTCTCACGGGCCAACCACTCCTCACGAGTGAGCAGGAGGCGCCCAGCTGATTGCGTGCCGTCGTCGAGGTCGTAGTGGTCCTCGCATGCAGAGAAGCGCCCGACGAGCTCCTCGATGGACATGGTCTTCAGATCAATCAAGGATTCGATCGCCATGGCCATCGGACGGTACCTGCGCGGCACCACGCGGAGAAACTTCTGCACGGCTTTTTGCTCGGTGACGGGGTCGCCGTACAGCTCCAGATCGGCGACGAGCCCGGTGAGACGCAGCCCGAAGTCTTCGACGGTTTCCCCGTCCTTGAAACGGAGCTCCTCGAACTCGCGGCGGCGCACCTGCGCCTTGGCCTCGCGAGCCCTCTCGCTCCCCATGCGGAGCGTCTTGATCGTCTCCCAGGCGGTTTTCGCCGTGTCCTTCGCTACCAGCACCCGTAGCATCTCCGGCGGCACGCCGGTGAGGATGATCTGCAGCGCACGCCGGTCATCGCGCTCTTCTGCGCCGTCGTCGGTCACCGCGGACCACACGCCGGCGACTTGCAGCTTGACCTGCATGAGGAGCGCCCACTCCATGTAATTGGTGCGCGTGAGCGTCATGGACGTCCCCGACTCCTCGCGCACGACGCGCTCCACCACAAGGAACTCGCCGCTGCCGCTGCCGGTGAGGCGCGCGAGCGGCGCCGTGGACTGCGGTGTCTTCAGTGCGTCCGCCTTCTTCTTCTCCTTGTCCGTGTCCGAGTCCGACATGACCGCAGTGGATCAAACACCACTCGATCAACCAGGCGCAAGATCAAACACCTGCGGCTCTGATGCCAATTGTAGTTGCCGGAATCACTACTGGAGCAAGAACTCCGATGAGTTTCAGAGAGAAAACAGGAGGAGGACAGAGTTGTTTTTTGTGCTGCCGACGTTGCAGCGTTTTTCTGTTATTCCTTTCGCTATATCAGGTACAGAGAAGAATGACTGAGCTAGCTAACTATCTCCCGATCCACCTGTTGCGATCCGATTGTGCCGCGCCATCCCACGGCCTCTTCTCGCGGCATCCTGCAGATCGGGAGCACTACTGAAAACGTGTGATCGTGTGCACGCAGCCTACACGCCCAGCCTAGCTACGTGCATGTGTCACAGGCGACCATGCATTATTAACAGAAAAACAAAACTACCTGGCAACAGAGATTACTAAAGGCTAACACACCATACTACTTTGGTATCTTGTGGCAGGTAGTGTTTTTATTTTCTCTTTTGGTGTACACACATGCTTAATGAAGGCGAAATTATTGGTATTCAGAAGGCAACATTATTGGGCTTTGGAACATGGAGATGCCCGTTCCCTGCATCTCTGTTTTTTTTTGTTTATAACGCCAATTCCCTTTCAATGGAAAAGGCATCCTTTCAAAAGCTAAAGTCCATTTCTTGGGGCTAAGATAACATGAACACAGTTGCTCTTCTACAACTCTATTTGTCATGTACCTTTTATATGTTGCTAAAGAGCCTTGCGGCAGCCATACTCTTTTTTGTTTTCTGGTTTTGCACATATGGATGATGTTCGTTGTGTCCGTTATCTTCAATAGTGGAACCTGATCCTTTTTATGGGCTCATATTGAAGAAGAAGAAAAATAACACCATTGCTTTTTTCTTTCTTTTGTTTTCTAAATTGGCCATGTTTACTTGTACACATTGTTCTCTAATTTGGCCATGTTTACCGGGAGCTCCTGTTCGCCGCCTTAAGCGCCCGAACAGGTAGCTGGCGCCCGCTGCAGCGCATTGTTGGGCCGGCCCACGAAGGCTATGTGCAGCGAACAAAATTTGCCAGAAAAACGCAGAAGGTAGTTCCCCTAGGAATCAAACTCGCATCGCCACGTTTTTGTTCGAGCTTAGCTAACCGACACAGCCATTGAACATTGGTGATTTTAGTAGCGCTAAATAGTAAGAACAAGTATAGCCACGCTATTTATTTATCACTTACATTTTTTATTTATTTTTAAGAAATCATGAAATTAAAAACGTTCATCGATTTTGAGAAATAGTTCATCACTTTTGAAGAAAAGTTCACAAAACTTAAAAAAGTTCACCGATTTTGGAAAAACTTTCTGAAAAAGTTTAAAAAGTTCATTTGTTTTGAAAAAAGTTCATCGCTTTTGGCAAAAGAGTTCATCGACTTTGACAACAAAAGTTCACCGAGTTTGAAAAATAGTTCATCGCTTTTGAAAAAAGTTTATCGATTTTGGCAAAAAGTTCATCGACTTTCACATAAAAAGTTCATCGATTTTGAAAAAGTTCAAAAATTTGAAGGAAAAATCCATCGATCTTGAAAAGAGTTCATTGGATTTGGAAAAAGTTCATCGAATTTGGATAAAGTTCATCATATTTTTTTAAAAACTTTATAAGATTTGAAAAACGTTCATCAATATTAAAAAAATAATTGAATTAGAAAAAAGTTCATCCAATTGATGATAAGATAAAACGAAAACAGAAAAACAAAAAAAAACGAAACAAAAAGTATGATAAAAAAGAACAATGATGGGAATATTTACATTAATTTCGTGTGGTTGGGTGGTTACCTGGGTGCGGAGTGAATCAGGAGATCCCGGTTCAATTCTCACCGCTTACGAATTTTTGCGCATTGAAAAGCACGCGAATGAAAGAATCGGGAGGCAACGAAATGGGCCGAGCCCACTAGCGCCGCTGCAGGCGCCGGTTTGCAGAAAAGTGTAAAAACCGGCGCCTGCAGCCCTAAATAGGGTTTGCCATGTTTACCTGTAAAGAGTGGTTGGATGGTTAGAGGGACTGTGGTATCCCCAGCCCACCAGGGTTCAAATCCTGGTGCTCGCATTTATTCCTGGAATTATTTCAGGATTTTCGGCGATGCGCATTCAGTGGGAGGAGACGTTCCCGTCGACGACGAGGTGCCTACGGTGACTTCGTAAATTTCAAGATGATATGCCGGCTCAGTCTCTCGGAGGTGCTCATAGGGGTAGGGTGTGCGTGTGTGCGTTCATAGAGGTGAGTGTATGCGCGTGTATATGAGCGCTTGCGTCTGTACTGTGTTAAAAAAAAATGTATATGCTTTGGTTTGCTTCTACGATTCTATCGGTGGACACAAATGTTCAAATTTTTTTCGTATTTTTAAGGCTGCCAATTATTGCTGTTGGGATGCGGAAAGAGAGGCCATACCCGTGCGCGGGACCCATGTGCATCTCTTCTGTCTCCAACCAAAAACCCCTTTTCAGTTTAAAGGGTATCCTTTAATCTTGGAACGCCAAAAGCAGAGGCTAACTTTAATCTTTTTCCTTTTGCAAGATGACCTGAAGACCGTTGATTCCTCTTCCTCTGTCCTTTAATCTGGGCATCTGTACCTTATCTTAAGGTTGTTATGCACTAAAAGTGCAAGTGAGTCGTTCTGAAAGCCTACCTTTGAGCTCTCGTTAGTCACTACAATCAATTATAAATTATTATCAATTCAGCATGGCAGTGGCATCGATCGATAGAAATTTGGTCAAAACACTAGTTCGAAATGCGTCTGAACCTGCGCGCGCGTGTGTGCTGCCTGGCTGCGATTAGCTGCATACGAGCTAGAAAAACAAGTTTGAGATTGATTTCCTCAAGGTAAAAAACCATTTCTGATTCAGTTGTCTTGAATGTCTGGCCATCATCGTCGTTTTGTTTGCGTAGATATAGTAGTATACAAGTCTGTGCCTACCAACTGTCGACTGACGGTGCACGCACGCACGCGGCTCCTTCTCTAAACAATTCCGTCGATCGGCGCCTTGCTTGCAATCACGGGAGCGTCGGCCGCGCTAAGACTATCAGTAGTAAAGAGTAACTTAGACTAATAATATGCATAATACATTACTAGTCTATATTACTACATTTATAGTAAGGAGTAACATATGTATGATAATTTCATGCAACTTCTTTGTATACCACTCCCGACGCCTTGACTGCCTTAATTAAAGGCAACCCCTTTGTATACTACGTCCACTGTTCACAAATACTATAAGATATTTAAGATATTTTGATATGGACTACATACGAACTGAATGAATGAACATACAGACTAAAACGTGTTCTGATTTACAAAACAATACTCTAGAATATCTTATATTTGTAACCGGGGTAAGTACTATCTCACCGCTTTTGATCTCTTCTCTTTGTCCATTTATAGTAGTTGCATGTGTTGTTCATTTTCTGGGTTGTTAATGGGACAAATCGCTCATCTTATATTTGTACCACGATTAATCTTACAGAACATATCCAGTTTCTTCCACAGCTACCAACTCATCATGGTCAGCGTCGATCATAAATCAACCTTTGTTCTACCTACCGACGTGCACGCACGGTGAATAATCAATTTGTGACTGTTAACACCCGTGGTCCTAAATCAATTCTAGTAGGTCGACATGGCAACTAGCGACAGCAACATCTTATTTTTTTATTTCTTTGACAACAAAACAATTAACAGGAGAAAGATCTAAACGATCCCTTGACAGCAACCTATCCAACTCGAGCACACCAGGCAAAAGCAGAGCAGTTGCATCCATGATCGATGAGCTATCCTAACTATCATGCAAAATGAAGACGTGTAATCAGCTCACATTAGTCTATCAATTGCTCTCTTGGCACCATATATGACTCGACTGATAAAAAAAGTTAACAGCATAGATAGACACTAACATTAATATCATACTCATTAGAGTAAGATTGGAAGGTCAAAGGAAATATCTACCTAGTTGGCGCGTGCGTGTGCCATGCCACAGCTAGCTACGGTTTTTTGCAGGCGTGAGAATAAGCACAAAACCAGCAATTTAACCTCTTCTGCTTGTTTGTAATTGATCTAATTATAATTCAGATGAAGTACTCAAATTCTAACCACATCTACCGATGTGTCGACCAAGTTGAAAGATGTGGAACACCAACTTAATTGGCCTAAACTATTATCAATATGTCACTATCATCGGCCGACATGTATGTGTGTATGAGTATATATTCCACCAGCACAATAATTCAAGCGATGTTTGGATCAACCGGTGGATGAATTATGCAAAAAAATGACATTTTTTTAACACGGTCCAATCATAGATGCCCACATACACACATACATTCACGCTTATGAACGCACAAACGCACACCATATCCCTATGAGCATCCCTGTGATACTGAGCCGGTGTCACATCTTGAGATTGACGAAATCATCACAGGCGATTCGTAGTCAACGTGAGCGTCTCCTCCCATTGGACGAACATCGTCAGAAAGCCTGAAATAAATTGTAACACAATTCTACTACCTGCCAATAAGCCAATCAACCGCAACCCGGTATCTTTAAACGAGCCTCCCATTCCCAATTTCACTGTATCAATGAAAGTAATAATACAATAGGTTATGATCTGGTCACTGAGGATTCAGTTATTAGTTAGCTGACTACGAGGCACTACAAAAACAACTACATTGCTAAAACCTTCAACCAACTAATTATTACAAGAAAGCATTGAAAACAACTCCATCTCTATCTTGAGGAGTGACAAATTTCTATTACAAAAAATCAAGAACACCCTACACTTCAACAACTATCAGAAAACATAATCTCCAGCCGTTTCTTTTTTGACTCAGTCCATCCTGCAATTTATTTAAGGGAGTTCATCCAAAAATTAACATCACAACTTTCATATAGGTCAATAATTAAATAAAATGTATCAAAGAAGAGTACACTAAAGTACCACATGTCTCAAAAAAGGTACGGGAGCATACCCTAAGAAGGTTACAACTGTTTGTTATTTATTCAAACTAAAATCTTTACCTCTTAATAATTAGACTTTATCTTTTTCATATCTTACTTTTATTAGATGTTAGACAAATGATTTTGACTGGTATAATTTTCTATTATTCTTAGCAAGTTTATAATGATATTTTGGAGAAAATTGATTAGAACAAAAACTTAATTCTTCATAGACTAATTTATGCCACTTAGACTAATCATACATATATATGGCCTTTTGTGGCTATTATAGTTCCATAAATATCATGAAAGAGAGCTATAATAAGGAAGTTCACAAATTTCAAAACAATTTGTGATTCTTCAAAAAAAATACAATTTCAAGATGTTCGTGTTTCTAAACAAATGTTTGAAAATATATTTGTGTTCATGTTATAAAACATATTTGTGTATTCCAAAATATGTTCAAAATTCCAAAACAATGTTTGTGTTTGCCAGAACTTGTTCTAAATTTTTTAAAAGATTGGAGATTTTAAATACTATTCAAAGTTTCAAAGCATGTTCAAAAACTTCGAATTTTTGGAATTTCATAATTAGTTCTCATTTCTTAAAAATATTTGGAAATAATTATAATGTTACGTTCGAAATAGAGTTTGAGTTTTTAAATTTTTTCACAACTTCAAAGAAAATTCTCATTTTTTTAAAACGCTTGCTACAGTACAACAGTTCGATATTTGTGTTTTATTTCTTCTACAGACCAGCCAAAAAAACTACTACAAACCAAAACAATAAAATAGAAAAATTTATGAAGTTCCCAATCTATATATTCCACCACTTACTGTTATACACGAATAGGCTGGCTCAGTAGGATGGGCACTTCTGTTATTGAGCACAAGCATACGCACACAACGTCCTATGGTAATTGAGCGAGATCATCATTTAAGGGGTGCCCCTTGCAAAGTTCACCCTCACCTTTGCAGACGCTAATAAGTGGCGCCAGGGGCGGAGCCAGGAATTGGACATAGGGGGGGCGAGCCAAAAACTAAAAATTCCGCATCCCACAATGTGTTGTAAATATACCTCTTTTTTGCTAACCATCATAAATAAACTTGTCTAACAATTATCTATATGTACATGCATACATTTGCTAATTGGCCGGAGTAATCTAATACAGAGCTTGTAAATATTGCTCGGAAGATATATTGAACAGACAACTAAGAAATTTAATATGAACAGAAGGATAGCAAGTAATAGCAATATTTTCTAAAATTTTCAAAGAGACATCTAATTAGTAAATTCATCTGTTATCGTACGTGCTAGATTAATTAACCTGCTATGTAGTAATCCATAATAAGTACTAGAGTGTATGTTCGTGTACCTTTCAAACTGAGCCCTAGACCACGTCCAGATGCTCAAGGCTCCATCGCTGCAATAGAGCGGCTAACACCCCCATCGAAGCACCTGCACCCATAGCGATCGGAGTAGTTTGCTAGCTGCCAGCCGCCGGCAAACTGGAGCAGTGCCCTATGTTTGGCGAGCGGGGCTGTGGGAGCAGCAAGCCACGAGCGGCGGCGCGAACCCTAGATGACAACCGTATCGATGGTCCTCCCAAAGAAAAAGCAAACGTGCGTGTTAATTAGCTTCGTGCCTTTCACAACCTAGGGTCAATGTGGGTACATGGGCTACGTACCATCTGGGCTTCGTTTCGTGTAGTACACACGGACTAGTATCAGTTTTGGGCTGATTTACTATAATTAAGTTTGCCATTAGCTCCGGCCAATTAGCAAATGTATGCATGTACTAGTACTAGTATGCCCCGTATAATATTGAGGGGGGCCGATCGTTGGGGGGGGGGGTCTAGCCCCTGCTCGCCCCCCCCTGTCTCCGCCCCTGAGTGGCGCTTCGCAACCTGATAGTTTTTCCATTTTTGGATTCATTTTTTTAATGCTTTACCTCTTAAAACCGTGCATCCGAATCTCAAACCGTTTCCACTATTTGCGTAGAAAACTTTTAAACTAGGTCCCATATTAATAGTTTTAGATGAAAGAATAAACACGAAAGAACCAGGCAAAAACAAGTAGAAAAAAACCCAAAGTCAGAAGCACGCTATTCGTTTTTCACCTTTACCCTTTCGAGAGGCACAATTGTGCTTCTCAGGGAACCAACTGTGTTTCTTGTGGAAGCAAAAAACACATTTTTGATTTATTTTTTTCTGAAAGGCACGGTTGTGCCTCGAGGAAAAGCAAATTTATGCTTCTTGTGGAAGCAAAAAAAAAAAAATCAAGGTTTCTTTTTCCTAGAGGCGCGACTATGCCTCTCACGTTAGCAAATCTATGCCTTTGTGAGAAGCAAATATGTGTATCTCATGGAAGAAAAAAAAATATGTTTTCTCCTTTTCCACGAGTCACAGCTATCGTTTTGTGGAAGCAAATATGTGGGTCTCATAAAATATAAATAAACGTGTGTTTCCCTTTTCCGAGAGGCACAGTTGTGACTCTCACGAAAGCAAATATATGCCTCTATAAGAAAAAAAAATGTGCTTCTCGTGAAAGCAAAAAAACACAAAAAAAAAAAATTCTGAAAAACCTAGGACAAACCGATGAAAATGGAAAAGCCAAAAAACATCTAAAATATGAAAACACCTATAGAAAAAAGTAAAACAAAATCCTGAGGGAGCACCCAACATTCGGCACATGGCGCCAGCTTCTCTCATCTCACCCTAGTGACCCTTGCGGTGCCTCTGCAAGGGGTACCCTTTATTACTTGGTCTCGCAATCGTGCCCCCCCCCCCCACCAGCCCCGTGATAGCGCTTTGGGTGGCCCAAGTGCGGGGCGGGACTCCCCTGTTTTTTTCGTTTCTTTTTTTTTTTGCTTTTTATAAATTAGGAAAATCTTCCTGAATCCCAAATTCAAAAAAAATCAGGATTTTCAAAATAGTTCAGAAAATATAAAAATGTGTACAAATTAAAAAAATTGAAATTCAAAAATACTCACGAATTTCACTAATTGTCCATGAATCTAAAAAATATTCATGTATTTTTAAAAAATTGTTATCATATTAAAAAATATTCATGTATTAGAAAAATATTCTTGTATTTCTAGAAATGTACTTGAATTTGAAACAAAGTTCAAAATTTAGAAAATGGATATGCATTGAAAAAAATGTTCCTCAATTTGTTAAAAACTTATCATATTTAAAACATTTTTCGTGTTTTAAGAAAAGTAACGAATTTGAAAAATGAACCTGATTTCTTAAGATGTTCATGAATTTGCGAAGTGTTCCCCAATTTTATGAAATGTTCATGAATTCAAAAATATCCATGATTTAAATATCTATTCTTGAAATCATGAAATGTTCACAGTTTCAAGCAATATTCGTTTATTTAAATAAGATTCACGACATCAAAAATAGAAGTGAAGCCATAAACTAAAAATCAAAATAAAATGAAGAAAAATAAACAAAAAAATATTTCATGAAAGAGGGAGCCTAGCGCTGGTTCGCGCTGCCCGTGCTCGCACGGACGTGAAGAGGGCCGGCCTAGCAACCTGCTGAAAAGCAAAAGGCGAAGGAAAAATGTCACGTTTATTCGGGAGAAGTGGGCCTCGATCTTCTGACGCCCAAGAACGTGTTTGGTTTCCTTCCTACAACAGTGCCCGCATTTCATATACATCTCAATCGCAGCCTGGTTGAGCAAAAACAAGTAACAAATCAACATCTGCATGTTGTTTGGTTGCATGCATTGCATCAATGGCCACTTTAGAGATGGCTGTTTGGTTGCCCACATATGTGCTTCAGGGGTGAGCAGATGCAAACCACACAGCTGTTTGGTTGCATACACGTTTGTCTTCTGCTCACCCCATTCAAATAATGTGGTAGCCTTACCACCACATTTAGAGCAGAATAACATGCATAACTAAGTAGCAATCAGCAGATAAACAACAGTAGACAAGCAGCAAACAACAGATTAAACAACAGCTAAACCTGCATACTGCTAGTAAGGCATATGTTTTAAAACAATAGGGGCATCCCATGCCCCCTTATTCACCACAACGTGTTGAACCTTGGCCAAAATATTAAAAGTTTCAACAAACTACCTAGCAAGTTCTCCCCATCACTGTAAGCTAACTAACAAGTTCAGATTAAGTTCCCACCATCTACAGCGCGAGCGAAATGTTCCCAATGCAGCTGTGCCTACTGCAGCACACCCTGCACCAGATCGAGCTGTCGTGGTTGCAGATGTGCACCTTCAGGCCAAGGCCAGAGAGACGTAGCACGACGAGGTCGTCGGGGACGATCATGTGGCGGCGGCAGAAGTACTGCCAGCCACGGCCAAGCACCATCTACCCCTGAAACTTCTGGACCTGAACCCAGAACTCGCACCACTAGTTCGCCGAGAGCCTGACCATCAGCCAGTCCTTCATCACCTCGACAAACTTGGGAGGGATGACGAGCATGGCAAGATTTTCCATGTCCTTGATCTGCACATAGAAGCGCAGCAGCTCTCCGGACCCCTCCTCGTGCCTGGTCCTAGGAACTCGTCTCCTTGAATGAGGCAAGCTCATGAAGGCGCCCCTGCCAGGCAGGTTCACCCGCTTAAGGCAGCGGTTCGTGGCGATGAAGTCATGGGTGCCTTTGGCGCCAACCACAAAATGAGCTCCTCCTCCGGCCCTGTCCCAATCCGTCTTCATCACCTTGCCAGGTAAGATGATATGGGTTAGTAACAGGGCATTGGGATCAGACACTGATCAGTGGCACTAACCGAAGAAGAAGTGTCACTGATGAGTGGCACTTACTCATGGGAAACAACTACTGATCAGTGCACTTTCGAAAACATCATGCACACGATCATAAGCTAGCAGTGCAACTTGTGACCCCTTCCACATTTGGCAGCATGCTACATTGGTACTAGTACCTAAAGGAGCAAACACAATGGTCCTACATACCATGAACACAATGAACGTAACGAAATCATGCAACATACCCTGCCTATGCCAACACCAATCTCTGCCTAAGAACAAATCAAACACGAAGCTTGAACACACACAAATCTGCTAACTACAATGTACCTACCTATCATGCAAGAACCAATCTACCCTGCCTATGAACATGATGAACACTAAGCTTGAACCCACTGATCGAAGCATGAACACGAAGCATGAACATGAAGCAATCTAATCGCCGACAGGCTATGAACAATAACAGTAACACACAAGAAGGAATCGATTGGATTCGAATCGATCGCTTGGAATCGAATCCAATCCAATCCTATCGATTCCATGTCATGCCTAATGCAGAAAATCCTAATCTACATGTACAAGGAGAGGGGAGTTTCGTAACTTACCGAAGCACATGGAGTTGGAGTGTACACCGGCCGGGGAGAAAAACCCGGCGGGATGGAGATGGCGGGAGCAGAGGAGGGTTGGCATTGCCCCGGTGCTCGTGGCCACGTGGGAGGTCAGGCAAGTGGGTGCCGTCGTCCATGGGCCTGCCGCGCTGCCCGGAGAAAACCTTCGAATGGGGGTAAAAAAACTCGCCAGAAGGGGTTCTGAGCAGCGGCACGGGGGCCGCCCCATCCGGCACCGCCACCAAACCCAGGACCAAGAGGTCCGAATATGGCAGCAGAGCCAGAGCAACCGACACCGCATTGGCCGAACGAGCGGGCCTGGTGTAGTATGGCGACGGGCGCGGAGGGCCACCATCAGGTTGACTCCCGAGTTCGCTAGACCGGCAACCCACCGCTCTTGGATGCGGTTGTTGCCGGCGTTGATGGGGGGTGAGCGAACGGTGCGGCGGCGGGCGAGCCATCGGAGGAGAGGAGAGCAACGGGCGGTGAGGAAAGTGAGGGAGAGTACTGGTGTGAAAGGAAGCATGCAGCCAAGAGCCACACGTGGCTGCACTAAGCCTGCCTGCCAAGAAACTGCTGATTCTTAGCTCGTGGGCGTGGCATGAGACTGCTTTAAGTTACGTGCGGGCCGAGATGTGTATGCAGCCCATGCAACCAAACATCTGTTTTTGTCCCGTGCGGGCCTGGTTGGGCCAAATGCGAGCAACCAAACACGTCTCACGTCGATGCCCACACGCGTTAACCACTGGACCAAGCTCAGTTTGTTGATTACTTGAGGAAAATAGAGCTCTCTGACCTTTCATTCAGTGCAAACATTAACCATATACTAGTATTATACACGGAAGAGGATTTGTGTCTCTCGGGTGCCACACACTCTTATATGAATATAGCATTAGAAAACATATTAGGAAATTTAAAATAAATTCTAAAATTTTAGGATATGAAAATTGGGTGCCCGTTGCACACCAGTGTTCATTTTCCTGGGGAAGGGTTGTTGGAAATATGCCCTAGAGGTAATAATAAAATGGTTATTATTATATTTCCTTGTTCATGATAAATGTTTATTATCCATGCTAAATTGTATTGATTGAAAACTCAAATACATGTGTGGGTACATAGACTACAATGTGTCCCTAGTAAGCCTCTGATGGACTAGCTCGTTGATCAAAGATGGTCAAGGTTTCCTGGCCATAGACATGAGTTGTCATTTGATGATGAGATCACATCATTAGGAGAATGATGTGATGGACAAGACCCAAACTATGAACGTAGCATATGATCGTGTCAGTTTATTGCTATTGTTTTCTGCATGTCAAGTATGTGTTCCTATGACCATGAGATCATGTAACTCACTGACACCGGAGGAGTACCTTGTGTGCACTAGTGCAGAATCGGCCTATAGTGCCGGTTCGTAAGGGCCTTTAGTGCCGGTTCTCCAACCGGCACTAAAGGGTGGGGACTAAAGCCCCCCCCCCCCTTTAGTCCCGGTTCAACACGGCCCGGCACTAAAGGCCCACCACGTGGCACCTGCCGGCGCCGTGGGCTGGGGGACCTTTAGTCCCGGTTGGTAACACCAACCGGGACTAAAAGTATTTAATTCTTTTAATTTTGGTTTATTTTTCCTTTTAATCCTTTAGGGGTTTATGAATTAATTATGGTTTATTTTTCCTTTTAATTTTGTGTTTTCCATTTAATTATTTTTTTATTTCAAACATATATTACGCTACTACATACTGTACATGTTGTGCATATATATATAAATAGAATTTCTCGTAGAACCGATCATATATATATATATATATATATATATATATATATATATATATATATATATATATATATATATATATCATCGAATTTCTCGTACGACGACCATTCACATACATATATATATATACAATTTGGTATATACAATTTCTCCTACAATTTGCGGATCATTACATATGAAGGGCATTACTGCTTGATCTTGTAATGGTATTCTCCTTTGGGATCTATGACCTGGTCGAGCAGAAATCCAGCTATTTCCTCTTGAATTGCTCGTACGCGAGCCGTTGGTAGGAGCTGGCCCCGCATCTCCGTCAGCTATAAGAAGGAGATCAAGATGAATATATTAGTTGTGTGTATATATATTAGCTAGATCATGATAAAAAAACTTATGGATAGTGTTCTGGCAACCGTACCCAAAGATTTCTTTCATCTCTGCTCCTTTCAGACGTGATTATGCGAATGTTCTCGCAAACGAAGTATGCGCATAAACTATTCCCCTGCTCCTGCCTCATGCACTTTATGAGAATAAAATTCAATCAGGTAATAATTAATCAAGCATGATAATGGTATTGAAACTAGAATTAAAGAGATGCACGGACGTAGCTAGCTAGTACTACTTAATTACCTTGGGTCGCACCCATGTCAGCTTTTGTGGCCAGTCGCCTGGGACCAGTTTGATGAACTTGGCCCAAGCCCTGCCCGCCGGCAAAGAAAATGAATAAAGGAGTTATTAACTAGTTGATATCAGGAAATGAAGTAAAGAGGACGACATAGTGCGATAATGATTGAAATTACCTGTCGACCATCCCCCTCACGGTTGCGTATTCAGATGGATTATTATATAGTGAGTCCAGTACTTCAACTTTTCCCTTGTCAACTTCAATGATTAAGAAGATCCAGTGGTAACTGCATGCGCACACGTTTTGTATAATTAAGCGGGCATGTGCATAACTCATCAACTACACTTATTAACATCTAGTAAGCAGAAAATAGAATTTGTAGTACAAGATATAGTAACACTCACCCGAAGTTGTAAGGAAGTAGTATTTCTAGTTGGGTGTTTAGTCGCTTCAAAAACTCTAGCAGGAATCTCTCTGTGTCTTTTCTCGAATATTCGGTTTCCCATACCTTTTGATTAATCGTATTTGGGTCAATGAACCCAATGCCATAGCGTAGAGCTTTTTTCATTTCATACATCTTCATTCTGCATAATACCACAGAAAAGAATATAGTGAGGATAATTACAGGTAATGAACGAGAGCACAGCTAGCTAGAGACTTAAATTACAGAAAGAAATCACTTACAGACAATAGCAACTGACGATAGATTTGTCGAGTGCGTCTTGATTGAATAACTGAAACAACTCTGGATACTCAACCCACAAATCTTTTTTATGGAAGTAATGCTTTTTCTTGACTTTCACCATGAGGGACTCTTGATTGGTATTTGCTGTTTCTTGCATGTACCACGTATGCAAATTGTACATTCTCGTTGGTAGAAGCTTGACATCGTCAGGCTTGACCAGAGGTTTGCCGCGGACATATTGGTATTTTACTTCCTCCTCTTTAATCACGGGGAATTCCTCAAGGCCTAGGAGTTGTTCAACAGTGACACCGGCCTCTTCAGCCTGCCTTTTATGATCGTCGGTTATTACCAGCCGATCGGCGGTACTCACAGGTGTTTGTACAATGAGTGGGGGGATCGATTGCACTGCCTGTTCTCCCAGCTGGGGAACAGTTTTCCCGCTTTTTTTGCCAACTGCTTGGCTCGAGCTCGAGCTCGACTCCTTTTGTTGTGCAACATATGACTTCTTGATAGACCGCACATAGTCGCAGTCCTTATGCTTGACAGCCTGTCGAGCCATATCAATAAAGTGTTGTGAGACATGCTCAGGTACTTTCTCCTTTGGTGGCGGGGGCGGTTTCGGTCCAAAATGGGCCTTCAATTGGGCATTCACTACGGTGTTGAGTTCCTCCTCAGTCAGGTGGTAAGACAACTTCGGAAGAGGCTTGAGGCTTAGACCATATTTGAATTTCTTGCCTGTTGTACCGCTAGCCGTCGTAGCTGCGGCCTCTCTCTTTCGCTGTTGCTTAGGCGACGGAGCACACTGAGTCGGCGGAGACGGCAGACGCGGTGCCGGACTTGGAGGAGGAGGAGTCGGCTGATGCCGTGCCGGACTTGGAGGAGGAGTCGGCTGACGCGGTGCCGGGCTTGGAGGAGGAGGAGTTGGCTGACGCCGTGCCCGACTTGGAGGAGGAGTCGGCTGACGCGGTGTCGGACTTGGAGGAGGAGGAGTCGACTGACGAGGCGGCGGACTTGGAGGAGGAGGAGTCGGTGGCCTTGGAGGAGGAGGAGGAGTCGGTGGCCTTGGACTGACGAGGCGGCGGACTTGGAGGAGAATGATACGATGTATGGCCTCTCCCAGTGTTCTCTCCTCGTCACCTCCAAGAATGTCAAGTTGTAGCTCGTGATATCCTGACATCACTTCATCAACCCCGACACGAGCATAGCCAGCTGGAATGGGATTGCAATGGAAGGTTGCTTCAGGGGGATTTGCTAAAGCATAGCCGTCCGCCACCTTCATGGATAAGTTCTTCACTTTCATGTGTAGCTCAGAGTTAGTCCTGTCTTTGATATCATCCACAGGGTAGCTAGCTAGCAGTGCATCATCGATATCGGCCGGGGCGGAACCCACGCTGCTTCTCGGCATAGATGGGACGGTGCTATCCAATGCTGGATCGATCTGCTCATGCTGCCGCTGAGACGCCCTTTCCTGGCTGAGTGAGTCGATCTGCTCCTGCTGCCGCCTGAAAGCGCGTTCCAACTCCAGGTGCTTTGATTCTAGGCCTTCAAGGTGGAGTGCTTCCTCCTTCTTCTTCTGCTCCTCCTGCTTCTTCTTTCTCGCACGGCTTTTGTAGTCGTCGTTCCAATCCGCAAACCCCTCAAACCACGGAACAACGCCTTTGCCTCGTTTTCTTCCCGGGTGTTCAGGATTCTTCAGGGCGCACGTAAGCTCGTCGTTCTCTCTGTTGGGCGTGAACACGCCCGTTCGAGCTTCTTCTATTGCAATAAGTATTTCGTCTGTCGCTTCTTTAAGACTTGCATTCACCTTAATCAGCCCTGTCTCTGGGTCCAACTTCCCCCCATGCGCATAAAACCATGTCCTGCACCTGGGGGGCCATGTCAATGTAACTGGAGTGACCCCTGCACTAATCATCTCTTGCTCAGATTGATCCCACTTAGGCAGGGCCACCTGGTAGCCACCTGGCCCCAGAGTATGGTGCCACTTCTTTTTCGCAGCTTTACTCTTGTTTTTTCTCGACCGTTCCTTAGCGTGTTCCGATTCCTTGAACTTCACGAAAGCGTCCCAATGATCTTTTGCCTTCACCAGGGCTCCCTTGAATTATGGAGTCTTCTTTTTTGCTTTGACGTACGCAGTCCATGTATTTTTCTTGAAGGTGTTGAATGCGATCGCCATCTTTTTAAGAGCATAGTTTCTGACTTTCTTCAAATCTGCATCTGTCAAATTATCTGGTAGGGTGAAATGTGACATGAGCGATGTCCAAAGCACATCTTTTGCTCTTTCGTCGACAAAAGTAACTCCTGCTCGATCTCCCTTTGCTGGCTTTTTCCATTCTTGAACGGAGATCGGGATTTGGTCCCTGACAATAACTCCGCATTGATTCTTGAACTTGGTCGCATTTTTCCTAGGTTCAAGCGGTTCGCCATTTGATGTTTTGATGGAATCGATGTTGAACTTTACGCCAGGCTCCAACTTTCTGGCCGGGCCTCGAACTACCCTGTCGCTTGTAGAAGATTTGCTCGATCCGGAGGCCTAAAAGAAGAAGATCGATTCGTTAATACATACAAATCAATTAAGACATGTAATGATCACCGGATGGCTTATATAATAAATATACCTCGCCGGTCTTTGTTATTTGAAGAACATTTTCTTCGTCAACATCGTTGTCGCCTTCATCTATTCGTTCGTCTTCATCAAATATCATACAACCCTCACCGGAATTGTTCAGATATTGCGAGCCGTCATCTTCAGGTTCATGCTCTAGGCTCGGGGAGCGTATGATGTCGAACAGAGCCTCTTCTCCTTCTCTGCCGGTATTGTCCATAGCTTTTATTTAACTAATCCAGAAGAAAGATAAAACAATTTAGTATTCAAATTAGAATGCATGCAATCAATAAGGAAAAACTGAATCATAGTACATAATACGCATCTCGAATAATTCATATAATATGCATCATCGAATATAATCTCGAATAAATCGTCTTGAATATTATCGAATATAATCTCGAATACATCTCGAGTATTATCACTAGCTAATACAGATCAAATATTGTTGAAGAATCTAGTTCACTCACGGTTCCTGAGGCGCGGGCGGTGGACACCCAAAGAAAAGGAACCATCACAGGATCATAGCTCAGGTGAGATCCCTGAAGAACCTGCCAGGTATTGGAGAACCTGACGTCCAACGCATCCATGTAGCGACGGACGTGCGTGTCCTCCTCCTTGACACGGCGATGTACCACCTCCGGCGGGGCCGGCTGCCTCCGCACTGAAAGTGGCCCACGCGAACGCCACCAAAGAAGCTCCGGGTCGACGACGGGACCCGGGGCCGGGTTCCTCACCAAGCTGCGCGCCCCTGAAGGTAGCACCTCCCAGTGCCAGCCCGGCGGAGCCCAGTCCCGAATGTTGCCCCTCTGAAGCAGGACGTCATCGCGAACGAGTCGATGACGAGGATGCGGGCCGGGCATCGTTGACTCCGAGAAGAAATTCTATGCAAATTTAACATTTTTTAAATGCTTGATTGTGATTTCTTATATACGAGGAACCTTCAGAATCATAACGGATTCTCTTAACCTCAACGTTTTTATATCTAACATTTAAAGAGCTATAAATAAAAGTATAAAAAACTAAAAAACATTCATCTAACATTTATATATCAAACATTTCTATAACTAAAAGTATAAAAAACTAAAAAACATTTCTTTAACTTTTTTATATCTAACATTTATCTAGCTATAACTAAAAGTATAAAAAACTAAAAAACATTCATCTAACATTTATATATCTAACATTTCACCTAACATTTCTATAACTAAAAGTATAAAAAAACTAGAAAACAGAAAAACAGAAAATAAGACTGTGTGTGTGTGTGTGTTCATGCATGTGTGTGTGTGTGCGGGCTCGATGGGAGGGGCGGCCATGGCGGCAGAGGCTCACAGCGGGGCGATGGCCGGCGAGGCGAGGCGAGTCGTCGGCGACGGCGACTGCGATGGCGACGGTGCCGGCGACGGCGCACGAGGTCGAGGAAAGGGGCGGCGCGACGGCGCGCATGTCGGGGCAGGCGGGCGCGGGCGGGGATCGGCGAGGAGGCGCGGGCGGCGTCGGGGAGGAGGCGCGGGCGGCCGGCGTCGGGGGAGGCGACGGCGTTGCGCAGTAGCCTGGCGGCGTCCTCGTTCGGCGTCGTCGAGAGAATGGAGAATCAATCTGAAATTTTGCAAACTGCCGCTTATATACAATGACCTTTAGTCGCGGTTGGTGGCTCCAACCGCGACTAAAGGTGCCTTTAGTCGCGGTTGGAGCAACCAACCGCGACTAAAGGTTATTTTTCGCCAGTCCGAGCGGCGGGAAGCGCAGACCTTTAGGCGCGGTGCACGGCGCAAGTTTAGTCCCACCTCGCCCAGCGAGGGGCGCCCGCACCAGCTTATAAGCCCCGCCGCGGCATCTCCCTTGAGCTCCTCTCTAAGCAGGCCTTTGTGGGCCTATTGAACCTGTGCTGCCCTGTTGGGCCAACTGGGCCTTGTGGGCCTGCATCCTGGCCCAGTAGGCGGGCTTTTTTATTTACTTTTCAGTTTTTTTATTTCTGTTTTATTTATTTTCTTTTGTTTCTGAGTTTTTTTTGCTTTATTTAGAGTTAATGAGTGAATCTTTTTGATTTAGGTCAAAAAAATTATAAACTTTCTGTTAGTGGTAGTAGTTTTCAAATTTGAATAGTTTAAATTCGAATTATTTGAAATTTGTGTGAATCACTAGTTTGTGAATAACTTTACTTTAAAAATAGATTTTGAAGTGATTCTTTTTTCTGCTGTTTAATATTAGTGTGTTTTATCATTATATTCAATTTGGTAATTCTTAGGTTATTTAAAAAATGAAATGCCTTTGTAACAGATGAGTTTTCGTCTGAAACCCTGATACTTCGAAAGAGATTGTTCATTTTGTACACGAAGTGCATCCAGTTTTTGCCGTAACCCTCTCAACTTTTTAGCACATGCTATGTGGGTGAAATGATGATACCTTGCCAACTTTCAACATTTTCAGAGTTCATTTGTAGTGCTTTTCAATTTTAGGGTCATTTAGCTGAAAAAAATCAGTAAATGCATGAAAAATAGCAAATGAAGTCAGAAAGGGTTGAAAATTGATGACGTGGCTTCGAATAGTGCATACTGAACACACAAAAAGTATGGAGTTGAAATAAGTTTTAAAAAATGAAATGCCTTTGTAACAGACGACTTTTCGTCTGAAACCCTGATACTTCGAAAGAGATTGTCCATTTTGTACACGAAGTGCATCCAGTTTTTGCCGTAACCCTCTCAACTTTTTAGCACATGCTATGTGGGTGAAATTATGATACCATGCCAACTTTCAACCTTTTCAGAGTTCATTTGTAGTGCTTTTCAATTTCAGGGTCATTTAGCTCAAAAAAATCAATAAATGCATGAAAAATAGCAAATGAAGTCAGAAAGGGTTGAAAATTGATGACGTGGCTTCGAATAGTGCATACTGAACACACAAAAAGTATGGAGTTGAAATAAGTTTAAAAAAATGAAATGCCTTTGTAACAGACGACTTTTCATCTGAAACCCTGATACTTCGAAAGAGATTGTCCATTTTATACACGAAGTGCATCCAGTTTTTGCCGTAACCCTCTCAACTTTTTAGCACATGCTATGTGGGTGAAATGATGATACCATGCCAACTTTCAACCTTTTCAGAGTTCATTTGTATTGCTTTTCAATTTCAGGGTCATTTAGCTCAAAAAAATCAGTAAATGCATGAAAAATAGCAAATGAAGTCAGAAAGGGTTAAAATTGATGACGTGGCTTTGGACATAATATTTCTTCGCGTTTCAAATGCCAAAACACATAAGTACACTACTATTACAAAGATTCCCTCTGGTTTGTCCGAAGTGGGACTTTCCAGATATATAAGTCCGGAAACTAACTAGAGAAGCCGGTCACATCCCAGAGTGGGATCTTTAGGTATAAAACTTTTTCTTCGCGTGTGTCCCTTTGCGCCGTAACCATGGACAATCTTCATCGTTTAACTTGATGCTCGGGTCAACATTCACTGTGAAGGGAGCAATTTCATGAAACTTTTCATAATCTTCTGACATGTCAGTCTTGTCCTCCACTCCCACGATGTTTCTTTTCCCTGAAAGAACTATGTGGCGCTTTGGCTCATCGTATGATGTATTCGCTTCCTTATCTTTTCTTTTTCTCGGCTTGGTAGACATGTCCTTCACATAGAAAACCTGCGCCACATCATTCGCTAGGATGAATGGTTCGTCTGCGTACCCAAGATTGTTGAGATCCACTGTTGTCATTCCGTACTGCGGGTCTTCCTTTACCCCGCCTCCTGTCAGATTGACCCATTTGCACCGAAACAAAGGGACCTTCAAACCAAGTCCATAGTCAAGTTCCCATATCTCCTCTATGTAACCATAATATGTGTCCTTTGGCCTATTGGTGTTTGCTGCATCAAAGCGGACACCACTGTTTTGGTTGGCGCTCTTTTTATCTTGGGCGATCGTGTAAAATGTATTCCCATTTATCTCGTACCCTTTGAAAGTCAATATAGTCAAAGATGGTAACTTGGACAGCAAGTACAGGTCATCTGCAACAGTGTCGTCATGCATGAGACGTGTTTGCAACCAACCGGCGAAAGTCACCGTTTGTTCATGTGTAATCCAGTCGTCAGACTGCTCCGGGTGTTTGGAGCGTAGAATATTCTTGTGTTGCTCGATATACGGAGCCACCAAGGCGGAACTTTGTAGAACTGTGTAGTGTGCTTGCGCCAAAGAATGCCCGTCCTGGCATATTACTGAATTCTTTCCTAGCATGCCTTTTCCACCCAGTCTGCCCTCATGCCGCGATTCAAGAACACCAATCGGCTTAATGTCAGGAATAAAGTCAACAAAAAACTCAATGACCTCCTCTGTTTCATGGCCCTTGGAGATGCTTCCTTCTGGCCTAGCACGATTATGAACATATTTCTTTAAGACTCCCATGAACCTCTCAAAGGGGAACATATTGTGTAGAAATACAGGACCCAGAATGGCAATCTTCTCGACTAGGTGAACTAGGACGTGCGTCATGATATTGAAGAAGGATGGTGGGAACACCAACTCAAAACTGACAAGACATTGCACCAAATCATTCTCTAACCTTGGTAGGATTTCTGGATCGATTACCTTCTGAGAGATCGCATTGAGGAATGCACATAGCTTCACAATGGCTAATCGAACGTTTTCCGGTAGAAGCCCCCTCAATGCAACCAGAAGCAGTTGCGTCATAATCACGTGGCAGTCATGAGACTTTAGGTTCTGGAACTTTTTCTCTGCCATATTTATTATTCCCTTTATATTCGACGAGAAGCTAGACGGGACCTTCATACTGAGCAGGCATTCGAAGAAGATTTCCTTCTCTTCTTTGGTAAGAGCGTAGCTGGCATGACCCTGAAACTGCTTTGGATCCATGCCGTCTTCTCCGTGCATACGTTGTTGGTCCTCCCGTGCCTCCGGTGTATCTTTTGTCTTCCCATACACGCCCAAGAAGCGTAGCAGGTTCACGCAAAGATTCTTCGTCACGTGCATCACGTCGATTGCAGAGCGGACCTCTAGGTCTTTCCAATAGGGTAGGTCCCAAAATATAGATTTCTTCTACCACATGGGTGCGCGTCCGTCAGCATCATTCGGAACAGATTGTCCACCAGGACCCTTTCCAAAGATTACTTTTAAATCCTTGACCATATCAAGTATATCATCACCAGTACGGTGGCGAGGCTTCTTCCGGTGATCTGCCTCACCTTTGAAATGCTTGCCTTTCTTTCTTACGGGATGCCTGCTCTGAAGAAATCGACGATGCCCCAGGTACACATTCTTCTTACATTTATCCAAATATATACTGTCGGTATCATCTAAACAGTGCGTGCATGCGTGGTATCCCTTGTTTGTCTGTCCTGAAAGGTTACTGAGAGCAGGCCAATCATTGATGGTAACAAACAGCAACGCTCGCAGGTCAAATTCCTGCTGTTTGTGCTCATCCCACGCATGTACACCTTCTATACTCCACAGCTCTAAAAGTTCTTCAACTAATGGCCTTAGGTACACATCAATGTCGTTGCCGGGTTGCTTGGGGCCTTGGATGAGCACTGGCATCATAATGAACTTCCGCTTCATGCACAACCAAGGAGGAAGGTTATAGATACATAGAGTCACAGGCCATGTGCTATGATTGCTGTTCTGCTCCCCAAAAGGATTAATGCCATCTGCACTTAAACCAAACCATACGTTCCTTGCGTCCTTTGCAAAGTCCTTCCACTTTCTCTCGATTTTTCTCCACTGCGATCCGTCAGCGGGTACTCTCAACTTCCCGTCTTTCTTACGGTCTTGTTTGTGCCATCGCATCAACTTGGGATGCTCTTTGTTTTGGAACAAACGTTTCAACCGTGGTATTATAGGAGCATACCACATCACCTTGGCAGGAATCTTCTTCCTGGGGTGCTCGCCCTCAACATCACCATGGTCATCGTGGCCGATCTTATAGCGCAATGCACAGCATACCGGGCATGCATTCAAATCCTCGTACTCACCGCGGTAGAGGATGCGGTCATTAGGGCATGCATGTATCTTCTCCACCTCTAATCCTAGAGGGCAGACAACCTTCTTTGCTTCGTACGTACTGTCGGGCAATTCGTTGTCCTTTGGTAGCTTCTTCTTTAACATTATCAGCAACTTTTCAAATGCCTTGTCAGATACACCATTCTCTGCCTTCCATTGCAGCAATTCCAGTGTGGTACCCAGCCTTTTCTTGTCATCTTCGCAATTTGGGTAGAACAATTTCTTGTGATCCTCTAACATGCGCTGCAACTTCAGCTTCTCCTTTTCACTTGCGCAGTTTCTCTTTGCATCGGCAATGGCCCGACCAAGATCATCAGCGGGCTCATCTGATGCCTCTTCTTCAGCTCCTTCCCGCATTGCCAGCTCAGCTTCTTCCCCCATTGTTGTACCATCGTATTCATGGAACCCATGGCCAGGATAGCTGTCGTCATCCTCTTCTTCTTCATTCTCTTCCATTAGGACCCCTCTTTCTCCGTGCTTGGTCCAACAGTTATAGCCGGACATGAAACCGGACTCAAACAGGTGGACATGAATGGTTCCTGAGTTAGAGTAATTTCGATCATTCTTACAGCCAGCACATGGACCATACATAAAACCATCCGCCCGCTTGTTTGCCTCAGCCGCAACCAGAAAAGTATGCACGCCATTAATGAACTGGGGAGAGCATCGGTCATCGTACATCCATTTCCGGCTCATGTTCATTACACAACACCGAAAAGACCAAATTAATACAAGTTCATACATAAAGTTCATACACACTTGTTCTCATAAAACAACATACAAACTCTCTAGCTAAAGCATTTAAATGCAACAACAAATGCGTTCAAGATCGCAACTAAGGTAACAATTGATCCAACAGCATAGTGATACCAAGCCTCACTATCAATGGCATATTTTTTAAATTTTCTAATCTTCAAGCGCATTGCATCCATCTTGATCTTGTGATCATCGATGACATCGGCAACATACAACTCCAGTTTCATCTTCTCTTCTTCAACACTTTTCAATTTTTCTTTCAAATACTCGTTTTCTTTTTCAACTAAATTTAACTTCTTGACAAGAATATCTATGTCGGTTGCAATTTTCGGTTCACATACGTCCTAGATAAAAATATCGTAGTCCATTTTGCATCATGCTTTTATATTGATATTTATTGCATTATGGGCTGTTATTACACATTATGGTACAATACTTATGCCTTTTCTCTCTTATTTTACAAGGTTTACATGAAGAGGGAGAATGCCGGCAGCTGGAATTCTGGACTGGAAAAGGAGCAAATATGAGAGACCTATTCTGCACAACTCCAAAAGTCCTGAAAAGTTACGGAGAATTATTTTGGAATATATAAAAAATATTGGGCGAAAGAAATACCAGAGGGGACCCACCAGGAGGTCACAAGCCAGGGGGGGTGCCCTACCCCCCTAGGCGCGCCCCTGTGGCTTGTGGGCCCCCTGGCAAGCCTTCGGTGCCCATCTTCTGCTATATGGAGGGTTTTGACCTGGAAAAAAATCATAAGAGAGCTTTCGGGACGAAGCGCCGCCGTCTCGAGGCGGAACTTGGGCAGAACCAATCTAGGGCTCCGGCGGAGCTGTTCTGCCGGGGAAACTTCCCTCCCGGAGGGGGAAATCGAAGCCATCGTCATCACCAACGATCCTCTCGTCGAGAGGGGGTCAATCTCCATCAACATCTTCACAAGCACCGTCTCCTCTCCAAACCCTAGTTCATCTCTTGTATCCGATCTTTGTCTCAAAACCTCAGATTGGTAACTGAGGGTTACTAGTAGTGTTAATTACTCCTCGTAGTTGATGCTAGTTGGTTTACTTGGTGGAAGATCTTATGTTCAGATCCTTAATGATAATTAATACTCCTCTGATTATGAACATGAATATGCTTTGTGAGTAGTTACATTTGTTCCTGAGGACATGGGATAAGTCTTGTTATAAGTAATCATGTGAATTTGGTATTCGTTCGATATTTTGATGAGATGTATGTTGTCTCTCCTCTAGTGGTGTTATGTGAACGTCGACTACATTACACTTCACCATTATTTGGGCCTAGGGGAAGGCATTGGGAAGTAATAAGTAGATGATGGGTTGCTAGAGTGACAGAAGCTTAAACCCTAGTTTATGCGTTGCTTCGTAAGGGGCTGATTTGGGTCCATATGTTTCATGCTATGGTTTGATTTATCTTAATTCTTCTTTCGTAGTTGCGGATGCTTGCAAGAGAGGTTAATCATAAGTGGGAGGCTTGTCCAAGTAAGGACAGCACCCAAGCACCGGTCCACCCACATATCAAATTATCAAAGTAACGAACGCGAATCATATGAGCATGATGAAAACTAGCTTGACAGAAATTCCCATGTGTCCTCGGGAGCGCTTTGCTTTATATAAGAGTTTGTCCAGGCTTGTCCTTTGCTACAAAAAGGATTGGGCCACCTTGCTGCACCTTTGCTACATTTATTACATGCTATCCGTTACAAATTATCTTATCACAAAACTATCTGTTACCGATAATTTCAGTGGTTGCAGAGAATACCTTACTGAAAACCGCTTGTCATTTCCTTCTGCTCCTCGTTGGGTTCGACACTCTTACTTATCGAAAGGACTACGATAGATCCCCTATACTTGTGGGTCATCAAGACTCTTTTCTGGCGCCGTTGCCGGGGAGTGAAGCGCCTTTGGTGAGTGGAACTTGGTAAGGAAAAATGTATATAGTGTGCTGAAATTTGCTGTCACTTGTTACTATGGAAAATAATCCTTTGAGGGGCTTGTTCGGCGTATCTTCACCCCGACCGGAAGCACAAAGAGATGTTCCTCAACCTACTGCACCTACTGAAAATATTTATTATGAAATTCCTTCGGGTATGATAGAGAAACTGCTAGCTAATCCTTATGCAGGAGATGGAACACTACATCCTGATTTGCATCTAATCTATGTGGATGAAGTTTGTGGATTATTTAAGCTTGAAGGTATTCCCGAGGATGATGTCAAGAAGAAGGTCTTTCCTTTATCTTTGAAGGAGAAGGCATTGACATGGTATAGGCTATGTGATGATATTGGATCATGGAACTACAACCGATTGAAATTGGAATTTCATCAGAAGTTTTATCCTATGCATCTGGTTCATCGTGATCGGAATTATATTTATAATTTTTGGCCTCGTGAAGGAGAAAGTATCGCTCAAGCTTGGGGGAGGCTTAAGTCAATGTTATATTCATGCCCCAATCATGAGCTCCCAAGAGAAATTATTATTCAGATTTTTTATGCTCGGCTTTCTCGTAATGATCAATCCATGCTCGATACTTCTTGTACTGGTTCCTTTATGAAGAAAGATATTGAATTCAAATGGGACTTATTGGAAAGAATTAAATGCAACTCTGAAGATTGGGAACTCGACGAAGGTAAGGAGTCAGGTATAAACCTTAAGTTTGATTGTGTTAAATCCTTTATAGTCACCGATGCTTTTCGTGAATTTGGCACTAAATATGGACTTGACTCTGAGATAGTAGCTTCTTTCTGTGAATCTTTTGCTGCTCATGTTGATCTCCCTAAGGAGAAGTGGTTGAAATATCATCCTCCCATTGAAGTGAAAGTAGTTGAACCTATTAAAGTTGAAGAAGAAACTATTATTTATAATGTTGATCCTATTATTCCTATTGCTTATATTGAGAAACCACCCTTCCCTGTTAGAATAAAGGAACATGCTAAAGCTTCAATTGTGGTTCGTAAGAGTTATACTAGAACACCTACACCCCCTGAACAAATCAAAGTTGAGCCTAGTATTGCTATGGTTAAAGATCTCTTGGTTGATAATATTGATGGGCATGTTATTCATTTCTGTGATGAAGCTGCTAGAATTGCTAGACCTGATACTAAAGATAAACATAGACCTATTGTTGGCATGCCTGTTGTTTCTGTTAAAATAGGAGATCATTGTTATCATGGCTTGTGTGATGTGGGTGCTAGTGTGAGTGCAATTCCCTTCACCTTATATCAAGAAATTATGAATGATATTGCACCAGCTGAATTAGAGGAAATTGATGTTACCATTAAGCTTGCTAATAGAGATACTATAGCACCAGTTGGGATTGTTAGAGATGTTGAAGTCTTGTGTGGGAAAATAAAGTATCCTACTGATTTTCTTGTTCTTGGTTCCCCACAAGATGATTTTTGTCCCATTATATTTGGTAGACCTTTCTTGAATACTGTTAATGCTAAGATAGATTGTGAGAAAGAAACTGTTACTGTAAGTTTTGGGGATGTGTCTCATGAGTTCAATTTCTCTAAATTTCGTAGACAACCCCATGACAAAGAATTGCCTAGTAAAGATGAAATTATTGGTCTTGCTTCTATTGATGTGCCTCCTACTGATCCCTTAGAACAATATCTCCTAGACCATGAAAACGATATGCATATGAATGAAAGGAATGAAATAGATAAGATTTTCTTTGATCAGCAGCCTATTTTGAAACACAACCTGCCTGTTGAAATACTTGGGGATCCTCCTCCATGTAGGAGATATGCCCTAGAGGCAATAATAAATGTTATTGATTATCTCCCTGTTCATAATTAGGTTTATGTTCCATGCTATAACTGCTATGGTTCTCGAGTCTACAATAACCACGAGGCTCGGAGGAAGACTCATATGCACGTGTGGAATAATAAACGGTAAAATGTATTCCTAGTCTGGCCTCTAAGACTGGCTCAAGTATTGCATGATGATCCTGTTTTCCTGATCATGGACATGGCTATGCCGGCAATTTTGAGGGCGCAATGTTGGTAGAACACTTGTGTTGAATCGACCCAAATTGATGTTATGCTATGAGATACATTCGTCACAAGTTAATGGTTAATAACACAGAGATGGTTAACGTTTGCATTATTCCTTAGACCATGAGAGTATCGAGTTTCTTCATGCTTGCTTCATGAACTTTGGGGTTTGTTAAACGTCATCCGTAAATGGGTGGCTATTACGGCGGCTTACGGGTTCAAGGAAAAGTGTGTCAAGTAACTTGATAGCTCAAGATTGGGATTTGCTCCTCCGACGATGGAGAGATATCTCTGGGCCCTCTCGGTGTTACGGTATCGATCATCGTCTGGCCAGACACTTTGTGATTTGATCACGGGGATGCCGGAACACGGGAACGAGAAAAGAGAACAATACCGGTAACGAGGTAACTGGCATAGTGGACAAGTTGTTGATCCACGGGGATGCCAACATGTCTCACCTCGGGTATTTGTAACATATCGCGAAGCAACAGGAATAGCACATGGCAACTGGAGG
Source organism: Elymus sibiricus (assembly GCA_039707655.1). NCBI lineage: Eukaryota > Viridiplantae > Streptophyta > Magnoliopsida > Poales > Poaceae > Elymus > Elymus sibiricus. Next base: position 537,720,503 of record CM077667.1, read on the forward strand.
TTCACTCGAATATTCATTCGTGTGGGTATAGGGGTCAATATGGGTGTCCACGGCTCCAATGTTGATCATTGATCGGAAGGGGTTCCGGGTCATGTCTATACTTCACCGAACCTATAGGGTCACACACTTAAGGGTCATCTATCTGCTGAATACTAGACAGGGAGTGTGAGAGAAAATCACCGAAAAAGTTTCGGACACCGGAAAAGTTTCGGACAGCGGAAAAGTTCCGCAGAGAGAACACCGAAACAGTTTTGGTAAAACTGAAAAGTTGTTTCAGGGCATACCATTAAGTCAAATTGGTTTCAGCACATGCCTGATAATTCTTGGAGGGTGCCAGAATCATTCTGGAAACTTCTGGGAATTTGCCGGAAGAAAAACCGGAAATGTTCCGGAGCTGCCGGAACCGCTTCGGATCTTTTTCGCAGATGAAAATCACTAATCCGGAATTGTTCCGAATCGCATTGAAAATTATTTTAGTGGGTACTGGAAATGTGCTAAGCCCACATAAATATTTTCAGTTCGAACGGACGCTGAAAAATGTCGTCGTGAATAGTGAAAGTGCTTTTTGGGATATTTATGGAAAACCACCTTTTGGGATATTTTCCAAAAGGCTTCTAGAAGGATGATGCAGGCATGGTGATGCAGGCATAGTGATGCAGGCATGGTGATGCAGGCATGGTGATGTAGGCAACACTATTTGGAGGCTTTCCCTTTATGCCCTTGTGGTGTGCTCACCTCATGGGCATTTTGGTAATTCCAAGTCCCATCCTACCCCTTGGTTTTCCTATAAATAGGAGGTGAGGGGGCAGCCCAAACCTCATCCCTTCTCACATACACATGCCATAGACTTGTCTGGCTTCTCTCTCCCTCCCAGCGAAATAGTTTCGTAGAGCCGAAAGGCTGTCTGGGTTCCGGTGGGAACTAGTTCTGGACGGCGAAGCCCTGCCGGATAGATGACACCGTATGTGTGCAACTCTGTAGAGAGATCGTAGTTTCGGTCTTAGTTCGAGAGTGCCTCCCGAAGGGCTGTCCGAGGATCCGTCCGGTGGGACTATCCGAGGGACTGTTCTGAGGTCCTCCCGAAGGGCTGTCCGAGGATCCGTCCAGTGGGACTATCCGAGGGACTGTTCTAAGGTCCTCCCGAAGGGCTGTCCGAGGATCCGTCCGGTGGGACTATCCGAGGGACTGTTCTGAGGTCCTCCCGAAGGGCTGTCCGAGGATCCGTCCGGTGGGACTATCCGAGGGACTGTCCTGAGGCCTCCCGAAGGGCTGCCCGGAGATCCGTCCGGGGAGCAGGCGAGGGAGTACATCCTCGCGGTTGGGAGGTTGTAAATCCTAGCTGCGGGGATCTGCACCGCCGATCGTCATCGACTCTACTTCCGCTGCGCTACGAGTCGGTAACGAAAATGATCAAACCTTGTATGCAGTCTCCATAGTGGTCCTGGGCTGGTGCGTAGGTCGGAAATTTTTGTTTTCTGCTGCCTTACCCTACAGTGGCATCAAGAGCGAGGTTATGCGTAGATGCAGGTTGCGATCTAGAATACATAGAGATGTATGGGTGTTGCACAATATAATTAGGTAGTAGATGAGATCTATTGCTGAAAATTATTTGTGCGGGTAGCAGATGAAATCTGTTACCCGATGTTCTTGTTGCTTCCATAGAATTTGCATATTTCTGATCTTGATAACAGTATGGTGGAGTTTCAATCTTCTGGAAATCCGCGATCCTGATTGATCAACGAAGTGCTAACAGTTCATTGAATTCCACCGTAGTTAAAAAGAAAGATGAAATTTCGCAGACGAAAGGGCAATGCAGATATGATCTGCACGGGGGTCACACGTATGACGAAGTTTAGTATGGGGCTCGAGATTTTATTATCTCGTGTTTCATACACCCCGCAATGTTAATCTAGTGACTTGGATTATCATGCTTGATGATGAACGTTGGTAGCTTCGGTTTGTTTCGAAACCTTAGAAGCCACGTAAAATAAAATTTTGCATGAACCAATTAGAGGCGTCTAACTTGGTTTTGCAGGATGGTTTGCATGTGCATATGATGTGGTATAGCAGTGCTCATATTAATTTGATTATGTATGAGATGACTATATGATGTAATATTAACATGAGCTGCGTGTCATGATTCGGCATGATGGCTGGAGCCATATGATTGTCACTTTAATGACCTGCGTGTCAACCTTAAGTAATGCACTTATTTTATTAGCTATAGAGATAGCAATATTATCTGGTGCATCGACAAGGTGGTGGCAATCTTCGCGAAGGTGAACACCGATGCGAATGCCGGAGACGAAGAAATGAAAGACTTCTCCGTCAGAAAGGGCTATACCATATCGTGCTATTATGAATTGCCTGAGATGTTTATCCCTTATGATGCACCCTTTTTGATTGCGCGGTAGTCGCTTTTTATTAGGGTGATCTCTCACTTAAAATATCAAGTAGTTAGTGTTCTCCCAAGTGTAGCACCGTCATGGCACCTATCTCTTCGGGGCATCACATGATCTCCATGGGTGCGAACGATTAGAGAAGTGTGAGGCGGGTGAGTTGAGACCTCGCAGCGAGATCACTTGGTTGTCTTGACGCTCAGGCAGGACAGTCCTGAGCTCGGAAAACACGCATCGAAAGATGAACAAGAATCACATAGAGATGTGATCGGCAAGTTTGCCTACCGATTGAAGTTCGCGCCATTTGAGTTCATCTCGAACCGTGGCGTTGAATTGAAATGTGGATCTTGTATCACTCACAATCAATTATGAGAGATATTGATTTGAGTGGGAGCGCACTGTAGAATTAACTTGTTTAATTCTCAGTGCAATTAATTTTGAACACTGTATAAGTGTGGTTTGCATAATAGTTGTAGAATAATGGCTCGCGTTTCCACCTTCCCTATTAAAATTGAATAGCTGTTAAATATCTGGTTAAAACTTTACGGTTGGTAACGTAATGTGAGGATTGTCCTCAAGAGTGCCGAGAAGGACTTTGTCCTATCGCATGCTTTCGGTATTCTCCCGCTAATGCTATGGATCATATGACTCTCGTCCTTCGATCCAAAAGCTAGAATTCCATTTCAGTCAAAGTGCAATATGTTTGCTTCCATGAGACCCGAACTTCGAAAGTTTTGGATAGTTATGTGATATTCATGGAATCTGAAAATCATTTTCAGAGATAGACAAAGGCTAAAAGATATGAGATATCCAAAGAAATGTTTGTTTGCAAACTATTAGTAAAGGAGTTTACTATGCATTAGACTGATAAGAGAGGGATCCAGGAGAACGCCTGTCATATGATGAAAGGTGAATAAAACAACAACTTAAAGAGAAAGGAAGTGTCCGAAGGGTGTTAGTAAGACTTTCACGCCTAGGAAGTCTGGGGCTAACGCCACTCTTAAGTTGGATGCTTCTTCTGAGAGCAGGAGAAATACTAAAAGTTAAACTGTTAGAAGTATAAAGGCAATAGGAAAGAAGACTGGAATATCCAGCTCATGTATGAATGTCATACAAGTTTTTGATGTATAGAAGGCTGGTCAAAGATATAGTTCTTAGGAATTATGGTTAAACATGTTAATCACTAATTCTTGGGTATTGTGAGTTAATCACAAAGATACCCGCTCGATTGCATTCTATTGCAACTCGATGTAAGAACTACTATGGCCTGAAAGACTAGCCAGGAATGAGGTTTAGATACACGCAGGGAACATAGTAAATGTTACTATGCCTTCCATCGGTGTATTCCCTATGTATTTAGTTTCATAATTCATTTTAGAGTTTCACACTCTAGCCCTTTTGCATAAGGTATCTTGCAAGATGGTTGTTCATAAGAGAACTTTTGATGTTCGGTGTTATGAATAACATAAGGGCCATACTTTCATTATGAATGAGACGTATGTTATGAATATTGATAATAATACATTACCTCTGGGTTTACTTTCATAATTCATTTTAGAGTTTCATACACTCCAGCCCATTGCACAATGTTTGTTGTAAAAGAGTTGTTCATAGAAACAACAATTGTTGTTCAGTATTATGAATAACATGAAGGGCCATGCTTCCATCAAAGATGGGATGTATGTTATTAATATTGATGGAAATATGATACATCCATAACACTGACGCTAAATGTCGCAAGACTAAAAGAATACCACACAAGTGTGGCACTGCATTTGGTTACATTGGAGAAACCCGCATGGAAAATTCCATTATGATGGATTTTGAAGTCGTTTGATTTTGAATCATCTGACACTTGCAACTTTCCTCTGAAAGGTGAAGTGACTGAAATACCGTTCACAGGCCATAAGGAACGAGCAAAGAACATATTGGTGATCATACATTATGATGTGTGTAGTCCAATAAATGTTGTTGCAAGTAGTGGATTTATCTATCTTTAGAAATGACTCAAGTAGATATATGGATATTTACTTGTTGAGACGTAAGTCTGGATCTTTTGAATTCATTCAGAAGGTTTTCAAAAATGAAGTAGAAGTTATTGTAACAAGAAAATTACTGTTTCTACAATTCGATTGCAGAAAGGAATATTTGAGTTACAAGTTTAGCGAATGTCTGATGAGTTATGAAAGTGGTTTCATAACTTGCACCTCCCGGAACACCACTGCAAGTGGAAAGTCCGTGAAGATGTAATCGAACCATTTATGACATGGTAAGATCAAAGATGACATAAATAAAATTGTCATTATCCCTTTTAAAGTGATGCTTTAGAGACTGCGGCTTTTACACTGAAAAGAGATCCATCAGGTCTGTTGAAATGACGCCATGGTATGGTATGCCCAAACCATGTTATATCTTTTCTTAACATTTGGAATATGGGGCTTGTGTAAAAGGTTACAAACCTATTCCAAATCAGACAAGTGCTACTTTGTAGGTTATCCCAAGTCATTGGGTATTCCCCCACCACTATACCGAGGCAAAGGATTTTGCCACAAAACGGTATGCTTTTAAAGAGAATAGTTCTTACAAAAGGTGAGTGGGAGGACAGTGCAACTCGACGAGATAACCAGTATCTTCGTCATCAGATCAAAGGAAAGAAACCTTGGAAGTGATTCCGGAGTTTCCTACTGCGACTGATACGGAAGTCTCTACAATAAAATGTATGGACTTCGGTCGAACTTGCAGCTGAACCACGTAGGCAAAGCTCGTGCAAACCTATCAGGTGCGCAAACGAGATATTGTTGTTAGATAACAGTATACCTACAATACACAAAGAAGCGTTGATGGGCCCTGACTCCAGAATTGGCTAAATGCCAATACAATCCGAGATAGTTTCCATATAAGTGATTCGAGATTAAAATCTTGATACACCTTTCGGAAGACTTAGAGTCTAACGAATATTTATGGAACTAAAAACTGATACGGAAAAAATGTTTATCCATAAAGCTCGACTTTTTGCAATAACAAGTTCAAGGAGTTGACTATGATGATATTGTCTCACCGTAGCGATGCTTGAAGTCGGTTCGGTTGAACTAGCAATTAATACATATTTCAATCATGAGATATGAAACATGGATGATAAAAGGATTTCCATCTGATGGAAATGAAACCTAGGACGTGTATGTGATACAGTCCAAAGTAATTTGTCGATCCAGAGGATGCTAGTAAGTATGCAAACTTCAGAGTTCCAGCGATGGACAGAAGAGAGCAAAGTGGAGTTGGAATCTTCGTTTTTGATGGAATGGTCAAAGGGGTTTGACTTCATCAAATGGGTATCGAAGATGCTTGTGATTCAAGAAAGTAAGTGGGAGCATAATAATATTTCTAAAAACCTTGTGTACTTGACACATTGTTAATTGGAAATAAATTTCTTGACACGAATTAGGACTTCATTTGAAAATAGTTTTTCGATGAAGTGCTTAGGCTAAATAGCCTCAATATTAGGCATGATGATCTATGGAGATAGATTTACCTAATGGGGCTAAGCTATGAATACATATTGACAAGATGCTAAAACTTTTTAGCATTTAAAACGCCAAGGAGTGATTCTTGCCGAAGTCACATGGAAAGAGTTTTTTGCAAGACTCGGTGTCCCAAAACACTGATGAGTAAAATACATGATGAAGATTCCACACACTCTTGTGTTTGGATTAATCATGTATTCCATGGTATATAAAAACAACCAGATATGTCCAATACTCCAAAGTTGTTGCGAGTATAGATACCAATGTGATCAAAGTACTGATCATGGGACAACAGTGAAAGATGTCATTGAGTACTAGAGCAGTACTGATGACATGTTTTCTCGCAAGCGGAGATCATGAAGAGTTCGTTGTAAAAGGTTACATCGATACAGTCTTCATCGTTGCTCCATGCGATTTTCGATTTGAATTGTGGGTTTTGTGATACACAACATGGTGGCACGGTAGTTGGAAATTGTTCCAAACAAGATACTGTTGCGAATTCTATAACAAAGACTAAGTATGTTGACGCTTTAGAAGCGACAAAGAAGATGTTGAATCTTATAGTTCATTCATGAACTTAGTATGGTTCCAAGATGGCTTTGGTCGATGGGACACTATTGCAGATAGTTGCTCCACAGCTCAGTCTGAGGAATCAAGGTTTGACCTGTGATTCACATATATACAAAGCCAAATCCACACAAAATATGAATTTTGTGAAAGCGTGAAAACGCAAGGATATGCAAAGTTACACACGGAGCTGAAGTTGTCAGATCCGTTGGACATCAGGCTATACCACAAGCGAAGCATATTTTACACCAGTATGCCATAGGTGTAAAGTGCATTAGCATTGACTAGATTATTGACTCTAGTGCAAGTGGGAGTCTGTAGGAGATATGCCCTAGAGGCAATAATAAATGTTATTGATTATCTCCCTGTTCATAATTAGGTTTATGTTCCATGCTATAACTGCTATGGTTCTCGAGTTTACAATAACCACGAGGCTCGGAAGAAGACTCATATGCACGTGTGGAATAATAAACAGTAAAATGTATTCCTAGTCTGGCCTCTAAGACTGGCTCAAGTATTGCATGATGATCCTGTTTTCCTGATCATGGGCATGGCTATGCCGGCAATTTTGAGGGCGCAATGTTGGTTGAACACTTGTGTTGAATCGACCTGAATTGATGTTATGCTATGAGATACATTCGTCACAAGTTAATGGTTAATAACACAGAGATGGTTAACGTTTGCATGATTCCTTAGACCATGAGAGTATCGAGTTTCTTCATGCTTGCTTCATGAACTTTGGGGTTTGTTAAACGTCATCCGTAAATGGGTGGCTATTACGGCGGCTTACAGGTTCATGGAAAAGTGTGTCAAGTAACTTGATAGCTCAAGATTGGGATTTGCTCCTCCGACGATGGAGAGATATCTCTAGGCCCTCTCAGTGTTACAGTATCCATCATCGTCTGGCCAGACACTTTGTGATTTGATCACGGGGATGCCGGAACACGGGAACGAGAAAAGAGAACAATACCGGTAACGAGGTAACTGGCATAGTGGACAAGTTGTTGATCCACGGGGATGCCAACATGTCTCACCTTGGGTATTTGTAACATATCGTGAAGCAACAAGAATAGCACACGGCAACTGGAGGTTCACTCGAATATTCATTCGTGTGGGTATAGGGGTCAATATGGGTGTCCACGGCTCCGATGTTGATCATTGATCGGAAGGGGTTCCGAGTCATGTCTATACTTCACCGAACCTATAGGGTCACACGCTTAAGGGTCATCTATCTGCTGAATACTAGACAGGGAGTCTGAGAGAAAATCACCGAAAAAGTTTCGGACACCAGAAAAGTTTCGCACAGCGGAAAAGTTCCGCAGAGAGAACACCGGAACAGTTTTGGTAAAACTGAAAAGTTTTTTCAGGGCATACCATTAAGTCAAATTGGTTTCGGCACATGCCTGATAATTCTTGGAGGGTGCCAGAATCATTCTGGAAACTTCTGGGAATTTTCCGGAAGAAAAACCGGAAATGTTCCAGAGCTGCTGGAACCGCTTCGGATGCTTTTCGCAGATGAAAATCACTAATCCGGAATTGTTCCGGATCGCATTGAAAATTATTATAGTGGGTACTGAAATGTGCTAAGCCCACATAAATATTTTCAGTTCGAACGGACGCTGAAAAATGTCGTTGTGAATAGTGAAAGTGCTTTTTGGAATATTTATGGAAAACCACCTTTTGGGATATTTTCCAAAAGCCTTCTAGAAGGATGATGCAGTCATGGTGATGCAGGCATAGTGATGCAGGCATGGTGATGCAGGCATGGTGATGCAGGCAACACTATTTGGAGGCTTTCCCTTTATGCCCTTGTGGTGTGTTCACCTCATGGGCATTTTGGTAATTCCATGTCCCATCCTACCCCTTGGTTTTCCTATAAATAGGAGGTGAGGGGGCAGCCCAAACCTCACCCCTTCTCACATACACATGCCATAGACTTGTCTGGCTTCTCTCTCCCTCCCAGCGAAATAGTTTCGTAGAGCCGAAAGGCTGTCTGGGTTCCGGTGGGAACTAGTTCTGGACGGCGAAGCCCTGCCGGATAGATGACACCGTATGTGTGCAACTCTGTAGAGAGATCGTAGTTTCGGTCTTAGTTCGAGAGTGCCTCCCGAAGGGCTGTCCGAGGATCCGTCCGGTGGGACTATCCGAGGGACTGTTCTGAGGTCCTCCCGAAGGGCTGTCCGAGGATCCGTCCGGTGGGACTATCCGAGGGACTGTTCTAAGGTCCTCCCGAAGGGCTGTCCAAGGATCCGTCCGGTGGGACTATCCGAGGGACTGTTCTGAGGTCCTCCCGAAGGGCTGTCCGAGGATCCGTCCGGTGGGACTATCCGAGGGACTGTCCTGAGGCCTCCCGAAGGGCTGCCCGGAGATCCGTCCGGGGAGCAGGCGAGGGAGTACATCCTCGCGGTTGGGAGGTTGTAAATCCTAGCTGCGGGGATCTGCACCACCGATCGTCATCGACTCTACTTCCGCTGCGCTACGAGTCGGTAACGAAAATGATCAAACCTTGTATGCAGTGTCCATAGTGGTCCTGGGCTGGTGCGTAGGTTGGAAATTTTTGTTTTCTGCTGCGTTACCATACACTCCACCCAAGGGTGATCCCGTGTTTGAGCTTAAACAATTACCGGATACTCTGAAATATGCTTATCTTGATGAAAAGGAGATATATCCTGTTATAATTAGTGCTAACCTTTCAGATCATGAAGAAAAGAGATTATTGAAAACTCTGAGGAAGCACCGTGCTGCTATTGGATATACTCTTGATGATCTTAAGGGCATTAGTCCCACTCTATGTCAGCATAAAATTAATATGGAGCCTGATGCTAAACCAGTTGTTGATCACCAACGACGGTTAAATCCCAAAATGAAAGAAGTGGTAAGAAATGAAATACTAAAGCTTCTGGAGGCAGGTATAATTTATCCTACTGATAGTAGATGGGTTAGTCCCGTTCATTGTGTTCCTAAGAAAGGAGGTATTACCGTTGTTCCTAATGATAAAAATGAATTGATCCCGCAAAGAATTGTTACAGGATATAGAATGGTAATTGATTTTAGGAAATTAAATAAAGCTACTAGGAAAGATCATTACCCTCTACCTTTTATTGATCAAATGCTAGAAAGACTATCCAAACACACATATTTTTGCTTTCTAGATGGTTATTCTGGTTTCTCTCAAATACCTGTGTCAAAAGAGGATCAAGAAAAGACAACTTTTACTTGTCCTTTTGGTACCTTTGCTTATAGACGTATGCCTTTTGGTTTATGTAATGCACCTGCTACCTTTCAAAGATGTATGACTGCTATATTCTCTGACTTTTGTGAAAAGATTGTTGAGGTTTTCATGGATGATTTTTCCGTTTACGGAACTTCTTTTGATGATTGCTTGAGCAACCTTGATCGAGTTTTGCAGAGATGCGAAGAAACTAATCTTGTCTTGAATTGGGAAAAGTGCCACTTTATGGTTAATGAAGGAATTTTCTTGGGGCACAAAATCTCCAAAAGAGGTATTGAAGTTGATAAAGCGAAAGTTGATGCTATTGAAAAAATGCCGTGCCCTACGGATATCAGAGGTATAAGAAGTTTCCTTGGTCATGCTGGTTTCTATAGGAGGTTTATTAAAGACTTCTCGAAGATTTCTAGGCCTCTCACTAATCTTTTGCAAAAATATGTTCCATTCGTTTTTGATGATGATTGTGTAGAGGCATTTGAAATTCTTAAGAAAGCCTTGATTTCTGCACCTGTTGTTCCACCACCTGATTGGAACCTACCCTTTGAAATTATGTGTGATGCTAGTGATTATGCCGTTGGTGCTGTTCTAGGACAAAGAGTTGATAAGAAATTAAATGTTATCCATTATGCTAGTAAAACTCTAGACAGTGCTCAAAGAAACTATGCTACCACTGAAAAGGAATTTTTAGCAGTTGTGTTTGCTTGTGATAAGTTCAGACCTTACATTGTTGATTCCAAAGTAACTGTTCACACTGATCATGCTGCTATTAAATATCTTATGGAAAAGAAAGATGCTAAACCTAGACTTATTAGATGGGTTCTTCTGCTACAAGAATTTGATTTGCATATTATTGATAGAAAGGGTGCTGAGAACCCCGTAGCAGACAACTTGTCTAGGTTAGAAAATGTTCTTGATGACCCACTACCTATTGATGATAGCTTTCCTGATGAACAATTAGCTGTCATAAATGCTTCGCGTAATGCTCCATGGTATGCTGATTATGCTAATTACATTGTTGCTAAATTTATACCACCTAGTTTCACATACCAACAAAAGAAAAGGTTCTTCTATGATTTAAGACATTACCTTTGGGATGATCCACACCTTTATAAAGAAGGAGTAGATGGTGTTATTAGACGTTGTGTACCTAAGCATGAACAGGAACAGATCCTTCACAAGTGTCATTCTGAGGCCTACGGAGGACACCACGCTGGAGATAGAACTGCACATAAGGTACTACAATCTGATTTTTATTGGCCTACTCTCTTCAAGGATGCTCGTAAGTTTGTCTTGTCTTGTGATGAATGTCAAAGAATTGGTAATATTAGTAGACGTCAGGAAATGCCTATGAATTACTCACTTGTTATTGAACCATTTGATGTTTGGGGTTTTGATAATATGGGACCTTTTCCAAAGTCTAACGGGTATACTCATATTCTAGTTGCTGTTGATTATGTTACTAAGTGGGTAGAAGCTATTCCAACTAGTAGTGCTGATCATAACACTTTTATTAAAATGCTTAAAGAAGTTATTTTCCCCAGATTTGGAGTCCCTAGATATTTAATGACTGACCGTGGTTCACACTTTATTCATGGTGCCTTCCGTAAATTGCTTGCTAAGTATGGTGTTAATCATAGAATTGCATCTCCTTATCATCCTCAGTCTAGTGGTCAAGTAGAATTGAGCAATAGGGAAATTAAATTGATCTTGCAGAAGACTGTTAATAGATCCAGAAAGAATTGGACTAAGAAACTTGATGATGCATTATGGGCTTACAGAACTGCTTACAAAAACCCAATGGGTATGTCTCCGTATAAAATGGTTTATGGTAAAGCATGTCACTTACCTCTAGAACTAGAACATAAAGCTTATTGGGCAATTAAAGAGCTCAACTATGATTTCAAACTTGCTGGTGAGAAGAGGTTATTTGACATTAGCTCACTTGATGAATGGAGAACCCAGGCCTATGAGAATGCCAAGTTGTTTAAAGAAAGAGTTAAGAGATGGCATGATAAAAGGATACAAAAGAGTGAATTCAATGTAGGTGACCATGTCTTGCTATACAATTCTCGTTTAAGATTTTTTGCAGGAAAACTTCTCTCTAAATGGGAAGGGCCTTACATTATCGAGGAAGTATATCGTTCCGGTGCCATCAAGATCAACAACGCCGAAGGCACAAATCCTAAGGTGGTAAACGGGCAAAGAATCAAACATTATATCTCAGGTACTCACATAAATGTTGAAACCAATATTATCAATACCATGACTCCGGAGGAGTACATTAGGGAGACCTACCAGAACGTTTCAGACTCCGAAAAGGAATAGGTATGTGTTACGGTAAGCAAACCGACTCCAAAACTTTTCCAATAGCAATTTTTATCCGTTTTGGAATATTTAATAAATTAGGAAAATTTAAAGTAGTCCGAAGAGTGCACGAGGAGGCGACAAGCCAGGGGGGCACGCCCTACCCCCCTGGGTGCGCCCCTGTGGCTTGTGGCCACCCCGTGTACCCTCCGGACTCCGTTTTCTTGTGGTGTACTCCTTCAGGTCGGTAAAAATTCATTATATAATCTCCCAAAGGTTTGGACCTTCGTATCATGACAATACCTCCTGTTTTCGTTTTGAACTGTTTCTACAGCAGATTTAGAGCGAGATGTCTTCGCAAGAGTCGGTCGGGGAGAGCCGTGCCTCTCACCTGACACCGGGGCCCGGAGCATTTAGCGGAGCAAATCACTTCGGGCAGGCCACGGAGGAAGTGATGGAGGCCGACTTGAAAAGGATGGATGCTATAGAGGAAGACCAAGAAGTTACCTCTCGTCTACAACCTGGAGCCATGTTGGAAGAACTTCAGAGCTCAGCAATTCCGAATTCGGTTATCCCTCCCAATGCTAAATTTCTTACTTATAAAAATATGAAAAAGAGTGTTGCTTCTTCCCCCGCAGCAATGAAACATCCATGGGTTATGGGAGCTCTAACCGTCACTGGAAAACTTCGCAAGGAAATAATGGATCTCAGACAGCAAAATATCAAGCTTGAGGATGAGAATCGCATTCTGAGGGGCATCATCGCCAAGAATATAACGACGCCACCTCCGAAGAAAGACAACTAAACACATGGGTATGGGCACTCCCCTTGGCTTTTGCCAAGCTTGGGGGAGGTGCCCCGGTATCGTATCACCATCACATCTTTTACTTTTATCGTCTTTCTTAGTTCGATCCTTTTGGTTATATCTTGATCTAGTATAATAAGGTCTTTAGTGTGATCTAGTTTTGAATTTTGCTTTTTGTTCCCCTTATATGTAAGCGAGTCCGAGAGTTATATAATAAAAAGTAGTTTTGAGTTGAGGGCTTTGCTTGCTTGCTATGATCTTGAGAAAAAAAAATAGAAAGAAGTATAAAATAAAAGCAAAGAGTATATATGATGATCTTATGGGGGGTGATGACTTCACATATAAGAAGTATGTCGATTGAAATTTGTTGTGAGTTGACAAACATAGCGATTGGTCATTGTTGCCATTAAAAGGAAGTAATAAAGAAAGAGAGGTTCACATATAAATATATTATCTTGGACATCTTTTATGATTGTGAGCACTCATTAAAATATTATATGCTAAGAAGTTGATGTTGGACAAGGAAGACAACATAATGGGTTATGTTTGCTTATTTCCGAATAGAAGTTATATGGTTATAGATCCTTTAACATGTGACGCTTGCTTCCACCCCATATCAGCCAAAACTTCCGCACCACGTAGAGATACTAATTGTGCATCCAAACACCCTTAACCCAGTTTTGCCATGAGAGTCCACCATACCTACCTATGGATCGAGTAAGATCCTTCAAGGAAGTTGTCATCGGTGCAAGCAATAAAAATTGCTCTCTAAATATGTATGATCTATTAGTGTGAGGAAAATAAACTTTATACGAACTTGTGATATGGAAGAAATAAAAGCGACAGACTGCATAATAAAGTTCTTTATCACAAGGGGCAATATAAAGTGACGTTGTTTTTCATTAAGGGATTGCGCATCCAACTATAAAAGCGCATGACAACCTCTACTTCCCTCTGCGAAGGGCCTATCTGTTACTTTTGCTTTCTAGTACTTACCTTTATGCAAGAGTCGTGGTGATCTTCACCACTTCCTTTATTTCGCCTTTATCTCTAGGCAAGCGTCATGTGTTGGGGAATGATCTAGACACATATATCCACTCGGATGTGGGTGATCATGAGCTATTTCTGTTGACATTACCCTTGAGGTTAATAGTGGGGAGGCGAAACTATAAGCCCCTATCTTTCTCTGTGTCCGATTGAAGCTTTGACCTCATAGGTACCACGTGAGTGTTAGCAATTATGAAAGACTAAAAGATGATTGAGTATGTGGATTTGCTTTACAAGCTCTTATATTGACTCTTTCCGATGTTATGATAAATTGGAATTGCTTCAATGACTAAGATCATAGTTTGTTGGTTCTCAATAGAGTTCTTGATTCATACTTTACCTTGTGAATGAATTGTTACTTTAGCATAAGAAATTATATGTCAATATATGTTGCTGTTCTAAAGATGACCATGATGCCTTCATGTCCGTATTTTATTTTATCGACACCTCTATCTCTAAACATGTGGACGTATTTATCGATTTCGGCATTCGCTTGAGGACAAGCTAGGTCTAAGCTTGGGGGAGTTGATACGTCCATTTTGCATCATGCTTTTATATTGATATTTATGGCATTATGGGCTGTTATTACACATTATGGTACAATACTTATGCCTTTTCTCTCTTATTTTACAAGGTTTACATGAAGAGGGAGAATGTCGGCAGCTGGAATTCTGGACTGGAAAAGGAGCAAATATGAGAGACCTATTCTGCACAACTCCAAAAGTCCTGAAAAGTTACGGAGAATTATTTTGGAATATATGAAAAATATTGGGCGAAAGAAATACCAGAGGGGACCCACAAGGAGGTCACAAGCCAGGGGGGGTGCCCTACCCCCCTGGGCGCGCCCCTGTGGCTTGTGGGCCCCCTGGCAGACCTTCGGTGCCCATCTTCTGCTATATGGAGGGTTTTGACCTGGAAAAAATGATAAGAGAGCTTTCGGTACGAAGCACCGCCGTCTGGAGACGGAACTTGGGCAGAACCAATCTAGGGCTCCGGCGGAGTTGTTCTGCCGGGGAAACTTCCCTCCCGGAGGTGGAAATCGAAGCCATCGTCATCACCAACGATCCTCTCATCGAGAGGGGGTCAATCTCCATCAACATCTTCACCAGCACCATCTCCTCTCCAAACCCTAGTTCATCTCTTGTATCCGATCTTTGTCTCAAAACCTCAGATTGGTACCTGAGGGTTGCTAGTAGTGTTGATTACTCCTCGTAGTTGATGCTAGTTGGTTTACTTGGTGGAAGATCTTATGTTCAGATACTTAATGATAATTAATACTCCTCTGATAATGAACATGAATATGCTTTGTGAGTAGTTACGTTTGTTCCTGAGGACATGGGATAAGTCTTGTTATAAGTAATCATGTGAATTTGGTATTCGTTCGATATTTTGATGAGATGTATGTTGTCTCTCCTCTAGTGGTGTTATGTGAACGTCGACTACATGACACTTCACCATTATTTGGGCCTAGGGGAAGGCATTGGGAAGTAATAAGTAGATGATGGGTTGCTAGAGTGACAGAAGCTTAAACCCTAGTTTATGCGTTGCTTCGTAAGGGGCTGATTTGGGTCCATATGTTTCATGCTATGGTTAGATTTATCTTAATTCTTCTTTTGTAGTTGTGGATGCTTGCGAGAGAGGTTAATCATAAGTGGGAGGCTTGTCCAAGTAAGGACAGCACCCAAGCACCGGTCCACCCACATATCAAATTATCAAAGTAACGAACGCGAATCATATGAGCATGATGAAAACTAGCTTGACAGAAATTCCCATGTGTCCTCGGGAGCGCTTTGCTTTATATAAGAGTTTGTCCAGGCTTGTCCTTTGCTACAAAAAGGATTGGCCACCTTGCTGCACCTTTGCTACATTTATTACTTGCTATCCGTTACGAATTATCTTATCACAAAACTATCTGTTACCGATAATTTCAGTGCTTGCGGAGAATACCTTACTGAAAACCGCTTGTCATTTCCTTCTGCTCCTCGTTGGGTTCGACACTCTTACTTATCGAAAGGACTACGATAGATCCCCTATACTTGTGGGTCATCAGGGGTCCACCGGGGGGGCCCACCCACTCCAGGGGGCCACATGGGCCCAAGAGGTGGCGCACCAGCCCCTGATGGGCTGGGCGACCGACCCATGAGGGCCCATGCACCCAAGAGGCAAAAAGGTGGAAGGGTGGGAGGAGTCCATATTGGAGTAGGACTCCTCCCTAGCCCACCTCCTAGTTGGAGGTGGACTCCACCTCCTTGGCCGGCGGCCAAGGCCCTAGGGGAAACCCTAGGGCGCCTCCTCCCACCCCTTCCTCCTATATATAGTGGAGGTTTGAGGGCAGCCCAACACCTGAAAAGCCACGTGCTGCCCTCTCTCCCTCTAGATCGTTTTCTCCTCTAGATTAGTTTGGTAGAGCTCGGCGAAGCCCTGCCGGATTAGTTCACCACCACAGCCACCACGCTGTTGTGCTGTCGGAGAACTCATCTACCTCTCCGCCCTCCCTTGCTGGATCAAGGAGGCGGAGATCGTCATCGAGTTGTACGTGTGCTGAACGCGGAGGTGCCGTCCGTTCGGCGCTAGATCGTCATTGGATCGCGGGATGGCTTGCGATTTGGATCGCGAAGACGTTCGACTACATCAACCGCGTTTCTTAACGCTTCCCGCTTAGCGATCTACAAGGGTATGTGGATCCGATCTCCCCTCTCGTAGATGCTCATCTCCATGGATAGATCTTGTATGTGCGTAGGAAAAAATTTGTTTACCATGCAACGTTCCCCAACAAGGGTGCCCATGGTATCCGCGGCACAGGAATTACGGTCCGACATACTCCCTCCGTCCCAAAATAAATGTCTTAAGCTTAGTACAATTTTGTACTAGAGCTAGTACAAAGTTAAGACGTTATTTTGGGACGGAGGGAGTACATTACATCCAGTTTTATTTTCTACACATACGATTTTTTCTCTTTTTTACCGACATTATAACGGCCACCCATTCTCCACGAAACTGAACACAGGTGTACAATGGGCACCCACGTTTCATAACCCCAAATTTCTGATTTTTTCTGATTTTTTATTTAATGCTATTTGTATAGGGGTGTGTGGCACTTGGGTGTTGCAATGCATTTCCCTATTATATACCCACTATAAATGATTTGAATAAAGAAAACGTATTTTTTTAAAGCATTCACATAAAACATGAATTGACAAGACAAGTTCGCAAAAATGAAAAAAGATTGTGAATTTGAAAAAGTTCATCAAAATTGAAAAACAAGTTCGTGGATTCGAGAAAAGTTCATCCAATTTTTTTAAATGCATCGAATTTGAAAAAATTTCATCGAATTTGAAAAAGTTCATTGAATTTGAAAAAGGGTCATCGATTTTAAAAAAGTTCATCAATTTTGAAAAAAAAGTTCACCAATTCAAAGAATCATAAATTTAGAAAAAAACGTTCATGGATTTTTAAAAACTGTCTAAAAAAGAAAACAAAAAAGGTTGAGAAAAAAGAATAAACATAACTGAAGAACAAAATAAAAGAAAAAAAGGACTTTCTTTAGACTAGTGGGCTGATGGCCTGGTTGGTAGAACAAAATAAAAGAAAAAAAGGACTTTCTTACAACGAACGGGTTGCGGGTTCGGGAAAATCCTATTTGCCGCTCTCTGCGGCAAGGAGTTGCGCTTTCGCATAGGGATCGAGCGACCGATCGGGGATAGGCCGGCCCATTTAGCGTTTCAGGGATACCGGTTTTAGGAACCTTCTATGCTGTTTCCAGCCGGTTTTTTCCGGTTTTGGGAACATTCTTGAAGGTTCCCTGAAACGGTTTTTGTTTCGTTTTCTTTTTTCTTTATTCTTTTCTGTTTCTTTTTTTTCTGATTCTGTTTCAAGAAATGTTCTGAATTTTCAAAAAATGTTCGGAATTTTCAAAAAATGTTCTTCAAATTCGAAAAATGTTTTTATTTTTTAGAAAAATGTTTTGTTTTTTTTTAAATGTGGGTTTTCAAAAAATGTTCATCAAATTTGGCAAATGTTTCTGCTTTTTTTCAAAAAAATGTTTAGGATTTTCAAAAAATGTTCTAGATTTGCAAATATTGTTCTTCAAATTCGAAAAATGTTTTTCCTTTTAGAAAATTGATCTGGATTTTCATAAAATGTTCTGGATTTATTTAAATGTTTTCCAAAAAATGTTCTTGTTTTTCGAAATTTGTTCTCAAAATTCAAAAAATGTTCGTATTTTCAAAAATTGTTAACGTTTATGAATTTATTCAGAATTTTTCAAAATTGTTATCATTTTCAAAATTTGTTCTCAAGATTTAAAAAATGTTCGTGCTTTTAAAAAATTGTTCACGCTTCCAAATTTGTTCGGGGTTTTCAAAATTCGAAAAATGTTTTTGCTTTTTAGAAAAATATTCTGGATTTTCAAAAAATGTTCTGGATTTTTTAAAATGTTCTTGTTTTTCGAAATTTGTTCTCAGGATTCAAAAAAATGTTCGTGTTTTGAAAAATTGTTAAGGATTTTTCAAAATTGTTCCGATTTTCAAAATTTGTTCTCAAAATTCAAAAAATGTTCGTGCTTTCAAAAAATTGTTCATGCTTCCAAATTTGTTCGGTGTTTTCAAAATTGTTCTCCGTTTCAAAATTTTGTTCACAAAATTTTAAAAATGTTCATGTTTTAAAAAATTGTTCGCTGTCCCAAATTTGTTCAGCATTTTTCAAAATTATTATTTATTTAAAAATTTGATCTCAAGATTCAAAAAATGTTCATCCTTTAAAAAATTGTTTGTGTTTTCAAATTTGTTCTCTGTTTTAAAAAACGTTTATGTTTGTTCGTTCAGATGAAAAAAAAAGAAAAAAATAAAAACAGGAAGAAAAACGACCCAAAAAAGAAAAGAAAATAAATAAGCAGAAAAGAAAAAAAACAGAAAAAAAAGAAAAAATTGTCGTGTGCCTGCTGGGCCGGCCCTGTGCGAAGCCCTGACTGGTTGCCGCAGCGAGCGGCGTATACGACGTCCCGCGGGTTGTTGGAAATATGCCCTAGAGTTAATAATAAAATGGTTATTATTATATTTCGTTGTTCATGATAAATGTTTATTATCCATGCTAAATTGTATTGATTGGAAACTCAAATACATGTGTGGGTACATAGACAACAATGTGTCCCTAGCAAGCCTCTGATGGACTAGCTCGTTGATCAAAGATGGTCAAAGTTTCCTGGCCATAGACATGAGTTGTCCTTTGATGATGAGATCACATCATTAGGAGAATGATGTGATGGACAAGACCCAAACTATGAACGTAGCATATGATCGTGTCAGTTTATTGCTATTGTTTTCTGCATGTCAAGTATGTGTTCCTATGACCATGAGATCATGTAACTCACTGACACCGGAGGAGTACCTTGTGTGCACTAGTGCAGAATCGGCCTATAGTGCCGGTTCGTAAGGGCCTTTAGTGCCGGTTCTCCAACCGGAACTAAAGGGTGGGGACTAAAGCCCCCCCCCCTTAGTCCCAGTTCAACACGGCCCGGCACTAAAGGCCCACCACGTGGCACCTGCCGGCGCCGTGGGCTGCGGGACCTTTAGTCCCGGTTGGTAACACCAACCGGGACTAAAAGTATTTAATTCTTTTAATTTTGGTTTATTTTTCCTTTTAATCCTTTAGGGGTTTATGAATTAATTATGGTTTAATTTTCCTTTTAATTTTGTGTTTTCCATTTAATTATTTTTTATTTCAAACATATATTACGCTACTACATACTGTACATGTTGTGCATATATATATAAATATAATTTCTCGTAGAACCGATTATATATATATATATATATATATATATATATATATATATATATATATATATATATATATATATATCATCGAATTTCTCGTACGACGACCATTCACATACATATATATATACAATTTGGTATATACAATTTCTCCTACAATTTGCGTATCATTACATATGCAGGCATTACTGCTTGATCTTGTAATGGTATTCTCCTTTGGGATCTATGACCTGGTCGAGCAGAAATCCAGCTATTTCCTCTTGAATTGCTCGTACGCGAGCCATTGGTAGGAGCTGGCCCCGCATCTCCGTCAGCTATAAGAAGGAGATCAAGATGAATATATTAGTTGTGTGTATATATATTAGCTAGATCATGATAAAAACTTATGGATAGTGTTCTGGCAACCGTACCCAAAGATTTCTTTCATCTCTGCTCCTTTCAGACGTGATCATGCGAATGTTCTCGCAAACGTAGTATGCGCATAAACTATTCCCCTGCTCCTGCCTCATGCACTTTATGAGAATAAAATTCAATCAGGTAATAATTAATCAAGCATGATAATGGTATTGAAACTAGAATTAAAGAGATGCACGGACGTAGCTAGCTACTACTACTTAATTACCTTGGGTCGCACCCATGTCAGCTTTTGTGGCCAGTCGCCTGGGACCAGTTTGATAAACTTGGCCCAAGCCCTGCCCGCCGGCAAAGAAAATGAATAAAGGAGTTATTAACTAGTTGATATCAGGAAATGAAGTAAAGAGGCCGACATAGTGCGATAATGATTGAAATTACCTGTCGACCATCCCCCTCACGGTTGCGTATTCAGATGGATTATTATATAGTGAGTCCAGTACTTCAATTTTTCCCTTGTCAACTTCAATGATTAACAAGATCCAGTGGTAACTGCATGCGCACACGTTTTGTATAATTAAGCGGGCATGTGCATAACTCATCAACTACACTTATTAACATCTAGTAAGCAAAAAATAGAATTTGTAGTACAAGATATAGTAACACTCACCCGAAGTTGTAAGGAAGTAGTATTTCTGGTTGGGTGTTTAGTCCCTTCAAAAACTCTAGCAGGAATCTCTCTGTGTCTTTTCTCGAATATTCTGTTTCCCATACCTTTTGATTAATCGTATTTGGGTCAATGAACCCAATGCCATAGCGTACAACTTTTTTTATTTCATACATCTTCATTCTGCATAATACCACAGAAAAGAATATAGTGAGGATAATTACAGGTAATGAACGAGAGCACAGCTAGCTAGAGACTTAAATTACAGAAAGAAATCACTTACAGACAATAGCAACTGACGATAGATTTGTCGAGTGCGTCTTGATTGAATAACTGAAACAACTCTGGATACTCAACCCTCAAATCTTTTTTATGGAAGTAATGCTTTTTCTTGACTTTCACCATGAGGGACTCTTGATTGGTATTTGCTGTTTCTTGCATGTACCACGTATGCAAATTGTACATTCTCGTTGGTAGAAGCTTGACATCGTCAGGCTTGACCAGAGGTTTGCCGCGGACATATTGGTATTTGTAGGGTAACGCAGCAGAAAACAAAAATTTTCCGACCTACGCACCAGCCCAGGACCACTATGGAGACTGCATACAAGGTTTGATCTTTTTCGTTACCGACTCGTAGCGCAGCGGAAGTAGAGTCGATGACTATCGGCGGTGCAGATCCCCGCAGCTAGGATTTTACAACCTCCCAACCGCGAGGATGTATACCCTCATCCGCCCCACGGACAGCCCTCCGGGAGGCGGTCAGACAGTCCCCCGGACGGTGTCGTGGACAGCCTTTCGGGAGGACCTCCAAAACTTGGACTGTCACTCGGACAGCCCTTCGGGAGGACCTACGAAACTCGGACGGTCACACGGACAGCCCTTCGGGAGGCACTCTCGAACTAAGACCGAAACTACGATCTCTCTACAGAGTTGCACACATACGGTGTCATCTATCCGGCAGGGCTTCGCCGTCCAGAACTAGTTCCTGCCGGAACCCAGACAGCCTTTCGGCTCTACGAAACTATTTCGCTGGGAGGGAGAGAAGAAGCCAGATAACATCAGATGGCATGTGTATGTGAGAAAGAGTGAGTTTGTGGGCAGCCCACTCACCTCTATTTATGGGAAAACCAAGGGGTAAAGTGGCCATTTCCAAAAACCCAAAAATGCCCATGAAGGAACACTTCCACAAGGGCATATTAGGGAAGTAATGGAATAAGTGGGGCCCCATGGTGGAGCCCAACATGTGGCCGGCCACCATCTCTTGGGGGCGCCCCCAAGGGGTTTGCTTAGCCTCCAAGTCCTTCTAGAAACCTTTTGGAAATAGCCCAAAAGGTGACTTTCCATAAATATCCCAAAAAGCACTTTCACTATTCACGACGACATTTTTCAGCGTCTGGTCGAACTGAAAATATTTATGTGGGCTTAGAACATTTCCAGTACCCACCAAAATAATTTTCAATGCTATCCGGAACAATTCCGGTTTAGTGATTTTCTTCTGCGAAAAGCATCTGAAGCGGTTTCGGCAGCTCCGGAACATTTTCGGTTTTCATCCCGGAAAATTCCAAAAAGTTTCCAGAACGATTCTGGCATCCTCCAAGAATTATCAGGCATGTGCCAAAACCAATTTGACCTTTTGGTATCCCCTGAAACAACTTTTCAGTTTCACCGGAACTCATCCGGTGACCTCTCTCTTCGGAACTTTTCCGCTGTCTCCGAAAAACTTTTTCCCGGAAACTTTCTCTCGGACTCCCTGTCTAGTATTCAGCAGATAGATGACACTTAAGTGTGTGACCCTATAGGTTCGGTGAAGCATAGACATGACCCGGAACCCCTTCCGATCAATGATCAACATCGGAGCCGTGGACACCCATATTGACCCCTATACCCACACGAATGAATATTCGAGTGAACCTCCAGTTGCCGTGTGCTATTCCTGTTGCTTCGCGATATGTTACAAATACCCGAGGTGAGACATGTTGGCATCCCCGTGGATCAACAACTTGTCCACTATGCCAGTTACCTCGTTACCGGTATTGTTCTCTTTTCTCGTTCCCGTGTTCCGGCATCCCCGTGATCAAATCACAAAGTGTCTAGCCAGACGATGATGGATACCGTAACACCGAGAGGGCCCAGAGATATCTCTCCATCGTCGGAGGAGCAAATCCCAATCTTGAGCTATCAAGTTACTTGACATACTTTTCCATGAACCCGTAAGCCGCCGTAATAGCCACCCATTTACGGATGACGTTTAACAAACCCCAAAGTTCACGAAGCAAGCATGAAGAAACTCGATACTCTCATGGTCTAAGGAATCATGCAAACGTTAACCATCTATGTGTTATTAACCATTAACTTATGACGAATGTATCTCATAGCATAACATCAATACGGGTCGATTCAACACAAAGGTTCTTCCAACATTGTGCCCTCAAAGTTGCTGGCATAGACATGCCCATGACCAGGAAAACAGAACCATCATGCAACACTTGAGCTAGTCTTAGAGGCCAGACTAGGAATACATTTTACCGTTTATTATTCCACACGTGCATATGAGTCTTCCTCCGAGCCTCGTGGTTATTGTAGACTCGAGAACCATAGCAGTTATAGCATGGAACATAAACCCAATTATGAACAGGGAGATAATCAATAACATTTATTATTGCCTCTAGGGCATATCTCCTACAGACTCCCACTTGCACTAGAGTTAATAATCTAGTCAATGCTAATGCACTTTACACCTATGGCATACTGGTGTAAAATATGCTTCGCATGTGGTATAGCCTGACGTCCAACGGATCTGACGACTTCAGCTCCGTGTGTAACTTTGCATATCCTCGCGTTTTCACGCTTTCACAAAATTCATATTTTGTGTGGACTTGGCTTTGCATATGTGTTAATCATTGGTCGAAACCTGATTCCTCAGACTGAGCTATGGAGCAACTATCTGCAATAGTGTCCCATAGACCAAAGCCATCTTGGAACCATACTAAGTTCATGAATGAACTATATGATTCAACAACTTCTTTGTCGCTTCTTAAGCGTCAACATACTTAGCCTTTGTTATAGAATTCGCCACAGTATCTTGGTTGGAACAATTTCCAACTACCGTGCCACCATATTGTGTATTACACAAAACCCTTAACTTTAAATCAAAAATCGCATGGAGCATTGATGAAGACTGTATCGATGTAATTACTTACAACGAGCACTTCATAATCTTTTCTTGCGAGAAAACATGTCATCACTACTACTCTAGTACTCAATGACATCTTTAACTGTTGTCCTATGATCAGTGCTTTGATCACTTTGGTATCCATACTCGCAACAACTTTTGGAGTATCGGACATATCTGGTTGTTTTACATACCATGGAATACATGATTAATCCAAACACAAGAGTGTGTGGAATCTCCATCATGTATTTTACTCATCAGTGTTTTGAGACACCGAGTCTTGCAAAACTCTTTCCATGTGACTTCGGCAAGAATCACTCCTTGGCGTTTTAAATGCTAAAAGGTTTTAGCACCTTGTCAATATGTATTCATTGCTTAGCCCCATTAGGTAAATCTATCTCCATAGATCATCATGCCTAATATTGAGGGTATTAGCCTAAATACTTCATCGAAAAACTATTTTCAAATGAAGTAATAATTCATGTCAAGAAATTTTATTTCCAATTAACAATGTGTCAAGCACACAAGGTTTTTAGAAATATTATTATGCTCCCACTTATTTTCTTGAATCACAAGCATCTTCGATACCCATTTGATGAAGTCAAACTCTTTTGACCATTTCATCAAAAACGAAGATTCCAACTCCATTTTGCTCTCTTTTGTCCATTGCTGGAACTCTGAAGTTTGCATACTTACTAGCATCCTCTGGATCGACAAATTACTTTGGACTGTATCACATACAAGTCCTAGGTTTCATTTCCATTAGATGGAAATCCTTTTGTCATCCATGTTTCATATCTCATGATTGAAATATGTATTAATTGCTAGTTCAACCCGAACCGACTTTAAGCATCGCTACGGTGAGACAATCTCATCGTAGTCAACTCCTTGAACTTGTTATTGCAACAAGTCGAGCTTTATGGATAATTTTTTTTATCCGTATCAGTTTTTAGTTCCATAAATATTCGTTAGACTCTAAGTCTTCCGAAAGGTGTATCAAGATTTTAATCTTGAATCACTTATATGGAAACTATCTCGGATTGTATTGGCATTTAGATAATTCTGGAGTCAGGGCCCATCAACGCTTCCTTGTGTATTGTAGGTATACTGTTGTCTAACAACAATATCTCGTTTGCGCACCTGATAGGTTTGCACGAGCTTTGCCTACGTGGTTCAGCTGCAAGTTCGACCGAAGTCCATACATTTTATTGTAGAGACTTCCGTATCAGTCGCAGTAGGAAACTCCAGAATCACTTCCAAGGTTCCTTTCCTTTGATCTGATGACGAAGATATTGTTTATCTCGTCGAGTTGCACTGTCCTCCCACTCACCTTTTGTAAGAACTATTCTCTTTAAAAGCATACTGCTTTGCGGCAAAATCCTTTGCCTCGGTATAGTGGTGGGGGAATACCCAATGACTTGGGATAACCTTACAAAGTAGCACTTGTCTGATTTGGAATAGGTTTGTAACCTTTTACACAAGCCCCATATTCCAAATGTTAAGAAAAGATATAACATGGTTGGGCGTACCATACCATGGCGTCATTTCAACAGACCCGATGGAGCTCTTTTCAGTGTAAAAGCCGCAGTCTCTAAAGCATTAGTCTTTAAAAGGGATAATGGCAAATCTATTTATGTCATCTTTGATCATACCATGTCATAAATGGTTCGATTACATCTTCACGGACTTTCCACTTGCAGTGGTGTTCGGGGAGGTGCAAGTTATGAAACCCCTTTCACAACTCATCAGACATTCGCTAAACTTGTAACTCAAATATTCCTTTTAGCAATCGAATTGTAGAAACATAATTTTCTTGTTACAATATTTTCTTCTTCATTTCGAAAACCTTTCGAATGATTTCAAAAGATCCAGACTCACATCTCATCAAGTAAATATCCATATATCTACTTGAGTCATTTCTGAAGATAGATAAATCCACTACTTGCAATAACATTTATTGGACTACACACATCATAATGTATGATCACCAATATGTTCTATGCTCGTTCCTTATGGCCTGTGAACGGTATTTCAGTCACTTCACTTTTCAGAGGAAAGTTGCAAGTGTCAGATGATTCAAAATCAAACGACTTCAAAATCCATCATAATGGAATTTTCCATGCGGGTTTCTCCAATGTGACCAAATGCAGTGCCACACTTGTGTGGTATTCTTTTAGTCTTGCCACATTTATCGTCAGTGTTATGGATGTATCATATTTCCATCAATATTCATAACATACATCCCATCTAGGATGGAAGCATGGCCCTTCATGTTATTCATAATACTGAACAACAATTGTTGTTTTATGAACAACTCTTTTGCAACAAAATTGTGCAATGGGCTAGAGTGTATGAAACTCTAAAATGAATTATGAAAGTAAACCCAGAGGTAATGTATTATTATCAATATTCATAACATACGTCTCATTCATAATGAAAGTATGGCCCTTATGTTATTCACAACACCGAACATCAAAAGTTCTCTTATGAACAACCTTCTTGCAAGATACCTTATGCAAAGGGCTAGAGTGTGAAACTCTAAATGAATTGTGAAAATAAATACATAGTTAATACACTGATGGAAGGTATAGTAACTTTTACTATGATCCCAGCGTGTATCAAGACCTCATTCCTGGCTAGTCTTTCAGGCCATAGTAGTTCTTGCTTCGAGTCGCAACAGAATGCAATCGAGTGGGTATCTTTGTGATCAACTCACAATACCCAAGAATTAGTGATTAACATGTTTAACCATAATTCCCAAGAACTATATTTTTGACCAGCCTTCTATACATCAAAAACTTGTATGACATTCATACATGAGCTGGATATTCCAGTCTTCTTTCTATTTGCCTTTATACTTCTAACAGTTTAACTCTTAGTATTTCTCCTACTCTCAGAAGAAGCATCCAACTTAAGAGTGGCGTTAGCCCCGGACTTCCTAGGCGTGAAAGTCTTACTAACACCCTTCGGACACTTCCTTTCTCTTTAAGTTGTTTGTTTTATTCACCTTTCATCATATGACAGGCGTTCTTCTGGATCCCTCTCTTATCAGTCCAATGCATAGTAAACTCCTTTACTAATAGTTTGCAAACAAACATTGCTTTGGATAACTCATATCATTTAGCCTTTGTCTGTCTCTGAAAATGATTTTCAGATTCCATGAATATCACATAACTATCCAAACTTTCGAAGTTCGGGTCTCATGGAAGCAAACATATTTCACTTGACCGTAACGGAATTTTAGCTTTTGGATCGAAGGACGAGAGTCACATGATCCATAGCATTAGCGGGAGAATACCGAAAGTATGCGATAGGACAAAGTCCTTCTCGACACTATTGAGGACAATCCTCACATTACGTTACCAACCGTAAAGTTTTAACCAGATATTTAACAGCTATTCAATTTTAATAGGGAAGGTGGAAACGCGAGCCATTATTCTACAACTATTATGCAAATCACACTTAGACAGTGTTCAAAATTAATTGCATTGAGAATTAAAAGAATTAATTCTACAGTACGCTCCCACTCAAATCAATATCTCTCATAATTGATCGTGAGTGATTCAAGATCCGCATTTCAATTGAACGCCACGGTTCGAGATGAACTCAAATGGCGCGAACTTCAATCGGTAGGCAAACTTGCCGATCACATCTCTATGTGATTCTTGTTCATCTTTCGATGTGTGTGTTCCGAGCTCAGGACTGTCCTGCCTGAACGTCAAGACAACCAAGTGATCTCGCTGCGAGGTCTCAACTCACCCGCCTCACACTTCTCTAATCGTTCGCACCCATGGAGATCATGTGATGCCCCGAAAAGTTAGGTGCCGTGACGGTGCTACACTTGGGAGAACACTAACTACTTGATATTTTGTGAGAGATCACCCTAATAAAAAGCGACTACCGCGCAATCAAGAAGGGTGCATCATAAGGGATAAACATCTCAGGCAATTCATAATAGCATGATATGGTATAGCCCTTTCTGACGGAGAAGTCTTTTATTTCTTCGTCTTCGGCATTCGCGTCGGTGTTCACCTTCGCGAAGATTGCCACCACCTTGTCGATGCACCAGATAATATTGCTATCTCTATAGCTAATAAAATAAGTGCATTACTTAAGGTTGACACGCAGGTCATTAAAGTGACAATCATATGGCTCCAGCCATCATGCCGAATCATGACACGCAGGTCATGTTAATATTACATCATATAGTCATCTCATACATAATCAAATTAATATGAGCACTGCTATACCACATCATATGCACATGCAAAACATCCTGCAAAACCAAGTTAGACGCCTCTAATCGGTTCTTGCAAAATTTTATTTTACGTGGCTTCTAAGGTTTCGAAACAAACCGAAGCTACCAACGTCCATCATCAAGTATGATAATTCAAGTTGCTAGATTAACTTTCCAGGGTGTATGAAACACGAGATAATAAAATCTCGAGCCCCATACTAAACTTCGTCATACGCGTGACCCCCATGCAGATCATATCTGCATTGCCCTTTCGTCTGCGAAACATCCATCTTTCTTTAACTATGGTGGAACCCAAAGAACTGTTAGCACTTCGTTGATCTGTCAATCAGCATACTCAGGAGCAGCATGAAAGGATCGCGGATTGCCAGAACTTTGTGAGATTCCACCATGCCGTCAAGATCAGGACTACGCAAATTCAAGGGAAGCAACAAGAACATCGGATAACAGATTTCATCTGCTACCCGCACAAATAATTTTCAGCAATAGATCTCATCTACTACCTAATTATATTGTGCAATACCCATACATCTCTATGTATTATAGATCGCAACCTGCATCTACGCATAGCACGGCTCTTGATGCCACTATAGGGTAACGCAGCAGAAAACAAAAAATTTCCGACCTACGCACCAGCCCAGGACCACTATGGAGACTGCATACAAGGTTTGATCTTTTTCGTTACCGACTCGTAGCGCAGCGGAAGTAGAGTCGATGACGATCGGCGGTGCAGATCCCCGCAGCTAGGCTTTTACAACCTCCCAACCGCGAGGATGTATACCCTCATCCGCCCCACGGACAGCCCTCCGGGAGGCGGTCAGACAGTCCCCCGGACGGTGTCGCGGACAGCCCTTCGGGAGGACCTCCAAAACTTGGACTGTCACTCGGACAGCCCTTCGGGAGGACCTACGAAACTTGGACGGTCACACGGACAGCCCTTCGGGAGGCACTCTCGAACTAAGACCGAAACTACGATCTCTCTACAGAGTTGCACACATACGGTGTCATCTATCCGGTAGGGCTTCGCCGTCCAGAACTAGTTCCTGCCGGAACCCAGACAGCCTTTCGGCTCTACGAAACTATTTCGCTGGGAGGGAGAGAAGAAGCTAGATAACATCAGATGGCATGTGTATGTGAGAAAGAGTGAGTTTGTGGGCAGCCCACTCACCTCTATTTATAGGAAAACCAAGGGGTAAAGTGGCCATTTCCAAAAACCCAAAAATGCCCATGAAGGAACACTTCCACAAGGGCATATTAGGGAAGTAATGGAATAAGTGGGGCCCCATGGTGGAGCCCAACATGTGGCCGGCCACCATCTCTTGGGCCCCCCCCCAAGGGGTTTGCTTAGCCTCCAAGTCCTTCTAGAAACCTTTTGGAAATATCCCAAAAGGTGACTTTCCATAAATATCCCAAAAAGCACTTTCACTATTCACGACGACATTTTTCAGCGTCTGGTCGAACTGAAAATATTTATGTGGGCTTAGAACATTTCCAACCCACCAAAATAATTTTCAATGCTATCCGGAACAATTCCGGTTTAGTGATTTTCATCTGCGAAAAGCATCTGAAGCGGTTTCGGCAGCTCCGGAACATTTCCGGTTTTCATCCCGGAAAATTCCAAAAAGTTTCCAGAACGATTCTGGCATCCTCCAAGAATTATCAGGCATGTGCCAAAACCAATTTGACTTTTTGGTATCCCCTGAAACAACTTTTCAGTTTCACCGGAACTCATCCGGTGGCCTCTCTCTTCGGAACTTTTCCGCTGTCTCCGAAAAACTTTTTCCCGGAAACTTTCTCTCAGACTCCCTGTCTAGTATTCAGCAGATAGATGACCCTGAAGCGTGTGACCCTATAGGTTCGGTGAAGCATAGACATGACCCGGAACCCCTTCCGATCAATGATCAACATCGGAGCCGTGGACACCCATATTGACCCCTATACCCACACGAATGAATATTCGAGTGAACCTCCAGTTGCCGTGTGCTATTCCTGTTGCTTCGCGATATGTTACAAATACCCGAGGTGAGACATGTTGGCATCCCCGTGGAACAACAAATTGTCCACTGTGCCAGTTACCTCGTTACCGGTATTGTTCTCTTTTCTCGTTCCCGTGTTCCGGCATCCCCGTGATCAAATCACAAAGTGTCTGGCCAGACGATGATGGATACCGTAACACCGAGAGGGCCCAGAGATATCTCTCCATCGTCGGAGGAGCAAATCCCAATCTTGAGCTATCAAGTTACTTGACATACTTTTCCATGAACCCGTAAGCCGCCGTAATAGCCACCCATTTACGGATGACGTTTAACAAACCCCAAAGTTCATGAAGCAAGCATGAAGAAACTCGATACTCTCATGGTCTAAGGAATCATGCAAACGTTAACCATCTCTGTGTTATTAACCATTAACTTATGACGAATGTATCTCATAGCATAACATCAATACGAGTCAATTCAACACAAATGTTCTTCCAACATTGTGCCCTCAAAGTTGCTGGCATAGACATGCCCATGATCAGGAAAACAGAACCATCATGCAACACATGAGCTAGTCTTAGAGGCCAGACTAGGAATACATTTTACCGTTTATTATTCCACACGTGCATATGAGTCTTCCTCCGAGCCTCGTGGTTGTTGTAGACTCGAGAACCATAGCAGTTATAGCATGGAACATAAACCCAATTATGAACAGGGAGATAATCAATAACATTTAGTATTGCCTCTAGGGCATATCTCCTACAGTATTTTACTTCCTCCTCTTTAATCACGGAGAATTCCTCAAGGCCTAGGAGTTGTTCAACAGTGACACCGGCCTCTTTAGCCTGCCTTTTATGATCGTCAGTTATTACCAGCCGATCGGCGGTACTCACAGGTGTTTGTACAATGAGCGGGGGGGGGGGGGGGGGGTCGATTGCACTGCCTGTTCTCCCAGCTGGGGAACAGTTTTCCCGTTTTATTTGCCAACTGCTTGGCTCGAGCTCGAGCTCGACTCCTTTTGTTGTGCAACATATGACTTCTTGATAGACCGCACATAGTCGCAGTCCTTATGCTTGACAGCCGGTCGAGCCATATCAATAAAGTGTTGTGAGACAAGTTCAGGTACTTTCTCCTTTGGCGGCGGGGGCGGTTTCGGTCCAAAATGGGCCTTCAATTGGGCATTCACTATGGTGTTGAGTTCCTCCTCAGTCGGGTGGTAAGACAACTTCGGAAGAGGCTTGAGGCTTGGACCATATTTGAATTTCTTGCCTGTTGTACCGCTAGCCGTCGTAGCTGCGGCCTCTCTCTTCTGCTGTTGCTTAGGCGACGGAGCACGCTGAGTCGGCGGAGACGGCAGACGCGGTGCCGCACTTGGAGGAGGAGGAGTCGGCTGACGCCGTGCCGAACTTGGAGGAGGAGTCGGCTGACGCGGTGCCGGGCTTGGAGGAGGAGGAGTTGGCTGACGCCGTGCCGGACTTGGAGGAGGATTCGGCTGACGCGGTGCCGGACTTGGAGGAGGAGGAGTCGACTGACGCGGCGGCGGACTTGGAGGAGGAGGAATCGGTGGCCTTGGAAAGACGATGTAATCCTTTTTCCATAGAATGATACGATGTATGGCCTCTCCTAGTGTTCTCTCCTCGTCACCTCCAAGAATGTCAAGTTGTAGCTCGTGATATCCTGACATCACTTCATCAACCCCGACACGAGCATAGCCAGCTGGAATGGGATTGCAATGGAAGGTTGCTTCAGGGGGATTTGCTAAAGCATAGCCGTCCGCCACCTTCATGGATAAGTTCTTCACTTTCATGTGTAGCTCAGAGTTAGTCCTGTCTTTGATAGCATCCACAGGGTAGCTAGCTAGCAGTGCATCATCGATATCGGCCGGGGCGGAACCCACGCTGCTTCTCGGCATAGATGGGACGGTGCTATCCAATGCTGGATCGATCTGCTCATGCTGCCGCTGAGACGCCATTTCCTGGCTTAGTGAGTCGATCTGCTCCTGCTGCCGCCTAAAAGCGCGTTCCAACTCCAGGTGCTTTGATTCTAGGCCTTCAAGGTGGAGTGCTTCCTCCTTCTTCTTCTGCTCCTCCTGCTTCTTCTTTCTTGCATGGCTTCTGTAGTCGTCGTTCCAATCTGCAAACCCCTCAAACCACGGAACACCGCCTTTGCCTCGTTTTCTTCCCGGGTGTTCAGGATTCTTCAGGGCGCGCGTAAGCTCGTCGTTCTCTCTGTTGGGCGTGAACACCCCCGTTCGAGCTTCTTCTATTGCAATAAGTATTTCGTCTGTCGCTTCTTTAAGACTTGCCTTCACCTTAATCAGCCCTGTCTCTGGGTCCAACTTCCCCCCATGCGCATAAAACCATGTCTTGCACCTGGGGGGCCATCTCAATGTAACTGGAGTGACCCCTGCACTAATCATCTCTTGCTCAGATTGATCCCACTTAGGCAGGGCCACCTGGTAGCCACCTGGCCCCAGAGTATGGTGCCACTTCTTTTTCGCAGCATTAATCTTGTTTTTCTCGACCGTTCCTTAGTGTGTTCCAATTCCTTGAACTTCACGAAAGAGTCCCAATGATCTTTTGCCTTCACCAGTGCTCCCTTGAATTATGGAGTCTTCTTTTTTGCTTTGACGTACGCAGTCCATGTATTTTTCATGAAGGTGTTGAATGTGATCGCCATCTTTTTAAGAGCATAGTTTCTGACTTTCTTCAGATTTACATCTGTCAAATTATCTGGTAGGGTGAAATGTGACATGAGCGATGTCCAAAGCACATCTTTTGCTCTTTCGTCGACAAAAGTAACTCCTGCTCGATCTCCCATTGCTGGCTTTTTCCATTCTTGAACGGAGATCGGGATTTGGTCCCTGACAATAACTCTGCATTGATTCTTGAACTTGGTCGCATTTTTCCTAGGTTCAAGCGGTTCGCCATTTGATGTTTTGATGGAATCGATGTTGAACTTTACGCCAGGCTCCAACTTTCTGGCCGGGCCTCGAACTACCCTGTCGCTTGTAGAAGATTTGCTCGATCCGGAGGCCTAAAAGAAGAAAGATCGATTCGTTAATACATACAAATCAATTAAGACATGTAATGATCACCGGATGGCTTATATAATAAATATACCTCGCCGGTCTTTGTTATTTGAAGAACATTTTCTTCGTCAACATCGTTGTCGCCTTCATCTATTCGTTCGTCTTCATCAAATATCATACAACCCTCACCGGAATTGTTCAGATATTGCGAGCCGTCATCTTCAGGTTCATGCTCTAGGCTCGGGGAGCGTATGATGTCGAACAGAGCCTCTTCTCCTTCTCTGCCGGTATTGTCCATAGCTTTTATTTAACTAATCCAGAAGAAAGATAAAACAATTTAGTATTCAAATTAGAATGCATGCAATCAATAAGGAAAAACTGAATCATAGTACATAATACGCATCTCGAATAATTCATATAATATGCATCATCGAATATAATCTCGAATAAATCGTCTTGAATATTATCGAATATAATCTCGAATACATCTCAAGTATTATCACTAGCTAAGACAGATCAAATATTGTTGAAGAATCTAGTTCACTCGCGGTTCCTGAGGCGCGGGCGGTGGACACCCAAAGAGAAGGAACCATCACAGGATCATAGCTCGGGTGAGATCCCTCGAGAACCTGCCAGGTATTGGAGAACCTGACGTCCAACGCATCCATGTAGCGACGGACGTGCTCGTCCTCCTTCCTGACCCGGCAACGTACCACCTCCGGCGGGGCCGGCTGCCTCCGCACCGAAAGTGGCCCACGCAAACGCCACCAAAGAAGCTCCGGGTCGACGACGGGACCCGGGGCCGGGTTCCTCACCAAGCTGCGCGCCCCTGAAGGTAGCACCTCCCAGTGCCAGCCCGGCGGAGCCCAGTCCCGAATGTTTCCCCTCTGAAGCAGGACGTCGTCGCGAATGAGTCGACGACGAGGATGCGGGCCAGGCATCGTTGACTCCGAGAAGAAATTCTATGCAAATTTAACATTTTTTAAATGCTTGATTGTGATTTCTTATATACGAGGAACCTTCAGAATCATAACGGATTCTCTTAACCTCAACGTTTTTATATCTAACATTTATCTAGCTATAAATAAAAGTATAAAAAACTAAAAAACATTCATCTAACATTTATATATCAAATATTTATATAACTAAAAGTATAAAAAACTAAAAAACATTTCTTTAACTTTTTTATATCTAACATTTATCTAGCTATAACTAAAAGTATAAAAAACTAAAAAACATTCATCTAACATTTCATCTAACATTTATATATCTAACATTTCATCTAACATTTCTATAACTAAAAGTATAAAAAAACTAGAAAACAGAAAAACAGAAAATAAGACTATGTGTGTGTGTGTGTGTTCATGCATGTGTGTGTGTGTGTGTGCGGGCTCGATAGGAGGGGCGACCATGGCGGCAGGGGCTCACAGCGGGGCGACGGCTAGCGAGGCGAGGCGAGTCGTCGGCGACGGCGACTGCGACGGCGACGGCGACGGCGCACGAGGTCCAGGAGAGGGGCGGCGCAACGGCGCGCGTGTCGGGGCAGGCGGGCGCGGGCGGGGATCGACGAGGAGGCGCGGGCGGCGTCGGGGAGGAGGCGCGGGCGGCCGGCGTCGGGGGCGGCGGCGACGATCTCCGGCGTCGGGGGAGGCGACGGCGTTGCGCAGTAGCCTGGTGGCGTCCTCGTTCGGCGTCGTCGAGAGAATGGAGAATCAATCTGAAATTTTGCAAACTGCCGCTTATATACAACGACCTTTAGTCGCGGTTGGTGGCTCCAACCGCGACTAAAGGTTATTTTTTGCCAGTCCGAGCAGCGGGAAGCGCAAACCTTTAGGCGTGGTGCACGGCGCAAGTTTAGTCCCACGTCGCCCAGCGAGGGGCGCCCGCACCAGCTTATAAGCCCCGCCGCGGCATCTCCCTTGAGCTCCTCTCTAAGCAGGCCTTTGTGGGCCTATTGAACCTGTGCTGCCCTATTGGGCCAACTGGGCCTTGCGGGCCTGCATCCTGGCCCAGTAGGCGGGCTTTTTTTATTTACTTTTCAGTTTTTTTATTTCTGTTTTATTTATTTTCTTTTGTTTCTGAGTTTTTTTTGCTTTATTTAGAGTTAATGAGTGAGTCTTTTTGATTTAGGTCAAAAAAATTATAAACTTTCTGTTAGTGGTAGTAGTTTTCAAATTTGAATAGTTTAAATTCGAATTATTTGAAATTTGTGTGAATCACTAGTTTGTGAATAACTTTACTTTAAAATAGATTTTGCAGTGATTCTTTTTTCTGCTGTTTAATATTAGTGTGTTTTATCATTATATTCAATTTGGTAATTCTTAGGTTATTTAAAAAATGAAATGCCTTTGTAATAGATGAGTTTTCGTCGGAAACCCTGATACTTCGAAAGAGATTGTTCATTTTGTACACGAAGTGCATCCAGTTTTTGCCGTAACCCTCTCAACTTTTTAGCACATGCTATGTGGGTGAAATGATGATACCATGCCAACTTTCAACATTTTCAGAGTTCATTTGTAGTGCTTTTCAATTTTAGGGTCATTTAGCTCAAAAAAATCAGTAAATGCATGAAAAATAGCAAATGAAGTCAGAAAGGGTTGAAAATTGATGACGTGGCTTCGAATAGTGCATACTGAACACACAAAAAGTATGGAGTTGAAATAAGTTTTACAAAATGAAATGCCTTTGTAACAGACGAGTTTTCGTCTGAAACCCTGATACTTCGAAAGAGATTGTCCATTTTGTACACGAAGTGCATCCAGTTTTTGCCGTAACCCTCTCAACTTTTTAGCACATGCTATGTGGGTGAAATGATGATACCATGCCAACTTTCAACCTTTTCAGAGTTCATTTGTAGTGCTTTTCAATTTCAGGGTCATTTAGCTCAAAAAAATCAGTAAATGCATGAAAAATAGCAAATGAAGTCAGAAAGGGTTGAAAATTGATGACGTGGCTTTGGACATAATATTTCTTCGCGTTTCAAATGCCAAAACACATAAGTACACTACTATTACAAAGATTCCCTCCGGTTTGTCCGAAGTGGGACTTTCCAGATATATAAGTCCGGAAACTAACTAGAGAAGCCGGTCACATCCCAGAGTGGGATCTTTGGGTATAAAACTTTTTCTTCGCGTGTGTCCCTTTGCGCCGTAACCATGGACAATCTTCATCGTTTAACTTGATGCTTGGGTCAACATTCACTATGAAGGGAGCAATTTCATGAAACTTTTCATAATCTTCTGACATGTCAGTCTTGTCCTCCACTCCCACGATGTTTCTTTTCCCTGAAAGAACTATGTGGCGCTTTGGCTCATCGTATGATGTATTCGCTTCCTTATCTTTTCTTTTTCTCGGCTTGGTAGACATGTCCTTCACATAGAAAACCTGCGCCACATCATTCGCTAGGACGAATGGTAAGTCTGCGTACCCAAGATTGTTGAGATCCACTGTTGTCATTCCGTACTGCGGGTCTTCCTTTACCCCGCCTCCTATCAGATTGACCCATTTGCACCGAAACAAAGGGACCATCAAACCAAGTCCATAGTCAAGTTCCCATATCTCCTCTATGTAACCATAATATGTGTCCTTTGGCCTATTGGTGTTTGCTGCATCAAAGCGGACACCACTGTTTTGGTTGGCGCTCTTTTTATCTTGGGCGATCGTGTAAAATGTATTCCCATTTATCTCGTACCCTTTGAAAGTCAATATAGTCGAAGATGGTAACTTGGACAGCAAGTACAGGTCATCTGCAATAGTGTCGTCATGCATGAGACGTGTCTGCAACCAACCGGCGAAAGTCACCGTTTGTTCATGTGTAATCCAGTCGTCAGACTGCTCCGGGTGTTTGGAGCGTAGAATATTCTTGTGTTGCTCGATATATGGAGCCACCAAGGCGGAACTTTGTAGAACTGTGTAGTGTGCTTGCGCCAAAGAATGCCCGTCCTGGCATATTACTGAATTCTTTCCTAGCGTGCCTTTTCCACCCAGTCTGCCCTCATGCCGCGATTCAGGAACACCAATCAGCTTAATGTCAGGAATAAAGTCAACACAAAACTCAATGACCTCCTCTGTTTCATGGCCCTTGGAGATGCTTCCTTCTGGCCTAGCACGATTATGAACATATTTCTTTAAGACTCCCATGAACCTCTCAAAGGGGAACATATTGTGTAGAAATACAGGACCCAGAATGGCAATCTGCTCGACTTGGTGAACTAGGACGTGCGTCATGATATTGAAGAAGGATGGTGGGAACACCAACTCGAAACTGACAAAACATTGCACCAAATCATTATCTAACCTTGGTAGGATTTCTGGATCGATTACCTTCTGAGAGATCGCATTGAGGAATGCACATAGCTTCACAATGGCTAATCGAACGTTTTCCGGTAGAAGCCCCCTCAATGCAACCGGAAGCAGTTGCGTCATAATCACGTGGCAGTCATGAGACTTTAGGTTCTGGAACTTTTTCTCTGCCATATTTATTATTCCCTTTATATTCGACGAGAAGCTAGACGGGACCTTCATACTGAGCAGGCATTCGAAGAAGATTTCCTTCTCTTCTTTGGTAAGAGCGTAGCTGGCATGACCCTGAAACTGCTTTGGATCCATGCCGTCTTCTCCGTGCATACGTTGCTGGTCCTCCCGTGCCTCCGGTGTATCTTTTGTCTTCCCATACACGCCCAAGAAGCCTAGCAGGTTCACGCAAAGATTCTTCGTCACGTGCATCACGTCGATTGCAGAGCGGACCTATAGGTCTTTCCAATAGGGTAGGTCCCAAAATATAGATTTCTTCTTCCACATGGGTGCGCGTCCGTCAGCGTCATTCGGAACAGATTGTCCACCAGGACCCTTTCCAAAGATTACTTTTAAATCCTTGACCATATCAAGTATATCATCACCAGTACGGTGGCGAGGCTTCTTCCGGTGATCTGCCTCACCTTTGAAATGCTTGCCTTTCTTTCTTACGGGATGCCTGCTCTGAAGAAATCGACGATGCCCCAGGTACACATTCTTCTTACATTTATCCAAATATATACTGTCGGTATCATCTAAACAGTGCGTGCATGCGTGGTATCCCTTGTTTGTCTGTCCTGAAAGGTTACTGAGAGCAGGCCAATCATTGATGGTTACAAACAGCAACGCTCGCAGGTCAAATTCCTGCTGTTTGTGCTCATCCCATGCATGTACACCTTCTATACTCAACAGCTCTAAAAGTTCTTCAACTAATGGCCTTAGGTACACATCAATGTCGTTGCCGGGTTGCTTGGGGCCTTGGATGAGCACTGGCATCATAATGAACTTCCGCTTCATGCACAACCAAGGAGAAAGGTTATAGATACATAGAGTCACAGGCCATGTGCTATGATTGCTGTTCTGCTCCCCAAAAGGATTAATGCCATCTGCACTTAAACCAAACCATACGTTCCTTGCGTCCTTTGCAAAGTCCTTCCACTTTCTCTCGATTTTTCTCCACTGCGATCCGTCAGCGGGTACTCTCAACTTCCCGTCTTTCTTACGGTCTTCTTTGTGCCATCGCATCAACTTGGCATGCTCTTTGTTTTGGAACAAACGTTTCAACCGTGGTATTATAGGAGCATACCACATCACCTTGGCAGGAATCTTCTTCCTGGGGCGCTCGCCCTCAACATCACCATGGTCATCGTGGCCGATCTTATAGCGCAATGCACAGCATACCGGGCATGCATTCAAATCCTCGTACTCACCGCGGTAGAGGATGCAATCATTAGGGCATGCATGTATCTTCTACACCTCTAATCCTAGAGGGCAGACAACCTTCTTTGCTTCGTACGTACTGTCGGGCAATTCGTTGTCCTTTGGTAGCTTCTTCTTTAACATTATCAGCAACTTTTCAAATGCCTTGTCAGATACACCATTCTTTGCCTTCCATTGCAGCAATTCCAGTGTGGTACCCAGCCTTTTCTTGTCATCTTCGCAATTTGGGTACAACAATTTCTTGTTATCCTCTAACATGCGCTGCAACTTCAGCTTCTCCTTTTCACTTGCGCAATTTCTCTTTGCATCGGCAATGGCCCGACCAAGATCATCAGCGGGCTCATCTGATGCCTCTTCTTCAGCACCTTCCCGCATTGCCAGCTCAGCTTCTTCCCCCATTGTTGTACCATCGTATTCATGGAACCCATGGCCAGGATAGCTGTCGTCATCCTCTTCTTCTTCATTCTCTTCCATTAGGACCCGTCTTTCTCCGTGCTTGGTCCAACAGTTATAGCCGGACATGAAACCGGACTCAAACAGGTGGACGTGAATGGTTCTTGAGTTAGAGTAATTTCGATCATTCTTACAGCCAGCACATGGACAATACATAAAACCATCCGCCCGCTTGTTTTCCTCAGCCGCAACCAGAAAAGTATGCACGCCATTAATGAACCGGGGAGAGCATCGGTCATCGTACATCCATTTCCGGCTCATCTTCATTACACAACACCGAAAAGACCAAATTAATACAAGTTCATACATAAAGTTCATACACACTTGTTCTCATAAAACAACATACAAACTCTCTAGCTAAAGCAATTAATTGCAACAACAAATGCGATCAAGATCGCAACTAAGGTAACAATTGATCCAACAGCATAGTGATACCAAGCCTCACTATCAATGGCATATTTTTTAAATTTTCTAATCTTCAAGCGCATTGCATCCATCTTGATCTTGTGATCATCGATGACATCGGCAACATACAACTCCAGTTTCATCTTCTCTTCTTCAACTCTTTTCAATTTTTCTTTCAAATACTCGTTTTCTTTTTCAACTAAATTTAACTTCTTGACAAGAATATCTATGTCGGTTGCAATTTCCGGTTCACATACCTCCTAGATAAAAATATCTATGTCAACTTGATGGGCATAATTGTCATAAACACGAAATGCAACAAATAGTTATAAAAGAGAGTATATACCACATCTGAATCATAAACCGGACGAGGGCCGACGGGGACGGATATCAAAACCATGCCACTATGTATAACAAACAACCATATAGGTAAGAAAACTATACAAGTAACTATCTAAATCTTACAAACATGCTTTTTTTTATAAAAAGGATAAGAACAAGAGGCTCACCAAGGTGGTGCCGGCGACGGGACGGTGCGGGCGATCGACGGTGGTTAGGACGGGGACGGGAAGGCACTAAGTAAACCACACCTACACATGCAAAGTAAGAAGTTAATTTGAGCTCAAATTGCATATAAATCAAATAAACTACCACATATAAATACTCCCAAACTAAAACCCACAAATCACTATACTTATAGAGCATTGCAAGAGCTAATCTAGCAATGAGAGATGAAAGGACAAAGTTGCTAACCTTTGTGAACACTTGGATGGATGGGGTGCCTCCAAATCTTGACAAATTTTGGCAAAAATGGAGGTGAGCTCGAGCAAGGGGAAGAACACAGGAGAGGAAGAAGGGGAAAAACAGGGAGGAGTGTGCTCGGGCTGGCCGAAGGGTTCATGTAGGGGATCTTTAGTCCCGGTTCGTGACACAAACCGGGACTAAAGGTGAGCCTATAGTCCCGGTTCGTGCCACGAACCGGGACTAAAGGTGATCGTGGGGCCCCAGGTTGACACCAGCCTGCCACCACCCCTTTAGTCCCGGTTCGTGGCACGAACCAGGACTATAGGTCCGGAACGAACCGGGACTAATGATGCCCGTCCCGAACCGGGACTAATGGTCACATTAGTGCCGGTTCAAAACCAGACCGGGACTAATGCTTTGGACAAAAGGTCTGTTTTCTACTAGTGGTGTATCAAACGTCACAACGTAACTGGGTGACTATAAAGATGCTCTACAGGTATCTCCGAAGGTGTCTGTTGAGTTGACATGGATCAAGACTGGGATTTGTTACTCCGTGTGACGGCGAGATATCTCAGGGCCCACTCGGTAATACAACATCACAATGAGCCTTGCAAGCAAAGTGACTAAAGAGTTAGCCACGGGATCTTGTATTACGGAACGAGTAAAGAGACTTGCCGGTAACGAGATTGAACTAGGTATGGAGATACCGACGATCGAATCTCGGGCAAGTAACATGCCGATAAACAAAGGGAACAGTGTACGGGATTAACTGAATCCTTGACATAGAGGTTCAACCGATAAAGATCTTGAACCAATATGGGCATCCAGGTCCCGCTATAGGTTATTGACCGTAGAGGTGTCTTGGTCATGTCTACATAGTTCTCGAACCCACAGGGTCTGCACACTTAACGTTCGGTGATGTTTCGGTATTATTGAGTTATTTATGTTGGTGACCGAAGGTTGTTCGGAGTCCCGGATGAGATCCCGGGTGTCACGAGGAGCTCCGGAATGGTCCGAAGGTAAAGATTTATATATAGGAAAGTGGTATTTGGGTTCCGGAAAAGTTTCGGGTATTTCCGGTAATGTACCGGGAGTGACGAATGGGTTCCGGGGGTTGATACGTCCATTTTGCATCATGCTTTTATATTGATATTTATTGCATTATGGGCTGTTATTGCACATTATGGTACAATACTTATGCCTTTTCTCTCTTATTTTACAAGG
Source organism: Elymus sibiricus (assembly GCA_039707655.1). Lineage (NCBI taxonomy): Eukaryota > Viridiplantae > Streptophyta > Magnoliopsida > Poales > Poaceae > Elymus > Elymus sibiricus. The sequence goes on from CM077667.1 coordinate 537,762,160, forward strand.
TTTACATGAAGAGGGAGAATGCCGGCAGCTGGAATTCTGGACTAGAAAAGGAGCAAATATGAGAGACCTATTCTGCACAACTCCAAAAGTCCGGAAAAGTTACGGAGAATTATTTTGGAATATATAAAAAATATTGGGCGAAAGAAATACCAGAGGGGACCCACCAGGAGGTCACAAGCCAGGGGGGGCGCCCTACCCCCCTAGGCGCGCCCCTGTGGCTTGTGGGCCCCCTGGCAAGCCTTCAGTGCCCATCTTCTGCTATATGGAGGGTTTTGACCTGGAAAAAATCATAAGAGAGCTTTCGGGATGAAGCGCCGCCATCTCGAGGCGGAACTTGGGCAGAACCAATCTAGGGCTTCGGCGGAGCTGTTCAGCCGGGGAAACTTTCCTCCCGGAGGGGGAAATCGAAGCCATCGTCATCACCAACGATCCTCTAGTCGAGATGGAGTCAATCTCCATCAACATCTTCACAAGCACCGTCTCCTCTCCAAACCCTAGTTCATCTCTTGTATCCGATCTTTGTCTCAAAACCTCAGATTGGTACCTGAGGGTTACTAGTAGTGTTGATTACTCCTCGTAGTTGATGCTAGTTTGTTTACTTGGTGGAAGATCTTATGTTCAGATCCTTAATGATAATTAATACTCCTCTGATTATGAACATGAAAATGCTTTGTGAGTAGTTACATTTGTTCCTGAGGACATGGGATAAGTCTTGTTATAAGTAATCATGTGAATTTGGTATTCGTTCGATATTTTGATGAGATGTATGTTGTCTCTCCTCTAGTGGTATTATGTGAATGTCGACTACATGACACTTCACCATTATTTGGGCCTAGGAGAAGGCATTGGGAAGTAATAAGTAGATGATGGGTTGCTAGAGTGACAGAAGCTTAAACCCTAGTTTATGCGTTGCTTCGTAAGGGGCTGATTTGGGTCCATATGTTTCATGCTATGGTTAGATTTATCTTAATTCTTCTTTCGTAGTTGCGGATGCTTGCGAGAGAGGTTAATTATAAGTCGGAGGCTTGTCCAAGTAAGGACAGCACCCAAGCACCGGTCCACCAACATATCAAATTATCAAAGGAACGAACGCGAATCATATGAGCATGATGAAAACTAGCTTGACAGAAATTCCCATGTGTCCTCGGTAGCGCTTTGCTTTATATAAGAGTTTGTCCAGGCTTGTCCTTTGCTACAAAAAGGATTGGGCCACCTTGCTGCACCTTTGCTACATTTATTACTTGCTATCCTTTACAAATTATCTTATCACAAAACTATCTGTTACCGATAATTTCAGTGCTTGCAGAGAATACCTTACTGAAAACCGCTTGTCATTTCCTTCTGCTCCTCGTTGGGTTCGACACTCTTACTTATCAAAAGGACTACGATAGATCCCCTATACTTGTGGGTCATCAAGACTCTTTTCTGGCGCCGTTGCCGGGGAGTGAAGCGGCTTTGGTGAGTGGAACTTGGTAAGGAAAAATGTATATAGTGTGCTGAAATTTACTGTCACTTGTTACTATGGAAAATAATCCTTTGAGGGGCTTGTTCGGCGTATCTTCACCCCGACCAGAAGCACAAAGAGATGATCCTCAACCTACTGAACCTACTGAAACTATTTATTATGAAATTCCTTCGGGTATGATAGAGAAACTGCTAGCTAATCCTTATGCAGGAGATGGAATACTACATCCTGATTTGCATCTAATCTATGTGGATGAAGTTTGTGGATTATTTAAGCTTGAAGGTTTTCCCGAGGATGATGTCAAGAAGAAGGTCTTTCCTTTATCTTTGAAGGAGAAGGCATTGACATGGTATAGGCTATGTGATGATATTGGATCATGGAACTACAACCGATTGAAATTGGAATTTCATCAGAAGTTTTATCCTATGCATCTGGTTCATCGTGATCGGAATTATATTTATAATTTTTGGCCTCGTGAAGGAGAAAGTATCGCTCAAGCTTGGGGGAGGCTTAAGTCAATGTTATATTCATGCCCCAATCATGAGCTCCCAAGAGAAATTATTATTCAGAATTTTTATGCTCGGCTTTCTCGTAATGATCAATCCATGGTCGATACTTCTTGTACTGGTTCCTTTATGAAGAAAGATATTGAATTCAAATGGGACTTATTGGAAAGAATTAAACGCAACTCTGAAGCTTGGGAACTCGACGAAGGTAAGGAGTCAGGTATAAACCTTAAGTTTGATTGTGTTAAATCCTTTATAGTCACCGATGCTTTTCATGAATTTAGCACTAAATATGGACTTGACTCTGAGATAGTAGCTTCTTTCTGTGAATCTTTTGCTGCTCATGTTGATCTCCCTAAGGAGAAGTGGTTTAAATATCATCCTCCCATTGAAGTGAAAGTAGTTGAACCTATTAAAGTTGAAGAAGAAACTATTATTTATAATGTTGATCCTATTATTCCTATTGCTTATATTGAGAAACCACCCTTCCCTGTTAGAATAAAGGAACATGCTAAAGCTTCAACTGTGGTTCGTAAGAGTTATACTAGAACACCTACACCCCCTGAACAAATCAAAGTTGAGCCTAGTATTGCTATGGTTAAAGATCTCTTGGTTGATAATATTGATGGGCATGTTATTCATTTCTGTGATGAAGCTACTAGAATTGCTAGACCTGATACTAAAGATAAACATAGAGCTATTGTTGGCATGCCTGTTGTTTCTGTTAAAATAGGAGATCATTGTTATCATGGCTTGTGTGATGTGGGTGCTAGTGTGAGTGCAATTCCCTTCACCTTATATCAATAAATTATGAATGATATTGCACCAGCTGAATTAGAGGAAATTGATGTTACCATTAAGATTGCTAATAGAGATACTATAGCACCAGTTGGGATTGTTAGAGATGTTGAAGTCTTGTGTGGGAAAATAAAGTATCCTACTGATTTTCTTGTTCTTGGTTCCGCACAAGATGATTTTTGTCCCATTATATTTGGTAGACCTTTCTTGAATACTGTTAATGCTAAGATAGATTGTGAGAAAGAAACTGTTACTGTAAGTTTTGGGGATGTGTCTCATGAGTTCAATTTCTCTAAATTTCGTAGACAACCCCATGACAAAGAATTGCCTAGTAAAGATGAAATTATTGGTCTTGCTTCTATTGATGTGCCTCCTACTGATCCCTTAGAACAATATCTGCTAGACCATGAAAACGATATGCATATGAATGAAAGGAATGAAATAGATAAGATTTTCTTTGATCAGCAGCCTATTTTGAAACACAACCTGCCTATTGAAATACTTGAGGATCCTCCTCCACCCAAGGGTGATCCCGTGTTTGAGCTTAAACAATTACCGGATACTCTGAAATATGCTTATCTTGATGAAAAGGAGATATATCCTGTTATAATTAGTGCTAACCTTTCAGATCATGAAGAAAAGAGATTATTGAAAACTCTGAGGAAGCACCGTGCTGCTATTGGATATACTCTTGATGATCTTAAGGGCATTAGTCCCACTCTATGTCAGCATAAAATTAATATGGAGCCTGATGCTAAACCAGTTGTTGATCACCAACGACGGTTAAATCCCAAAATGAAAGAAGTGGTAAGAAATGAAATACTAAAGCTTCTGGAGGCAGGTATAATTTATCCTATTGCTGATAGTAGATGGGTTAGTCCCGTTCATTGTGTTCCTAAGAAAGGAGGTATTACCGTTGTTCCTAATGATAAAAATGAATTGATCCCGCAAAGAATTGTTACAGGATATAGAATGGTAATTGATTTTAGGAAATTAAATAAAGCTACTAGGAAAGATCATTACCCTCTACCTTTTATTGATCAAATGCTACAAAGACTATCCAAACACACATATTTTTGCTTTCTAGATGGTTATTCTGGTTTCTCTCAAATACCTGTGTCAAAAGAGGATCAAGAAAAGACAACTTTTACTTGTCCTTTTGGTACCTTTGCTTATAGACGTATGCCTTTTGGTTTATGTAATGCACCTGCTACCTTTCAAAGATGTATGACTGCTATATTCTCTGACTTTTGTGAAAAGATTGTTGAGGTTTTCATGGATGATTTTTCCGTTTACGGAACTTCTTTTGATGATTGCTTGAGCAACCTTGATCGAGTTTTGCAGAGATGCGAAGAAACTAATCTTGTCTTGAATTGGGAAAAGTGCCACTTTATGGTTAATGAAGGAATTTTCTTGGGGCACAAAATCTCCAAAAGAGGTATTGAAGTTGATAAAGCTAAAGTTGATGCTATTGAAAAAATGCCGTGCCCTACGGATATCAGAGGTATAAGAAGTTTCCTTGGTCATGCTGGTTTCTATAGGAGGTTTATTAAAGACTTCTCTAAGATTTCTAGGCCTCTCACTAATCTTTTGCAAAAAGATGTTCCATTCGTTTTTGATGATGATTGTGTAGAGGCATTTGAAATTCTTAAGAAAGCCTTGATTTCTGCACCTGTTGTTCCACCACCTGATTGGAACCTACCCTTTGAAATTATGTGTGATGCTAGTGATTATGCCGTTGGTGCTGTTCTAGGACAAAGAGTTGATAAGAAATTAAATGTTATCCATTATGCTAGTAAAACTCTAGACAGTGCTCAAAGAAACTATGCTACCACTGAAAAGGAATTTTTAGCAGTTGTGTTTGCTTGTGATAAGTTCAGACCTTACATTGTTGATTCCAAAGTAACTGTTCACACTGATCATGCTGCTATTAAATATCTTATGGAAAAGAAAGATGCTAAACCTAGACTTATTAGATGGGTTCTTCTGTTACAAGAATTTGATTTGCATATTATTGATAGAAAGGGTGCTGAGAACCCCGTAGCAGACAACTTGTCTAGGTTAGAAAATGTTCTTGATGACCCACTACCTATTGATGATAGCTTTCCTGATGAACAATTAGCTGTCATAAATGCTTCGCGTAATACTCCATGGTATGCTGATTATGCTAATTACATTGTTGCTAAATTTATACCACCTAGTTTCACATACCAACAAAAGAAAAGGTTCTTCTATGATTTAAGACATTACTTTTGGGATGATCCACACCTTTATAAAGAAGGAGTAGATGGTGTTATTAGACGTTGTGTACCTGAGCATGAACAGGAACAGATCCTTCACAAGTGTCATTCTGAGGCCTACGGAGGACACCACGCTGGAGATAGAACTGCACATAAGGTACTACAATCTGATTTTTATTGGCCTACTCTCTTCAAGGATGCTCGTAAGTTTGTCTTGTCTTGTGATGAATGTCAAAGAATTGGTAATATTAGTAGACGTCAGGAAATGCCTATGAATTACTCACTTGTTATTGAACCATTTGATGTTTGGGGTTTTGATAATATGGGACCTTTTCCAAAGTCTAACGGGTATACTCATATTCTAGTTGCTGTTGATTATGTTACTAAGTGGGTAGAAGCTATTCCAACTAGTAGTGCTGATCATAACACTTCTATTAAAATGCTTAAAGAAGTTATTTTCCCCAGATTTGGAGTCCCTAGATATTTAATGACTGACGGTGGTTCACACTTTATTCATGGTGCCTTCCGTAAATTGCTTGCTAAGTATGGTGTTAATCATAGAATTGCATCTCCTTATCATCCTCAGTCTAGTGGTCAAGTAGAATTGAGCAATAGGGAAATTAAATTTATCTTGCAGAAGACTGTTAATAGATCCAGAAAGAATTGGTCTAACAAACTTGATGATGCATTATGGGCTTACAGAACTGCTTACAAAAACCCAATGGGTATGTCTCCGTATAAAATGGTTTATGGTAAAGCATGCCACTTACCTCTAGAACTAGAACATAAAGCTTATTGGGCAATTAAAGAGCTCAACTATGATTTCAAACTTGCTGGTGAGAAGAGGTTATTTGACATTAGCTCACTTGATGAATGGAGAACCCAGGCCTATGACAATGCCAAGTTGTTTAAAGAAAGAGTTAAGAGATGGCATGATAAAAGGATACAAAGGAGTGAATTCAATGTAGGTGACCATGTCTTGCTATACAATTCTCGTTTAAGATTTTTTGCAGGAAAACTTCTCTCTAAATGGGAAGGGCCTTACATTATCGAGGAAGTATATCGTTCCGGTGCCATCAAGATCAACAACGCCGAAGGCACAAATCCTAAGGTGGTAAACGGGCAAAGAATCAAACATTATATCTCAGGTACTCCCATAAATGTTGAAACCAATATTATCAATACCATGACTCCGGAGGAGTACATTAGGGAGACCTACCAGAACGTTTCAGACTCCGAAAAGGAATAGGTATGTGTTACGGTAAGCAAACCGACTCCAAAACTTTTCCAATAGCAATTTTTATCCGTTTTGGAATATTTAATAAATTAGGAAAATTTAAAGTAGTCCGAAGAGTGCACGAGGAGGCGACAAGCCAGGGGGGCGCGCCCCTGTGGCTTGTGGCCACCCCGTGTACCCTCCGGACTCCGTTTTCTTGTGGTGTACTCCTTCAGGTCGGTAAAAATTCATTATATAATCACCCAAAGGTTTGGACCTTCGTATCACAACAATACCTCCTATTTTCGTTTTGAGCTGTTTCTGCAGCAGATTTAGAGCGAGATGTCTTCGCAAGAGTCGGTCGGGGAGAGCCATGCCTCTCACCTGACACCGGGGCCCGGAGCATTTAGCGGAGCAAATCACTTCGGACAGGCCACGGAGGAAGAGATGGAGGCCGACTTGAAAAGGATGGATGCTATCGAGGAAGACCAAGAAGTTACCTCTCGTCTACAACCTGGAGCCATGTTGGAAGAACTTCAGAGCTCAGCAATTCCGAATTCGGTTATCCCTCCCAATGCTAAATTTCTTACTTATAAAAATATGAAAAAGAGTGTTGCTTCTTCCCCCGCAGCAATGAAACATCCATGGGTTATGGGAGCTCTAACCGTCACTGGAAAACTTCGCAAGGAAATAATGGATCTCAGACAGCAAAATAACAAGCTTGAGGATGAGAATCGCATTCTGAGGGGCATCATCGCCAAGAATATAACGACGCCACCTCCGAAGAAAGACAACTAAACACATGGGTATGGGAACTCCCCTTGGCTTTTGCCAAGCTTGGGGGAGGTGCCCCGGTATCGTATCACCATCACATCTTTTACTTTTATCGTTTTTCTTAGTTCGATCGTTTTGGTTATATCTTGATCTAGGAGAATAAGGTCTTTAGTGTGATCTAGTTTTGAATTTTGCTTTTTGTTCCCCTTATGTAAGCGAGTCTGAGAGTTATATAATAAAAAGTAGTTTTGAGTTGAGGGCTTTGCTTGCTTGCTATGATCTTGAGAAAAAGAAATAGAAAGAAGTATAAAATAAAAGCAAAGAGTATATATGATGATCTTATGGGGGGTGATGACTTCACATATAAGAAGTATGTCGATTGAAATTTGTTGTGAGTTGACAAACATAGCGATTGGTCATTGTTGCAATTAAAAGGAAGTAATAAAGAAAGAGAGGTTCACATATAAATATATTATCTTGGACATCTTTTATGATTGTGAGCACTCATTAAAATATTATATGCTAAGAAGTTGATGTTGGACAAGGAAGACAACATAATGGGTTATGTTTGCTTATTTCCGAATAGAAGTTATATGGTTATAGATCCTTTAACATGTGACGCTTGCTTCCACCCCATATCAGCCAAAACTTCCGCACCAAGTAGAGATACTAATTGTGCATCCAAACACCCTTAACCCAGTTTTGCCATGAGAGTCCACCATACCTACCTATGGATCGAGTAAGATCCTTCAAGTAAGTTGTCATCGGTGCAAGCAATAAAAATTGCTCTCTAAATATGTATGATCTATTAGTGTGAGGAAAATAAACTTTATACGAACTTGTGATATGGAAGAAATAAAAGTGACAGACTGCATAATAAAGTTCTTTATCACAAGGGGCAATATAAAGTGACGTTCTTTTGCATTAAGGGATTGCGCATCCAACTATAAAAGCGCATGACAACCTCTGCTTCCCTCTGCGAAGGGCCTATCTGTTACTTTTACTTTCTAGTACTTACCTTTATGCAAGAGTCGTGGTGATCTTCACCACTTCCTTTATTTCGCCTTTCTCTCTTGGCAAGCGTCATGTGTTGGGGAATGATCTAGACACATATATCCACTCGGATGTGGGTGATCATGAGCTATTTCTTTTGACATTACCCTTGAGGTAAATAGTGGGGAGGCGAAACTATAATCCCCTATCTTTCTCTGTGTCCGATTGAAGCTTTGACCTCATAGGTACCGCGTGAGTGTTAGCAATTATGAAAGACTAAAAGATGATTGAGTATGTGGATTTGCTTTACAAGCTCTTATATTGACTCTTTCCGATGTTATGATAAATTGGAATTGCTTCAATGACTAAGATCATAGTTTGTTGGTTCTCAATAGAGTTCTTGATTCATACTTTACATTGTGAATGAATTGTTACTTTAGCATAAGAAATTATATGTCAATATATGTTGCTGTTCTAAAGATGACCATGATGCCTTCATGTCCGTATTTTATTTTATCGACACCTCTATCTCTCAACATGTGGACATATTTATCGATTTCGGCTTTCGCTTGAGGACAAGCGAGGTCTAAGCTTGGGGGAGTTGATACGTCCATTTTGCATCATGCTTTTATATTGATATTTATGGCATTATGGGCTGTTATTACACATTATGGTACAATACTTATGCCTTTTCTCTCTTATTTTACAAGGTTTACATGAAGAGGGAGAATGTCGGCAGCTGGAATTCTGGACTGGAAAAGGAGCAAATATGAGAGACCTATTCTGCACAACTCCAAAAGTCCTGAAAAGTTACGGAGAATTATTTTGGAATATGTGAAAAATATTGGGCGAAAGAAATACCAGAGGGGACCCACTAGGAGGTCACAAGCCGGGGGGCGCGCCCTACCCCCCTGGGCGCGCCCCTGTGGCTTGTGGGCCCCCTGGCAGACCTTCGGTGCCCATCTTCTGCTATATGGAGGGTTTTGACCTGGAAAAAATCATAAGAGAGCTTTCGGGACGAAGCACCGCCGTCTCGAGGCGGAACTTGGGCACAACCAATCTAGGGCTCCGGCGGAGCTGTTCTGCCGGGGAAACTTCCCTCCCGGAGGTGGAAATCGAAGCCATCGTCATCACCAACGATCCTCTCATCGAGAGGGGGTCAATCTCCATCAACATCTTCACCAGCACCATCTCCTTTCCAAACCCTAGTTCATCTCTTGTATCCGATCTTTGTCTCAAAACCTCAGATTGGTACCTGAGGGTTGTTAGTAGTGTTGATTACTCCTCGTAGTTGATGCTAGTTGGTTTACTTGGTGGAAGATCTTATGTTCAGATCCTTAATGATAATTAATACTCCTCTGATTATGAACATGAATATGCTTTGTGAGTAGTTACATTTGTTCCTGAGGACATGGGATAAGTCTTGTTATAAGTAATCATGTGAATTTGGTATTCGTTCGATATTTTGATGAGATGTATGTTGTCTCTCCTCTAGTGGTGTTATCTGAACGTCGACTAAATGACACTTCACCATTATTTGGGCCTAGGGGAAGGCATTGGGAAGTAATAAGTAGATGATGGGTTGCTAGAGTGACTGAAGCTTAAACCCTAGTTTATGCGTTGCTTCGTAAGGGGCTGATTTGGGTCCATATGTTTCATGCTATGGTTAGATTTATCTTAATTCTTCTTTTCTAGTTGTGGATGCTTGCGAGAGAGGTTAATCATAAGTGGGAGGCTTGTCCAAGTAAGGACAGCACCCAAGCACCGGTCCACCCACATATCAAATTATCAAAGTAACGAACGCGAATCAAATGAGCATGATGAAAACTAGCTTGACAGAAATTCCCATGTGTCCTCGGGAGTGCTTTGCTTTATATAAGAGTTTGTCCAGGCTTGTCCTTTGCTACAAAAAGGATTGGGCCAACTTGCTGCACCTTTGCTACATTTATTACTTGCTATCCGTTATGAATTATCTTATCACAAAACTATCTGTTACCGATAATTTCAGTGCTTGCGGAGAATACCTTACTGAAAACCGCTTGCCATTTCCTTCTGCTCCTCGTTGGGTTCGACACTCTTACTTATCGAAATTACTACGATAGTGTTGGGTAACGCGACAGAAAACAAAAAATTTCTGACCTACGCACCAGCCCAGGACCACTATGGAGACTGCATACAAGGTTTGATCATTTTCGTTACCGACTCGTAGCGCAGCGGAAGTAGAGTCGATGACAAACGGCGATGCAGATCCCCGCAGCTAGGATTTTACAACCTCCCAACCACGAGGATGTATACCCTCATCTGCCCCGCGGACAGCCCTCCGGGAGGCGGTCGCACAGTCCCCCGGACGGTGTCGCGGACAGCCCTTCGGGAGGACCTCCGAAACTCGGACTGTCACTTGGACAGCCCTTCGGGAGGACCTCCAAAACTCGGAGGGTCATACGGACAGCCCTTCGGGAGGCACTCTCGAACTAAGACCGAAACTACGATCTCTCTACAGAGTTGCACACATATGGTGTCATCTATCCGGCAGGGCTTCGCCGTCCAGAACTAGTTCCTGCCGGAACCCAGACAGCCTTTCGGCTCTACGAAACTATTTCGCTGGGAGGGAGAGAGAATGCCAGATCATGCATGGCTTGTGTATGAGAGTAAGGATGAGGAAGTGGGCTTCCCACTCACCTCTTATTTATAGGAAAACCAAGGGGTAAAGTTGTCATACAAAAAACCCCAAAGTGCCCTTGGAATATCCCTTTCATAAAAGGAATATGCCATATGGGAGTGCCATGTGGAGCACCATGGTGCCCCACCTCCTTGGCCGGCCACCCTTGGGGGGTCCCCCATGAGGAGCTTGCTTGCTCCCCAATCCCTTCTAGAAGCCTTTTTGGAAATATCCAAAAAGGTGTTTTTCCACAAATATCCAAAAAGCACTTTCACTATTCACGACGACATTTTTCAGCGTCTGATCAAACTGAAAATATTCATGTGGGCTTAGAACAATTCCAGTACCCACCAAAATAATTTTCACCGCGAGCCGGAACAATTCCGGTCTAGTGATTTCATCTGCGAATAGCATCTGAAGCGGTTTCGGCAGCTCCGGAACATTTCCGGTTTTCATTCCAGAAAATTCCAAAAAGTTTCCAGAACGATTCTGGCACCCTCCAAGAATTATCAGGTATGTGCCAAGACCAATTTGACTTTATGGTATCCCCTGAAACAACTTTTCTAGTTTCACCGAAACTCATCTGGTGACCTCTCTCTGCGGAACTTTTCCGCTGTCCGAAACTTTTCCGGCGTCCGAAACTTTTTCGGTGTTTTTCTCTCAGACTCCCTGTCTAGTATTCAACAGATAGATGACCCTTAAGCGTGTGACCCTATAGGTTCGGTGAAGCATAGACATGACCCGGAACCCCTTCCGATCAATGATCAACATCGGAGCCGTGGACACCCATATCGATCCCTATACCCACACGAATAAATATTCGAGTGAACCTCCAGTTGCCGTGTGCTATTCCTGTTGCTTCGCGATATGTTACAAATACCCGAGGTGAGAAACATCGGCATCCTCGTGGATCAACACTTGTCCACAATGCCAGTTACCTCGTTGCCGGTTTTTGTTCTCTTTTCTCGTTTCTGTGTTCCGGCATCCCTGTGATCAAATCACAATGCGTTTGGCCAGACGATGATGGATACCGTAACACCGAGAGGGCCCAGAGATATCTCTCCATCGTCGGAGGAGCAAATCCGAATCTTGAGCTATCAAGTTACTTGACATACTTTTCCATGAACCCGTAAGCTGCCGTAATAGCCACCCATTTACGGATGACGTTTAACAAACCCCAAAGTTCATGAAGCAAGCATGAAGAAACTCGATACTCTCATTGTCTAAGGAATTATGCAAACGTTAACCATCTCTGTGTTATAAACCATTAACTTATGACGAATGAATCTCATAGCATAACATCAATCGGGTCGATTCAACACAAGTGTTCTACCAACAATTGTGCCCTCAAAATTGCCGGCATAGCCATGCCCATGATCAGGAAAACAGGATCATCATGCAATACTTGAGCCAGTCCTAGAGGCTTGACTAGGAATACATTTTACCGTTTATTATCCCACACGTGCATATGAGTCTTCCTTCGAGCCTCGTGGTTATTGCATACTCGAGAACCATAGCAGTTATAGCATGGAACATAAACCTAATTATGAACAGGGAGATAATCAATAACATTTATTATTGCCTCTAGGGCATATCTCCTACAGACTCCCACATGCACTAGAGTCAATAATCTAGTCAATGCTAATGCACTTTACACCTATGGCATACTGGTGTAAAATATGCTTCGCTTGTGGTATAGCATGATGTCCAACGGATCTGACAACTTCAGCTCCGTGTGTAACTTTGCATATCCTCGCGTTTTCACGCTTTCACAAAATTCATATTTTGTGTGGACTTGGCTTTGCATATGTGTGAATCATTGGTCGAAACCTGATTCCTCAGACTGAGCTATGGAGCAACTATCTGCAATAGTGTCCCATAGACCAAAGCCATCTTGGAACCATACTAAGTTCATGAATGAACTATATGATTCAACAACTTCTTTGTCGCTTCTAAAGCGTCAACATACTTAGCCTTTGTTATAGTATTCGCCACAGTATCTTGTTTGGAACAATTTCCAACCACCGTGCCACCATATTGTGTATCACACAAAACCCTCAATTTAAATCGAAAATCGCATGGAGCATAGATGAAGACTGTATCGATGTAACCTTTGACAACGAACTCTTCATGATCTCCGCTTGCGAGAAAACATGTCATCAGTACTGCTCTAGTACTCAATGACATCTTTCACTGTTGTCCCATGATCAGTACTTTGATCACTATGGTATCTATACTCGCAACAACTTTGGAGTATTGGACATATCTGGTTGTTTTTACATACCATGGAATACATGATTAATCCAAACACAAGAGTGTGTGGAATCTCCATTATGTATTTTACTCGTCAGTGTTTTGGGACACCGAGTCTTGCAAAAACTCTTTCCATGTGACCTCGGCAAGAATCACTCCTTGGCGTTTTAAATGCCAAAAAGTTTTAGCATCTTGTTAATATGTATTCATTGCTTAGCCCCATTAGGTAAATCTATCTCCATAGATCATCATGCCTAATATTGAGGCTATTTAGCCTAAGCACTTCATCGAAAAACTGTTTTCAAATGAAGTCCTAATTCGTGTCAAGAAATTTATTTCCAATTAACAATGTGTCAAGTACACACGGTTTTTAGAAATATTATTATGCTCCCACTTACTTTCTTGAATCACAAGCATCTTCGATACCCATTTGATGAAGTCAAACCCCTTTGACCATTCCATCAAAAACAAAGATTCCAACTCCACTTTGCTCTCTTCTGTCCATCGCTGGAACTCTGAAGTTTGCATACTTACTAGCATCCTCTAGATCGACAAATTACTTTGGACTGTATCACATACAAGTCCTAGGTTTCATTTCCATTAGATGGAAATCCTTTTGTCATCCATGTTTCATATCTCATGATTGAAATATGTATTAATTGCTAGTTCAACCCGAACCGACTTCAAGCATCGCTACGGTGAGACAATCTCATCGTAGTCAACTCCTTGAACTTGTTATTGTAACAAGTCGAGCTTTATGGATAAAACATTTTACCCGTATCAGTTTTTAGTTCCATAAATATTCGTTAGACTCTAAGTCTTCCGAAAGGTGTATCAAGATTTTAATCTCGAATCACTTATATGGAAACTATCTCGGATTGTATTGGCATTTAGCCAATTCCGGAGTCAGGGCCCATCAACGCTTCCTTGTGTATTGTAGGTATACTGTTGTCTAACAACAATATCTCGTTTGCGCACCTGATAGGTTTGCACGAGCTTTGCCTACGTGGTTTAGCTGCAAGTTCGACCGAAGTCCATACATTTTATTGTAGAGACTTCCGTATCAGTCGCAGTAGGAAACTCCGGAATCACTTCCAAGGTTCCTTTCCTTTCACCTGATGACGAAGATACTGGTTATCTCGTCGAGTTGCACTGTCCTCCCACTCACCTTTTGTAAGAACTATTCTCTTTAAAAGTATACCGTTTTGTGGCAAAATCCTTTGCCTCGGTATAGTGGTGGGGAAATACCCAATGACTTGGGATAACCTTACAAAGTAGCACTTGTCTGATTTGGAATTGGTTTGTAACCTTTTACACAAGCCCCATATTCCAAATGTTTAAGAAAAGATATAACATGGTTGGGCGTACCATACCATGACGTCATTTCAACAGACCCGATGGAGTTCTTTTCAGTGTAAAAGCCGCAGTCTCTAAAGCATCACTTTAAAAGGGATAATGGCAAATCTATTTATGTCATCTTTGATCTTACCATGTCATAAATGGTTTGATTACATCTTCATGGACTTTCCACTTGCAGTGGTGTTCCGGGAGGTGCAAGTTATGAAACCCCTTTCACAACTCATCAGACATTCGCTAAACTTGTAACTCAAATATTCCTTTCTGCAATCGAATTGTAGAAACATAATTTTCTTGTTACAACAACTTCTACTTCATTTTTGAAAACCTTATGAATGAATTCAAAAGATCCAGACTTACGTCGCAACAAGTAAATATCCATATATCTACTTGAGTCATTTCTGAAGATAGATAAATCGACTACTTGCAACAACATTTATTGGACTACACACATCATAATGTATGATCACCAATATGTTCTTTGCTCGTTCCTTATGGCCTGTGAACGGTATTTCAGTCATTTCACTTTTCAGACGAAAGTTGCAAGTGTCAGATGATTCAAAATCAAACGACTTCAAAATCCATCATAATGGAATTTTCCATGCGGGTTTCTCCAATGTGACCAAATGCAGTGCCACACTTGTGTGGTATTCTTTTAGTCTTGCGACATTTAGCGTCAGTGTTATGGATGTATCATATTGCCATCAATATTCATAGCATACATCCCATCCTGTATGGAAGCATGGCCCTTCATGTTATTCATAACACCGAACATCATAAGTTCTCTTATGAATAACCTTCTTGCAAAATACCTTATGCAAAGGGCTAGAGTGTATGAAACTCTAAATGAATTATGAAAGTAAATACAGAGGTAATGTATTATTATCAATATTCATAACATACGTCTCATTGATAATGAAAGTATGGCCCTTATGTTATTCATAACACCGAACATCAAAAGTTCTCTTATGAACAACCTTCTTGCAAGATACCTTATGCAAAGAGCTAGAGTGTGAAACTCTAAAATGAACTATGAAAGTAAATACATAGGGAATACACCTATGGAAGGCATAGTAACATTTACTATGTTCCCTGCGTGTATCTAACCTCATTCCTGGCTAGTCTTTCAGGCCATAGTAGTTCTTACATCGAGTTGCAACAGAATGCAATTGAGCGGGTATCTTTGTGATTAACTCACAATACCCAAGAATTAGTGATTAACATGTTTAACCATAATTTCCAAGAACTATATTTTTGACCAGCCTTCTATACATCAAAACCTGTATGACATTCATACATGAGCTGGATATTCCAGTCTTCTTTCCTTTTGCCATTATACTTCTAACAGTTTAACTTTCAGTATTTTTCCTACTCTCAGAAGAAGCATCCAACTTAAGAGTGGCGTTAGCCCCGGACTTCCTAGGCGTGAAAGTCTTACTAACACCCTTCGGACACTTCCTTTCTCTTTAAGTTGTTGTTTTATTCACCTTTCATCATATGACAGGCGTTCTTCTGGATCCCTCTCTTATCAGTCTAATGCATAGTAAACTCCTTTACTAATAGTTTGCAAACAAACATTGCTTTGGATATCTCATATCTTTTAGCCTTTGTTTGTCTCTGAAAATGATTTTCAGATTCCATGAATATCACATAACTATCCAAACTTTCGAAGTTCGGGTCTCATGGAAGCAAACGTATTGCACTTGACTGAAACAGAATTCTAGCTTTTGGATCGAAGGACGAGAGTCACATGATCCATAGCATTAGCGGGAGAATACCGAAAGTATGCGATAGGACAAAGTCCTTCTCGGCACTATTGAGGACAATCCTCACATTACGTTACCAACCGTAAAGTTTTAACCAGATATTTAACAGCTATTCAATTTTAATAGGGAAGGTGGAAACGCGAGCCATTGTTCTACAACTATTATGCAAATCACACTTAGACAGTGTTCAAAATTAATTGCACTGAGAATTAAACAAGTTAATTCTACAGTGCGCTCCCACTCAAATCAATATCTCTCATAATTGATTGTGAGTGATACAAGATCCGCATTTCAATTCAACGCCATTGACGGGTTCATCACTGATGACGTGAATTTCAATCGGTAGGCCAACTTGCCAATCACATCTCTATGTGACTCTTGTTCATCTTTCGATGCGTGTGTTCCGAGCTCATGACTCTCATGCCTGAACGTCAAGACAACCAAGTGATCTCGCTGCGAGGTCTGACCTCACCCGCCTCACACATCCCTAATCGTTCGTACTCATGTGTACATGTCGTACCCCGAAAAGTTAGGTGTCGTGACGGTGCTACACTTGGGAGAACACTAACTACTTGATATTTTTGTGAGAGATCACCCTAATAAAAAGCGACTACCGCGCAATCAAGAAGGGTGCATCATAAGGGATAAACATCTCAGGCAATTCATAATTAGCATGACATGGTATAGCCCCTTCTGACGGAGAAGTCAAACATTTCTTCGTCTTCGGCATTCGCGTTGGTGTTCACCTTCGCGAAGATTGCCACCACCTTGTCGATGCACCAGATAATATTGCTATCTCTATAGCTAATAAAATAAGTGCATTACATAAGGTTGACACGCAGGTCATTAAAGTGCAATCATATGGCTCCAGCCATCATGCCGAATCATGACACGCAGGTCATGTTAATCAATTTACATCATATAGGCATCTCATACATAATCAAATTAATATGAGCACTGCTATACCACATCACATGCACATGCAAACCATCCTGCAAAACCAAGTTAGACGCCTCTAATCGGTTCATGCAAAATTTTATTTTTCGTGGCTTCTAAGGTTTTGACTCAAACCGCAGCTACCAACGTCCATCATCAAGCATGATAATCCAAGTCGCTAGATTAACATTGAGGGGTGTATGAAACACGAGATAATAATATCTCGAGCCCCATACTAAACTTCATCATACGCGTGACCCCCGGGCAGATCACATCTGCATTGCCCTTTCGTCTGCGAAACATCCATCTTTCTCAACTATGGTGGAACCCAAAGAACTGTTAGCACTTAGTTGATCTGTCAATCCGCATACTCAGGAGCAGCATGAAAGGATCGCGGATTGCCAGAACTTTGTGAGATTCCACCATGCCGTCAAGATCAGGACTACGCAAATTCAGGGGAAGCAACAGGAACATCGGGTAACAGATTTCATCTGCTACCCGCACAAATAATTTTCAGCAATAGATCTCATCTACTACCTAATTATATTGTGCAACACCCATACATCTCTATGTATTCTAGATTGCAACCTGCATCTACGCATAGCCTGGCTCTTGATGCCACTGTTGGATAACGCGACAGAAAACAAAAAATTTCCGACCTACGCACCAGCCCAGGACCACTATGGAGACTGCATACAAGGTTTGATCATTTTCGTTACCGACTCGTAGCGCAGCGGAAGTAGAGTCGATGACGAACGGCGGTGCAGATCCCCGCAGCTAAGATTTTACAACCTCCCAACCACGAGGATGTATACCCTCATCTGCCCCGCGGACAGCCCTCCGGGAGGCGGTCGCACAGTCCCCCGAACGGTGTCGCGGACAGCCCTTCGGGAGGACCTCCGAAACTCGGACTGTCACTCGGACAGCCCTTCGGGAGGACCTCCAAAACTCGGACGGTCATACGGACAGCCCTTCGGGAGGCACTCTCGAACTAAGACCGAAACTACGATCTCTCTACAGAGTTGCACACGTACGGTGTCATCTATCCGGCAGGGCTTCGCCGTCCAGAACTAGTTCCTGCCGGAACCCAGACAGCCTTTCGGCTCTACGAAACTATTTCGCTGGGAGGGAGAGAGAATGCCAGATCATGCATGGCTTGTGTATGAGAGTAAGGATGAGGAAGTGGGCTGCCCACTCACCTCTTATTTATAGGAAAACCAAGGGGTAAAGTTGTCATACAAAAAACCCCAAAGTGCCCTTGGAATATCCCTTTCATAAAAGGAATATGCCATATGGGAGTGCCATGTGGAGCACCATGGTGCCCCACCTCCTTGGCCGGCCACCCTTGGGGGATCCCCCATGAGGAGCTTGCTTGCTCCCCAATCCCTTCTAGAAGCCTTTTTGGAAATATCCAAAAACGTGTTTTTCCACAAATATCCAAAAAGCACTTTCACTATTCATGACGACATTTTTCAGCGTCTGATCGAACTGAAAATATTCATGTGGGCTTAGAACAATTCCAGTACCCACCAAAATAATTTTCACCGCGAGCCAGAACAATTCCGGTTTAGTGATTTCATCTGCGAAAAGCATCTGAAGCGGTTTCGGCAGCTCCGGAACATTTCCGGTTTTCATTCCAGAAAATTCCAAAAAGTTTCCAGAACGATTCTGGCACCCTCCAAGAATTATCAGGTATGTGCCAAGACCAATTTGACTTTATGGTATCCCCTGAAACAACTTTTCCAGTTTCACCGAAACTCATCCGGTGACCTCTCTCTGCGGAACTTTTCCGCTGTCCGAAACTTTTCCGGCGTCCGAAACTTTTTCGGTGTTTTTCTCTCAGACTCCCTGTCTAGTATTCAACAGATAGATGACCCTTAAGCGTGTGACCCTATAGGTTCGGTGAAGCATAGACATGACCCGGAACCCCTTCCGATCAATGATCAACATCGGAGCCGTGGACACCCATATCGATCCCTATACCCACACGAATAAATATTCGAGTGAACCTCCAGTTGCCGTGTGCTATTCCTGTTGCTTCGCGATATGTTACAAATACCCGAGGTGAGAAACATCGGCATCCTCGTGGATCAACACTTGTCCACAATGCCAGTTACCTCGTTGCCGGTTTTTGTTCTCTTTTCTCGTTTCTGTGTTCCGGCATCCCTGTGATCAAATCACAATGCGTCTGGCCAGACGATGATGGATACCGTAACACCGAGAGGGCCCAGTGATATCTCTCCATCGTCGGAGGAGCAAATCCCAATCTTGAGCTATCAAGTTACTTGACATACTTTTCCATGAACCCGTAAGCCGCCGTAATAGCCACCCATTTACGGATGACGTTTAACAAACCCCAAAGTTCATGAAGCAAGCTTGAAGAAACTCGATACTCTCATGGTCTAAGGAATTATGCAAACGTTAACCATCTCTGTGTTATAAACCATTAACTTATGACGAATGAATCTCATAGCATAACATCAATCGGGTCGATTCAACACAAGTGTTCTACCAACAATTGTGCCCTCAAAATTGCCGGCATAGCCATGCCCATGATCAGGAAAATAGGATCAACATGCAATGCTTGAGCCAGTCCTAGAGGCTTGACTAGGAATACATTTTACCGTTTATTGTCCCACACGTGCATATGAGTCTTCCTTCGAGCCTCGTGGTTATTGCAGACTCGAGAACCATAGCAGTTATAGCATGGAACATAAACCTAATTATGAACAGGGAGATAATCAATAACATTTATTATTGCCTCTAGGGCATATCTCCTACAGATAGATCCCCTATACTTGGGGGTCATCAGGGGTCCACCGGGGGGGCCCACCCACTCCAGGGGGCCACATGCACCCAAGAGGCAAAAAGGTGGAAGGGTGGGAGGAGTCCATATTGTAGGAGATATGCCCAAGAGGCAATGATAAAAGTTATTATTTATCTCCGTGCTCATAATTATGTTTATGTTCCATGCTATAACTGCCATGGTTCCCGAGCCCGTATATCCATAAAGGCTCTGAGGAAAACCCACGTGCACGTGTGGAATAATAAACGGTAAAAAGTATTCCTAGTCATGCCTCTAAGACTAGCTCAAGTGTTGCATGATGGTTCTGTTTTCCTGATCATGGGCATGACTATGCCGGCAACTTTGAGGGCACAATGTTAGTAGAACACTTGTGTTGAATCGACCCGATTGATGTTATGCTATGAGATTCATTCGTCATAAGT
The DNA here is from genome assembly GCA_039707655.1 of Elymus sibiricus. Classification (NCBI taxonomy): domain Eukaryota; kingdom Viridiplantae; phylum Streptophyta; class Magnoliopsida; order Poales; family Poaceae; genus Elymus; species Elymus sibiricus. The sequence goes on from CM077667.1 coordinate 537,782,350, forward strand.
TAATGGTTAATAACACAGAGAAGTTAATGTTTGCATAATTCCTTAGACCATGAGAGTGTCGAGTTTCTTCATGCTTGCTTCATGAACTTTGGGGTTTGTTAAACGTCATCCGTAAATGGGTGGCTATTACGGAGGCTTACGGGTTCATGGAAAAGTATGTTAAGTAACTTGATAGCTCAAGATTGGGATTTGCTCCTCCGACGATGGAGAGATATCTCTGGGCCCTCTCGGTGTTACGGTATCCATCATCGTCTGGCCAGACACAAGTGTGATTTGATCACAGGGATGCCGGAACACAGAAACGAGAAAAGAGAACAAAACCGGTAACGAGGTAACTGGCATTGTGGACAAGTGTTGATCCACGAGGATGCCGATGTTTTCTCACCTCGGGTATTTGTAACATATCGCGAAGCAACAGGAATAGCACACGGCAACTGGAGGTTCACTCGAATATTCATTCGTGTGGGTATAGGGGTCAATATGGGTGTCCACGGCTCCGATGTTGATCATTGATTGGAAAGTGTTCCGGGTCATGTCTATACTTCACCGAACCTATAGGGTCACATGCTTAAGGGTCATCTATCTGCTGAATACTAGACAGGGAGTCTGAGAGAAATTCACCGAAAAAGTTTCGGACGAAACGGAAACGTTCCGGAGAGGATATCGGAATAGTTCCGGTAAAACTGAAAAGTTGTTTCAGAGGATACCATAAAGTCAGATTGGTTTCGGCACATGCCTGATAATTCTTGGAGGGTGCCAGAATCGTTCTGGAAACTTTTTGGAATTTTCCGGGATGAAAACCGGAAATGTTCCGGAGCTGCCGGAACCGCTTCAGATGCTTTTCGCAGATGAAAATCACTAAACCGGAATTGTTCCGGATCGCATTGAAACTTATTTTAGTGGGTACTGGAATTGTTCTAAGCCCACATAAATATTTTCAGTTCGACCGGACGCTGAAAAATGTCGTCGTGAATAGTGAAATCAGATTTATGGATATGGTTGGAAGTTGGCTTTCCACAAATATCATCCCAAGATATTTTGGGATGACATGGCATTTTGGATATGCCCATCCTACCCCTTGTTTTTCCTATAAATAGAGGGGAGGAGGCAGCCCCATATGCTTCATCCTTGCTCTCACATACACATGCCATGACATTTCTGGCTTCTCTCTCCCTCCCAGCGAAATAGTTTCGTAGAGCCGAAAGGCTGTCTGGGTTCCGGTGGGAACTAGTTCTGGACGGCGAAGCCCTGCCGGATAGATGACACCGTATGTGTGCAACTCTGTAGAGAGATCGTAGTTTCGGTCTTAGTTCGAGAGTGCCTCCCGAAGGGCTGTCCGAGTTACAGTTTGAGTTTCGGGTGTCCTCCCGAAGGGCTGTCCGAGTGACCCGCCCGAAGGGCTGTCCGTGAGGCCTCCCGGAGGGCTGTCCGAGGATCCGTCCGGTGGGACTATCCGAAGGACTGTCCAGAGGCCTCCCGGAGGGCTGTCCGAGGATCCGTCCGGTGGGACTATCCGAGGGACTGTCCAGGGGCCTCCCGAAGGGCTGTCCGAGGATCCGTCCGGTGGGACTATCCGAGGGACTGTCCCGATGCCTCCCGAAGGGCTGCCCGGAGATCCGTCCGGTGAGCTGACGTGGGAGTACATCCTCGCGGTTGGGAGGTTGTAAATCCTAGCTGCGGGGATCTGCACCGCCGATCGTCATCGACTCTACTTCCGCTGCGCTACGAGTCGGTAACGAAACAGATCAAACCTTGTATGCAGTCTCCATAGTGATCCTGGGCTGGTACGTAGGTCAGAAAATTTTTGTTTTCTGCTGCGTTCCCCAACAGTGGCATCAAGAGCCGTGCTATGCGAAGATGCAGGTTACGATCTAGAATACATGAGATGTATGGGTGTTGCACAATATAATTAGGTAGTTGATGAGTTCTATTGCTGAAAATTATTTGTGTGGGTGACAGATGAAGTCTGTTACCCGATGTTCTTGTTGCTTCCCTAGAATTTGCGTTTGCTCAATCTCGAGACAGTATGGTGGAATTTCACAAAGTTCTGGCAATCCGCGATCCTGATTGATCAACGAAGTGCTTCAGTTCTTTGGGTTCCGCCATAGTCAAAAGAAAGATGAAATTCGCAGATGAAAGGGCATTGCAGATATGATCTGCACGGGGGTCATGCGTATGACGAAGTTTAGTATGGGGCTCGAGATTTAATTATCTCGTGTTTCATACACCCCGCGATGTTAATCTAGCGACTTGAATTATCATACTTGATGATAATACGTAGGTAGCTTCGGTTTGTTCGAAACCTTAGAAGCCACGTAAAATGAAATTTGCATAAACCAACTAGAGGCGTCTAACTTGGTTTTGCAGGATGGTTTGCATGTGCATATGATGTGGTATAGCAGTGCTCATATTAATTCGATTATGTATGAGATGACTATATGATGTAAATTAACATGACCTGCGTGTCATGATTCGGCATGATGGCTGGAGCCATATGATTGTCACTTTAATGACCTGCGTGTCAACCTTAAGTAATGCACTTATTTTATTAGCTATAGAGATAGCAATATTATCTGGTGCATCGACAAGGTGGTGGCAATCTTCGCGAAGGTGAACACCGACGCGAATGCCGGAGACGAAGAAATACAAGAGTTCTCCGTCAGAAAGGGCTATACCATATCATGCTATTATGAATTGCCTGAGATGTTTATCCCTTATGATGCACCCTTCTTGATTGCGCGGTAGTCGCTTTTATTAGGGTGATCTCTCACAAAAATATCAAGTAGTTAGTGTTCTCCCAAGTGTAGCACCGTCACGGCACCTAACTTCTCGGAGTGCGCCGTGTCACACGGGTACAAACGATTAGAGAAGTGTGAGGCGGGTGAGTTGAGACCTCGCAGCGAGATCACTTGGTTGTCTTGACGTTCAGGCATGACCGTCATGAGCTCGGAACACATGCATCGAAAGATGAACAAGAATCACATAGAGATGTGATTGGCATGTTGACCTACCGGTTAAGATTTTCGTCATCAGTGGTATTACACCAATGGCGAACAATCGAGATGCGGATCTTGAATCACTCATAATCAATTTTGAGAGATATTGATTTGAGTGGGAGTGCATTTTAGAATTAATTCTTTTAATTCTTAGTGCAATTAATTATGAACTTTGTCTAAAGTGAAATTTGCAAAATGGTTGTAGAATAATGGCTCGCGTTTCCACCTTCCCTGTTAAAATTGAATAAGCTGTTATATGTCTGGTTAAAACATTACGGTTGGTAACGTAATGTGAGGATTGTCCTCTAGAGTGCCGAGAAGGATTTTGTCCTATCGCATACTTTCGGTATTCTCCCGCTAATGCTATGGATCATGTGACTCTCGTCCTTCGATCCAAAAGCTAGAATTCCTTTTCAGTCAAAGTGCAATATGTTTGCTTCCATGAGACCCGAACTTCGAAAGTTTGGATAGTTATGTGATATTCATGGAATCTGAAAATCATTTTCAGAGACAGACAAAGGCTAAAAGATATGAGATATCCAAAGCAATGTTTGTTTGCAAGCTGTTAGTAAAGGAGTTTACTATGCATTAGACTGATAAGAGAGGGATCCAGGAGAACGCCTGTCATATGATGAAAGGTGAATAAAACAACAACTTAAAGAGAAAGGAAGTGTCCGAAGGGTGTTAGTAAGACTTTCACGCCTAGGAAGTCCGGGGCTAACGCCACTCTTAAGTTAGATGCTTCTTCTGAGAGTAGGAGAAATACTAAGAGTTAAACTGTTAGAAGTATAAAGGCAAATAAAAGGAAGACTGGAATATCCAGCTCATGTATGAATGTCATACAAGTTTTTGATGTATAAAAGGCTAGTCAAAAGATATAGTTCTTGGGAATTATGGTTAAACATGTTAATCACTAATTCTTGGGTATTGTGAGTTCATCACAAAGATACCCGCTCAATTGCATTCTGATACAACTCGATGCAAGAACTACTACGGCCTAAAAGACTAGCCAGGGATGAGGTTTAGATACACACAGGGAACATAGTAAATGTTACTATACCTTCCATTGGTGTATTCCCTATGTATTTACTTTCATAATTCATTTTAGAGTTTTACACTCTAGCCCATTGCATAAAGTATCTTGCAAGAAGGTTATTCATAAGAGAACTTTTGATGTTCGATGTTATGAATAACATAAGGGCCATACTTTCATTGTGAGTGAGATGTATGTTATGAATATTGATAATAATACATTACCTCTGTATTTACTTTCATAATTCATTTAGAGTTTCATACACTCTAGCCCTCTGCATAAGGTACTTTGCAAGAAGGTTATTCATAAGAGAACTTTTGATGTTCGGTGTTATGAATAACATGAAGGGCCATGCTTCCATCCAGGATGGGATGTATGTTATGAATATTGATGGTAATATGATACATCCATAACACTGACGCTAAATGTCGCAAGACTAAAAGAATACCACACAAGTGTGGCACTGCATTTGGTCACATTGGAGAAACCCGCATGGAAAATTCCATTATGATGGATTTTGAAGTCGTTTGATTTTGAATCATCTGACACTTGCAACTTTCCTCTGAAAGGTGAAGTGACTAAAATACCGTTTCACAGGCCATAAGGAACGAGCAAAGAACATATTGGTGATCATACATTATGATGTGTGTAGTCCAATAAATGTTGTTGCAAGTAGTGGATTTATCTATCTTCAGAAATGACTCAAGTAGATATATGGATATTTACTTGTTGAGACGTAAGTCTGGATCTTTTGAATTCATTCATAAGGTTTTCAAAATGAAGAAGAAAATATTGTAACAAGAAAATTATGTTTCTACAATTCGATTGCAGAAAGGAATATTTGAGTTACAAGTTTAGCGAATGTCTGATGAGTTATGAAAGGGGTTTCATAACTTGCATCTCCTGGAACACCACTGCAAGTGGAAAGTCCATGAAGATGTAATCGAACCATTTATGACATGGTAAGATCAAAGAAGACATAAATAGATTTGCCATTATCCCTTTTAAAAGGTGATGCTTTAGAGACTGCGACTTTTACACTGAAAAGAGCTCCATCGGGTCTGTTGAAATGACACCATGGTATGGTACGCCCAACCATGTTATATCTTTTCTTAACATTTGGAATATGGGGCTTGTGTAAAAGGTTACAAACCTATTCCAAATCAGACAAGTGCTACTTTGTAAGGTTATCCCAAGTCATTGGGTATTCCCCCACCACTATACCGAGGCAAAGAATTTTGCTGCAAAACGGTATGCTTTTTAAAGAGAATGGTTCTTGCAAAAAGGTGAGTGGGAGAACAGTGCAACTCGATGAGATAAGCAGTATCTTCGTCATCAGATCAAAGAGAAGAAACCTTGGAAGTGATTCCGGAGTTTCCTACTGCGACTGATACGGAAGTCTCTACAATAAAATGTATGGACTTCGGTCGAACTTGCAGCTGAACCACGTAGGCAAAGCTCGTGCAAACCTATCAGGTGCGCAAACGAGATATTGTTGTTAGACAACAGTATACCTACAATACACAAGGAAGCGTTGATGGGCCCTGACTCCAGAATTGGCTAAATGCCAATACAATCCGAGATAGTTTCCATATAAGTGATTCAAGATTAAAATCTTGATACACCTTTCGGAAGACTTAGAGTCTAACGAATATTTATGGAACTAAAGACTGATACGGATAAAATGTTTTATCCATAAAGCTCGACTTGTTGCAATAACAAGTTCAAGGAGTTGACTACGATGAGATTGTCTCACCGTAGCGATGCTTAAAGTCGGTTCGGGTTGAACTAGCAATTAATACATATTTCAATCATGAGATATGAAACATGGATGACAAAAGGATTTCCATCTGATGGAAATGAAACCTAGGACTTGTATGTGATACAGTCCAAGGTAATTTGTCGATCCAGAGGATGCTAGTAAGTATGCAAACTTCAGAGTTCCAGCAATGGACAGAAGAGAGCAAAGTGGAGTTGGAATCTTCGTTTTTGATGAAATGGTCAAAAGAGTTTGACTTCATCAAATGGGTAACGAAGATGCTTATGGTTTCAAGAAAGTAAGTGGGAGCATAATGATATTTCTAAAAACCTTGTGTACCTGACACATTGTTAAATTGGAAATAAATTTCTTGACACGAATTAGGACTTCATTTAAAAATAGTTTTGCGATGAAGTGCTTGGGCTAAACAGCCTTGATATTAGGCATGATGATCTATGGAGATAGATTTACCTAATGGGGCTAAGCAAAATGCATATTGACAAGATGCTAAAACCTTTTAGCATTAAAACGTCAAGGAGTGATTCTTGCCGAAGTCACATGGAAAGAGTTTTTGCAAAACTCGGTGTCCCAAAACATTGATGAGCGAAATACATGATGGAGATTCCACACACTTTCGTGTTTGGATTAATCATGTATTCCATGGTATGTAAAACAACCAGATATGTCCAATACTCCAAAGTTGTTGTGAGTATAGATACCAAAGTGATCAAAAGTACTGATCATGGGACAACAGTGAAAAAGGGTCATTGAGTACTAAAGTAGCACTGATGACATGTTTTCTCGCAAGCGGAGATAATGAAGAGTTCGTTGTAAAAGGTTACATCGATACAGTCTTCATCATTTCTCCATGCGATTTTCGATTAAATTTGAGGGTTTTGTGTAATACACAATACGGTGGCACGGTAAGTTGGAATTGTTCCAAACAGGTTACTGTGGCGAATTCTATAACAAATGGCTAAGTATGTTGACGCTTTAGAAGCGACAAAGAAGATGTTGAATCATATAGTTCATTCATGAACTTAGTATGATTCCAAGATGGCTTTGGTCAATGGAACACTATTGAAGATAGTTGCTCCATAGCTCAGTCATAGGAATCAAGGTTTGACCAGTGATTCACACATATACGAAGCCAAGTGAACACAAAATATGAATTTTGTGAAAGCGTGAAAACGCGAGGACATGCAAAAGATACACACAGAACTGAAGTTGTCAGATCCGTTGGACATCAGGCTATACCACATGCGATGCATAATTTACACCGGTATGCCATAGGTGTAAAGTGCATTAGCATTGACTAGATCATTGACTCTAGTGCAAGTGGGAGTCTGTAGGAGATATGCCCAAGAGGCAATGATAAAAGTTATTATTTATCTCCGTGCTCATAATTATGTTTATGTTCCATGCTATAACTGCCATGGTTCCCGAGCCCGTATATCCATAAAGGCTCTGAGGAAAACCCACGTGCACGTGTTGAATAATAAACGGTAAAAAGTATTCCTAGTCATGCCTCTAAGACTAGCTCAAGTGTTGCATGATGGTTCTGTTTTCCTGATCATGGGCATGACTATGCCGGCAACTTTGAGGGCACAATGTTAGTAGAACACTTGTGTTGAATCGACCCGATTGATGTGATGCTATGAGATTCATTCATCATAAGTTAATGGTTAATAACACAGAGAAGTTAATGTTTGCATAATTCCTTAGACCATGAGAGTGTCGAGTTTCTTCATGCTTGCTTCATGAACTTTGGGGTTTGTTAAACGTCATCCGTAAATGGGTGGCTATTACGGCGGCTTACGGGTTCATGGAAAAGTATGTTAAGTAACTTGATAGCTCAAGATTGGGATTTGCTCCTCCGACGATGGAGAGATATCTCTGGGCCCTCTCGGTGTTACGGTATCCATCATCGTCTGGCCAGACACAAGTGTGATTTGATCACAGGGATGCCGGAACACAGAAACGAGAAAAGAGAACAAAACCGGTAACGAGGTAACTGGCATTGTGGACAAGTGTTGATCCACGAGGATGCCGATGTTTTCTCACCTCGGGTATTTGTAACATATCGTGAAGCAACAGGAATAGCACACGGCAACTGGAGGTTCACTCGAATATTCATTCGTGTGGGTATAGGGGTCAATATGGGTGTCCACGGCTCCGATGTTGATCATTGATCGGAAAGTGTTCCGGGTCATGTCTATACTTCACCGAACCTATAGGGTCACATGCTTAAGGGTCATCTATCTGCTGAATACTAGACGGGGAGTCTGAGAGAAATTCACCGAAAAAGTTTCGGACGAAACGGAAACGTTCCGGAGAGGATATCGGAATAGTTCCGGTAAAACTGAAAAGTTGTTTCAGAGGATACCATAAAGTCAGATTTGTTTCGGCACATGCCTGATAATTCTTGGAGGGTGCCAGAATCGTTCTGGAAACTTTCTGGAATTTTCCGGGATGAAAACCGGAAATGTTCCGGAGCTGCCGGAACCGCTTCAGATGCTTTTCGCAGATGAAAATCACTAAACCGGAATTGTTCCGGATCGCATTGAAACTTATTTTAGTGGGTACTGGAATTGTTCTAAGCCCACATAAATATTTTCAGTTCGACCGGACGCTGAAAAATGTCGTCGTGAATAGTGAAATCAGATTTATGGATATGGTTGAAAGTTGGCTTTCCACAAATATCTTCCCAAGATATTTTGGGATGACATGGCATTTTGGATATGCCCATCCTACCCCTTGTTTTTCCTATAAATAGAGGGGAGGAGGCAGCCCCATATGCTTCATCCTTGCTCTCACATACACATGCCATGACATTTCTGGCTTCTCTCTCCCTCCCAGCGAAATAGTTTCGTAGAGCCGAAAGGCTGTCTGGGTTCCGGTGGGAACTAGTTCTGGACGGCGAAGCCCTGCCGGATAGATGACACCGTATGTGTGCAACTCTGTAGAGAGATCGTAGTTTCGGTCTTAGTTCGAGAGTGCCTCCCGAAGGGCTGTCCGAGTTACAGTTTGAGTTTCGGGTGTCCTCCCGAAGGGCTGTCCGAGTGACCCGCCCGAAGGGCTGTCCGTGAGGCCTCCCGGAGGGCTGTCCGAGGATCCGTCCGGTGGGACTATCCGAAGGACTGTCCAGAGGCCTCCCGGAGGGCTGTCCGAGGATCCGTCCGGTGGGACTATCCGAGGGACTGTCCAGGGGCCTCCCGAAGGGCTGTCCGAGGATCCGTCTGGTGGGACTATCCGAGGGACTGTCCCGATGCCTCCCGAAGGGCTGCCCGGAGATCCGTCCGGTGAGCTGACGTGGGAGTACATCCTCGCGGTTGGGAGGTTGTAAATCCTAGCTGCGGGGATCTGCACCGCCGATCGTCATCGACTCTACTTCCGCTGCGCTACGAGTCGGTAACGAAACAGATCAAACCTTGTATGCAGTCTCCATAGTGATCCTGGGCTGGTACGTAGGTCGGAAAATTTTTGTTTTCTGCTGCGTTCCCCAACACATATTGGAGTAGGACTCCTCCCTAGCCCACCTCCTAGTTGGAGGTGGACTCCACCTCCTTGGCCGGCGGCCAAGGCCCTAGGGGAGACCCTAGGGCGCCTCCTCCCACCCCTTCCTCCTATATATAGTGGAGGTTTGAGGGCAGCCCAACACCTGAAAAGCCACGTGCTGCCCTCTCTCCCTCTAGATCGTTTTCTCCTCTAGATTAGTTTGGTAGATCTCGGCGAAGCCCTGCCGGATTAGTTCACCACCACAGCCACCACGCTGTTGTGCTGCCGGAGAACTCATCTACCTCTCCACCCTCCCTTGCTGGATCAAGGAGGCGGAGATCGTCATCGAGCTGTACGTGTGCTGAACGCGGAGGTGCCGTCCGTTCGGCGCTAGATCGTGATTGGATCGCCGGATGGCTTGCGATTTGGATCGCAAAGACGTTCGACTACATCAACCGCGTTTCTTAACGCTTCCCGCTTAGCGATCTACAAGGGTATGTGGATCCGATCTCCCCTCTCGTAGATGCTCATCTCCATGGATAGATCTTGTATGTGCGTAGGAAAAATTTTGATTACCATGCAACGTTCCCCAACAAGGGTGCCCATGGTATCCGCGGCACAGGAATTATGGTCCGACATACTCCCTCCGTCCCAAAATAAATGGCTTAAGGTTAGTACAATTTTGTACTAGAGCTAGTACAAAGTTAAGACGTTATTTTGGGACGGAGGGAGTACATTACATCCAGTTTTATTTTCTACACATACGATTTATTCTCTTTTTTACCGACATTATAACGGCCACCCATTCTCCACGAAACTGAACACAGGTGTACAATGGGCACCCACGTTTCATAACCCCAAATTTCTGATTTTTTATTTAATGCTATTTGTATAGGGGTGTGTGGCACTTGGGTGTTGCAATGCATTTCCCTATTATATACCCACTATAAATGATTTGAATAAAGAAAACGTATTTTTCTAAAGCATTCACATAAAACATGAATTGACAAGACAAGTTCGCAAAAATGAAAAAGGATTGTGAATTTGAAAAAGTTCATCAAAATTGAAAAAACAAGTTCGTGGATTCGAGAAAAGTTCATCCAATTTTTTTTAAATGCATCGAATTTGAAAAAAGTTCATCGAATTTGAAAAAGTTCATTGAATTTGAAAAAGGGTCATCGATTTTAAAAAATTTCATCAATTTTGAAAAAAAAAAGTTCACCAATTCAAAGAATCATAAATTTAGAAAAAACGTTCATGGATTTTTAAAAACTGTCTAAAAAAGAAAACAAAAAAGGTTGAGAAAAAAAGAATAAACAGATCTGAAGAACAAAATAAAAGAAAAAAAGGACTTTCTTTAGACTAGTGGGCTGATGGCCTGGTTGGTAGAACAAAATAAAAGAAAAAAAGGACTTTCTTACAACGAACGGGTTGCGGGTTTGAACCCCCATGCCTGCATCTTTTTGAAGTTTCGAAAACATGAAAAAATTAGAATGGGTTGGCCCAGCAAGGTATCTCCCTCTCTCTATTTGATTTGATTTGATTACGATTCCTATATATTCCTATTCCTATACTAGTATAGTAGTCGCCTTGATGCGATGACGAACTCGGAACTCCATCAATCGCCTATATATATTGCCTCTCTCATATATAGTACTGTAGTAGTAGATATAATAATACCAGTAATAATTCACCGTTCGGCGAGCGAGGATCCGAAGAAATCCCGTCGATGGCCACGGCGATTCGACACGCGGCGAGGATTCTCCACCGATCGCAGGCGGCCGACCGCCGGCTGTTCCAGACAAAGTTGCCGGTGCGTTGCAACTTCCATCTCGATTCTTCCAACTATCCATTGCCAATCTGTGCTGTGGTCAAGATTTGTTTTTGTTTGGTCGTCTATTATATACTTAGCCAAGGCCCAGCCGTTTATTTTATTTAGTAGATACAGTACATTGTTATTTGTTGCCACCAATGTAAACTGCGTCGAAATTCTGTTCCCCCGGCCCCACCCCCACCCCCACCCCACACACACCAAAGAAAGGAAGAAGAAGAAGAAACAGTCCTATTATCCTTGTGTTGCTTGTAAAAATACAAAACTGATGTTGTTTGTCTACCATTTACCTGGCTGCAGAGGCGCCTCACGGGCGATGAGAAAAAGGTTGCTGCCACTGAGTTGGCTCAGATTCAAGTCAAGAAAGAGGAGCTCTACGATCTGATTGCTGGGTGGGAAGCAAGGTACACTCTCCATGGCAGCTCAGGCCTCAAAAATGTCCAGCTGCTCAGGCATGTTTCTGTACAAGTTGAACCTAAACACGGCGACCCCCGCTGGTAAGATCTCAAGCATTTCCCCGCACACAATGTATATATCCGTCTCTGCTGCTGTTTTTACCTAATCTGTATAACTATTAACATTATTGTTACCATCTCACCTGTAGGCGCTCGTATCGGCGATGGGCGTTCATTCATGACTGCTTGAAACTTGCGGGGTGCCTTCTTGGAGTGCTTCAGGCGCCCGTTGGCAAAATGCACTGTAACGGGTACTTGAAGTGCCAAATAGGGATCGGCCTTCAAACATTCTTTTTTTTCTAGAGGTATAGCTAAGCTTTATTGATCATAGTCCACATGAAGTGATATACAAAAAGGATCATGGGGATGGATCAACCACATATGTCGTCCCTGATCAAGAGTATTTGAAAACTTAGCTAACCTATCTGCATCAGTATTTGACGCGCGACCTTCAAAAGTAAACTTACAATTAACTAAACTAGCTCGCTGCTTTACCTCGCTAATGATACAACCATAAGTACTATTAGTTCCTCTCTCAATGTCAATCACAACCTGCTTTGAGTCGGAGGCGATTATAAAATTTTGAATCATCAAATCTTCTACAAGTGCCAATGCTTCTCTACATGCCATCGCCTCGAGTGTAGCTACATCGGTGACCCCTCGGACCACGAGAGAGGAGCTGCCCAAAAATCGCCCAACATCATCTCTACACACTGCGGATGCTGCACCTCTCATCTCGGACTTTGCCATACTTGCATCCACATGGATTTTTGCAAAACCCTGAGGTGGCGCCCTAGGCCTTGCCACTATTCTCGTAATCTCACTTGACGCCCTTGCCTCCTTTTGTGTTATCGTCTCCAATTCTACTATAAACCTTTTAATGAACTCGTGTGTAGCCGAGGGGCTTTGATAAACCTCTTCGTGTATCACTTTTCTCCGTGCCCACCATATGGCCCATAAGGTGATTGACAACTTAACAAATGTCTCATGTGACAATGAATCAATCGTCGCAAACAGCCACTGCTGGGCACTCGGTTCAGTTGTCTCGCATAAGTGCTCCGCCAACTCACCATCAACAAGTGCCCAAACGCACCTCGCCATATTGCACTCAAGCAAAGAGTGTCTCCAGGAGTCAGTTGCGCCACAAAGAACACAAGTGCTAGTAGTGGACATATTCCTATGAGCCCGTACGTCCTCAGTTGGCAGTGAGTGTCTTGCCAGTCTCCAAAGAAACATACGTAATTTTACTATTATCAAACATTCTAAAACCATCCCAAAATAAGAGGTCGAGCCTTGCTAGTTGGACCGGCCCAAATGTCCCTAAGAGGCCATCACAAGTGCTCGTTTGATCTCTATTCCTCGACCAACACAGGATATAGGATATGAGAAGCTCCTATTTCCAACAACGTAAAGGCGACTAGGATCAAACTCAGGATATCCAACTCGTCCACGAGTCTTGCTAGCCACTAGAGAGAACTTCTGCTCGTGGAAGCAGAAAACATGAACACTTTTTAGAAATAATTTTGAACAATTTGTTTTGTTTCAATTTATTTTTGTAAACTCTGAACAATTTTTGAAATTTCCAAAAAATTCTTTAATATCAGGATTTTTTTAAAACTCAGCAATTTATTGAAACTACATACATTTTTTTGCAAATGCGAACGTTTTCAAAAAAAAATCCGAACATGTTCAACAAAATTTATAACCCTTAACTTTTTTTCCAACTTGTGAATAATTTCAGAGGAGGATAACTTTTTTTCAATTTATGGAAAACTTAAATTGTAAACATTTGCTTGTAATTTTTAAGAAATTTTTAAATTATATTTCCAATGTTGCGAACATTTCTTGAAAAATGAAATGTTTTATTTTTGAAAATCTATTTTAAATATTTGAACAATTTTTAAATTCCTAAAGTTTGTGGAGAAAATTTTTAAACAGGAACTTTTTTTTCATATTCGGAGATTTATTTCTGCATCGCGGCCTGTGCGAACCCCGATAGTTATCCATGCAGCATCCTATAGGGAGAAGCCCTGAATGCACTAACGACACATTTGTTTTCTACGGTTTAAGCGACATTTAGAACATCTCGTGCGGACCCGTATAATACCCCGATCCGCAAAATAACCGTTAAAATACGGGTCCGCGCGAAAAAAGTTGTCCGATCAGACCCCGTATCGGGCCGCGACCTGTAAAAATTTTTGCGGGGCGCGGCAAAAGTTCGCCCTCGACCTTTAGATTCACGGGGTGGGAGGCCGACCCGAACTCGCCCCCTATCCGCAGCGAGATTTGGCGCGAGGGAAATTTCCGCGTGGCCGTTCACGCTTCCCACCCCCTTCGTCGCCATTGCCCCGCCTCCGCCCGCTCCGGTCCATCTTCCCCGGCCATTCTTCGCCACCATGGAAGCCTCCCAGCCATCCCCCGTCACCGTGGATGCCGCGCACACGCAATCCCCTCTGGTAGATCTCGTCGCCGGCCATGTCTCCCCCGCCGTCGCTCAAGGCACCACTGCGCGTGTCCGCAAGCGGCAGGGGAACGTCATCGTGCTGGGCTGAAATCCGGCTGGCCCCGCTAGGAAGGCATGCGCACCCGGCGCCGCCGCCGCTGCGCGATCTGCCCAGCCGCCGCCGGAGAAGAAGGGTAAGGTTTCGGGCATGAAGCGCAAGAAGGCTCCTACGAAAAGGCCGGCGACTTCATCCTCTCCCTCCGCCCCAGCAAGAGGTACTGCGACGATGCCCTTCAACGGCACTGCTTCCAGCGCAAGCGAGGTGTTCGAAGAAATGGCCGAAAGGTATGCTTCTTCGATTTCTTCTACTTGCTTCGCTTTTCACCATTGCGGTAGCTCGTGACTTGATGACACTCACTGTAGCTCCGTTTCGAATGATGCCACTGCCGAGTTCGCCAACTTGTTGGACACCAACACCGTCGGCATCGATGAAGCCCCGATTGCTGATTTCGATTACAATGAAATGGATGGTGGCGTGGATAGTCACGGTGGTGAAGATAAGGTGGAGGAGATAGACGAGGGGCTGTATGACCAAGCGCAAGCAAAAAAAAGGCGCAAGATCGAAGAACTACACGTTGTTCGAAGACCAAATCTTGATCAAGGCTTGGAGTGCGGTGTCTCTTGATGTGTGCACCGGCACATCTCAAACCGCAAAGAGGTATTGGCAAAGGATCGAAGATCAATACTTCTGCATGATGGCAAGGTATCCCAATAGGACTACACACACCTTTCGGTCACTCCAAGGTCATTGGGACGTGATCAAGCCAATTTGTAGCTGTTGAGCTGCTTGCTTGGAACAAGTTCGTGTAGGAGATATGCCCTAGAGGCAATAATAAATGTTATTGATTATCTCCCTGTTCATAATTATGTTTATGTTCCATGCCATAACTGCAATGATTCTCGAGTCTACAAATAAAACGAGGCTCGGAGGAAGACTCATTTGCACGTGTGGAATAATAAACGGTAAAATGTATTCCTAGTCTGACCTCTAAGACTAGCTCAAGTATTGCATGATGATCCTGTTTTCCTGATCATGGGCATGGCTATGCCGGCAATTTTGAGGGCGCAATGTTGGTAGAACACTTGTGTTGAATCGACCCGAATTGATGTTATGCTATGAGATACATTCGTCATAAGTTAATGGTTAATAACACAGAGATGGTTAATGTTAGCATGATTCCTTAGACCATGATAGTATCGAGTTTCTTCATGCTTGCTTCATGAACTTTGGGGTTTGTTAAACGTCATCCGTAAATGGGTGGCTATTACGGCGGCTTACGGGTTCATGGAAAAGTATGTCAAGTAACTTGATAGCTCAAGATTGGGATTTGCTCCTCCGATGATGGAGAGATATCTCTGGGCCCTCTCGGTGTTACGGTATCCATCATCGTCTGGCCAGACACTTTGTGATTTGATCACGGGGATGCCGGAACACGGGAACGAGAAAAGAGAACAATACCGGTAACGAGGTAACTGGCATAGTGGACAAGGTGTTGATCCACGGGGATGCCAACATGTCTCACCTCGGGTACTTGTAACATATCGCGAAGCAACAGGAATAGCACACGGCAACTGGAGGTTCACTCGAATATTCATTCGTGTGGGTATAGGGGTCAATATGGGTGTCCACGGCTCCGATGTTGATCATTGATCGGAAGGGGTTCCAGGTCATGTCTATACTTCACCGAACCTATAGGGTCACACGCTTAAGGGTCATCTATCTGTTGAATGCTAGACAGGGAGTCTGAGAGAAAATCACCGAAAAGTTTCGGACGCCGGAAAAGTTTCGGTCAACGGAAAAGTTCCGAAGAGAGAGGTCACCGGATGAGTTCCGGTGAAACTGAAAAGTTGTTTCAGAGGATACCATAAAGTCAAATTGGTTTTGGCACATGCCTGATAATTCTTGGAAGATGCCAGAATCGTTCTGGAAACTTTTTGGAATTTTCCGGGATAAAAACCGGAAATGTTCCGGAGCTGCCGAAACCGCTTCAGATGCTTTTCGCAGATGAAAATCACTAAACCGGAATTGTTCCGGATCGCGTTGAGAATTATTTTGGTGGGTATTGGAATTGTTCTAAGCCCACATGAATATTTTCAGTTCGATCAGACGCTGAAAAATGTTGTCGTGAATAGTGAAAGTGGTTTTTGGATATTTTTGGAAAAGTGCCTTTTGGGATATTTTCCCAAAAGGTTTCTAGAAGGGTTGGGGGCTAAGAAAGCCCCTTGGGGGGGCCCCCAAGAGATGGTGGCCGGCCACAATGGGGCTCCTCCATGGAGCCCCCACTTGTTCCTTGGTTTCACCATTAGGTCCTTGGGAAGGACTCCTTTCCATGTGGGTTTTGGGTTTTCTTGTAAAACCACCCTACCCCTTGGGTTTCCTATAAATAGGAGGTGAGTGGGCTGCCATCTCACACATCCTTACTCTCATACACAAGCCATGCATGATCTGGCATTCTCTCTCCCTCCCAGCGAAATAGTTTCGTAGAGCCGAAAGGCTGTCTGGGTTCCGGTGGAAACTAGTTCTGGACGGCGTAGCCCTGCCGGATAGATGATACCGTATGTGTGCAACTCTGTAGAGAGATTGTAGTTTCGGTCTTAGTTCGAGAGTGCCTCCCGAAGGGCTGTCCGTGTGACCGTCCGAGTTTCGGAGGTCCTCCCGAAGGGCTGTCCGAGTGACCGTCCGAGTTTCAGAGGTCCTCCCGAAGGGCTGTCCGCGACACCGTCCGGGGGACTGTGCGACCGCCTCCCGGAGGGCTGTCCGAGGGGCAGATGAGGGTATACATCCTCGCGGTTGGGAGGTTGTAAAATCCTAGCTGCGGGGATCTGCACCGCCATTCGTCATCGACTCTACTTCCGCTGCGCTACGAGTCGGTAACGAAAATGATCAAACCTTGTATGCAGTCTCCATAGTGGTCCTGGGCTGGTGCGTAGGTCGGAAATTTTTTGTTTTCTGCTGCGTTACCTTACAGTGGCATCAAGACCCGTGCTATGCGTAGATGCAGGTTGCGATCTAGAATACATAGAGATGTATGGGTGTTGCACAATATAATTAGGTAGTAGATGAGATCCATTGCTGAAAATTATTTGTGCGGGTACCAGATGAAATCTGTTACCCGATGTTCCTGTTGCTTCCCCTGAATTTGCGTAGTCCTGATCTTGACGGCATGGTGGAATCTCACAAAGTTCTGGCAATCCGCGATCCTTTCATGCTGCTCCTGAGTATGCTGATTGACAGATCAACGAAGTGCTAACAGTTCTTTGGGTTCCACCATAGTTGAGAAAGATGGATGTTTTGCAGACGAAAGGGCAATGCAGATATGATCTGCACGGGGGTCACGCGTATGACGAAGTTTAGTATGGGGCTCGAGATTTTATTATCTCGTGTTTCATACACCCTGGAATGTTAATCTAGCGACTTGGATTATCATGCTTGATGATGGACGTTGGTAGCTTCGGTTTGTTTCAAAACCTTAGAAGCCACGAAAAATAAAATTTTGCATGAACCGATTAGAGGCATCTAAGTTGGTTTTGCAGGATGGTTTGCATGTGCATATGATGTGGTATAGCAGTGCTCATATTAATTTGATTATGTATGAGATGGCTATATGATGTAATTTGATTAACATGACCTGCGTGTCATGATTCGGCATGATGGCTGGAGCCATATGATTGCACTTTAATGACCTGCGTGTCAACCTTATGTAATGCACTTATTTTATTAGCTATAGAGATAGCAATATTATCTGGTGCATCGATAAGGTGGTGGCAATCTTCGCGAAGGTGAACACCGACGCGAATGCCAAAGACGAAGAAATACAAGACTTCTCCGTCAGAAAGGGCTATACCATATCATGCTATTATGAATTGCCTGAGATGTTTATCCCTTATGATGCACCCTTTTGATTGCGCGGTAGTCGCTTTTATTAGGGTGATCTCTCACAAAATATCAAGTAGTTAGTGTTCTCCCAAGTGTAGCACCGTCACGGCATCTTTCCTTTCGGGGTATCACATGGATGCATGGGTACGAACGATTGTACGGGTGTGAGGCGGGTGAGTTGAGACCTCGCAGCGTGATCACTTGGTTGTCTTGACGTTCAGGCATGAAAGTCATGAGTTCGGAACACACGCATCGAAAGATGAACAAGAGTCACATAGAGATGTGATTGGCAAGTTGGCCTACCGATTACAATTCTCGTCACTTGAGATGGATGCATCCTTGGCGTTGAATTGTAATATGGATCTTGAATCACTCACAATCAATTATGAGAGATATTGATTTGAGTGGGAGCGCACTGTAGAATTGAATTCTTTTAATTCTCAGTGCAATTAATTTTGAACATTGTCTAAGTGTGTTTTGCATAATAGTTGTAGAATAATGGCTCGCGTTTCCACCTTCCCTATTAAAATTGAATAGCTGTTAAATATCTGGTTAAAACGTTACGGTTGATAAACGTAATGTGAGGATTGTCCTCAATAGTGCCGAGAAGGACTTTGTCCTATCGCATACTTTCGGTATTCTCCCGCTAAATGCTATGGATCACGTGGCTCTCGTCCTTCGATCCAAAAGCTAGAATTCTATTTCAGTCAAGTGCAATACGTTTGCTTCCATGAGACCCGAACTTCGAAAGTTTGGATAGTTATGTGATATTCATGGAATCTGAAAATCATTTTCAGAGACAGACAAAGGCTAAAATATATGAGATATCCAAAGCATTGTTTGTTTGCAAACTATTAGTAAAAGTGTTTACTGGGCATTTGACTGATAAGAGAGGGATCCAGGAGAACGCCTGTCATATGATGAAAGGTGAATAAAACAACAACTTAAAGAGAAAGGAAGTGTCCGAAGGGTGTTAGTGAAACTTTCACACCTAGGAAGTCCGGGGCTATCGCCACTCTTAAATTGGGTGCTTCTTCTGAGAGTAGGAGAAATACTAAAAGTTAAACTGTTAGAAATATAATGGCAAATAAGAAAGAAGACTGGAATATCCAGCTCATGTATGAATGTCATACAAGTTTTTGATGTATAGAAGGCTGGTCAAAGATATAGTTCTTGGGAATTATGGTTAAACATGTTAATGACTAATTCTTGGGTATTGTGAGTTAATCACAAAGATACCCGCTTGATTGCATTCTGTTGCAACTCGATGTAAGAACTACTATGGCCTGAAAGACTAGCCAGGAATGAGGTTAAGATACACATAGGGAACATAGTAAAAGTTACTGTGCCTTCCATCGGTGTTTTCCCTATGTATTTACTTTCATAATTCATTTTAGAGTTTCACACTCTAGCCCTTTGCATAAGGTATCTTGCAAGAAGGTTGTTCATAAGAGAACTTTTGATGTTCGGTGTTATGAATAACATAAGGGCCATACTTTCATTATGAATGAGACGTATGTTATGAATATTGATATTAATACATTGCCTCTGTATTTACTTTCATAATTCATTTAGAGTTTCATACACTCTAGCCCTTTGCATAAGGTATCTTGCAAGAAGGTTGTTCATAAGAGAACTTTTGATGTTCGGTGTTACGAATAACATAAGGGCCATACTTTCATTATGAATGAGACGTATGTTATGAATATTGATATTAATACATTGCCTCTGTATTTACTTTCATAATTCATTTCGAGTATCATACACTCTAGCCCTTTGCATAAGGTATCTTGCAAGAAGGTTGTTCATAAGAGAACTTTTGATGTTCGGTGTTATGAATAACATAAGGGCCATACTTTCATTATGAATGAGACGTATGTTATGAATATTGATATTAATACATTGCCTCTGTATTTACTTTCATAATTCATTTAGAGTTTCATACACTCTAGCCCTTTGCATAAGGTATTTTGCAAGAAGGTTATTCATAAGAGAACTTTTGATGTTCGGTGTTATGAAAAACATGAAGGGCCATGCTTCCATACAGGATGGGATGTATGCTATGAATATTGATGGTAATATGATACATCCATAACACTGACGCTAAATGTCGCAAGACTAAAAGAATACCACACAAGTGTGGCACTGCATTTGGTCACATTGGAGAAACCCGCATGGAAAATTCCATTATGATGGATTTTGAAGTCATTTGATTTTGAATCATCTGACACTTGCAACTTTCCTCTGAAAAGTGAAGTGACTGAAATACCGTTCACAGGCCATAAGGAACGAGCATAGAACATATTGGTGATCATACATTATGATGTGTGTAGTCCAATAAATGTTGTTGCAAGTAGTGGATTTATCTATCTTCAGAAATGACTCAAGTAGATATATGGATATTTACTTGATGAGACGTGAGTCTGGATCTGTTGAAATCATTCGAAAGGTTTTCAAAATGAAGTAGAAGTTATTGTAACAAGAAAATTATGTTTCTACAATTCGATTGCAGAAAGGAATATTTGAGTTACAACTTTAGCGAATGTCTGATGAGTTATGAAAGGGGTTTCATAACTTGCACCTCCTGGAACACCACTGCAAGTGGAAAGTCCGTGAAGATGTAATCAAACCATTTATGACATGGTAAGATCAAAGATGACATAAATAAAATTGCCATTATCCCTTTTAAAGTAATGCTTTAGAAACTGTGGCTTTTACACTGAAAAGAGCTCCATCAGGTCTGTTGAAATGATGCCATGGTATGGTACGCCCAACCATGTTATATCTTTTCTTAACATTTGGAATATGGGGCTTGTGTAAAAGGTTACAAACCTATTCCAAATCAAACAAGTGCTACTTTGTAAGGTTATCCCAAGTCATTGGGTATTCCCCACCACTATACCGAGGCAAAGGATTTTGCCGCAAAACGGTATGCTTTTAAAGAGAATAGTTCTTACAAAAGGCGAGTGGGAGGACAGTGCAACTCGACGAGATAACCAGTATCTTCGTCATCAGATCAAAGGAAAGAAACCTTGGAAGTGATTCCGGAGTTTCCTACTGCGACTGATACGGAAGTCTCTACAATAAAATGTATGGACTTCAGTCGAACTTGCAGCTGAACCACGTAGGCAAGGCTCGTGCAAACCTCTCAGGTGCGCAAACGAGATATTGTTGTTGGACAACAGTATACCTACAATACATAAGGTAGCGATGATGGGCCCTGACTCCGGAATTGGCTAAATGCCAATATAATTCGAGATAGTTTCCATATAAGTGATTCGAGATTAAAATCTTGATACACCTTTCGGAAGACTTAGAGTCTAACGAATATTTATGGAACTAAAAACTGATATGGATAAAAATGTTTTATCCATAAAGCTCGACTTGTTGCAATAACAAGTTCAAGGAGTTGACTACGATGAGATTGTCTCACCGTAGCGATGCTTAAAGTCGGTTCTGGTTGAACTAGCAATTAATACATATTTCAATCATGAGATATGAAACATGGATGACAAAAAGATTTCCATCTGATGGAAATGAAACCTAGGACTTGTATGTGATACAGTCCAAAGTAATTTGTCGATCCAGAGGATGCTAGTAAGTATGCAAACTTCAGAGTTCCAGCGATGGACAGAAGAGAGCAAAGTGGAGTTGGAATCTTCGTTTTTGATGGAATGGTCAAAGGGGTTTGACTTCATCAAATGGGTATCGAAGATGCTTGTGATTCAATAAAGTAAGTGGGAGCATAATAATATTTCTAAAAACCGTGTGTACTTGACACATTGTTAATTGGAAATAAATTTCTTGACACGAATAAGGACTTCATTAGAAAATAGTTTTTCGATGAAGTGCTTAGGCTAAATAGCCTCAATATTAGGCATGATGATCTATGGAGATAGATTTACCTAATAGGGCTAAGCAATGAATACATATTGACAAGATGCTAAAACCTTTTAGCATTTAAAACGCCAAGGAGTGATTCTTGCCGAAGTCACATGGAAAGAGTTTTTGCAAGACTCGGTGTCCCAAAACACTGATGAGTAAAATACATGATGGAGATTCCACACACTCTTGTGTTTGGATTAATCATGTATTCCATGGTATGTAAAAACAACCAGATGTGTCCAATACTCCAAAGTTGTTGCGAGTATAGATACCAAAGTGATCAAAAGCACTGATCAAGGGACGACAGTGAAAGATGTCACTGAGTACTAGAATAGTACTGATGACGTGTTTTCTCGCAAGCAGAAATCATGAAGAGTTCGTTGTAATATGTTACATCGATACAGTCTTCACCATTTCTCCATTTGATTTTCGATTTGATTTGAGGGTTTTGTATAATACAGAACATAGTGGCACAGTAGTTGGAAATTGTTCCAAACAAGATACTGTGGCGAATTCTATAACAAAGGCTAAGTATGTTGACGCTTGAGAAGCGACAAAGAATTTGTTGAATCATATAGTTCATTCATGAACTTAGTATGGTTCCAAGATGGCTTTGGTCTATGGGACACTATTGCAGATAGTTGCTACATAGCTCAGTCTGAGGAATCAGGTTTCGACCAATGATTCACACATATGCAAAGCCAAGTCCACACAAAATATGAATTTTGTGAAAGCGTGAAAACGCGAGGATATGCAATGTTACACACGGAGCTGAAGTCGTCAGATCCGTTGGACATCAGGCTATACCATAAGCGAAGCATATTTTACACCAGTATGCCATAGGTGTAAACTGCACTAGCATTGACTAGATTATTGACTCTAGTGCAAGTGGGAGTCTGCAGGAGATATGCCCTAGAGGCAATAATAAATGTTATTGATTATCTCCCTATTCATAATTATGTTTATGTTCCATGCTATAACTGCAATGATTCTCGAGTCTACAAATAAAACGAGGCTCGGAGGAAGACTCATTTGCACGTGTGGAATAATAAACGGTAAAATGTATTCCTAGTCTGGCCTCTAAGACTAGCTCAAGTATTGCATGATGATCCTGTTTTCCTGATCATGGGCATGGCAATGCCGGCAATTTTGAGGGCGCAATGTTGGTAGAACACTTGTGTTGAATCGACCCGAATTGATGTTATGCTATGAGATACATTCGTCATAAGTTAATGGTTAATAACACAGAGATGGTTAATGTTTGCATGATTCCTTAGACCATGAGAGTATCGAGTGTCTTCATGCTTGCTTCATGAACTTTGGGGTTTGTTAAACGTCATCCGTAAATGGGTGGCTATTACGGCGGCTTACGGGTTCATGGAAAAGTATGTCAAGTAACTTGATAGCTCAAGATTGGGATTTGCTCCTCCGACGATGGAGAGATATCTCTGGAACCTCTCGGTGTTACGGTATCCATCATCGTCTGGCCAGACACTTTGTGATTTGATCACGGGGATGCCGGAACACGGGAACGAGAAAAGAGAACAATACCGGTAACGAGGTAACTGGCATAGTGGACAAGGTGTTGATCCACGGGGATGCCAACATGTCTCACCTCGGGTATTTGTAACATATCGCGAAGCAACAGGAATAGCACACGGCAACTGGAGGTTCACTTGAATATTCATTCGTGTGGGTATAGGGGTCAATATCGGTGTCCACGGCTCCGATGTTGATCATTGATCGGAAGGGGTTCCGGGTCATGTCTATACTTCACCGAACCTATAGGGTCACACGCTTAAGGGTCATCTATCTGTTGAATGCTAGACAGGGAGTCTGAGAGAAAATCACCGAAAAGTTTCGGACGCCGGAAAAGTTTCGGTCAACGGAAAAGTTCCGAAGAGAGAGGTCACCGGATGAGTTCCGGTGAAACTGAAAAGCTGTTTCAGAGGATACCATAAAGTCAAATTGGTTTTGGCACATGCCTGATAATTCTTGGAAGATGCCAGAATCATTCTGGAAACTTTTTGCAATTTTCCGGTATAAAAACCGGAAATGTTCCGGAGCTGCCGAAACCGCTTCAGATGCTTTTCGCAGATGAAAATCACTAAACCGGAATTGTTCCGGCTTGCGTTGAAAATTATTTTGGTGGGTACTGGAATTGTTCTAAGCCCACATGAATATTTTCAGTTCGATCAAACGCTGAAAAATGTCGTCGTGAATAGTGAAAGTGATTTTTGGATATTTTTGGAAAAGTGCCTTTTGGGATATTTTCCCAAAAGGTTTCTAGAAGGCTTGGGGGCTAAGAAACCCCCTTGGGGGGCCCCCCAAGAGATGGTGGCCGGCCACAATGGGGCTCCTCCATGGAGCCCCCACTTGTTCCTTGGTTTCACCATTAGGTCCTTGGGAAGGACTCCTTTCCATGTGGGTTTTGGGTTTTCTTGTAAAACCACCCTACCCCTTGGGTTTCCTATAAATAGGAGGTGAGTGGGCTGCCATCTCACACATCCTTACTCTCATACACAAGCCATGCATGATCTGGCATTCTCTCTCCCTCCCAGCGAAATAGTTTCGTAGAGCCGAAAGGCTGTCTAGGTTCCGGCAGGAACTAGTTCTGGACGGCGAAGCCCTGCCGGATAGATGACACCGTATGTGTGCAACTCTGTAGAGAGATCGTAGTTTCGGTCTTAGTTCGAGAGTGCCTCCCGAAGGGCTGTCCGTGTGACCGTCCGAGTTTTGGAGGTCCTCCCAAAGGGCTGTCCGAGTGACAGTCCGAGTTTCGGAGGTCCTCCCGAAGGGCTGTCCGCGACACCGTCCGGGGGACTGTGCGACCGCCTCCTGTAGGGCTGTCCGCGGGGCAGATGAGGGTATACATCCTCGCGGTTGGGAGGTTGTAAAATCCTAGCTGCGGGGATCTGCACCGCCGTTCGTCATCGACTCTACTTCCGCTGCGCTACGAGTCGGTAACGAAAATGATCAAACCTTGTATGCAGTCTCCATAGTGGTCCTGGGCTGGTGCGTAGGTCGGAATTTTTTTTTGTTTTCTGCTGCGTTACCTTACAGTTCGCAATGCACCTCCAAGTGAAACCGTGGAATCCGACTACGTGAGTTCATTTTCACGTCCCAAGTTATGCAAATCATTTGTAGCATTTGAAGTTATTGCATCATTTGACATTATTTTAAATTGTGTAGGACAAAATTTCCCAACAAAGATACAAAGACATGGAAGCTTCCGAAGGCAATTTTTTAAACTAGAGCATTGTTGGGATGCTAAAAAAGTGTGATAAGTGGAGGTTGATTGTGAAAAAATCCCCACCGAAGAGAGGTTCACTTACGAACATTGATGATGATGAAGATGATGATGGCTCACGAAACTTGAACAAGCCCGATGGAGACAACAAGACAAGGGAGAAGATCAAGAGGGAATACGAGGCATCGAGCTTGCGGGACAAGATAGATGCCATGGTGCAATCAAATGAGTTGATGTTGGCGAAGACATTGGAGGCACAGAAAGAGTCAGAGGAGAAGAAGGCACGAGAGAAGCAAGAGAAGTGGTTGCTCAAGGACGAGGGGTTGCGCAAGGCGGCCATTGAGGAGAGAAGAGTCTTTGCCGATGAGACCAAAGCCATGTCCAAGCTTCTTGCCGAGGAGAACAAGATCATGACATTGAACCGCGATGACATGGACGACATCACCAAAGAATGGCATGATATGGCAAGGAGAGACATCTTGAAGAGGAGGATGCTAGCGGCGGTCGGTGGGTGTTTTAGTGCCGGTGATGTTTTCCCATCAGGAGTTGGAACGAGTGCCACTGATGCTTTCAGTGCGCCCGGCGATGCTTTCGGTGCTGGAGTTGGAACAAGTGCCGGTGATGGACTCGGAGGCGGCGATGGCATCGATGGCGCTGGTGCGGAGTGAAGATAATGACGACGGGTGAAAAGCGACCAAGATGATGATGGACGTGGTCGTTGCTTTTGCATGAAGTCCTTTTGCGTTTGTCGTAGAAAACCATGCTTTTATTTGCGCGCGAACTATGTTTTATTCTTCGAATTTGAATTCAATCGTCGGAATTGCTGTCAAATTGGCTAATCTGGGGTTTTCGGTTTGCGGGCCTGTAGGAGATATGCCCTAGAGGCAATAATAAATGTTATTGATTATCTCCCTGTTCATAATTAGGTTTATGTTCCATGCTATAACTGCTATGGTTCTCGAGTCTACAATAACCACGAGGCTCGGAGGAAGACTCATATGCACATGTGGGATAATAAACGGTAAAATGTATTCCTAGTCAAGCCTCTATGACTGGCTCAAGTATTGCATGATGATCCTGTTTTCATGATCATGGGCATGGCTATGCCGGCAATTTTGAGGGCACAATTGTTGGTAGAACACTTGTGTTGAATCGACCCGATTGATGTTATGCTATGAGATACATTCGTCATAAGTTTATGGTTAATAACACAGAGAAGTTAATGTTTGCATAATTCCTTAGACCATGAGAGTGTCGAGTTTCTTCATGCTTGCTTCATGAACTTTGGGGTTTGTTAAACGTCATCCGTAAATGGGTGGCTATTACGGCGGCTTACGGGTTCATGGAAAAGTATGTCAAGGGACTTGATAGCTCAAGATTGGTATTTGCTCCTCCGACGATGGAGAGATATCTCTGGGCCCTCTCGGTGTTACGGTATCCATCATCGTCTGGCCAGACACAGGGTGATTTGATCACAGGGATGCCGGAACACGGGAACGAGAAAAGAGAACAATACCGGCAACGAGGTAACTGGCATTGTGGACAAGTGTTGATCCACGAGGATGCCGATGTTTCTCACCTCGGGTAATTGTAACATATCGCGAAGCAATAGGAATAGCTCACGGCAACTGGAGGTTCACTCGAATATTTATTCGTGTGGGTATAGGGATCGATATGGGTGTCCACGGCTCCGATGTTGATCATTGATCGGAAGGGGTTCCGGGTCATGTCTATGCTTCACCGAACCTATAGGGTCACACGCTTAAGGGTCATCTATCTGCTGAATACTAGACAGGGAGTCTGAGAGAAAATCACCGAAAAAGTTTCGGACGCCGGAAAAGTTTCGGACAGCGGAAAAGTTCCGCAGAGAGGTCACCGGATGAGTTCCGGTGAAACTGAAAAGTTGTTTCAGAGGATACCATAAAGTCAAATTGGTTTTGGCACATGCCTGATAATTCTTGGAGGGTGCCAGAATCATTCTGGAAACTTTCTGGAATTTTCCGGGATGAAAACCGGAAATGTTCCGGAGCTGCCGAAACCGCTTCAGATGCTTTTCGCAGATGAAATCACTAAACCGGAATTGTTCCGGCTCGCGTTGAAAATTATTTTGGTGGGTACTAGAATTGTTCTAAGCCCACATGAATATTTTCAGTTCGATCAGACGCTGAAAAATGTCGTCGTGAATAGTGAAAGTGCTTTTTGGGATATTTTTGGAAAGCCACCTTTTGGGGCTTTGCTCCAAAAGATCTTGGGGATGACATGGATGGATAGGGGCCAATTTTGGGGCCCCACATGAGGGTGTGGCCGGCCACATGGTGGACTCCTTCATGGAGTCCCCCTTGTTCCTTGGTTTCACCTTTTAGGTCCTTGGGAAGGACTCCTTTCCATGTGGGTTTTGGGTTTTCTTGTAAAACCACCCTACCCCTTGGGTTTCCTATAAATAGGAGGTGTGTGGGCTGCCATAAGACACACTCTTGCTCTCATACACAAAGCCATGCATGATCTGGCATTCTTCTCTCCCTCCCAGCGAAATAGTTTCGTAGAGCCGAAAGGCTGTCTGGGTTCCGGCAGGAACTAGTTCTGGACGGCGAAGCCCTGCTGGATAGATGACACCGTATGTGTGCAACTCTGTAGAGAGATCGTAGTTTTGGTCTTAGTTCGAGAGTGCCTCCCGAAGGGCTGTCCGTGTGACCGTCCGAGTTTTGGAGGTCCTCCCGAAGGGCTGTCCGAGTGACAGTCCGAGTTTCGGAGGTCCTCCCGAAGGGCTGTCCGCGACACCATCCGGGGGACTGTGTGACCGCCTCCCGGAGGGCTGTCCGCGGGGCAGATGAGGGTATACATCCTCGCGGTTGGGAGGTTGTAAAATCCTAGCTGCAGGGATCTGCACCGCCGATCGTCATCGACTCTACTTCCGCTGCGCTACGAGTCGGTAACGAAAATGATCAAACCTTGTATGCAGTCTCCATAGTGGTCCTGGGCTGGTGCGTAGGTCGGAAATTTTTTGTTTTCTGCTGCGTTACCCTACAGTGGCATCAAGAGCCGTGCTATGCGTAGATGCAGGTTGCGATCTAGAATACATAGAGATGTATGGGTGTTGCACAATATAATTAGGTAGTAGATGAGATCTATTGCTGAAAATTATTTGTGCGGGTAGCAGATGAAGTCTGTTACCCGATGTTCTTGTTGCTTCCCTGGAATTTGCATATTTCTGATCTTGATAACAGTATGGTGGAGTTTCAATGTTCTGGCAATCCGCGATCCTGATTGATCAACGAAGTGCTAACAGTTCATTGAATTCCACCGTAGTTAAAAAGAAAGATGAAATTTTGCAGACGAAAGGGCAATGCAGATGTGATCTGCACGGGGGTCACGCGTATGACGAAGTTTAGTATGGGGCTCGAGATTTTATTATCTCGTGTTTCATACACCCTGGAATGTTAATCTAGCGACTTGGATTATCATGCTTGATGATGGACGTTGGTAGCTTCGGTTTGTTTCGAAACCTTAGAAGCCACGTAAAATAAAATTTTGCATGGACCGATTAGAGGCGTCTAACTTGGTTTTGCAGGATGGTTTGCATGTGCATGTGATGTGGTATAGCAGTGTTCATAATAATTTGATTATGTATGAGATGACTATATGATGTAAATTGATTAACATGACCTGCGTGTCATGATTCGGCATGATGGCTGGAGCCATATGATTGCACTTTAGTGACCTGCGTGTCAACCTTATGTAATGCACTTATTTTATTAGCTATAGAGATAGCAATATTATCTGGTGCACCGACAAGGTGGTGGCAATCTTCGCGAAGGTGAACACCAACGTGAATGCCGAAGACGAAGAAATGAAAGACTTCTCCGTCAGAAAGGGCTATACCATATCATGCTATTATGAATTGCCTGAGATGTTTATCCCTTATGATGCACCCTTCTTGATTGCGCGGTAGTCGCTTTTATTAGGGTGATCTCTCACAAAAATATCAAGTAGATAGTGTTCTCCCAAGTGTAGCACCGTCACGGCACCTAACTTTTCGGGGTACGCCATGGATGCATGGGTGCGAACGATTAGGGATGTGTGAGGCGGGTGAGTTGAGAGCTCGCAGCGAGATCACTTGGTTGTCTTGACGTTCAGGCATGAGTGTCATGAGCTCGGAACACACGCATCGAAAGATGAACAAGAGTCACATGGAGATGTGATCGGCAAGTTGGCCTACCGATTAAAATTCCCGTCATGAGATGATGATTCTATGGCGATGAATTGAAGTCTGGATCTTGTATCACTCAAAATCAATTATGAGAGATATTGATTTGAGTGGGAGCGCACTGTAGAATTAACTTGTTTAATTCTCAGTGCAATTAATTATGAACCCTGTCTAAGTGTGATTTGCATAATAGTTGTAGAATAATGGCTCGCGTTTCCACCTTCCCTGTTAAAATTGAATAGCTGTTAAATATCTGGTTAAAACTTTACGGTTGGTAACGTAATATGAGGATTGTCCTCAAGAGTGCCGAGAAGGACTTTGTCCTATCGCATGCTTTCGGTATTCTCCCGCTAATGCTATGGATCATGTGACTCTCGTCCATCGATCCAAAAGCTAGAATTCCTTTTCAGTCAAAGTGCAATATGTTTGCTTCCATGAGACCCGAACTTCGAAAGTTTGGATAGTTATGTGATATTCATGGAATCTGAAAATCATTTTCAGAGAAGGACAAAAGCTAAAAGATATGAGATATCCAAATCAATATTTGTTTGCAAACTGTTAGTAAAGGAGTTTACTATGCATTAGACTGATAAGAGAGGGATCCAGAAGAACGCCAGTCATATGATGATGGTGAATAAAACAACAACTTAAAGAGAAAGGAAGTGTCCGAAGGGTGTTAGTGATGCTTTCACGCCTAGGAAGTCCGGGGCTAACGCCACTCTTAAGTTGGGTGCTTCTTCTGAGAGTAGGAGAAATACTGAAAGTTAAACTGTTAGAAGTATAATGGCAAAAGGAAAGTAGACTGGAATATCCAGCTCATGTATGAATGTCATACAAGTTTTTGATGTATAGAAGGCTGGTCAAAGATATAGTTCTTAGGAATTATGGTTAAACAAGTTAATCACTAATTCTTGGGTATTGTGAGTTAATCAAAAAGATACCCGCTCGATTGCATTCTGTTGCAACTCGATGTAAGAACTACTATGGCCTGAAAGACTAGCCAGGAATGAGGTTCAGATACATGCAGGGAACATAGTAAATGTTACTATGCCTTCCATCGGTGTATTCCCTATGTATTTACTTTCATAATTCATTTTAGAGTTTTACACTCTAGCCCATTGCATAAAGTATCTTGCAAGAAGGTTATTCATAAGAGAACTTTTGATGTTCGATGTTATGAATAACATAAGGGCCATACTTTCGTTATGAATGAGACGTATGTTATGAATATTGATAATAATACATTACCTCTGTATTTACTTTCATAATTCATTTAGAGTTTCATACACTCTAGCCCTTTGCATAAGGTATTTTGCAAGAAGGTTATTCATAAGAGAACTTTTGATGTTCGGTGTTATGAATAACATGAAGGGCCATGATTCCATACAGGATGGGATGTATGCTATGAATATTGATGGTAATATGATACATCCATAACACTGACGCTAAATGTCGCAAGACTAAAAAAAAAATACCACACAAGTGTGGCACTGCATTTGGTCACATTGGAGAAGACCGCATGAAAATTCCATTATGATGGATGTCGAAGTCGTTTGATTTTGAATCATCTGACACTTGCAACTTTCCTCTGAAAAGTGAAGTGACTGAAATACCGTTCACAGGCCATAAGGAACGAGCAAAGAACATATTGGTGATCATACATTATGATGTGTGTAGTCCAATAAATGTTGTTGCATGTAGTGGATTTATCTATCTTCAGAAATGACTCAAGAAGATATGTGGACATTTACTTGTTGAGACGTAAGTCTGGATCTTTTTGAATTCATTCATAAGGTTTTCAAAAATGAAGTAGAAGTTGTTGTAACAAGAAAATTATGTTTCTACAATTCGATTGCAGAAAGGAATATTTGAGTTACAAATTTAGCGAATGTCTGATGAGTTGTGAAAGGGGTTTCATAACTTGCACCTCCCGGAGCACCACTGCAAGTGGAGAGTCCGTGTAGATGTAATCGAACCATTTATGACATGGTAAGATCAAAGATGACATAAATAAATTTGCCATTATCCCTTTTATAGAGTGATGCTTTAGAGACTGCGGCTTTTACACTGAAAAGAGCTCCATCAGGTCTGTTGAAATGACGCCATGGTGTGGTACGCCCAACCATGTTATATCTTTTATTAACATTTGGAATATGGGGCTTGTGTAAAAGGTTACAAACCTATTCCAAATCAGACAAGTGCTACTTTGTAAGGTTATCCCAAGTCATTGGGTATTCCCCCACCACTATACCGAGGCAAAGGTTTTTTGCCGCAAAACGGTATGCTTTTAAAGAGAATAGTTCTTACAAAAGGTGAGTGGGAGGACAGTGCAACTCGACGAGATAACCAGTATCTTCGTCATCAGGTCAAAGGAAAGGAACCTTGGAAGTGATTCCGGAGTTTCCTACTGCGACTGATACGGAAGCCTCTACATGAGATGTATGGACTTCGGTCGAACTTGCAGCTGAACCACGTAGGCAAAGCTCGTGCAAACCTATCAGGTGCGCAAACGAGATATTGTTGTTAGACAACAGTATACCTACAATACACAAGGAAGCGTTGATGGGCCCAGACTCCGGAATTGGCTAAATGCCAATACAATCCGAGATAGTTTCCATATAAGTGATTCGAGATTAAAATCTTGATACACATTTTGGAAGACTTAGAGTCTAACGAATATTTATGGAACTAAAAACTGATACGGATAAAATGTTTTATCCATAAAGCTCGACTTGTTGCCATAACAAGTTCAAGGAGTTGACTACGATGAGATTGTCTCACCGTAGCGATGCTTGAAGTCGGTTCGGGTTGAACTAGCAATTAATACATATTTCAATCATGAGATATGAAACATGGATGACAAAAAGATTTCCATCTGATGGAAATGAAACCTAGGACTTGTATGTGATACAGTCCAAAGTAATTTGTCGATCCAGAGGATGCTAGTAAGTATGCAAACTTCAGAGTTCCAGCGATGGACAGAAGAGAGCAAAGTGGAGTTGGAATCTTCGTTTTTGATGAAATGGTCAAGGGGGTTTGACTTCATCAAATGGGTATCGAAGATGCTTGTGATTCAAGAAAGTAAGTGGGAGCATAATAATATTTCTAAAAACCTTGTGTATACTTAACACATTGTTAATTGGAAATAAATTTCTTGACACGAATTAGGACTTCATTTGAAAATAGTTTTTCAATGAAGTGCTTACGCTAAATAGCCTCAATATTAGGCATGATGATCTATGGAGATAGATTTACCTAATGGGGCTAAGCAATGAATACATATTGACAAGATGCTAAAACCTTTTAGCATTTAAAACGCCAAGGAGTGATTCTTGCCGAAGTCACATGGAAAGAGTTTTTGCAAGACTCGGTGTCCCAAAACACTGATGAGTAAAATACATGACGGAGATTCCACACACTCTTGTGTTTGGATTAATCATGTATTCCATGGTATGTAAAAACAAACAGATATGTCCAATACTCCAAAGTTGTTGCGAGTATAGATACCATAGTGATCAAAGTACTGATCATGGGACAACAGTGAAAGATGTCATTAAGTGCTAAGAGTAGTGCTGATGACATGTTTTCTCGCAAGTAGAGATTATGAAGTGCTCGTTGTAAGTGATTACATCGATACAGTCTTCATCAATGCTCCATGCGATTTTCGATTTAAATTGAGGGTTTTGTGTGATACACAATATGGTGGCACGGTAGTTGGAAATTGTTCCAAACAAGATACTGTGGCGAATTCTATAACAAAGGCTAAGTATGTTGATGCTTAAGAAGCGACAAAGAAGTTGTTGAATCATATAGTTCATTCATGAACTTAGTATGGTTCCAAGATGACTTTGGTCTATGGGACACTATTGCAGATAGTTGCTCCATAGCTCAGTCTGAGGAATCAGGTTTCGACCAATGATTCACACATATGCAAGGCCAAGTCCAGACAAAATATGAATTTTGTGAAAGCGTGAAAACGCAAGGATATGCAAAGTTACACACAGAGCTGAAGTCGTCAGATCCGTTGGACATCAGGCTATACCACATGCGAAGCATATTTTACACCAGTATGCCATAGGTTTAAAGTGCATTAGCATTGACTAGATTATTGACTCTAGTTCAAGTGGGAGTCTGTAGGAGATATGCCCTAGAGGCAATAATAAATGTTATTGATTATCTCCCTGTTCATAATTAGGTTTATGTTCCATGCTATAACTGCTATGGTTCTCGAGTCTACAATAACCGGTAAAATGTATTCCTAGTCAAGCCTCTATGACTGGCTCAAGTATTGCATGATGATCCTGTTTTCCTGATCATGGGCATGGCTATGCCGGCAATTTTGAGGGCACAACTGTTGGTAGAACACTTGTGTTGAATCGACCCGATTGATGTTATGCTATGAGATACATTCGTCATAAGTTTATGGTTAATAACACAGAGAAGTTAATGTTTGCATAATTCCTTAGACCATGAGAGTGTCGAGTTTCTTCATGTTGCTTCATGAACTTTGGGGTTTGTTAAACGTCATCCGTAAATGGGTGGCTATTACGGCGGCTTACGGGTTCATGGAAAAGTATGTCAAGGGACTTGATAGCTCAAGATTGGGATTTGCTCCTCCGACGATGGAGATATATCTCTGGGCCCTCTCGGTGTTACGGTATCCATCATCGTCTGGCCAGACACAGGGTGATTTGATCACAGGGATGCCGGAACACGGGAACGAGAAAAGAGAACAATACCGGCAACGAGGTAACTGGCATTGTGGACAAGTGTTGATCCACGAGGATGCCGATGTTTCTCACCTCGGGTAATTGTAACATATCGCGAAGCAACAGGAATAGCTCACGGCAACTGGAGGTTCACTCGAATATTTATTCGTGTGGGTATAGGGATCGATATGGGTGTCCACGGCTCCGATGTTGATCATTGATCGGAAGGGGTTCCGGGTCATGTCTATGCTTCACCGAACCTATAGGGTCACACGCTTAAGGGTCATCTATCTGCTGAATACTAGACAGGGAGTCTGAGAGAAAATCACCGAAAAAGTTTCAGACGCCGGAAAAGTTTCGGACAGCGGAAAAGTTCCGCAGAGAGGTCACCGGATGAGTTCCGGTGAAACTGAAAAGTTGTTTCAGAGGATACCATAAAGTCAAATTGGTTTTGGCACATGCCTGATAATTCTTGGAGGGTGCCAGAATCATTCTGGAAACTTTCTGGAATTTTCCGGGATGAAAACCGGAAATGTTCCGGAGCTGCCGAAACCGCTTCAGATGCTTTTCGCAGATGAAATCACTAAACCGGAATTGTTCCGGCTCGCGTTGAAAATTATTTTGGTGGGTACTAGAATTGTTCTAAGCCCACATGAATATTTTCAGTTCGATCAGACGCTGAAAAATGTCGTCGTGAATAGTGAAAGTGCTTTTCGGGATATTTTTGGAAAGCCACCTTTTGGGGCTTTGCTCCAAAAGATCTTGGGGATGACATGGATGGATAGGGGCCAATTTTGGGACCCCACATGAGGGTGTGGCCGGCCACATGGTGGACTCCTTCATGGAGTCCCCCTTGTTCCTTGGTTTCGCCTTTTAGGTCCTTGGGAAGGACTCCTTTCCATGTGGGTTTTGGGTTTTCTTGTAAAACCACCCTACCCCTTGGGTTTCCTATAAATAGGAGGTGTGTGGGCTGCCATAAGACACACTCTTTCTCTCATACACAAAGCCATGCATGATCTGGCATTCTTCTCTCCCTCCCAGCAAAATAGTTTCGTAGAGCCGAAAGGCTGTCTGGGTTCCGGCAGGAACTAGTTCTGGACGGCGAAGCCCTGCTGGATAGATGACACCGTATGTGTGCAACTCTGTAGAGAGATCGTAGTTTTGGTCTTAGTTCGAGAGTGCCTCCCGAAGGGCTGTCCGTGTGACCGTCCGAGTTTTGGAGGTCCTCCCGAAGGGCTGTCCGAGTGACAGTCCGAGTTTCGGAGGTCCTCCCGAAGGGCTGTCCGCGACACCGTCCGGGGGACTGTGTGACCGCCTCCCGGAGGGCTGTCCGCGGGGCAGATGAGGGTATACATCCTCGCGGTTGGGAGGTTGTAAAATCCTAGCTGCGGGGATCTGCACCGCCGATCGTCATCGACTCTACTTCCGCTGCGCTACGAGTCGGTAACGAAAATGATCAAACCTTGTATGCAGTCTCCATAGTGGTCCTGGGCTGGTGCGTAGGTCGGAAAATTTTTGTTTTCTGCTGCGTTACCCTACAGGGCCGACGTGGGCTGCGGCCCAGTAGACCCCGCGTAGCCGACCTGTAAAGTAAATAGTCATTTTTGTTAGAGATGCTCTTAAAACCGTTTTTTTCGCGTAGCCGAACTCAAAACCGTTTTTTCGCGAACTGTAAACGAGTTTTGCGGGTCGGCGTTTTACGGGATCTGCTAAAGATGCTCTTAAAGGTTCCTGTATTTTTTCAACTATTTTGGAATGAATGTACAATCGAGTGTTTCTCATGTTTTTCTTCTTCTTTTTCTCTTTTTTTGCTGATTATGATTATTGTTTTTTTCTTTTTCTATTTCCTGTTTATATTTATTTTAAAGTAAACAATCATTTTCTTAAATTCATGAATATATTTTGGGTGCACATTTTTTTTCCACATTTATTCATATTTCTAAAATTGACAAACAATTTCGAGTTCGTGAATATTTAAAAAATCAAAAATATTTTAAAATTCGTCAACTTTTTTGATAACTTAAGTATTATTTCAATTCGCAAACTGTTTTTCAAAATAAATGGCATTAAATAATTTGCAAATGCTTTTCATATAGTTGATTCTTTGTTTTTGTTGAAATTTAGAAATAATTTTTCATATTGACGGACATTTCTCAAGTGTGCGGACATCTTTTCTAATTAATGAACCGTTTTTTGTATCAGTGAACAGTTTTTAAATATTTGAGCATTTAGTACTCATGAAATTTTTGTAAAGTTCTCAAACGTTTCTCCAATTCACGAACATTTTGTGTGTTGACGAACATTTTTAATGAATTTCATTATAAATGAAAAAAATTACAAAAAATATAAAAAACAAAAAGGTATAATTTTTTATATTCTTAGCAAGTTCATAATGATATTTCCGAGATTATTTTATGCCACTTAGATTAATCGTCCATATATATTGCCTTTTGTGTCTATCATTGTGTCCATACAAATCATGGAAGAGAGCTATAACTAAGATAGTTGACAAATTTCAAAACAAAGTGTGATTCTTCAAAAAATAAATCACAATTTCAAGATGTTCGTGTTTCTGAAAAATTGTTTGAATATAATTTTTTTGCTGATGTTATCGACTGGATTTACAGATTCAAAAAATGCTTTTAAAATTGCGAACATTTTTTGAAAATTCTGAAAACATTTTGATCAAATGTTTTGAAACTTGTGAACAATTTTTTAAACTTGTGAAATTATTTTGAAACTTGTGAACATTTTCTGAAACTTGTGAACAATTATTTAAAAAACTGGAACATTTTCCAAAAACAAGAACTTTTTTTGAAAAACATGAAGATTTCTTGAAATGTGAACATTTTTCCAAATTCCAAAAAAAAATTGCAGACGCAAACATACCTTGAAACTTCTGAACAAAAGTTAAAAGCACGGACATATTTTGAAATTTGTGCACATTTTTTGAAACTTGTGAACAATTTATGATAAAATTTGTGTTTTACAAAATATTTACAAAATTTCAACAAAAAGTTTTGTTTTTCAAAAATGCTCTATAGTTTTTCTTAAATAGAATATTTTAAACATTTTCCATGGTTTCAAAAGATGTTCAGACAATTCATTTTTTTAGGAATTTCGTAATTGGTTCTCATTTCTTAAATACTACTCCCTCCGTCCCAAAATAATTGTCGACAGCGACACTTATTTTGGGACGGAGGGAGTATTTGGTAATAATTATGATATTCACGTTCTAGTTGGGATGGTAGTTTTCCCCATGGGTATGGGTACCCTACCCGAAAACAACTGGCATGGGCAAGACTTGTAGAGATTTTACACCCACGGGTAATGGGTATCCATACCCGCAAAATATATGGGTAGGGTATGGGTACAAAATTACGTCCATGGATAACTCAATGGATACCCAGAAAAAGTAAATAAATGAAAATAACTCCTATGACATATGGGATTAACATCCAACTCCTATGGCACACCCTAAGTATCGATTCCTTAAACTGGCCATACCTCATAGGGTTGTAATCACCTGCTCGTCACTCCATCTACGTCCTATATGACTCCTCGAAAAGATGAAATCTCGACACTTTACTATTGAACTCCTGTCCAACTCTCGATCCAGCGATCCCCCATTTCCAACACCATCTCCCATTGTGTCAAGCTTGCACCAACCGCCACCCATACTCCCTTGATGTCTCAAAGAGGCCACCACCTTAGAAGGTTGTGTTAGTGCTATGTGCTCGCCCATCATCACTTGAATTTCAAAGCCATTTCTCGACCTTTAAAAAAATTAAAAGCTATGTATTGTATCCACTGGATACCCATTGGGTATCCGTTATGGGGCATGGGTGCCAATTTATACCCATGGGTACTGAAATAGGTGGGTACAGAATGTTTTTGTAGGTATGGCTTTGGGCAAAAGAAGGTTGTACCCGCCCATACCCTACCCGTTGCCATCCCTACATTCTAGATAGAGTTTGAGTTTTTAAAAATGTTCACACTTCAAACAATTTTCGTAAATATTTGGGTTTTCTTTCTTCTGCAACGCTTGGAAAAACTATTGAAAGCCGCAAAAACACACTTGAAAAAAATTCCTACAGTTCCTAATTCATGTATTCCGTCAGCTACTGGTATACGCGAATGGGTAGGCTTAGTAGGATTGGTGCTTGGGAAGTGCATGGATGAACCTGGATACATATGAACCCACTTCGAAAAACATATTTATAAAGGCTAGAAAAAATTGAAAATGTTTGCAGGTGTATGTCTCCATGTTTTATATATGTGCATAAAGTTTCACGGAAAAATAACGTTTTTTTGTGGCCTGTGCAAAAAAGACAAAAAATTGTGTCGTCAAACGCTATTTAGAAGCACTGAAAAATTTATTTTTTATGGAGACATAACAAAAAGACATTTCTTCAAACAAAAATTGTGCTGTGCACACACATTTACAAACATGTATGCGTGATTTTTTTAAATATTTTTTACACTTAAAAACATGCTTAAAAATACATTTTTCTAAAAGGGTGTATATGCCCATGGATGCGGGGGTGCCCTCTCATTGGCACTTGTGCTATTGAGCACAAGCAGACACACCCAACGTCCTAGGGTAATTGCGCGAGATCACTATTTAAGGGGTACCCATTGCAAAGGTCATCGTCATCTTTTCAGACGCTGGCAGCGTCGTCACCTGTCGCAACCTGAATTTTTTCTTTTTTTGTAGATTCGCTTTTTCAAAATATTTTATTTCTTGAACCGTGCGTCTAAATTCTAATCCATTTTCACTGTTGGATTTCTCGCGTCAACATTTTGAGATGAGTGATTGTCGTTTGAAATGAAATCTGCTATTTGAAGTGAGTGAAATTAATTTGTTTGAAATGTGTAATTTTTTAGGTGTCCGAAATCAGTATGTTAAAATGCGTGACATATGATATTTGAAAGGAGTGAAATTGGTATTTCAAATTTGGTGTATTTATCTTTTTGAGGCGAGTGAAACCTGTTAGTTGAAATGAGTGAAACCTGTTAATCGAAATGGCAGAAATTGTTATAAAATGAGTGATATTTTAATTGGTTGAAATTAGTGTTTTGAAATAAATGGAATATGATTTTTGAAACGAGTGAAATCATTTTAATAATTAGTGAAATATATTTTTTCAACAAAGCGAAATAATTTTTTGAAACAAGTAAACTCGGTATTTCGAAAATGAGCGAAATCAAAATAAAATAGGTATTTTCAATCAAGTAAAATCGCTAGTATGACCGGAGTATGAATTCTGACCGGGATATGGCTACATTCATGGGTACTGTACAGCGCTGCGTGCCTGTCTCAACCCCTGTTTCCTTCCGTGTAAAAGGCCCATTCAAAAGTGGACCTTTTTCACAAAGTTCAGCACAAACGGCTGAGTTACTTTGCCGTTGGATTTTCTCGTGGTACAACAACATATAAACTTTTGCAACTTTTCATCAACAACACCCGTAGTGCTTATGAATCACGAAAGATTCAGATCAAAATATATCACTAGCAGATGCAAATGACTTGTACCCACACACAAAAAAAGAAAAAGAAGATGCAAATGACTTGCATGTCAGCAGTGCTTAAAAATGAAGGACGTTCAAGGAAAAATGACACTATATAGTTTGGACTTCGGAGCTTAATTAATTAGCACCAATATGATACTAGTACAAACACCGCAGCACGGCTAACTTCACGCATGCATGCTCAGACCAAGACACCATGTCACACACCACTGCTTTCATTATACCTTAACTAATAAGATACACACACGCTGAGGCCAATGACATCATGACACGTACGACATACACCCTGAGCTAATCAAATAACTTCTTATTACACCAACAGATGCATGTAAATGAAAGCAGGGACACACGTACACAGCTACTACCACGTCCACTTACGCGCTCGTGTCCCGGCCACCTCAAGGTATCACGCCGCCGCCGCCTCCCCCTCCTCCACCTCCGCCGCCAGCGCCGAAACCGCCGCCGAACCCACCGAAGGGCCCGGCGCCGGCACCAAACCCACCGTGCGGGCCAAAGCCGGCGATGCCCCCGCCGAGCGGGCCACCGTTGACGGCACCACCGAAGAGGCCGCCGTCACCACCATTGCTCCCAGCAAAGGCGGTCTTGGTTTCACCGAAAGGTCCGAAAACCTCACCGTCTTGGTTGTTGCGACCGGCAGCAACGGCGACGGTGTCGCAGTCGTCGCGGGCAGGCATGCCCCTGCCCGCCACCGCCACGGCGAGGCACAGCAGGAGGGAGGCGATGCACCACCACTTGCTCATGGCTGGTTGGTCTCAGAGAGGTGGGATGAGGCGATAACGCAGTGGCAGGGGGGTTTAAAGGGAGGAGCACGACGAGATGGACAGGTAGGAGCGCGTGACAGTAATTAAATGGTGGCAGCCGGCAAGCGGGTGGTGGTTGCCATGCATGGCGCAATAACTCGGAGATGAAGAAGTAGGTCCATGAGAAGTTATTGCGCAATAACTCGGAGATGAAGAAGTAAGTACTGTAGCGTGCCCTACCCTCAGATAAACTACTGACACGATTTTACTCGGTGCTGGTTTTGATAGCCTAGGGTAGCTTCAACGCGCCGGTCGTAAACTGACGCAAATTTTATCCGTTTGATCGGCATTCTGTCCTTTGTCCGCCTGGGTTGGCAGTGCCGTCTAACGCGTCGACACATTTTCGTCCGTGCGGTTATATTTTTGCGCATTTTGCATTCAAAGTACATATAATGCAACCAAATACAAACATCGTAGTTTCACAACTAAATAAAATCTCATAGTTTACAAACAAAATAAAATTTAAATTGTCACAAATATATTTGCGAAAAAATAACTAATTATCTATTGGTTACCAAGATGGGCTGGCCTGTGCTCAACCAAATCATCTTGTAGTTGAATGCGATCATTCCAATCATGCGTTGATTATGAAATTCGGTGAACTGTGCAAATGTTGCCGCTCCTCCATGTTCAGGCACAATATTTTCATCCTGAAATTCAAACTCCTGATCAAAGATTTTATCCTTAAACTCACCCTCTACGATCATTTTATGCATGATCACACAAGCAGTCATCACCTTGAATAACTTTTTGATGCTTCAAGTTCTAGCAGGATACCGAACGATGTCCCATTAAGATTGAAGAACACCGAAAGCACGCTCCACATCCTTTCTAGCACTCTCTTTTGCTTGGGAAAATCTCTGCTTCTTCTCTCCTATCGGGTAGGAGATTGTTTTCACAAGAGTAGCCCACTAAAGATAGATACCCTCAGCTAGGTATTATCCTTTATTGTAGAGGTGGCCACGGATCTCAAAGTTTACCACAGGACAGTTGCCTTCTGCAAGCCTTGTTGGTGGCGGCGACTGGCGAGGCAGGTAGCCATGCTTGAAGCGTTGCTGGTGGCGGCGGAGGTAAGAGGGTGGCGTGGACGTGGGGGTTCTACGACAGTGGCAAAAACAGTCCACCAACGCCGGCAAAAATGGTCGTTGGGGTGCGGCCTGTTGCTGGGGGAGCTATGCGGATGCGGGGGCTAGCCTGGCCGTCGAAACTGGGCAGCGGCGGCGAAAGCGGGTTGGTTGGGTGTTTTGGTTGTCGATGGGAGATAGGGGGAATGACCAACGTGCCACAGACGTGGCTTGAGACTGCGTCGGTATTTCCCCAAAGAGGAAGGGATGATGCAGCATAGCGACGGTAAGTATTTCCCTCAATTATGAAACCAAGGTATCGAACCAGTAGGAGGATCACCACCACCTAATAAGCAGCACCTGCACACAAACAACAAATACTTGCAACCCGACGCATAAGAGAGGTTGTCAATCTCTCTACGGTAAAAAGATAGATTAGGTAATGATAGATCTCTCAAGAACACAAAATAGAAAGTGCAGCAATATATTTTTGGGTTTTTGGTTTAGTAGATCTGAAAGTAAAGCGGCAAAAAGATAGATCGGAAAGCAATATGTTGGAAAATTAGTAGACCCGGGGGCCGTAGGTTTCACTAGTGGCTTCTCTCA
Organism: Elymus sibiricus; assembly: GCA_039707655.1. NCBI lineage: Eukaryota > Viridiplantae > Streptophyta > Magnoliopsida > Poales > Poaceae > Elymus > Elymus sibiricus. The sequence goes on from CM077667.1 coordinate 537,824,373, forward strand.
TGAGTATAGCGCACGGTGGGTGAACAAATTACTGTTCGGCAATTGATAGAAGATCAAATAATCATGACGATATCCAAGGCGATGATCATTATATAGGCATCACGTCCAAGATAAGTAGACAGACTCCTGCCTGCATCTACCACTATTACTCCACACATCGACCGCTATCCAGCATGCATCTAGTGTATTAAGTTCATGGAGAAATGGAGTAATGCAATAAGAACGATGATATGATGTAGACAGGATCTATTCATGTAGGAATAGACCCCATCTTGTAATCCTTAATGGCAACGATACATGCGTGCCTTGCTGCCCCTTCTGTCACTGGGAAAGGACACCGCAAGATTGAACCCATCACAAAGCACCTCTTCCCATGGCAAGAAAAATCGATCTAGTTGGCCTAATTAAACCAAAGATTCAAAGAAGAAACACGAGGCTATAAGCAATCATGCATATAAGAGATCAAAGAAGACTCAAATAATATTCATGGATAGAAACTGATCATGAACTGAAAATTCATCGGATCCCAACAAACACACCGCAAAAGTTTACATCAAATAGATCTCCAAGAGACCATTGTATTGAGAATCAAAAGAGAGAGAGAGGAAGCCATCTAGCTACTGCCTACGGACCCGTAGGTCTATGGTGGACTACTCATGCATCATCGGAGAGGCAGCTATGAAGAAGATGAACCCCTCCGTGATGGTGTTAGATTGGATCTCGAGGCTCTGGAACTTGAGGCGGCTGGATGTGTTTTTCGTCGACTCCTCTAGGGTTTTCTGAATATTTGGGTATTTATAGGCATCAGAGGCGGTGGAGGGGGGGCCCGTGGAGGGCACAACCCATCAGGGCGCGTCGGGGCCCCCCTAGCGTGCCCTGGTGGGTTGTGGCCTCCACAGCCCACCTCTCTGGCACTTCCTTGGCCCACTGGGTGTCTTCTGGTCCAGAAAAAATCTCCAAAAAGTTTCGTCGCGATTGGACTCCGTTTGGTACTGATATTCTGCGAAGTGAAAAAACAGGCAAAAACAGCAACTGGCACTTTGGCACTATGTCAATAGGTTAGTCCCAAAAAATGATATAAAATTGCTATAAAGTGATTGTAAAACATCCAAAAATGAAAATATAACAGCATGGAACAAGCAAAAATTATAGATACGTTGGAGACGTATCAGCCACCGAGTAGCGGGCTAGTGGGAGGACAAGGGCAGACGTCGCGTGCGTCCGCACCGACGCAAAACTGGCTCAAATTTGGTCCTAAAACGTGTCATGCGTGGATTAAAAGTGGATGCTCATCCGGTTGCGTCCGCGTGTTGGGTCGTGATTTGTCCCATTTCGACTCAAACGAATAAGTGCGAACAGTTTACATCAGCGCATTGGAGTTGCCCTAGAATGTATACATTATAAACCACTTGTGAAAACCATCCAAAATAGATTGTCACCAGTTCTATTCACAAAAGATTGTCATTGTTCAATAGGCACAGAGTCAGATATTACTTTATTTCAGCACGGGTTTCAATTTCTATTTCTGTATCCACCAACTTTCAAAATAGTTCGGTTGTGCCCATTCGTGCAACAACTTGAACTTGGGGCACCGCCTCCAAAATTTACTGGCAAATATCGTTTCCTTCCCGTTGTCGGTGTCAAAACCGGCGGATCTCGGGTAGGGGGTCCCGAGCTGTGGGTCTTGGATCGATGGGTAACAGGAGACAAGGGAGACGGTGTTTACCTAGGTTCGGGCCCTCCTATGGAGGTAAAACCCTACGTCCTGCTTTGTTTGGATTGATGATGGTGTATCGAGTACAGAGTTGATCTACCACGAGATCGTATGTAGTGGTCTAAACCCTAAGAGCTATGCTCATATGATGATATGATCTATGATGATCTGATCGTGCCTAATGACTAGCCTGGCCCCGGCTTATATATCACACCAGAGGCCTAGGATAACAAGAGTCCTAGTCGGCTACGTCGGTGGAGAGGAGTCCTTGTCTTGATCACCAAGTCTTGTGGAATCTTCCTCGTATGCATCATGGGCTGTCCGAACTGACCCATTAATGAACCGCCCTGGGGGTCCTCGGCCCGACCCACTGGTCGGGAGACGACGTGGTGAGTACCCCCTAGTCCAGGACACCGTCAGTAGCCACCTGAACCGGTCTTCAAGTTAGGGACGCTCCTCGGTTCTTCCGAACTGTTCTACATCTTCAGCCGTCGGTCTTGAAAATTGGTTCAACAAATCTTCCCATCTCTGATCTTGAGGATCGCCGAGGTGTATCTGAAGAGTTCACACGTCGGGCATCCGAGGAGCCCCTTTAAGTTCTCGGCCATTGTCAATGCCTTGTTATTTTTTACGCCACACCTCGGGTTCAAGTGCTTCCCGTGCGGCAGTGTCCTCCTGCGTCCGAGCTCCAACGCCGAACTGCATCCGAGGTATCTTTTGCAGCCGAGCACCAACGCCGGACTGCTTCCGAGCTCCAACGCCGGACTGTATCCGAAGAGTCTTTTTACAGCCGAGCTCCAACGCCGGACTGTATCCGAAGAGTCTTTTTGCAGCCGAGCTCCAACGCCGGACTGTATCCGAAGAGTCTTTTTACAGCCGAGCTCCAACGCCGGACTGCATCCGAGCTCTTGCGCCGGACTGTATCCGAGCGCCGGACTACATCCGAGGTGTCATAGATTACCTCGGTCTTGAAAAAGTTGAAGGGGTTCAACCGAGCTTAATGCCGGAAATGCCCTCTATGGAGCCAGCCACTTGCATCCGAGCTTTATGCCGGACTCCTTCCGAGGTGGTGCACTACCTCGGCCATGGGCTGATTTTTGTAAATTTAATTCCGATTTGTGCAATGTATTCTTTGCCGAGATATATAGCCAGTAGCCCTCAAGGTGTGTGTCCGTTGAATGTCCGGCATGCACCTGAAGGAAAACATAAAACCGCTGATCCCAGTAGCCCCCGAGACTCAGGTCGATTCACAAAATCGGCCTGAGGATCAACTCCTAGCTCTGCAGCATACTTAGGAATAGAAACGCGGTGTAATATATTAGAGGAAATAGTGATCGGCAAGCGGGCCCTTGAGAGAGGGTCTTGAGAAGTTGCCATAATATATTAGCTCGATGCCGGATAGGTCCAGATGGTACCTATTGTTGTCCGAAGACACGTTTGCCCATAGTTCGGTCAAGCCGAACACTGAGTATTTTGAATTTTCTGCATTGAATAGGCAATGCAGTAGCCCCCGAGCAACTGGTCGGGTGGCAACACCAGATCAGGGGATCGATGTGCCCCTTTAATATTTGTAAATGATAAGCGCGAAACCCAGTAGCCCCCGAGACTTAATGTGGGCACAGGTGGCCTAATTAAGGATCGATATCCGGAGTAAATTGACTTTAATCACAATTTATGTGTAATGATTCTATGTTATCCAAGTACGTTACATCATTATTGCTCGGATCCGCATTGTACAAAACTTTGTCGACCGACCATCGACTTCAACCTCCTCGGCCAGTGGCCGGGGAGTGTTTGTCCTACTTTATTAAGCCTTTATGAGGGCAAAGATTTATGGCAAACAAGGCAATCCGGTCATACGGTTTTATAAATAAAGGTACGCGGAGAGATATGTGATATTACTATTTAACGTAAGAAACATCTTCCAAAGAAAATAGTCCCGCTACCGGTTCCTTTCTTTGGGTTGTCATGCTGAACATGATCATGAAACCTCATCTCCGATCAATGTGGGAGGAAAATATTGAGGATTTAGTGGGGGGAAATGTAGGGTAACGCAGCAGAAAACAAAAAATTTCCAACCTACGCACCAGCCCAGGACCACTATGGAGACTGCATACAAGGTTTGATCATTTTCGTTACCGACTCGTAGCGCAGCGGAAGTGAGTCGATGACGAACGGCGGTGCAGATCCCCGCAGCTAGGATTTTACAACCTCCCAACCGCGAGGATGTATACCCTCATCTGCCCCGCGGACAGCCCTCCGGGAGGCGGTCAGCCAGTCCCCCGGACGGTGTCGCGGACAGCCCTTCGGGAGGACCTCCAAAACTTGGACTGTCACTCGGACAGCCCTTCGGGAGGACCTTCGAAACTCGGACGGTCACACGGACAGCCCTTCGGGAGGCACTCTCGAACTAAGACCGAAACTACGATCTCTCTACAGAGTTGCACACATACGGTGTCATCTATTCGGCAGGGCTTCGCCGTCCAGAACTAGTTCCTGCCGGAACCCAGACAGCCTTTCGGCTCTACGAAACTATTTCGCTGGGAGGGAGAGAAGAAGCCAGATCATTGCAATGGCACTTGTATGTGAGAAAGAGTGAGTGTGGAGAGTGCATCTCCACCTCTATTTATAGGAAAACCCAAGGGGTAGGGTGGCACTTGAAATACCCAATATGCCCTTCACAAGGGCACAAAGGTAAAAGCAAGTGGGCAGCCCTTATCCTTCCATGTCATCCCTAAAGATATTTGTGAGTAAAGCCCCAAAAGGTGGCTTTCCATAAAGTAATCCAAAAAGCACTTTCATTATTCACGACGACATTTTTCAGCGTCTGATCGAACTGAAAATATTTATGTGGGCTTAGAACATTTCCAGTACCCACTAAAATAATTTTCAACGCGAGCCGGAACAATTCCGGTTTAGTGATTTTCATCTGCGAAAAGCATCTGAAGCGGTTTCGGCAGCTCCGGAACATTTCCGGTTTTTATCCCGGAAAATTCCAGAAAGTTTCCAGAACGATTCTGTCACCCCCCAAGAATTATCAGGCATGTGCCGAAACCAATTTGACTTTATGGTGTACTCCGAAACAACTTTTCGGTTTAGTGATTTTCATCTGTGAAAAGCAACTAAAGCGGTTCCGGCAGTCCCAGAACATTTCCGGTTTTAATCTCTGGAAAATCTCAGAAGTTACCGGAACAATTCTGGTACCTTCTAATAACTTCCAGGCATGTGCCGAAACCAATTTGACTTTATGGTACACTCCGAAACAACTTTTCGGTTTTACCAAAACTCTTCCGGTGCTCTCTCTCCGGAACTCTTCCGTTGTCTCCGAAACTTTTTCGGTGAATTTCTCTCAGACTCCCTGTCTAGTATTCAACAGATAGATGACCCTTAAGCGTGTGACCCTATAGGTTCGGTGAAGCATAGACATGACCCGGAACCCCTTCCGATCAATGATCAACATCGGAGCCGTGGACACCCATATTGACCCCTATACCAACACGAATGAATATTCGAGCGAACCTCCAGTTGCCGTGTGCTATTCCTGTTGCTTCGCGATATGTTACAAATACCCGAGGTGAGACATGTTGGCATCCCCGTGGATCAACACCTTGTCCACTATGCCAGTTACCTCGTTGCCGGTATTGTTCTCTTTTCTCGTTCCCGTGTTCCGGCATCCCTGTGATCAAATCACCCTGTGTCTGGCCAGACGATGATGGATACCGTAACACCGAGAGGGCCCAGAGATATCTCTCCATCGTCGGAGGAGCAAATCCCAATCTTGAGCTATCAAGTTACTTGACATACTTTTCCATGAACCCGTAAGCCGCCGTAATAGCCACCCATTTACGGATGACGTTTAACAAACCCCAAAGTTCATGAAGCAAGCATGAAGAAACTCGATACTCTCATGGTCTAAGGAATCATGCAAACATTAACCATCTCTGTGTTATTAACCATTAACTTATGACGAATGTATCTCATAGCATAACATCAATTCGGGTCGATTCAACACAAGTGTTCTACCAACATTGCGCCCTCAAAATTGCCGGCATAGCCATGCCCATGATCAGGAAAGCAGGATCATCATGCAATACTTGAGCTAGTCTTAGAGGCCAGACTAGGAATACATTTTACCGTTTATTATTCCACACGTGCAAATGAGTCTTCCTCCGAGCCTCGTTTTATTTGTAGACTCGAGAATCATTGCAGTTATAGCATGGAACATAAACATAATTATGAACAGGGAGATAATCAATAACATTTATTATTGCCTCTAGGGCATATCTCCTACAGACTCCCACTTGCACTAGAGTCAATAATCTAGTCAATGCTAGTGCACTTTACACCTATGGCATACTGGTATAAAATATGCTTCGCTTGTTGTATAGCCTGATGTCCAACGGATCTGACGACTTCAGCTCCGTGTGTAACTTTGCATATCCTCGCGTTTTCACGCTTTCACAAAATTCATATTTTGTGTGGACTTGGCTTTGCATATGTGTGAATCATTGGTCGAAACCTGATTCCTCAGACTGAGCTATGGAGCAACTATCTGCAATAGTGTCCCATAGACCAAAGCCATCTTGGAATCATACTAAGTTCATGAATGAACTATATGATTCAACAACTTCTTTGTCGCTTCTTAAGCGTCAACATACTTAGCCTTTGTTATAGAATTCGCCACTGTATCTTGTTTGGAACAATTTCCAACTACCGTGCCACCATATTGTGTATTACACAAAACCCTCAATTTAAATCGAAAATCGCATGGAGCATTGATGAAGACTGTATCGATGTAACCTTTTACAACGAACTCTTCATGATCTCCGTTTGCGAGAAAACATGTCATCAGTACTGCTCTAGTACTCAATGACATCTTTCACTGTTGTCCCATGATCAGTACTTTGATCACTATGGTATCTATACTCGCAACAACTTTGGAGTATTGGACATATCTGGTTGTTTTTACATACCATGGAATACATGATTAATCCAAACACAAGAGTGTGTGGAATCTCCATCATGTATTTTACTCATCAGTGTTTTGGGACACCGAGTCTTGCAAAAACTCTTTCCATGTGACTTCGGCAAGAATCACTCCTTGGCGTTTTAAATGCTAAAAAGTTTTAGCATCTTGTCAATATGTATTCATTGCTTAGCCCTATTAGGTAAATCTATCTCCATAGATCATCATGCCTAATATGGAGGCTATATAGCCCAAGCACTTCATAAAAAAAACTATTTTCAAATGAAGTCCTTAATTCGTGTCAAGAAATTTACTTCCAATTAACAATGTGTCAAGCACACAATGTTTTAGAAATATTATTATGCTCCCACTTACTTTCTTGAATCACAAGCATCTTCGATACCCATTTGATGAAGTCAAACCCCTTTGACCATTCCATCAAAAACGAAGATTCCAACTCCACTTTGCTCTCTTCTGTCCATCGCTGGAACTCTGAAGTTTGCATACTTACTAGCATCCTCTGGATCGACAAATTACTTTGGACTGTATCCCATACAAGTCCTAGGTTTCATTCCCATCAGATGGAAATCCTTTTGTCATCCATGTTTCATATCTCATGATTGAAATATGTATTAATTGGTAGTTCAACCCGAACCGACTTCAAGCATCGCTACGGTGAGACAATCTCATCGTAGTCAACTCTTTGAACTTGTTTTTGCAACAAGTCGAGCTTTATGGATAAAACATTTTTATCCGTATCAGTTTTTAGTTCCATAAATATTCATTAGACTCTAAGCCTTCCGAAAGGTGTATCAAGATTTTAATCTTGAAACATTGATATGGAAACTATCTCAGATTGTATTGGCATTTAGCCAATTCCGGAGTCAGGGCCCATCATCGCTTCCTTATGTATAGTAGGTATACTGTTGTCCAACAACAATATCTCGTTTGCGCACCTGAGAGGTTTGCACGAGCCTTGCCTATGTGGTTCAGCTGCAAGTTCGACTGAAGTCCATTCATTTTATTGTAGAGACTTCCGTATCAATCGCAATAGGAAACTCCGGAATTACTTCCAAGGTTTCTTTCCTTTGATCTGATGACGAAGATACTGGTTATCTCGTCGAGTTGCACTGTCCTCCCACTCGCCTTTTGTAAGAACTATTCTCTTTAAAAGCATACCATTTTGCGGCAAAATCCTTTGCCTCGGTATAGTGGTGGGGAATACCCAATGACTTGGGATAACCTTACAAAGTAGCACTTGTCTGATTTGGAATAGGTTTGTAACCTTTTACACAAGCCCCATATTCCAAATGTTAAGAAAAGATATAACATGGTTGGGCGTACCATACCATGGCATCATTTCAACAGACCTGATGGATCTCTTTTCAGTGTAAAAGCCGTAGTCTCTAAAGCATCACTTTAAAAGGGATAATGGCAATTTTATTTATGTCATCTTTGATCTTACCATGTCATAAATGGTTTGATTACATCTTCACGGACTTTCCACTTGCAGTGGTGTTCCAGGAGGTGCAAGTTACGAAACCCCTTTCATAACTCATCAGACATTCGCTAAAGTTGTAACTCAAATATTCCTTTCTGCAATCGAATTGTAGAAACATAATTTTCTTGTTACAATAACTTCTACTTCATTTTGAAAACCTTTCGAATGATTTCAAAAGATCCAGACTCACGTCTCATCAAGTAAATATCCATATATCTACTTGAGTCATTTCTGAAGATAGATAAATCCACTACTTGCAACAACATTTATTGGACTACACACATCATAATGTATGATCACCAATATGTTCTATGCTCGTTCCTTATGGCCTGTGAACGGTATTTCAGTCACTTCACTTTTCAGAGGAAAGTTGCAAGTGTCAGATGATTCAAAATCAAATGACTTCAAAATCCATCATAATGGAATTTTCCATGCGGGTTTCTCCAATGTGACCAAATGCAGTGCCACACTTGTGTGGTATTCTTTTAGTCTTGCGACATTTAGCGTCAGTGTTATGGATGTATCATATTACCATCAATATTCATAGCATACATCCCATCCTGTATGGAAGCATGGGCCTTCATGTTTTTCATAACACCGAACATCAACAGTTCTCTTATGAATAACCTTCTCGCAAAATACCTTATGCAAAGGGCTAGAGTGTATGAAACTCTATATGAATTATGAAAGTAAATACAGAGGCAATGTATTAATATCAATATTCATAACATACGTCTCATTCATAATGAAAGTATGGCCCTTATGTTATTCATAACACCGAACATCAAAAGTTCTCTTATGAACAACCTTCTTGCAAGATACCTTATGCAAAGGGCTAGAGTGTATGAAACTCTAAATGAATTATGAAAGTAAATACAGAGGCAATGTATTAATATCAATATTCATAACATACGTCTCATTCATAATGAAAGTATGGCCCTTATGTTATTCATAACACCGAACATCAAAAGTTCTCTTATGAACAACCTTCTTGCAAGATACCTTATGCAAAGGGCTAGAGTGTGAAACTCTAAAATGAATTATGAAAGTAAATACATAGGGAATACACCGATGGAAGGCATAGTAACTTTTACTATGTTCCCTATGTGTATCTTAACCTCATTCCTGGCTAGTCTTTCAGGCCATAGTAGTTCTTACATCGAGTTGCAACAGAATGCAATCAAGCGGGTATCTTTGTGATCAACTCGCAATACCCAAGAATTAGTGATTAACATGTTTAACCATAATTCCCAAGAACTATATCTTTGACCAGCCTTCTATACATCAAAAACTTGTATGACATTCATACATGAGCTGGATATTCCAGTCTTCTTTCTTATTTGGCATTATACTTCTAACAGTTTTAATTTTCAGTATTTCTTCTACTCTCAGAAGAAGCACCCAACTTAAGAGTGGCGTTAGCCCCGGACTTCCTAGGCGTGAAAGTTTCACTAACACCCTTCGGACACTTCCTTTCTCTTTAAGTTGTTGTTTTATTCACCATCATCATATGACAGGCGTTCTTCTGGATCCCCTCTTATTAGTCAAATGCCTAGTAAACACTTTTATTAATAGTTTGCAAACAAACATGGCTTTAGATATCTCATATCTTTTAGCCTTTGTCTGTCTCTGAAAATGATTTTCAGATTCCATGAATATCACATAACTATCCAAACTTTCGAAGTTCGGGTCTCATGGAAGCAAACATATTGCACTTTGACTGAAAAGGAATTCTAGCTTTTGGATCGAAGGACGAGAGTCTCATGATCCATAGCATTAGCGGGAGAATACCGAAAGCATGCGATAGGACAAAGTCCTTCTCGGCACTCTTGAGGACAATCCTCATATTACGTTACCAACCGTAAAGTTTTAACCTTATATTTAACAGCTATTCAATTTTAATAGGGAAGGTGGAAACGCGAGCCATTATTCTACAACTATTATGCAAAACACACTTTAGACAATGTTCAAAATTAATTGCACTGAGAATTAAAAGAATTCAATTCTACAGTGCGCTCCCACTCAAATCAATATCTCTCATAATTGATTGTGAGTGATTCAAGATCCATATTACAATTCAACGCCAAGGATGCATTCATCTCAAGTGACGAGAATTGTAATCGGTAGGCCAACTTGCCAATCACATCTCTATGTGACTCTTGTTCATCTTTCGATGCGTGTGTTCCGAGCTCATGACTTCCATGCCTGAACGTCAAGACAACCACGTGATCTCGCTGCGAGGTCTCAACTCACCCGCCTCACACATCCCTAATCGTTCGTACCCATGCATCCATGTGATACCCCAAAAAGTTAGGTGCCGTGACGGTGCTACACTTGGGAGAACACTAACTACTTGATATTTTTAGTGAGAGATCACCCTAATAAAAAGCGACTACCGCGCAATCAAGAAGGGTGCAACACAAGGGATAAACATCTCAGACAATTCATAATTAGCATGATATGGTATAGCCCTTTCTGACGGAGAAGTCTTTTATTTCTTCGTCTCCAGCATTCGCGTCGGTGTTCACCTTCGCGAAGATTGCCACCACCTTGTCGATGCATCAGATAATATTGCTATCTCTATAGCTAATAAAATAAGTGCATTACATAAGGTTGACACGCAGGTCATTAAAGTGCAATCATATGGCTCCAGCCATCATGCCGAATCATGACACGCAGGTCATGTTAATTTACATCATATAGCCATCTCATACATAATCAAATTAATATGAGCACTGCTATACCACATCATATGCACATGCAAACCATCCTGCAAAACCAAGTTAGACGCCTCTAATCGGTTCATGCAAAATTTTATTTTACGTGGCTTCTAAGGTTTCGAAACAAACCGAAGCTACCAACGTCCATCATCAAGCATGATAATCCAAGTTGCTAGATTAACATTCCAGGGTGTATGAAACACGAGATAATAAAATCTCGAGCCCCATACAAAACTTCGTCATACGCGTGACCCCCGTGCAGATCACATCTGCATTGCCCTTTCGTCTGCGAAACATCCATCTTTCTCAACTATGGTGGAACCCAAAGAACTGTTAGCACTTCGTTGATCTGTCAATCAGCATACTCAGGAGCAGCATGAAAGGATCGCGGATTGCCAGAACTTTGTGAGATTCCACCATGCCGTCAAGATCAGGACTACGCAAATTCAGGGGAAGCAACAGGAACATCGGGTAACAGATTTATCTGCTACCCGCACAAATAATTTTTAGCAATAGATCTCATCTACTACCTAATTATATTGTGCAACACCCATACATCTCTATGTATTCTAGATCGCAACCTGCATCTACGCATAACCTGGCTCTTGATGCCACTGTAGGGTAACGCAGCAGAAAACAAAAAAATTCCGACCTACGCACCAGCCCAGGACCACTATGGAGACTGCATACAAGGTTTGATCATTTTTGTTACCGACTCGTAGCACAGCGGAAGTAGAGTCGATGACGAATGGCGGTGCAGATCCCCACAGCTAGGATTTTACAACCTCCCAACCGCGAGGATGTATACGCTCATCTGCCCCGCGGACAGCCCTCCGGGAGGCGGTCAGCCAGTCCCCCGGACGGTGTCGCGGACAGCCCTTCGGGAGGACCTCCAAAACTTGGACTGTCACTCGGACAGCCCTTCGGGAGGACCTTCGAAACTCGCACGGTCACACGGACAGCCCTTCGGGAGGCACTCTCGAACTAAGACCGAAACTACGATCTCTCTACAGAGTTGCACACATACGGTGTCATCTATTCGGCAGGGCTTCGTCGTCCAGAACTAGTTCCTGCCGGAACCCAGACAGCCTTTCGGCTCTACGAAACTATTTCGCTGGGAGGGAGAGAAGAAGCCAGATCATTGCAATGGCACTTGTATGTGAGAAAGAGTGAGTGTGGAGAGTGCATCTCCACCTCTATTTATAGGAAAACCCAAGGGGTAGGGTGGCACTTGAAATACCCAATATGCCCTTCACAAGGGCACAAAGGTAAAAGCAAGTGGGCAGCCCTTATCCTTCCATGTCATCCCTAAAGATATTTGTGAGTAAAGCCCCAAAAGGTGGCTTTCCATAAAGTAATCCAAAAAGCTCTTTCACTATTCACGACGACATTTTTCAGCGTCTGATCGAACTGAAAATATTTATGTGGGCTTAGAACATTTCCAGTACCCACTAAAATAATTTTCAACGCGAGCCGGAACAATTCCGGTTTAGTGATTTTCATCTGCGAAAAGCATCTGAAGCGGTTTCGGCAGCTCCGGAACATTTCCGGTTTTTATCCCGGAAAATTCCAGAAAGTTTCCAGAACGATTCTGGTACCCTCCAAGAATTATCAGGCATGTGCCGAAACCAATTTGACTTTATGGTGTACTCCGAAACAACTTTTCGGTTTAGTGATTTTCATCTGTGAAAAGCAACTAAAGCGGTTCCGGCAGTCCCGGAACATTTCCGGTTTTAATCTCTGAAAAATCTCAGAAGTTACCGGAACAATTCTGGTACCTTCTAATAATTTCCAGGCATGTGCCGAAACCAATTTGACTTTATGGTACACTCCGAAACAACTTTTTGGTTTTACCGAAACTCTTCCGGTACTCTCTCTCCGGAAGTCTTCCGTTGTCTCCGAAACTTTTTCGGTGAATTTCTCTCAGACTCCCTGTCTAGTATTCAACAGATAGATGACCCTTAAGCGTGTGACCCTATAGGTTCGGTGAAGCATAGACATGACCCGGAACCCCTTCCGATCAATGATCAACATCGGAGCCGTGGACACCCATATTGACCCCTATACCCACACGAATGAATATTCGAGCGAACCTCCAGTTGCCGTGTGCTATTCCTGTTGCTTCGCGATATGTTACAAATACCCGAGGTGAGACATGTTGGTATCCCCGTGGATCAACACCTTGTCCACTATGCCAGTTACCTCGTTGCCGGTATTGTTCTCTTTTCTCGTTCCCGTGTTCCGGCATCCCTGTGATAAATCACCCTGTGTCTGGCCAGACGATGATGGATACCGTAACACCGAGAGGACCCAGAGATATCTCTCCATCGTCGGAGGAGAAAATCCCAATCTTGAGCTATCAAGTTACTTGACATACTTTTCCATGAACCCGTAAGCCGCCGTAATAGCCACCCATTTACGGATGACGTTTAACAAACTCCAAAGTTCATGAAGCAAGCTTGAAGAAACTCGATACTCTCATGGTCTAAGGAATCATGCAAACATTAACCATCTCTGTGTTATTAACCATTAACTTATGACGAATGTATCTCATAGCATAACATCAATTCGGGTCGATTCAACACAAGTGTTCTACCAACATTGGGCCCTCAAAATTGCCGGCATAGCCATGCCCATGATCTGGAAAACAGGATCATCATGCAATACTTGAGCTAGTCTTAGAGGCCAGACTAGGAATACATTTTACCGTTTATTATTCCACACGTGCAAATGAGTCTTCCTCCGAGCCTCGTTTTATTTGTAGACTCGAGAATCATTGCAGTTATAGCATGGAACATAAACATAATTATGAACAGGGAGATAATCAATAACATTTATTATTGCCTCTAGGGCATATCTCCTAAGGGCCAAAAAGTGCTTTCACTATTCACGACGACATTTTTCAGCGTCTGATCGAACTGAAAATATTTATGTGGGCTTAGACCATTTCCAGTACCCACCAAAATAATTTTCAACGCGAGCCGGAACAATTCCGGTTTAGTGATTTCATCTGCGAAAAGCATCTGAAGCGGTTTCGGCAGCTCCGGAACATTTCCGGTTTTCATTCCAGAAAATTCCAAAAAGTTTCCAGAACGATTCTCGCACCCTCCAAGAATTATCAGGCATGTGCCAAGACCAATTTGACTTTATGGTATCCCCTGAAACAACTTTTCCAGTTTCACCGAAACTCATCCGGTGACCTCTCTCTGCGGAACTTTTCCGCTGTCCGAAACTTTTCCGGTGTCCGAAACTTTTTCGGTGTTTTTCTCTCAGACTCCCTGTCTAGTATTCAACAGATAGATGACCCTTAAGCATGTGACCCTATAGGTTCGGTGAAGTATAGACATGACCCTGAACCCCTTCCGATCAATGATCAACATCGGAGCCGTGGACACCCATATCGATCCCTATACCCACACGAATGAATATTTGAGTGAACCTCCAGTTGCCGTGTGCTATTCCTGTTGCTTCGCGATATGTTACAATTACCCGAGGTGAGAAACATCGGCATCCTCGTGGATCAACACTTGTCCACAATGCCAGTTACCTCGTTGCCGGTATTGTTCTCTTTTCTCGTTCCCGTGTTCCGGCATCCCTGTGATCAAATCACCCTGTGTCTGGCCAGACGATGATGGATACCGTAACACCGAGAGGGCCCAGATATATCTCTCCATCGTCAGAGGAGCAAATCCCAATCTTGAGCTATCAAGTTACTTGACATACTTTTCCAAGAACCCGTAAGCCGCCGTAATAGCCACCCATTTACGGATGACGTTTAACAAACCCCAAAGTTCATGAAGCAAGCATGAAGAAACTTGATACTCTCATGGTCTAAGGAATTATGCAAACATTAACTTCCTGTGTTATTAACCATTAACTTATGACGAATGTATCTCATAGCATAACATCAATCGGGTCGATTCAACACAAGTGTTCTACCAACAATTGTGCCCTCAAAATTGCCGGCATAGCCATGCCCATGATCAGGAAAACAGGATCATCATGCAATACTTGAGCCAGTCATAGAGGCTTGACTAGGAATACATTTTACTGTTTATTATTCCACACGTGCATATGAGTCTTCCTCCGAGCCTCGTGGTTATTGTAGACTCGAGAACCATAGCAGTTATAGCATGGAACATAAACCTAATTATGAACAGGGAGATAATCAATAACATTTATTATTGCCTCTAGGGCATATCTCCTACAGACTCCCACTTGCACTAGAGTCAATAATCTAGTCAATGCTAATGCACTTTACACCTATGGCATACTGGTGTAAAATACGCTTCGTATGTGGTATAGCCTGATGTCCAACGGATCTGACGACTTCAGCTCCGTGTGTAACTATGCATATCCTCGCGTTTTCACGCTTTCACAAAATTCATATTTTGTGTGGACTTGGCTTTGCATATGTGTGAATCATTGGTCGAAACCTGATTCCTCAGACTGACACTAGTACATAACAGGGCATTGGTCCAGGCCGGGCCAACCCATTAGTCCCGGTTCAGTCACGAACCGGGACCCATGGCTGCATTGGTCCCGGTTCGTGAGGCCAGGGGGCCGGCCGGGCCTCGTGGGGCATTGGTCCCGGTTTGTCTGGACCCTTTGGTCCCGGTTCCAGATACTAACCGGGACCAATGGGGGTCGCTCCTGGCCCACAAGCATTGGTCCCGGTTTGTGGCTGGAACCGGGACCAAATGGGGTCCTTTAGTCCCGGTTCCAGCCACGAACCGGGACCATTGAGATGCCTATATATACCCCCCCGCCAGCGAGCAGAGCACTCCACACTGCTCTGTTTTTCTGGCCGGCGAGGGGAGAGCTTTGTGGTGCTCTAGCTCACCTCCTATGCACATGAGGTGTTCGATGAAATGCCCGAGCCACACTTAAGCTTTCTGCTCTCGAAGCTCCTTGTCCAAGCTCCATTTTTCTCAAGATTTGTTTAGGTTTGGCGGTCCGTCCTGTCCCGTCCCCATCCTCACCGCCGTCGATCGCCCGCGTCCATCTCGGCGCCGGCACCACCGTGGTTAGCCTCTTCTTCTTATCTTCTTTCTAAAAGAAAAAAGTTCTTACTTGTATCATTTAGATAGATACTTGTGTAATTTTCTTACTTTTATTATTATTTGTTATTATATAGTGCCATGGTCATGGTATCCGCCCACGTCGGCCCTCGTCCGGTCTATGATTCGGATGTGGTATATATTATCTTTTATAACTATTTGTTTTATTTAGTGTTTATGACAATTATGCCGACCAACGTGACATAGATGTGTTTATCTAGGAGGTATGTGAACCGGAAATTCCAACCGACCCTCTTGTCGAGAGGTTAAATTTAGTTGAAAAAGAAAACCAGGATTTGAAAGAAAAATTGAAAAGAATTGAGGAGGAGAAGATGAAATTGGAGTTGCATGTTGCCGATGTCGTCGATGACCACAAGATCAAGATGGATGCAATGCGCTTGAAGATTAGAAAGATAGGAAAATATGCCATTGATAATGAGGCTTGGTATCATTATGCTGTTGGATCAATTGTTACCTTAGTTGCCATTATGATCGCATTTGTTGTTGCATTTAAATGTTTTACATAGTTGTATGTTAGTTTCAATTTATGTTTTAATTAGATGCTCTAGAGAGCTGTATGTTGTTCTATGAGAACTATGTGTGAACTTTATGTATTTATTTTTTCAATAATAACATTTGATCACTTCTCTATTCACTTCTCTATTCATTTGCCCTCGTCCGGTCTATGATTCGGATGTGGTATATATTATCTTTTATAACTATTTGTTTTATTTAGTGTTTATGACAATTATGCCGACCAACGTGACATAGATTTTTTAATCTAGGAGGTATGTGAACCGGAAATTCCAACCGACATAGAAATTCTTGTCGAGAAGTTAAATTTGGTTGAAAAAGAAAACAATTACTTGAAAGAAAAATTACAAAGAGTTGAAGAGGAGAAGATGAAGTTGGAGTTGCATGTTGCCGATGTCGTCGACGATCACAAGATCAAGATGGATGCAATGCGCTTGAAGATTAGAAAGATTAGAAAATATGCCATTCATACTGAGGCTTGGTATCATTATGCCATTGGATCAATTGGTACCTTAGTTGCGGTTATGATCGCATTTGTTGTTGCATTTAAATTTTATAGTTTCAATGTATGTTTTAATTAGATGCTCTAGAGAGCTATATGTTGTTCAATAATGAGAACTATGTATGAACGTTATGTATTTGTTTTGGTCACTACTGTACTTTGGCTTTAATGTGATGATGAATTTCTATTAATTTGGTCACTTCTCTATTCATGATATGCACGCAGATGAACCGGCAATGGATGTACGGTGACCGACGCACCTCCAAGTATATTGAGGGCCTGCATAATTTTCTCAAAGCGGCTGAGGCAAACAAGCAGAATGGTTTTATGCATTGTCCATGTACTGTCTGTAAGAATACAAAGGCTTTCTCCAACTATAAAACCCTTCACTTCCACCTGCTTCAGAAGGGTTTTATGCCACACTATAATGTTTGGACCAAGCACGGAGAAAGAGGGGTTATGATGGAAGACAACGAAGAAGAAGAGGATGACGACAACTACCCGCCCCCTGAATACGGTGATGCTGCAATGGGGGAAGCTGAAGATCAAGAGGAACCAGACGATGTGGCCGATGATGATCTTCGCCGGGTCATTGTTGATGCACAGAGAGAATGCGAAAGTGAAAGGGAGAAGTTGAAGTTCGATCGCATGTTAGAGGATCACAAAAAAGGGTTGTACCCAAATTGCGAAGATGACAACAGAAAGCTCGGTACCACACTGGAATTGCTGCAATGGAAGGCAGACAATGGTGTATCTGACAAGGGATTTAGTTCGCTTCTGAAAATAATGAAGAATAAGCTTCCAAAGGATAACGAATTGCCCGGCAGTACGTACGAAGCAAAGAAGGTTCTATGCCCTCTAGGATTGGAGGTGCAGAAGATACATGCATGCCCTAATGACTGCATCCTCTACCGCGGTGCGTACGAGGATTTGAATGCATGCTCGGTATGCGGTGCCTTGCGGTATAAGATCAGAAGAGATGACCCTGGTGATGTTGAGGGCCAGCGCACCGGGAAAAGGGTTCCTGCCAAGGTGATGTGGTATGCTCCTATAATACCACGGTTGAAACGTCTGTTCAGAAACAAAAAGCATGCCGAGTTGATGCAATGGCACAAAAAAGACCGTAAGAAAGACGGGAAGTTGAGAGCACCCGCTGACGGGTCGCAGTGGAGAAAGATCGAGAGAAAGTGGAGCGACTTTACAGGTGACACGAGGAACGTATGGTTTGGTTTAAGTGCAGATGGCGTTAATCCTTTTGGGGAGCAGAGCAGCAAGCATAGCACATGGCCTGTGACTCTATGTATGTATAACCTTCCTCCTTGGTTGTGCATGAAGCGTAAGTTCATTATGATGCCAGTGCTCATCCAAGGCCCTAAGCAACCCGGCAATGACATTGATGTGTACCTAAGGCCATTAGTTGATGAACTTTTACAGCTATGGCATGGAAGAGGTGTACGTGTGTGGGATGAGCATGCACAAGAGGAATTTGACCTACGAGCGTTGCTGTTTGTAACCATCAACGATTGGCCTGCTCTCAGTAACCTTTCAGGACAGACAAACAAGGGATACCACGCATGCACACACTGTTTAGATGACACCGACAGTATATATTTGGACAAATGCAGGAAGAATGTGTACCTGGGGCATCGTCGCTTTCTTCCGACCAACCATCAATGTCGAAAGAAACGAAAGCATTTCAAAGGTGAGGCAGATCACCGGAACAAGCCCGCCCTCCGTACTGGCGATCACATACTTGATATGGTCAATGATTTACATGTAATATTTGGAAAGGGTCCTGGCGGACTATCTGTTCCGACTGACGATGCGGGACGCGCACCCATGTGGAAGAAGAAATCTATATTTTGGGACCTACCCTATTGGAAAGACCTAGAGGTCCGCTCTGCAATCGACGTCATGCACGTGACAAAGAATCTCTGCGTGAACCTGCTAGGCTTCTTGGGAGTGTATGGGAAGACAAAAGATACACCGGAGGCACGGGAGGAACAGCAACGTGTGCATGAAAAAGACGGCATGCATCCAAAGCAGTATGAAGGTCCTGCCAGCTACGCTCTTACCAAAGAAGAGAAGGAAATCTTCTTTGAATGCCTGCTCAGTATGAAGGTCCCGTCTGGCTTCTCGTCGAATATAAAGGGAATAATAAATATGGCAGAGAAAAAGTTCCAGAACCTAAAGTCTCATGACTGCCACGTGATTATGACGCAACTGCTTCCGGTTGCATTGAGGGGGCTTCTACCTGAAAACGTTCGATTAGCCATTGTGAAGCTATGTGCATTCCTCAATGCAATCTCTCAGAAGGTGATCGATCCAGAAATCCTGCCAAGGTTAAGGAGTGATTTGGTGCAATGTCTTGTTAGTTTCGAGTTGGTGTTCCCACCGTCCTTCTTCAATATCATGACGCACGTCCTAGTTCATCTAGTCGACGAGATTGTCGTTCTGGGCCCTGTATTTCTACACAATATGTTCCCCTTTGAGAGGTTCATGGGAGTCTTAAAGAAATATGTTCGTAACCGCGCTAGGCCAGAAGCAAGCATCTCCATGGGCCATCAAACAGAGGATGTCATTGGGTTTTGTGTTGACTTCATTCCTGACCTTAAGAAGATTGGTCTCCCTCAATCACGGTATGAGGGGAGACTGACTGGAAAAGGCACGCTAGGAGCGGACTCAATAATATGTAGGGACGGGCATTCTTGGTCTCAAGCACACTACACAGTTCTACAGAATTCTACCTTGGTGACCCCGTATGTCGATGAACACAAGAATATTCTGCGCTCCAAACACTCGGAGCAGTGTGACGACTGGATTACATATGAACACATCAGGACTTTCGGCAGTTGGTTGCAAACACGTCTCATGGGTGACAACACTGTTTCTGATGAGTTGTACTCGTTGGCCAGGGGACCATCTTCGACTGTATTGACTTACAAAGGGTACGAGATAAATGGGAATACATTTTACACGATCGCCCAAGATCAAAACAGCACAAACCAAAACAGCGGTGTCCGCTTTGATGCAGCAACCAATAGGGGAAAGGACACATATTATGGTTACATAGTGGACATATGGGAACTTGACTATGGACATGATTTCAAGGTCCCTTTGTTTCAGTGCAAATGGGTCAATCTGTCAGGAGGCGGGGTATAGGAAGACCCACAGTACGGAATGACAACAGTGGATCTGAACAATCTTGGGTACACAGACGAACCATTCGCCCTAGCCAATGATGTGGCGCAGGTTTTCTATGTGAAGGACATGTCTACCAAACCGAGAAAAAGAAAAGATAAGGAAGCGAATACATCATACGATGAGCCAAAGCGCCACATAGTTCTTTCAGGAAAAAGAGACATCGTGGGATTGGAGGGCAAGACAGACATGTCTGAAGATTATGAAAAGTTTCATGAAATTCCTCCCTTCAAAGTCAAGGCTGACCCAAGCACCCTCTTAAACGATGAAGATTATCCATGGTTACGGCGCAATAAGCAAAGGACACAAGCGAAGAAAAAGTGAAGACTTTCTCTCCACAACTATATCATTGGAGTTACATGTGAAGAAATGAAATGCCTTTTGTAACAGATGAGTTTTCGTATGAAACCCTAATACTTCGAAAGAGATTGTCCGTTTTGTACACGAAGTGCATCCAGTTTTTGCCGTAACCCTCTCAACTCTTTATAACCTTGGGCGGTGAAGGTCGTACCAATCAGGACATGCATGCATTTTCTAGCATGCATGGTATCTTTGTAATAGTTTGTACACGAAGTGCATCCACCAGTTTGTACACGAAGTGTAACAGTTTGTAACAGTAACCAGTTTGTACACGAAGTGTAACAGTAACCAATTCAGGTATGTGGGTGGGTGAAATTATGTGAAATTATGATGTCATGCCAAATTATGATGTCCGGAGTTAAAATAAGTTATTAAAAATGGAGAGGCGCAATGCTCACCTACACGTTGCTTAGCTTCAGGCCTTGAGAAACTGCAGATGTATAGCTCCGTGCAGTTTACACCATTTCCTCAAGGCCTGAAGCTAACGTGCAGGTGAGCATTGCGCCTCTCGCTTCATCGTCTCTGCACTCAGGGCTTATAAACCGCTGCGAGTCCCTCTCGCTTGGCGAGGTGGGACTAAATTTTAGCCACTCCCAGGACCAAGGTCGTACCAATCAGGAAGAAGCACACGGATCGTGTGTTTCTTTCAAGCGCTTGTGAGCTGTTGGATCAGCACTATAACTAGTCCCGGTTCGTGCTAGCAACCGGGACTAAAGAGGCACACGATCCTATATATAACCCACCTCTCGGACATGTTCGACACTTAGTGTGTGTACTCATTCGGATTCAAATCATTCGGATTCCCTGCATACGGTCCAACGGTGCATTTCATATTTCCACCGTTGGGCTGTATGCAGGGGAAACCGTGTGTTTTGTTGATCTATCTAGAAATCCTTTAGTTCATCGACCGAATACAAATCATTCGGATTCCCTGCATACGGTCCGACGGTGCATTTCATATGCGGGCACTCACGAGTCACCGTCGGGCTGTATGCAGGGGAAACCGTGTGTTTTGTTGATCTATCTAGAAATCCTTTAGTTCATCGACCGAATACAAATCATTCGGATTCCCTGCATACGGTCCGACGGTGCATTTCATATGCGGGCACTCACGAGCCACCGTCGGGCTGTATGCAGGGGAAACCGTGTGTTTTGTTGATCTATCTAGAAATCCTTTAGTTCAACGACCGAATACAAATCATTCGGATTCCCTGCATACGGTCCGACGGTGCATTTCATGCGGGCACTCACGAGCCACCGTCGGGCTATATGCAGGGGAAACCATGTGTTTTGTTGATCTATCTAGAAATCCTTTAGTACATCGACCGAATACAAATCATTCGGATTCCCTGCATACGGTCCGACGGTGCATTTCATATGCGGGCACTCACGAGCCACCGTCGGGCTGTAACACATGAGTTTTCGTCCGAAACCCTGATACTTCGGAAGAGATTGTACGTTTTGTACACGAAGTGCATCCAGTTTTTGCCGTAACCCTCTCAAGTTTTTAGCACATGCTATGTGGGTGAAATGATGATACCATGCCAACTTTCAACCTTTTCAGAGTTCATTTGAAGTGCTTTTCAATTTCAGGGTTATTTAGCTCAAAAAAATCAGTAAGTGCATGAAAAATACCAAATGAAGTCAGAAAGGGTTGAAAATTGATGATGTGGCTTTGAATGGTGCATTTTGAACACACAAAAAGTATGGAGTTCAAATAAGTTCAAAAAAATGAAATCCTTTTGTAACACATGAGTTTTCGTCCGAAACCCAGATACTTCGGAAGAGATTGTCCGTTTTGTACACGAAGTGCATCCAGTTTTTGCCGTAACCCTCTCAACTTTTTAGCACATGCTATGTGGGTGAAATGATTATACCATGCAAACTTTCAACCTTTTCAGAGTTCATTTGAAGTGCTTTTTAATTTCTTTCAAAACAGCGTGGGAGTGGAGTTCAAAAAATAATCAACTAAAAAGCTTTTATAAACCTCTAGTATTTTTGAAACTATAATTATATAAAAATTATGCAACTAAAATTATCAAAGTATTTTTTGTTCAAAACATTAATAGCAAAAAGAATTTTCATAAAGAAATTTTTTGTTAGAAACTTTAATAGCAAACTAAAATAACCAAATCTGTTTTTGATTAAAACAGACATTTAAAATAACCTAAAACTTACCAAATTGAATATAATGATAAAACACAGTAACATTAAATAGCAGGAAAAAGAATCACTCAAACATCTATTTTTTTAGTAAAGTTATTCACAAACTAGTGATTCACACAAATTTCAAAAAATTCTAATTTAAACTATTCAAATTTGAAAACTAAAGGCACTAACAGAAATTTTATAATTTTTGTGACCTAAAAGCAAAAGGAATCACAGAAAAACTGTAAGTATTTAGATGTAAGTAGAAACAAAAAAAATAAAGCAAAAAAGAAATAAAAAAAACAGAAAAAAAAAATGCCACCTACTGGGCCACCACGGCCTGAATACGACTAGGAACCCAGCTAGCTGGGCCAGGATTCAGGCCCGCAACAGGTCCAGTAGGCCAACATGCATAGCAGTGTGAGATTAAGCCTGCAGGCCTGCAGTTCAGAGGAGTTCGAGAGAGATGGCGCAACCGCGCTTATAAACAAGTGCCGAAGCCTCTCAGCTAGCGAGGTGGGACTAAACATCCAACCGCACCGCGGCTGTGCCAGGCGTAGGCCATTGGTCCCGGTTGGTTCCACCAACCGGGACCAATGCCTACCGTTGGTCCCGGTTGGTGCCACCAACCGGGACCAAACCAACCGGGACCAATGCCCCCTTTGGTCCCGGTTGGTGCCACCAACCGGGACCAAAGGTCCCTGTTTCCCGCCCTTTGGGTTGACGAAAAGAGACATTTGGTCCCGGTTGGTGGCACCAACCGGGACCAATGGGAGGCATTGGTCCCGGCTGGTGCCACCAACCGGTACTAAAGGTGTGTGTATATAAGCAACACTTGTGAAAAATTTAAGATTTCATCTACCATTTGCCCCCGACGACGCCGAGCACATCGACGCCGCCAGGCTGCCCCGATGCCGTCCGCCGCCCCCGCCGTCGCCGTCGCCGTCGTCACCGTCGCCCGCGCCCCTGCCCCCGGGCCGCCCCCACCGTCGCCGTCGCCGTCGTCACTGTTGCCCGCGCCCCTGCCCACGGGCCGCCCCCGCCGTCGCCGTCGCCGTCGTCACCGTCGCCCGCGCCCCTGCCCCCGGCCCGCCCCCGCCGTCGCCGTCGCCCCTTCCCCGAGCCCGCGCCCCTGCCCCGCCCCCGATCAGCCCGGCCGCGCCCCTGCCCCGGCCCGTCCCCGCCATCGCCGGTCGCGCCCCTGCCCCGTCGTCGCCGGCCGCGCCCCTGCCCTGTCGTCGCCGTCGGCGTCCTCGCCCCCGACCCCGCGCCCCTGCCTCGTCGTCGCCCGAGCCCCGCTGTGAGCCGCCGCGCCGCCCCGCCCTTTTTTTTTATAATGTTTATGTTTATGTTTATGTATATGTTTATATGTAATGTATGTGTGTGTCAAAAAAAATTGTTCATAGCATTTTTTGGTCAAAAAAAATAGATGTGATCATTGTCACACCAAAATGCTATACTTATTTTTGATATGATGAATTTTTAGTCATGTTCATATGATGTTTTTTTTTGTTCATAGAATATTTTTTTTATCATAGCAGTTTTTGGTCCATGTATATATGTATGTGTATGTATGGATGGATGAATGGATGGATGTAACTATATGGATGCATGTAACTCTAAGTTAAAATTTACCCCTCCCCGATAACTTCGACATGAGGGGGGACGTCGGACATGCATGAGTGAGAGAGGCGGTCCGCTCACCCGACCAACTATCGAGGACACCCAAACCCTAAAAGAAAGAGCGTCATTGTTGATCTACCCCCTTCCCGATAACTTCGACATGAGGGGGGACGTCGGACATGCATGAGTGAGAGAGGCGGTCCGCTCACCCGACCAACTATCGAGGACACCCAAACCCTAGAAGAAAGAGCGTCGTTGTCGATCTACCCCCTCCCCGATAACTTCGACATGAGGGGGGACGTCGGACATGCATGAGTGAGAGAGGCGGTCCGCTCGCCCGACCAACTATCGAGGCCACCCAAACCCTAGAAGAAAGAGTGTCGTTGTCGATCTACCCCCTCCCCGATAACTTCGACATGAGGGGGGACATAGATTTATCAAGAATGCCCCCATTATGGATGTGCACAAGTTGATCCAATTTTTTTCTGATCTCATCTATATATATATTCTTCTATATGTCACGTTGTCTGTCAAAGTATTGAGGGAATCCATGGCTTCATCATTAGCCGGAAGTAACATGCGTATGATGCTACGAAGCTCTTCAAAGTTGTTTTGGAACGGAGTTCCGGATAGAATAATTCGCTTTTTGGTACGAATTTCAGCAAAGGCCTTCCAAATAGCGATATTCGAAAGGCTCTTGCTGAACTTCGTACCAAAAAGCTAATTAATTATCCTATCCGGGACTCCGTTC
Source organism: Elymus sibiricus (assembly GCA_039707655.1). NCBI lineage: Eukaryota > Viridiplantae > Streptophyta > Magnoliopsida > Poales > Poaceae > Elymus > Elymus sibiricus. The sequence goes on from CM077667.1 coordinate 537,849,453, forward strand.
CAAAACAATTTTGGAGAGCTTCATACCATTATGCGCCTATTACTTCCGGCTAATGATGAAGCCTTGGTTTTCTTGAATACTTTGACACTAGACAACGTGACATATAGAAGGGTAGATGAGATCAGGAAAAATATGGACCATTTTCTGCACATTCAGAATCGCGCCATTTTGTTAAATCCCTTAAAGGTTAAGAGAATCCCTTGTTTGACATTCATGAGAGAGGCGGTCCGGACGTCGGACATTCATGAGAGAGGTGGTCCGGACGTCGGACATTCATGTTTGTATATTAATTGCCATGTTGTAATATTTGCAGAAACTATGGATCCAAGAGACTTGGAACAAGAACAGTTGTTGGGGGACATAATCCACGACGGACGTGATATCTTGTCGTATCTCAACGACACCGATTGTCTGGAAGGAGAGGTTGATGGCTCCGGTGATCGAACAATGGAGGAGGAAGGACATGATCATGATGGCTCCGGTGACCGAATGCCGGAGGAAGAAGGAGACCATGATGATGGATCCGGTGACCGAACGGAGGAGGGAGCTGTTGCAAAGTCCGGCGAGGTATATATATTAATTAAGCCCGTGCTGACTAGCTAATTGATGCATTAATTGTTTTGGTATGTACATATATTAATTAACTCTTCTTTCTTCTTTTATAGCCCTCCGGATCGAGCCAAACTTCGGTAACGAGACGAGGCCCGAAGAAGAGGTTGCGCAAGGAAGAAAGGTTCACGATCACAGCACTCGCGCACGATGGCCATCTGATTGAACCCAAGCGGACCAAGGACGCATTTTCTGCTCAGTGCGGAGCTATTGTTAGGGACTACATCCCGATCAGCATCAAGCAATGGAATAAGCCTAAGGACGGCGCCCCTGATGGTGATTATGTCACCGATAGACAGAAAGATGATCTTTCGACCGCGCTGAAGGCAAATTTCACCCTACCGCCAGAGGAGGATCCGAATAAGCCAGTTATAGAGCCACTGGTCAAGGCGTGTGCTCTTAAGAAGATGGCAGATCTATTCAGGAGTTGGAAGAATGAGTTGAAATCAAAGTTTGTCGACAAAGGGAAGACTCCAGAATTCACCGGCCGATTTGAGAAGATAGGTGATCACTGGCCCGCATTTGTGGCCTACAAGACATCGGACAAGAGTAAGAAAATGTCAGAGACAAACAAGATCAATGCTGCAAAGAAGCAGTATCACCATCACACGGGGTCAGGTGGCTATCTCAAAGCCCGGCCGTTGTGGGACAAAGCTGAGAATGACCTGATTGCTAAAAACGTCGTACCACAGACATTGAACTAGCTAGACCGTTCAAGGACTTGGTTCTTCGGGGTTGGGGGAACTTTGGACCCTGAAACAGGGAAGTGCCGTTGGACGAACGAGCAACTTGCGATACCCATGAACAAGCTTCAGGAGTATATCACCGCAGCCCAGGAAGGGACGTTCATTCCCGACAGAGAGAAGGACGAGCTGACTGAGGCCCTAGGGAATGTTGAGCACCCTGGACGAACACGAGGCACACCAGGCTCCGTTCCGTGGAAGGTTGGGTTTCCCAACGCAGGCGGTTACAGAAGCCGGGAGAGAAAGAGGAAAGCGGAGCTGAGCGAAATTCAGAAGCTGAATGCAAGACTACAAAAGCTAGAGGAAGCTGAGAGCCAGCGAGCTGCCGGCCAACCATCTCAGCGGCACGAAGCTACCCCAGAAGCTACCCCGCCATCTCAGCGGAGAAGCAACGTCGCTTCCACGGAGCCCGTTCAGCCTGACTTCACGGCTCCTATCTACCCCGTGGATACTATCACGGAGGCTCAACATTGCGAGCTCATGACGAAATGCCGGAACCTCACTTTCAAGGCGGCTGTCGGCTCTGTTGCACCTCCTCAACCCAACAGAACTTTTCACTCCTCACTGATTCCACATGGCTATGCTATTGTGATGGTGGATGAAGTAATGGAGGGATTTGAGGAGCTCGAGCTTGACCGGCCTACAGGTGAAGGAGAGAATAAGCTGGCTCGTGCTCTGAGGAGTACATGTCTATGGCAGAAGGAGTACATCAAGCTTCCAAACTGGACGCCTCCGCCTCCTCCGTCTCCTCCTCCTCCTCAGGCGAATCAGGGCTCTCCGCCTCCTCCTCCTCCTCCTCCTCCGGCGAGTGATCAGGGCACACCGCCTCCTTCTCCGGCTCCTCCGACGCGTGAGGGCACTCCGCCTCCTCCTTCGCCTACTCCGGCACGTCGGAGCAGTACGCCTCCTCCTCAGCCTCGTCGGCAACGGCAGAAGACAGCCGCCGCCGCTCCGGCTCCCCCGGCGCGTCGGAGCACTCCGTCTCCTGCTCCGCCTCGTAACCAACGACGGAAGAGAGACGCCGCCGCTCCGGCGGCTAGCAGTACAAGAACAGGCGGGAGGGAATACAGATACGGTCCATCTCTCAAGCCTCTGGAAAAGGTACCATATGAGAGGACCAAGTCTGAAAATGAGGAGATATGTCAGGCCGAATTGACAGCCCATTTTGCAAAGAAAACTCCAGCTCCGAAGGAGAAGCTAGATCCGGTGAAAGTGATGCGCACTATCGATGCCCTGAAGCGACCACCACCGCCTCCGCCGGATTCCAACTTTGACCGCTGTGTTAAAAAGACATATAAGGACGCGCGGCGGTCGGGAAGTACTTCCAGTGATGCAAGGTTAGCAAAACGAAGAAGTGGGAAAAAAATTCCCCAGCTCGGCGAACAGGCGAACCAATCGTGCCCCCCGCTCAAGGTGTCTAGCGATATCGTCGTTAATCATCCGGGGATGGTGCCCGATACCAATCCTGGTGATTACCTGAGCGATGATGTACAGTTTGAGCCGTTGGAGGTGGACGAATTCAGTTACCGGTACAGGCGGCCTCTCGTCAAACCTGATCATCCTCCTCTAACAACGATGATGCGAACATTGCATGAATGGTACATGAAAACCTGCCGCGAGTCAGGGAGGGATGCTTTGACGCGGAAGATTAACGAGGAGCACGACCTCGTTGGAATGGATCTGTTGAATGTTGAATTTGAGGAGATATTCCAGTTATACAATCAAAAGGCCCTCGACAAAACAATCGTGACTTCCTACTGTCTGTAAGTACTACTTCTGTAATTAAGTCTCTCTATATATATAGCTCAGCTCTTTCATTGCATGTATATATAATTATCCTCACTATATTATGCAGATTGAAGATCGTCGAATGCAGAAAAGCACAAATGTATGACATTGGGTTCATTAACCCAAATATCATACATGAGTATACGGTTAAAAACAATGTCACACAAACCGAGGACAACTTGCTACAATCGTTGCTTAAAAATCAAAACAAAGGGACAATACTCTTTCCTTACAACTTCAAGTGAGTGTTATTGTCTTGTGCATATTCGGTTTCCCTTATTACTCGAGGTTATAGTAATGTAATTGATGAGTTATGCATGCGTGCGCAGCTTCCACTTTATTCTGCTAGAGATTAAGCTTGAGCGGGGAGTAGTAATCGTCTTAGACTCGAAACAAAAAGATCCCCAGGAATATGCGGGCATGACTGAAATGCTCCAGAAGTAAGTTCAATCGATCATTATCGCATCATATCGACAACTTTGTTCATTTCCTGATATCAAGTAATTATTTTCTTTGTCTGGCAGGGTTTGGAAAGAGTTCACCGCAATTGTTCCGGCACTGCCGAGGGAGCTGCGATTTACACACCCGAAAGTAAGTACTTCTAGCTAGTTCCGCGCATCTCCCATTGATTCTAGTTCCATCAATACCATTTATCATGCTTGATTATCAGTTTGATTGAACTCTATTTCTCGTAAAGTGCTTGTGGCAGGAAAAAGGGAATAATTTTTGTGGATACTACGTTTGCGAGTTCATCTACAACGCGACGACCCCTAAGCGGTGCTACTCTGAAAAACAATTTCAAGTGCATAAGCAATAATATTCACAATTTTATTTTATTACCATTATTTGTGTTGAGTTTCATTCATATATATGTATTGACCCCCTTCTTCAAATTAGACGTGGCAGATGTGGGATGAACTCCTACCACATGATCGCATACGAGCAATTCAAGAGGAATTGGCGGGATTCTTTCTTGACCACGTCATAGATAAAACCGGAGAATACCATGTGGAATTTGACATTAAATGTTAGGGATTGTAAGAGATCTTATATTGTATATATGTAGCTAGTAGCGTCGGATAGATATACGAAAACTTGTTGTTCGACCAATCTCTCGGAGAAAGAGAGGTCGATCACTTCTCTGTGTATATGTTCATGACGATCTTGTGTACTTAATGGTTTTTTCATTTGCTTACTAGCTAGCGTGTCAAGTTCTCTCTATAGTAGCTAGCGTCGACCAAGCACGGAGAAAGAGAGGACACTTCTCTCTATTAGCTAGCTAACACAATATGAAACACCTCAATTAACCCTACAAACCCCCCTAAACCCCCCCCCCTTTAAAAAAAAACAAAAACCCCGGTGCCTTCTGGTCCCGGTTGGTGTTGCCAACCGGGACTAAAGGTCCTGCCTTTTGGTCCCGGTTGGTGTTACCAACCGGGACTAAAGGTCCTCCTGCCTGGGCTCCCAGCACCGGCCACGTGGAGCCCCTTCTGTCCCGGTTGGTAAGCGAACCGGGACTAAAGGTTTTGGGCTTTAGTCCCGACCCTTTAGTCCCGGTTCCAGAACCGGGCCTAAAGGCCCTTACGAACCGGGACAAATGGGGGTTTTCCTACTAGTGTGAGCTATGGGGCAACTATCTGCAATAGTGTCCCATAGACTAAAGCCATCTTGGAACCATACTAAGTTCATGAATGAACTATATGATTCAACAACTTCTTTGTCGCTTCTAAAGCGTCAACATACTTAGCCTTTGTTATAGAATTTGCCACAGTATCTTGTTTGGAACAATTTCCAACTACCGTGCCACCATATTGTGTATTACACAAAACCCTTAACTTAAATCGAAAATCGCATGGAGCATTGATGAAGACTGTATCGTTGTAATTACTTACAATGAGCACTTCATAATCTCTGCTTGCGAGAAAACATGTCATCAGTACTGCTCTAGTACTCAATGACATCTTTCACTGTTGTCCCATGATCAGTACTTTGATCACTTTGGTATCTATACTCGCAACAACTTCGGAGTATTGGACATATCTGGTTGTTTTTACATACCATGGAATACATGATTAATCCAAACACAAGAGTGTGTGGAATCTCCATTATGTATTTTACTCATCAGTGTTTTGGGACACCGAGTCTTGCAAAAACTCTTTCCATGTGACTTCGGCAAGAATCACTCCTTGGCGTTTTAAATGCTAAAAAGTTTTAGCATCTTGTCAATATGTATCCATAGCTTAGCCCCATTAGGTAAATCTATCTCCATAGATCATCATGCCTAATATTGAGGCTATTTAGCCCAAGCACTTCATCAAAAAACTATTTTCAAATGAAGTCCTTAATTCGTGTCAAGAAATTTATTTCCAATTAACAATGTGTCAAGCACACAACGTTTTAGAAATATTATTATGCTCCCACTTACTTTCTTGAATCACAAGCATCTTCGTTACCCATTGATGAAGTCAAAACCCTTTTGACCATTTCATCAAAACACGAAGATTCCAACTCCATTTTGCTCTCTTCTGTCCATTGCTGGAACTCTGAAGTTTGCATACTTTCTAGCATCCTCTGGACTGACAAAATACCTTGGACTGTAACACATGCAAGTCCTTGGTTACATTTCCATCAGATGGAAATCCTTTCGTCATCCATGTTTCATATCTCATGATTGAAATATGTATTAATTGCTAGTTCAATCCGAACCGACTTTCAGCATCGCTACGGTGAAACAACCTCATCGTAGTCAACTCCTTGAACTTGTTATTTCAACAAGTCGAGCTTTATGGATAAAACATTTTTATCCGTATCAGTTTTTAGTTCCATAAATATTCGTTAGACTCTAAGCCTTCCGAAAGGTATATCAAGATTTTAATCTTGAAAACTTTTATATGGAAACTATCTCGGATTGTATTGGCATTTAGCCAATTCCGGAGTCAGGGCCCATCACTGCTTCCTTGTGTATCGTAGGTATACTGTTGTCCAACAACAATATCTTGTTTGCTCACCTGAGAGGTTTGCACGAGCCTTGCCTACGGGGTTCAGCTGCAAGTTCGACCGAAGTCCATACATTTTATTGTAGAGACTTCCGTATCAGTCGCAGTAGGAAACTCCGGAATTACTTCCAAGGTCTCTTTCCTTTGATCTGATGACGAAGATACTGTTTATCTCGTCGAGTTGCACTGTTCTCCCACTCACCTTTTTGAAAGAACCACTTTCTTCAAAAAGCATACCGTTCTTTGTGGCAAACCTATTTGCCTCGGTATAGTGGTGGGGAAATACCCAATGACTTGGGATAACCTACAAAGTAGCACTTGTCTGATTTGGAATAGGTTTGTAACCTTTTACACAAGCCCCATATTCCAAATGTTCAGAAAAGATATAACATGGTTGGGCATACCATACCATGGCGTCATTTCAACAGACCCGATGGAGCTCTTTTCAGTGAAAAAGCCGCAGTCTCTAAAGCATCACTTTTAAAAGGGATAATGGCAAATTTATTTATGTCATCTTTGATCTTACCATGTCATAAATGGTTCGATTACATCTTCACGGACTTTCCACTTGCAGTGGTCTTCCGGGAGGTGTAAGTTATGAAACTCCTTTCACAACTCATCAGACATTCGCTAAACTTGTAACTCAAATATTCCTTTCTGCAATCGAATTGTAGAAACATAATTTTCTTGTTACAACAACTTCTACTTCATTTTTGAAAACCTTCTGAATGAATTCAAAAGATCCAGACTTACGTCTCATCAAGTAAATATCCATATATCTACTTGAGTCATTTCTGAAGATAGATAAATCCACTACTTGCAACAACATTTGTTGGACTTTCACACATCATAATGTATGATCACCAATATGTTCTTTGCTCGTTCCTTATGGCCTGTGAACGGTATTTCAGTCACTTCACTTTTCAGAGGAAAGTTGCAAGTGTCAGATGATTCAAAATCAAATGACTTCAAAAATCCATCATAATGGAATTTTCCATGCGGGTTTCTCCAATGTGACCAAATGCAGTGCCACACTTGTGTGGTATTCTTTTAGTCTTGCGACATTTAGCGTCAGTGTTATGGATGTATCATATTACCATCAATATTCATAGCATACATCCCATCCTGTATGGAAGCATGGCCCTTCATGTTATTCATAACACCGAACATCAAAAGTTCTCTTATGAATAACCTTCTTGCAAAATACCTTATGAAAAGGGCTAGAGTGTATGAAACTCTAAATGAATTATGAAAGTAAATACAGAGGCAATGTATTAATATCAATATTCATAACATACATCTCATTCATAATGAAAGTATGGCTCTTATGTTATTCATAACACCGAACATCAAAAGTTCTCTTATGAACAACCTTCTTGCAAGATACCTTATGCAAAAGGGCTGGAGCGTGAAACTCCAAAAGAATTATGAAAATAAATACATAGGTAATACACCGATGGAAGGTATAGTAACATTTACTATGTTCCCTGTGTATACCTAAACCTCATTCCTGGCTAGTCTTTCAGGCCATAGTAGTTCTTACATCGAGTTGCAACAGAATGCAATCGAGCGGGTATCTTTGTGATTAACTCACAATACCCAAGAATTAGTGATTAACATGTTTAACCATAATTCCCAAGAACTATATCTTTGACCAGCCTTCTATACATCAAAAACTTGTATGACATTCATACATGAGCTGGATATTCCAGTCTTCTTTCCTTTTGCCATTATACTTCTAACAGTTTAACTTTCAGTATTTCTCTTACTCTCAGAAGAAGCACCCAACTTAAGAGTGGCGTTAGCCCCGGACTTCCTAGGCGTGAAAGTTTCACTAACACCCTTCGGACACTTCCTTTCTCTTTAAGTTGTCGTTTTATTCACCATCATCATATGACATGCGTTCTTCTGGATCCCCTCTTATCAGTCTAATGCATAGTAAACACCTTTACTAATAGTTTGCAAACAAACATTGCTTTGGATATCTCATATCTATTAGCCTTTGTCTGTCTCTGAAAATGATTTTCAGATTCCATGAATATCACATAACTATCCAAACTTTCGAAGTTCGGGTCTCATGGAAGCAAACATATTGCACTTTGACTGAAAAGGAATTCTAGCTTTTGGATCGAAGGACGAGAGTCTCATGATCCATAGCATTAGCGGGAGAATACCGAAAGCATGCGATAGGACAAAGTCCTTCTCGGCACTCTAGAGGACAATCCTCACATTACGTTACCAACCGTAAAGTTTTAACCAGATATTTAATAGCTATTCAATTTTAATAGGGAAGGTGGAAACGCGAGCCATTATTCTACAACTATTATGCAAACCACACTTAGACAGTGTTCAACATTAATTGCACTAAGAATTAAAAGAATTAATTCTAAAGCGCGCTCCCACTCAAATCAATATCTCTCATAATTGATTGTGAGTGATTCAGGACCCACATTTCCATTCAACGCCATTGTTCGAGATGAACACCGATGGCGCGAACTTCAATTGGTAGGCAAACTTGCCGATCACATCTCTATGTGACTCTTGTTCATCTTTCGATGCGTGTGTTCCGAGCTCAGGACGATCCTGCCATGAACGTCAAGACAACCAAGTGATCTCGCTGCGAGGTCTGACCTCACCCGCCTTACACCCGTACAATCGTTCGTACCCATATAGATCATGGCGCACCTCGAAAGGAAGGATGCTGTGACGGTGCTACACTTGGGAGAACACTAACTACTTGATATTTTTGTGAGAGATCACCCTAATAAAAGCGACTACCGTGCAATCAAGAAGGGTGCATCAAAAGGGATTAACATCTCAGGTAATTCATAATAGCATGATATGGTATAGCCCTTTCTGATGGAGAAGTCTTTATTTCTTCGTCTCCGGCATTCGCATCGGTGTTCACCTTCGCGAAGATTGCCACCACCTTGTCGATGCACCAGATAATATTGCTATCACTATAGCTAATAAAATAAGTGCATTACATAAGGTTGACACGCAGGTCATTAAAGTGCAATCATATGGCTCCAGCCATCATGCCGAATCATGACACACAGGTCATGTTAATCAAATTACATCATATAGTCATTTCATACATAATCAAATTAATATGAGCACTGCTATACCACATCACATGCACATGCAAACCATCCTGCAAAACCAAGTTAGACGCCTCTAATCGTTTTATGCAAAAAAATTATTTATTCGTGGCTTCTAAGGTTTCGAAACAAACCGAAGCTACCAACGTCCATCATCAAGCATGATAATCCAAGTCGCTAGATTAACATTGCGGGGTGTATGAAACACGAGATAATAAAATCTCGAGCCCCATACTGAACTTCGTCATACGCGTGACCCCCGTGCAGATCATATCTGCATTGCCCTTTCGTCTGCGAAACATCCATCTTTCTTTAACTATGGTGGAACCCAAAGAACTGTTAGCACTTCGTTGATCTATCAATCAGCATACTCAGGAGTAGCATGAAAGGATCGCGGATTGCCAGAACTTTGTGAGATTCCACCATGCCATCAAGATCAGGACTACGCAAATTCAGGGGAAGCAACAGGAACATCGGGTAACAGATTTCATCTGCTACCCGCACAAATAATTTTCAGCAATAGATCTCATCTACTACCTAATTATATTGTGCAACACCCATACATCTCTATGTATTCTAGATCGCAACCTGCATCTACGCATAGCACGGCTCTGATACCACTGTAGGGTAACGCAGCAGAAAACAAAAAATTTCCGACCTACGCACCAGCCCAGGACCACTATGGAGACTGCATACAAGGTTTGATCATTTTCGTTACCGACTCGTAGCGCAGCGGAAGTAGAGTCGATGACGATCGGCGGTGCAGATCCCCGCAGCTAGGATTTTACAACCTCCCAACCGCGAGGATGTATACCCTCATATGCCCCGCGGACAGCCCTCCGGGAGGCGGTCGCACAGTCCCCCGGACGGTGTCGCGGACAGCCCTTCGGGAGGACCTCCGAAACTCGGACTGTCACTCGGACAGCCCTTCGGGAGGACCTCCAAAACTCGGACGGTCACACGGACAGCCCTTCGGGAGGCACTCTCGAACTAAGACCGAAACTACGATCTCTCTACAAAGTTGCACACATACGGTGTCATCTATCCGGCAGGGCTTCGCCGTCCAGAACTAGTTCCTACCGGAACCCAGACAGCCTTTCGGCTCTACGAAACTATTTCGCTGGGAGGGAGAGAAGAATGCCAGATCATGCATGGCTTTGTGTATGAGAGCAAGAGTGTGTGAGATGGCAGCCCACTCACCTCCTATTTATAGGAAACCCAAGGGGTAGGGTGGTTTTACAAGAAAACCCAAAACCCACATGGAAAGGAGTCCTTCCCAAGGACCTTAAGGTGAAACCAAGGAACAAGTGGGGGCTCCATGGAGGAGCCCCATTGTGGCCGGCCACCATCTCTTGGGGGCCCCCCAAGGGGGTTTCTTAGCCCCCAAGCCTTCTAGAAACCTTTTGGGAAAATATCCCAAAAGGCACTTTTCCAAAAATATCCAAAAAGTGCTTTCACTATTCACGACGACATTTTTCAGCGTCTGATCGAACTGAAAATATTTATGTGGGCTTAGAACATTTCCAGTACCCACCAAAATAATTTTCAACGCGAGCCGGAACAATTCCGGTTTAGTGATTTCATCTGCGAAAAGCATCTGAAGCGGTTTCGGCAGCTCCGGAACATTTCCGGTTTTCATTCCAGAAAATTCCAAAAAGTTTCCAGAACGATTCTGGCACCCTCCAAGAATTATCAGGCATGTGCCAAGCCCAATTTGACTTTATGGTATCCCCTGAAACAACTTTTCCAGTTTCACCGAAACTCATCCGGTGACCTCTCTCTGTGGAACTTTTCCGCTGTCCAAAACTTTTCCGGTGTCCGAAACTTTTTCGGTGTTTTTCTCTCAGACTCCCTGTCTAGTATTCAACAGATAGATGACCCTTAAGCGTGTGACCCTATAGGTTCGGTGAAGTATAGACATGACCCGGAACCCCTTCCGATCAATGATCAACATCGGAGCCGTGGACACCCATATCGATCCCTATACCCGCACGAATGAATATTCGAGTGAACCTCCAGTTGCCGTGTGCTATTCCTGTTGCTTCGCGATATGTTACAATTACCCGAGGTGAGAAACATCGGCATCCTCGTGGATCAACACTTGTCCACAATGCCAGTTACCTCGTTGCCGGTATTGTTCTCTTTTCTCGTTCCCGTGTTCCGGCATCCCTGTGATCAAATCACCCTGTGTCTGGCCAGACGATGATGGATACCGTAACACCGAGAGGGCCCAGAGATATCTCTCCATCGTCGGAGGAGCAAATCCCAATCTTGAGCTATCAAGTTACTTGACATACTTTTCCATGAACCCGTAAGCCGCCGTAATAGCCACCCATTTACGGATGACGTTTAACAAACCCCAAAGTTCATGAAGCAATCATGAAGAAACTCGATACTCTCATGGTCTAAGGAATTATGCAAACATTAACTTCCTGTGTTATTAACCATTAACTTATGACGAATGTATCTCATAGCATAACATCAATTGGGTCGATTCAACACAAGTGTTCTACCAACAATTGTGCCCTCAAAATTGCCGGCTTAGCCATGCCCATGATCAGGAAAACAGGATCATCATGCAATACTTGAGCCAGTCATAGAGGCTTGACTAGGAATACATTTTACTGTTTATTGTTCCACACGTGCATATGAGTCTTCCTCCGAGCCTCATGGTTATTGTAGACTCGAGAACCATAGCAGTTATAGCATGGAACATAAACCTAATTATGAACAGGGAGATAATCAATAACATTTATTATTGCCTCTAGGGCATATCTCCTACACAGGCAATCTGGCCATTAGGCTATAACAGACAAAGCGCGTCCAGGGAACTTATGCTATATTACTATTTAATGTAAGAAGCATCTTCAAAGAAAATAGTTCCACCAACGGTTCCTTTCTTTGGGTTCTCATGATTACCATGAGGGGTGTGCAATAGATTTATGTATGCTTGTCTTCCGTCGTGGCCGACTATAGTTGAAAACAGTAAGAGCGCTAGCTTTCGGCTTCACCCGTCTGAGGTACGAGTTCGGATGACCCGATCGTAACAATCGCAGAGGTGCTCCCTTTACTCCCTAGCCGAACAATCGGGAACGTAGGGGTAAGCACAGGAGCAAGGCAACCCAGCTTTGCGAAACACTTAAGTCAACATGATGCATATATTGGCGTAAACACAAACAAGGAAGGGTGCGATACAATAATAATCATATGCAAGAGGAATGGCTTCATAAAGGAAGCCCCCAAGTAAACGGGGTATTTGAATTTGTTTGTAACAAACAAAGTTTTGACAAAAAAAGTTTTTCGCAAACAACTTTTTGTCAAAAAAGTATAATGCTTGGTCGAACCGAACAAAATTTAAAACTGAAAGTGTTTGAGCATGAAAGTGGCTTAGCTGGTTAATGTGCACGGTATCGATGACGCGATCCGGGCTTGTGGCGGGACGAGGACGCCCATCGAACTTTGACAGATCCGGTGTGTAGTCTTCGGCATGACCGAGGTCCCAGCCCCCAAGCCCGTCCCGAGGTGACCGAACGAGGAGTTCGGCACTCTGAAGTAGTGTCACGGCTCGGCCGATGTGGAGAGGCGAAGCCCCTGGTCCAGCCGAGGTGGTGGAGTAGGTCGGCAAGGTGACGCCGGGGTGACCACGTGACGGCAGTCGAAGTCGATTTTCTGCACTCATAAAATAGTGCAAGCCAAAAGTAATAACAAAGAAAGATAATAATATATTTAAAAAAAATCTTCTACTTAGTTAATTTAAGTGAAGCAAATAATTAAAGGAATATGGCCTGGGTGCCGAGGTGCCTGAACGAAGAGTTCGGCTTGACGAAGTGGCGACGCTGCACGGTCGATGTGGCGAGATGAAGTCCTCGGTCCAGTTAACATGGCGAAGCTGTGATCGGCGGACGCCGAAGTCTCATACAGGTCGGCTGGTGACGCCGAAGTCTCATGCCAGCCGAGGTGTTGAAACAGGTCGGCTGGTGACGCCGAATTCTCCGGAGCGGGTTGATGAGGAGATGACGAAGCCCCCAGTCTAGCCGAGGTGACGGAGCAGATCGGTAAGGTGACACTAGAGCCCCATGCCAGCCGACGTGTCAAAGCAGGTTGGCGTGGTGGACGTCAGCTTGAAAAAGTAACGGCGCGACGATGCCGACGCAGGTCGGAATTTGTGACGAGGTCAACGCTGGCTTGATGAAGCAACGAAGCGCCCGACCCGTACAACCCGCGGATGACAAGGTTCGCTTGATGATTATTCGGCCCTCGCGATGCCGAACTCTTGGTCGGATGACCGAGATGATGAGAAAATTTCCTTCAAAAAGGACGTCCGACAACCCGTTCATGAAAAAGATGAACTCGGGTCAGATTCGTTTTCGCGCAGAAAATAGATCCAAAATTCGTTGTACTAATCGGATGTTTCCCGGAGTTTGGACGGTCGGATCGAGCTGAAATGTTGAGGGGTGATCAGTATAGGAATTTCGCAGCCGATGAACGGTGGGATTTTCCAACGGATGTCCGAGCTAGACGCTGGACTCCTCGCCCTAAACTCGTCCAGATTCTCGTCCAGATTCGACAGGGCTCTGATAGATCGGAGATTGCCGGAGATTCCTCCATCGGAACGCGACGAAATTTTGCAGGATTGTTGTAGATACAATTCTGCACAATTCCACTGAAGCAATCGTAGGAAACGGGGACGACGAACACAAATTCGCTGCCCAGAAAAACTGCAATCTGCAGACGAGCCATCGATCCTTCTAGCGATCCCACAACGGAACTCTCAATGAAAGCACCAATGTCGGTGTCAAAACCGGCGGATCTCGGGTAGGGGGTCCCGAGCTGTGGGTCTTGGATCGATGGGTAACAGGAGACAAGGGAGACGGTGTTTACCCAGGTTCGGGCCCTCCTATGGAGGTAAAACCCTACGTCCTGCTTTGTTTGGATTGATGATGGTGTATCGAGTATAGAGTTGATCTACCACGAGATCGTATGTAGTGGTCTAAACCCTAAGAGCTATGCTCATATGATGATATGATCTATGATGATCCGATCGTGCCTAATGACTAGCCTGGCCCCGGCTTATATAACACACCAGAGGCCTAGGATAACAAGAGTCCTAGTCGGCTACGTCGGTGGAAAGGAGTCCTTGTCTTGATCACCAAGTCTTGTGGAATCTTCTTCGTATGCATCATGGGCTGTCCGAACTGGCCCATTCATGAACCGCCCTGGGGGTCCTCGGCCCGACCCACTGGTCGGGAGACGACGTGGTGAGTACCCCCTAGTCCAGGACACCGTCACCCGTTGAGATACTTTGGTCTCCAACTTTAGTTTGGCAACTCAATAAGGTGGACTTCTACTTCCTTGAGGACAAATCAACCGGAAAATTGGTCACTTGGGAGGGTGAAAACATCACCACGATTGGGCGCACAACTCTTGTGAAGTCCGTCATGACCTCTCAGACTATGTACGCAATCCCAGCCCTCGTGGTCCCGTCTAGAACCCTACAGAGCCTCAACACGATTGAGAGGGCATTCCTTTGGGTTGGCACGGATAGGACTACCGGTGCGAAGTGCAAAGGAAGCTGGGAGAGTGTATGCCGCCCGCTTGAGTATGGATTCCTTGGGGTGCTTAACACAAATAATTCGCACGAGCCTTGAGACTCCGATGGCCTTGGTATGAATGGAAAGAGCCGAGCAAGCTATGGGTAGGGTTGTGAAACCCATAGGACGAGGAGGACCTTGATTTCTTCTATGGTTCCACAACCATCACATTGGGTGACAATGTGAAAACACCTTTCTGGGACGCGCGTTGGCTTCTTGGGAGAAAGGCCAAGGACATCGCCTCACTCATATTTGAGGGCTCACGAATGAAAAAGTGGAAAGTTCGCAAATCTCTTAAGGACAATGCTTGGATCCTAAAGTTAAATTCCTCCATTGTCGTTTTAGTGGATCATATTTGGGAGTTCTTTACCCTATGGATGCTTGTTCATGATTTTCATATTGATGCGGAAACGGAGGATGGCATTGTGTGGAAGCACTCTAATGATGTGATTTATTCGGCGGCCACTGCCTACAAGGCTCAATTTTTGGGATTGATATTATCGCCTTTGGATCGGATGGTTTCGAAGGCTTGGGTACCGCTAAAAGTCTTTGGCTAGCATTGCAGGACATGATTTGGACCGACAGAGTGGCTAAGCGGGGTTGGGCAAGCTATGGTGTATGCCCTCTCTGCAAGAGGGAGAAAGAAACTGTGATGCATCTATTCGACAAGTGTCATTTCACTGTCAGAATTTGGAACCCTGTCATCCATAAGCTTGGCCTTATGCACATGGATACTTCCACATGGCATCTCGAGGAATACGTCAAGAATTGGTGGGCTAAGAAAACTGATATGGGCAATCCAGATGGAAATGCCATTGCATCTCTGACCATGCTTGTCTCTTGGACTGTTTGGAATGAGAGAAACTCATGTATCTTCTGCCTCAATAGCGCCCCACCACTAGTCCTACTGTGCATCATCTTGGATGAGGCGAACCTTTGGGTCACAGCAGGGGCCAAGTATCTATGGAATATTTCATGCGTAAGTATTTTTCATGAGGTGTAGTAGGGATATCTGTAGTACTCTATTGTCTCCTACTTAATTAATATATGAGGCAAATCATTTGCCTTCATTAAAAAAAAAGAGCTATCCACTGAGGTGTCTTTTCACCTTTCCCTCACGGTACTACATCACTACCAGTCATACAGGAGTATTTAGCATTACAAGGTGGTCCTTAATGATTCACACGGGAGTCCATCACTCGTGTCAGAGCATAAACAAGTGATTCTTTCGGTCTTTAGCCATCTAGGGTGCGACACTCAACCGCTCCGCATAGCCGCACAACACCTATACTACTCTCCCACAACCCTGTTTTCACGACTTAGGCTGCTCCCATCATTTCGTTGTGCACGCTTATTATTTCTCACCATCGAATATGATCCCCACTAACGCACAATATAAGTGAATTGGAGAAGAAAAACGACTGGGATATGTTCATTAACTCCCGCTATATACACTGTCAATAAATAAACTCCTTGACTTGGCACTCTTCGTATGCCCCTATAATTAACAACAAGGTAGGCCCCACCTCTCATCGGCACATCAAAGTGTGCTGAAAGGGATGCTATAGTTTGTAGGAGTATTTCATAAGTATAGATCATCTTGTGGTAACTGGCATAATCTTGAACTTGTAAAAAATATTATGCCTATCGAATTACCATATTTTTCCCAATGGAGTCTTCAAAATTAATGTTTTGGTTTACTGTAATGACGTTAGTGTGAACTACATGAATATCCTAGCATGCTAAACATATATCTCTTAGAAAGAAAATTAGTGACACTATCCAAGTACTGCCTATCAACCAATATTCTGAGAAGAAACAATCAACTTTACAACCCTTACAGTTCAATTATGTGATCATTGGCATATACTATTTCAAGAGCCTTGCTTCGGTACTCTCACTACAAACCTTATAAGGGCAGTATGGTCTTTTGACCACTTTTGTATGTCTGATGGGTCGCTTGCCATATACGTACGGGAGTAGCGTCACACAAATCAGCGCACACATCCCTCCGTCTTGGACCTGGCCCATTTATTTATTTTTCCTTTTTTAAACTTCAAAAAATAAGTGCGTGAGGTAGGATTCAAACTCCGAACCTCTTGGTTTACTACACTTGCTATAACCAAATATGACAACTCACTTGTTATCACTAGTTACTTCTTTTATTCTTCCTGACGTGCATCTTCTTAGTCTGGTTTTCCTCTTCTTTGGTTTGGGTTGGCCTTTTTCTCTTCGGTTTAATTCGTTTTCTTATTTCTTCATCTTTTCTCTCTTTTTATTTACTTAAATTCGTAAACTTTTTTCAAATCCATGAATTTATTTTTTGAATCTGTGATTTGTTTTCAAATGAATGAATTTTTTTAATTTCGCAAACTTTTGTCAAATTCGTGAACTTTTTTGTTAAATTCGCAAAAAAGATTCAAATTGTTGATTTTTTGTAGATTTCATGAACTCTTTTGTCAAATTCATCAACCTTTTTCAAATCGATGAACATTTTTCAATTTCATGAACTTTTAGGTCACTCTCTGTACTTAAAAAAAAATGATGACCTTCCTTTAAACTTGTGAACATTTCTTCAATCTATGAATATTGTTTTGAGTTTTAAAAACCGGCAACCGTCTCCTTCCGTGTAACAAGACGAGCTGGGACTAAAACCACGAACGACATAGTGTTCCGCCTAAACGTATCTGCAGGCTGCAATAAAAAGCACAAAACAAGTCCATGCCTTGCGTGCAAGTGATCAGTTTGGCTCAAGGAATTGACGTCCCTTCCACATGTGTGCGCTGGTCGCTACATGTGGCAGAAATTTTTCAACACCAACACAACAAACCGAAAATTTGGGTTTTTGAGTTTCTTTATTGATTTGGTCCTCGGTTTGTTGGTTTTTATGCTCACCTCTAGCTCCAAGGAGGAAAAAATTTCGCAAAATTGAAAAAAGTTCATCTATTTGAAAATAAGTTCATGAAGTTGAAAAAAGTTCACAAAATTGGAAAAAGTTTCACGAATTCAAAAACAATTCACAAATTCAATACTTTTTGAGCACGAGGCCAGCCGACTAGGCTGGTGCATTGTCGCACGTAGAAACAACGAGAAATTAAAATAACATGTATTTGAAACATATTATTTTTAAGTTCATGAATTTGAAACTATATTTAATAATAGTTTTAGTTGCCTATTTAAATTACGATGCTTGGGGGTCTTGAGTTCGAATCAAGTAGGGTGCGGAGTTTTAGAATTTAACAGAAGATTATAAAAAAAGGCATAAATTGGACGGAGGTGGAAATGTCACATGGATTTGAAAATTTCATGGTTTTGAAGAAAAGTTCACGAATTTGAAGAAAAAATCTCGGTTTGAAAAAAGTTAACGAATTTAAGAAAAGTTCATGATTTTTAAGAAAAAATCACGAATTTTGAAAGAGAAAATAAAATCAAAAAAGAAGGAGAAAAAGAAAAAAAAGACTAGGAGAAAAAGATGGCCAAAATGAAAACAAAAAAATGAAACTCAAAAAGGGGAAGCCACTGTATTGTTTTCGTGTTATTGAAGAAGAGAAAAGAAGTATAAAAGTAACAACCAATAAGGTGTCCCGTTGGTTACTGTTGTTCATACACTACCTGGGTTCCCGAGTTCGAATCATGTCGGGCGTGGATTTTTAAAATTTTAACAGAAGAGTAAAAAGGGGTAAATGGGCAGGCCCATGGCGGAGGTGGAAATGTCGCGTATCAGCGCGCTGAGTGTAGACGATATACTTTCAAAAAAGACCATCCTGTCCTTTATCATGAAGTTTATGAGGTAATCTCACTCGTCGATGAGCTTAGGAGTGTGCCGAAGAAGAAGTGCTATTTCAATCATGTTGAACAATAGATAATCTCCGAACCGGTGTGATACTGGTTCTTTAACAGGAGAGAGGTGAAGAAAATGGACTTTGAGTACTCCCTGGAACCAGACATTCCACAATTTGGCCGCAGCTGACCATCCAAGGAAGAATGACATTGTTTTACGCCATTGCATTTTGGTGACATAGAGCACATATTGCACTGGCATACTAAGTTTTTGCATTTGAGGGACTAAGCTCTGATTTGATTCAAACTTGTACTCAAGAAGTGTCAAGTATAGAAACAAGATTTGCAGTGAGTAACAACTGATAACTTATGATACTGACATGTATGTCCTTGTTGAGAAACCTGCTCACAACGCATGCATTATTACTGTGCGAGAAAGCTTGCAGGCTCAAGGCCTCAAACACTAGATAAATTCAGCCGTCTAAGCAGCCAATATTGTCACATATGCAATTCATAGATTTAAATGAGTTGGCATTGAACTCGTTAAAGATATCAAGCGAGACATATATTTTCATATTATTATTTTGTACAACAATGAATTAGACTCATCGATGGAAATAAATAAGTATATAATTCATCAGAGAGAAAATGTTCCCGGTTCCTACTGAAACACATTTAGCATGCTTTTTTTTATTGTATTAGCAGCTTGGTTTCTTGCATTTTTTTTTAGAAAAGGAGGATCACCGTCGGCCTCTGCATCAGAATGATGCATGCAGCCTCTTTATTAAGCAAAAATCAGAATAGTACACGGTATAGTACAAGCTCACTCAGAACTAAAATTAAAAAGGTAATGAAAACTTTAAAAGTTGCCACAACCTGCGAAAATGGGGCGAGATGACTGAACACCTAGCTTATTACCGGACCGCCATCCAAACCGCTTGTAGATATCCGAGCTACCATTTTCCAACGGGTAGACCCAATAACGAAAGGCTTCATGGATTTCGCGGAAGTTAGTAATGACCATATACATATCAA
The DNA here is from genome assembly GCA_039707655.1 of Elymus sibiricus. NCBI lineage: Eukaryota > Viridiplantae > Streptophyta > Magnoliopsida > Poales > Poaceae > Elymus > Elymus sibiricus. The sequence goes on from CM077667.1 coordinate 537,869,096, forward strand.
AATAGTGGTCCTGTAGATAACCTGCAAAAAATTTATACGAGATTGCCTGTTAAAAACCATATCATTTTTACAGTTTCATATAGCCCATAGTAACGCGCATACTACTATCCCAATATGTCTGGCAGAGTTTGACTCTACGCCATTTAGCCACGTCCCAAAATAACGTGTGAACACTATTTGGAGGTGAGATATTAAAGGCTATATGAATCGAACGCCATAATAGTTTGGCCAACGGACAAGCGAGAAAGAGCTGTTTGATAGTTTCATTTTGTTAACAAAACATGCATCGTTGACTACCCTCCAAACTATGCCTTACCAAGTTATCCTTAGTCGGAATCACCTCCTTATGAACAAACCACATGAAGACTTTGATTCTTAACGTCACTTTAATCTTCCAAATATGTATCGATCTTGGTATAAGATCATAGTCAATAAGGTCAACTTACATATATTTCACTGAGAAAACTCCGTTCGTCGTTAATCTCCAGTGAGTCGTATCTGGCTCATCAGAGAGGTGAACCATCAATCTCCGTACCAGATGTATCCATGCATCCCATCATTCTCCTACTAAAGATCCCCGGAATTGAATATTTGAAGGATTGGATTGTAATACTGTAACAACATAAACCTCCTTACGATGTATCATTGTTCAAAAACTCTTCCGATTCAGCGATTTATCGTCCGATTTATCGCTACTCTTGGGGTGACCGATAAGATTATGCCTTATCTTCACCCTTTATCGTTATGGCCGATTTGTCGCTATGACAAGCGATTTATCGGGAATCTAACGATAAATCGGGCCTATTCATAGCACTATGTTTGCAAAAAGTATGTTTATTTGCGCTTTGTGGACCTTGTTACACAATATGTATTGTTGTCCTATTTTCTTTATCATTATACGAGGATTCAAAGGCTAGGATCAAGGTAACAATTCCATCCAATATTTTGTTGGTGTTGAATATAGCATATTTTGTTGTTGGGAACCTAGGATTTACAAAAAATGGCCGATTAATAGTTGACCAATAAAATCGATTAATCGACCGATTTCTGATTAATCTCTAATCCCCAACTGACCGAGACGCTAACGATAAGCGATATCCTCAACATTGCGTTGTATAATACTCCCTCCGTTCCAAAATAAGTGTCGCACATTTAACACTAAATTAATATAAATTTTGTACTAGAGCAACGACACTTATTTTGGGACAGAGGGAGTATTATACGGAGACGGATATTGTGTGGCTAGAGGTGCCTCCCCTAGCCAAGTATACTTCCAGAATCTAGTCGAGTTACTGTATTCAATGATGAATTTAGTCCTACGGAAGAAAGCCACTTTCGTTCTCATTAGCCCCTCCCAGAAAGGTGAATCATTTGGTCTAACAGTAACCTGGACCAAGGTCTTAGATTGTAGATACTTATTACGCAAAATTTGTACCCACATGCCTTCAGTCTCTATAGAAAGCCTATACAACCATTTACTGAGCAGCATCCATTCTTTAGCTCTAAATTCTCAATCCTGAGCCCAACCCTACATGTACTTCAAAGAAAGACAAAAAGAACATCGGTATACTCATGAACACTGAGTTTATTAGTACCAACCGGCCTCCGTATGACATAAGCTTACCCTTCCAGCAATTTAGTTTTTTTTTTCAAATCGATCTTCAATACACTTCCACTCCTTGTTAGAAAGCTTGCGATTGTGAATCTGTATGCCCAAATAACTGAACGTTAGGGTACATAGTTCGAACAGTTGTTCATCTTTCGCTCGCCCAAAACAGAACAGTTAGCTTTTGTTAAAATTAATCTTCATACCGGACAATTTTTCGAATAGGCATATCACAAGCTTCATATTTCTGGCCTTTGCCAGATCATGCTCAATGAAAACGATAGTGTCGTCAGCGTATTGTAGTATGGACACCCCACCATTCACAAGATGTGGTACGGGTCCTCCTACTTGTCCGTTCTCTTTAGCTCTACCTATGTGAAATGTCAACATATCTGCAACTATGTTGAACAAGATAGGCGGCATTGGGTCCCCCTGTCTTAGTCCCCTTTGAATGACCTACGTCATCATTCACTTTGATCTTGACGCTGTCTTTTTGTACAAAAGAGTCGACTCGCTGTCTTCGCGAATCGTCGAATCCTTTCATACGTAAGGCTTGTTGGAGGAACGGTCATTTAACCTTATCATACGCCTTTTCGAAATCCACCTTGAAAACCACCCCATCCAGTTTCTTCGAGTGGATCTCATGTAGTGTTTCTCGGTTTCTTGTATAGAAGGTAAAATTAGAAGAATGCTGATTTACAAAAGGGAAGGTGTCAACACATCAGGGACATGGCGGGTTTAGATATAAAACCATAATAATGAATACACACTATAATACCAAAATGCCACTAAAATCATTGCATTGCAGATTGGCTAACTATCCTTTGCTCGCCCCTTTTCCTCCTTTACATTTTCACCGGCAACTGGACAATGCCGTCGTGTTGCCAGCGAAGGGTTACTCACCACCGACCATCGCCGTTGTCTACTGGCGGCCTGTTGCTATCGGCTACCGTTAGGTCATGCACTGTTACTGTAATGGGGTGACCTGTGGGCGTCGACCTTTGCCATCCAGCGACCCCGCACGCCGCTTCTGCTGGCCGATGGCCTCGCGCGTTGTTCCTGCTGGGTGTTGGCCACAACTAGCTGCTAGAATTCATGAATCATGACTTGGTGTCAAGCGCCTGGACTAAGAAACAAAGTTGTCGATTAGACCGTGCGTGAACTAGTTGCCTATCTTTTTGCGTTGGAGGACAACAACCCAAATTTTCATTGTGATACTCACGACTCAACAATACAATAACAACCATACCTTTGCATGACGAGATCAATCTTCCCTAATTAAAACCAAAACTAGCAATTGAATGTGCATAACTGAGCAGCGGATACTTCTATCCTGGGATTTTTCGCAGGAAATCAAGGAGGGGCGGACGCCCACCCTAGCCCTACAGAGAGCTTCCGTCGGTGATGCTGCAAGGACGACACCGCTAGTGATGCAAATAGCGAGCCAAACCGCTATGTTGCAAAAGCTCGGAGGACTGGGATTTGATATTTTGAGTAGATCCGGTGGTGAAAGTAGATGCAACATGGTGCTCTAGGAGCATCGGCCTCCTGAATTCCTCCTCAAACGTAGGCGTACGCACCAAATAATAAACCAACTGGACCCCTCATATATATCATCCTATACGTCTGGGTTGTCCTCGTATTGAGACCAAATGTAGGTAGGATGCGAGGACTCGCGAAATGTCCGGTCAGTCCATCACGCAGGACGCTGCCCACACCGGATCACCTTTTTAAAAAAATTATTCATTTTTTTCTCTCTCTCTTCATCTCCACCCATCACATGTAAATGACTGGGCATAGAAGGGAGAAAAAGAGAAATATGGTTTGCATGAGAAATAAGGGCTCAAAACGAATGCACCCGGATATTCATCGGGCGCGTCGAACGTTTAAGGAGCTGAATTTGCTAAGTCTGGCGATAGATGCTCTAAGGATGCACATCGTGGCAAAACTTTTGTGTGGATTTTAGAGTGGGATGGAGCTGATTGGTGTTGTGATGCATAGAGTAGTTGGAGGTTGAGAGAAGCCGTGGAGGCCGTGAGAGCTAGTGACGGCGCGACGTGTTAAACCGTGAGGTGAAAGAGTCTTTTCGGATTGGAGAAGTGCAGATTGATCCAATGACTGTTTAACCGACAATTTTTCGTACAGATATCCCACCCGGAGTTGGCCGTCTCTCCCGATGACTAGGTTAACGTAGGGTTCTCGCCTCTTGCTGGCATTATATATCGATCAAGACGACACCGGCCGCCGTCCCTGCCGTCACGGTAATCCCCAAAATTCACCGTAAGCGCAATCGTTCCACCGCTGACCAGTACGTAGACCCCCCGATGGCCGGCAAAGAGAGCTCCAGCTTTTCTAAGGCGCCGGGGATCATACTGCGGGAGGCGGTCAAGAGGGATCTGCTGACCTTCCCGGAGGTTGCGGCGTTGGACGCGAGTCAGTTGGACGAGGCTGTTGAGAGGGTCATCATGGAGTCCAACCCCTCCACCGCGACACCGACCGCTCCGGGCATGGTCCGGCTGTCCGACGACCGCATCGCCACGTTCTTCTCTGACGGGTCGCATTTCCCGTCCATCCACGACCCCCCACCCGGCGGCGCGTTCCCCCCAGGTTGGATCTACGATCAGCAGAAGAAGCTGGACGACGAGGTTCAGCCGCACAAGAAGACCGCCGCCGGCCACAGCGAGGAGCTGCTGCTGGCAAAGATCCGTGTCGATTTGCTCACCAAGGGTTACGTCGACGTCCCCGCCTTGTACATGGAAGACTCGCCCGAGCAGCTTGCTGCCCTCACCGAGGCTGCCGCGCGGAACTACCGTAGGGAACTCCATGGATTCGCTGGCCCCGACGACGAGAAGTGGTGGAGGGATGAAGCAGCTCTCAAGAGGATGATCCTCGAATCCGACTGATTCAGCTTGATCATTACGTGGAACTATTCCGTGCTGTCGGCTGCCCCTTCCCCTATCATATGATTATATATCATGCCTTTATCTATCTATGAGCTCCTTTACAGTGATTGGCGTAGTACTCGAAGTACTATCCAGTACTTACCCCTCTGATTTTTATTAGCCGTCCGAGAAGAGCATAATGGTCCAGGACGATATTTTTTTTCCAACCGATCACCTTCACGACCAGATCCACGTCTACTCGATCCATTTGAAGGTCTTCGTCCGATCCAAGTCCTCGCCCTCGTGCTCGTGGCCTTCACAGTCCTCAACGTGCCCGGCGAGAGGAATCAATTCATCGTCCTCGTCCTCCACCCCAACACCTCCAACCTTCACGCCCTCACTGTCCTCGATGTGCCGGCGAGAAGAAGAAGAAGAAGAAGAAGAAGAAGAAGGCACCACATCTGCGTCGGTTGAATCGGCTGCGACGGCGGCGAGCGATCCCATCTCTTCCCACCTACCATCCTTAGGTATGAATCTGGCTTGGATCCGTAGGATCGTTCTGCTCGTTCTGCTGGCCCTTGCGCCCAACCACCGTGCATGCAGTAGCACCTCAACCCTACATGATTATGTAATTTATCAGTATTTGTCATGCGATATTTGTACCAACAAGAACAATGAATGGAAAGCTTCATCGTGGCATCGTTTCCCTTGAGCTATAAAAGAAAAAAAGTGACTTACATGACGTTTGAGATTAAGGCTTCATCATGGCATTGGAGGCTTGGTTGCATATGCAAAGAAGATGAGATACTAGTTCCTATCTTCCTATTTAGTTTAGTTTATTGTAGTTATAATCACTTTAGGTTTTCATAGTGCATGCAATATAATTCAGTTTCTGGATGTTGATGATCGGTTGCCCTCACACGTAAAACGAGCAAAGTATTTTCCGTGCACTTGTCTTTGCCTATGAGCTACTCCCTCTGTTCCTTTATATAAGTAAGGTGTATTGTTTTTTCAAAAGTCAAACGAGGCAATGTTTGATCGAGTTAATAGAAAATTATATCAATATCCACAATACAAAATTTATACCATTTGATCCATCATGAAAAGTAGTTTCATATTTTATCTATTTGGTATTGTAGATGTCGTTAGTTTATTCTATAATCTTGGTCAAACATTCAAATTGTTGACTTGCATGGAAAACAATACACCTTATATTCTGGTACGGAGGGAGTATTTTACATCTGCAACATTGATAAACACCAACAGTTAATCTTTTATGTTATATGCAGGTAGACACGGCGGTTGTAAGTGATGAGTGTATGTTTGAGTACCTAGATGTTGTCAGCAAGATGTTTGATAGTGAGGCTGAAGGCTACGTATTCTATAACAAATATGCTCTCGAGAAAGGTTTTAGTGTGAGGAAAAGCTACGTTGAGTGGGATGGATGCTACAATCATATAATTTTAAAGAAAATTGTGTTTAGTCGTCAAGGGGGTCGCGAAGAGAAGCACATGCACAGAAAGATGGAAGATAGAAAGAGTGTAACGCTAAATTGGTCATTGCAAGACATGAGGAAACAAGTCGGTGGTTTGTCAAGAATTTCATCGATGAGCACAACCATCCTCTAGACCCACGGGATCTTTCTTGTCTTTTGCGTTCGCACAGACGAATTAGCGATGAGCAAAAAGCAGACGAATTAACATTGGAGACATGGAAACTTTTGGGATCCGCAATCACCATATTATGGATATTTTGTACATTCAATACGGTGGATATGATCTGGTTGGACGCACAAGGAGGGACATTTGTAATTTCTGCCATGCTAATAAGCAGGAGACAATCAGTGCCGGTGATGCTAAAACGGTGATCAGTCACATGATGGCGCAGCGAGAACAAGATCCGGATTTTTTTCTTCAAGGACTTGGTCGATGAACTTGGCCATCTGAAGGGACTGTTCTGGGATGATAGTCAATCCCGACTTAACTATGAGGCTTTCGGAGACGTCATTGTTTTTGATAGCACATAGAGAACCAATAAGTACAATCTGCCATTCGTGCCATTTGTCGGGTTGAATCACCACCGCAACACTATTTTTTTGGGTGTGGTATCATGTCTCATGAAACAAGCCAGTCATATGAGTGGATGTTGCGGACCTTTTCCAATTGCATGGCACAAAAGCATCCGATATATGTGATCACGTACAGGGACCTTGCAAGGCAGAGAGCAATCAGGGTGGTCTGGCCTGACTCAAACCATAGGCTTTGTATATGGCACATTCAGCAGAACATTGTATGTCATCTGCATGATAACGCGGTAAAGGAGGAATTCAAATCTTTCATATATTATTATTCTTCCATTGAAGAGCATGAGATAAAATGGATACAATTCTTACAACGAAATAAAGTAACCAGTGAGGAGTCTTGGCTGCTTCAGATGTATCAAATGAGAAAGTTGTGGTGTGCTCCATATCTTGAGGGGCGTTGTATCCTCGGATTGAGCAGTAATCAACGGAGTGAGACCTTGAAATCCGTGCTACATACGCATCTTGAGGGTAAAATGTCGTTGTTTGAAATGCTAGAGCACCATGAGCGTTGCCTTGCGACGCGACGGATTAACGAAGCTCTTCAAGACATCGACGCCTTGCAGTCCGTTCCGTTTACATAGGAAAATGCTTGACCGCTTGAGAAACACGCCGCAACAATTTTCACTCATGTTGTCTTTAAGTTGGTCTTATGTAGCATAAATGCTGTCAGCAAATGTGAGATCAGAGAGTTACTAGATGCATCAGAAGTTTCCACCAATGTTGTGTCCAAGAAGGAAAGAATGGATAAAAAGTTTGGAGTGCGCGTTGAGGAGCATGAAGGTCTTTTGCACAGGGTCAGTTGTTCTTGTCGTAAGGTGGAATGCACAGGCATACCATGTTCCCACATTTTTTACATATTGAAAATTTTACAGCAAAAAAGACTGCCCAAGTGTTGTGTTCCCACTAGTGGACAATGAATGCAAAGTGTGCATACACACTGACTAGAAAGAACCAAATGTATGACTATTCGGCAAGGCTGCAGAAGTACCATCAATTGCGGAATTCTAGTCACGCCGCATGTTTCAAGGCATGAAACTGAAGAGGACTATCAACGTCTAAAGATGCTTTTGGATGCACAACATCATGACAAGTAATCAACTATTGAACTAGCTGACAACAAGGAATCAACTAATGCTCAGAGTAACAACATTAGGTTTGGCCCGTTAATGCCTCAATCGGAGAACATTGATGGTGAAGATTTGAATAAGGTTTTGGATCCCGTGCATGTGCCAGGCCGAGGTGCACCGAAGAAAAAGCTATAGTCAAAGATAAAGATGATAAGATCACAGTGTAACTATGACTTTTGCAAGGGGCCAGGTCACAATCGACGTACATGCATGAAATTGTTAGAGGTACCAACTATGTTCACATTTAATTTTTGCATGTGTTTTAGTCATTATTGTTGTGCTTGTGAATGATTATATTCTTTTGTGTAGGATCTCGAAGGAGAAGTCTGATAGCTACATCTTTGTGCATATAGTATGAATCGATGATGAACCAGACAAAGGCGTGTGCCATTCAGCTTTGTGTGACGTGGTCTTTACATATTTCATCGTGTCAGTTATTTAGTGAATTGTAGAAAAGAATTATGTATGACTCAAGGAATTGGGGCTCCACTGCCATGTCACCGTATGAGTTCAAGATCTTTGGTTTGCATTATCTATGTGATCTTTTGATGTCCAATGATACGTCTCCATCGTATCTATAATTTTTGATTGTTTCATGCCAATATTCTACAACTTTCATATACTTTTGGCAACTTTTTATACTAGTTTTGGGACTAACATATTGATCCAGTGCCCAGTGCCAGTTCCTGTTTGTTGCATGTTTTTTGTTTCGCAGAATATCCATACCAAACGAAGTCCAAACGCGATAAAAACTTACGGAGATTTTTTTTGGAATATATGAGAATTTTGGGAAGTGGAATCAACAGAAGGCGGTGACCGAGGGGCCCACAAGCCATAGGGGCGCGCCCTGGGGGGTAGGGCGCGCCAGGGTGGCTTGTGGTCACCCCGTAAGGCGGTTGGGGCCCTTCTTTTGCCGCAAGAAAGCTAATATCCGGATAAAAATCGTGTTAAAGTTTCAGCCTAATCGGAGTTACGTATCTCCGGGAATATAAGAAACGGTGAAAGGCCAGAATCTGGGAGGCAGAAACAGAAGGAAACAGAGAGAGAGATCCAATCTCGGAGGGGCTCCCGCCCCTCCGCCGCCATGGAGGTCAAGGAACAGAGGGGAAACCCTCCTCCCATCTAGGGGGGAGGTCAAGGAAGAAGAAGAAGGAGGGGGGCTCTCTCCCCCTCTCTCCCGGTGGCACCGGAACGCCGCCGGGGCCATCATCGTGACGGCGATCTACACCAACAACTTCGCCGCCGTCATCACCAACTCTCCCCCCCTCTATGCTGCAGTGTAACACCCCTTCTCCCCGCTGTAATATCTACTTAAACATGGTGCTCAACGCTATATATTATTTCCCAATGATGTATGGCTATCGTATGATGTTTGAGTAGATCTGTTTTGTCCTATGGGTTGATTGATGATCATGATTGGTTTGAGTTGCATGTTTTATTATTGGTGCTGTCCTATGGTGCTCTCCGTGTCGCGCAAGCGTGAGGGATCCCCGCTGTATGGTTTGCAATATGTTTATGATTCGCTTATAGTGGGTGGCATGAGTGACAGAAGCACAGACCCGAGTAAGTAGGTTGTTTACGTATGGGAGTAAAGAGGACTTGATACCTTATAATGCTATGGTTGGGTTTTACCTTAATGATCTTTAGTAGTTGTGGATTCTTGCTAGAGGTCCAATCATAAGTGCATATGATCCAAGTAGAGAAAGTATGTTAGCTTATGCCTCTCCCTCATATAAAATTGCAATAATGATTACCGGTCTAGTTATCGATTGCCTAGGGACAAATAACTTTCTTGTGACAAAAATCTCTCTACTAAGACTAACCTAGTTGTTTCTTCATCTAAGCAGCCCCTAGTTTTTATTTACGTGCTCTTTATTATCTTGCAAACCTATCCTATCACACCTACAAAGTACTTCTAGTTTCATACTTGTTCTAGGTAAAGCGAACGTTAAGCGTGCGCAGAGTTGTATCGGTGGTCGATAGAACTTGAGGGAATATTTGTTCTACCTTTAGCTCCTCGTTGGGTTCTATGCTCTTACTTATCGAGATAGGCTACAATTGATCCCCTATACTTGTGGGTTATCAAGACCTTTTTCTGGCGCCGTTGCCGGGGAGCAATAGCGTGGGGTGAATATTCTCGTGTGTGCTTGTTTGCTTTACCACTAAGTAATTTTTATTTTCTGTTCTAAGTTGTTTTCTATCTTTAGATATGGGTAGTAAACGTAAAATACCAAAAAAATTAGTTGTACTTGCTGCTCCAAAAGTTGATGAACCACTAGTGTTCCGTACCACCGAAGAATATTACTTGGGTCATCTTCGATCCACTTGTGCTCATGCTGAAAACCCAACTAGCTTAGTTGAGGGAAAGTCATTAAATGAGCATGCTCATTATGTGCGACACCGCATATCTCAAAAAGGGAAACTCTTGTGGCATCAAATTAATACTTTGTGTTGTTATGCTTGGAACTTGTGTGAATTGCATGATTTTACTTGTTGTTCTAAAGAAGCTAAAAAACACCTTCCCTACCAATGTGTGTTTAATGATAATGAAATATTATCCTCTTATGCCAAGGAGGCCTATTGCTATAATGATGTTGAACAAATTGAAGAATTTGTTCCTTTTAAGGGTGCCTTTGAAATTGCTTCTTTCATTGAAAAGTATGATGCTACTCTTTATAAATCTGAAAATTTTGCCATACTTAAATATTGCTATGAAAACTATGCTTCTAATGCTTATGTTAAAGAGTTTATTGAAAGAATGACCGCTGCCTTGGAAGAGACTAATATTTTGCAGGAATCTATGAAAGAGGAAGTTGTTGAAATTGTAAGCTCATTAGATGAAAAAGATGAGGAGGAGAACGAAGAACAAAAGGAGGAAGAGCGGATTAGCTACCCGTGCCCACCTTCTAATGAGAGTAACACTTCAACTCATACATTGTTTAATTTCCGTTCGTGCTTACCGAAGGATGAATGCTATGATGATTGCTATGATCCCTTGGATTCATTTGAAATATCCCTTTTTGATGAAATTGATGCTTGTTATGCTTGTGGCCATGATGCCAATATGAATTATGCTTATGGAGATGAACTTGCTATAGTTCCTTATGTTAAGAATGAAATTGTTTCTATTGCACCCATGCATGATAGTCCTATTATCTTTTTGAATTCTCCCAACTATACTATATCGGAGAAGTTTGCGCTTATTAAGGATTATATTGATGGGTTGTGTTCTACTATTGCACATGATAATTTTGATAAATATAATATGCATGTGCTTGATGCTCCTACTTGCAATTATTATGAGAGAGGAACTACATCTCCACCTCTCTATATTTCCAATATGATAAAATTGCAAGAAACTGCTTATACTATGCATTGGCCTTTACTTTGTGTGCATGAATTGTTCTTTTATGACATGCCAATGCATAGGAAGAGAGTTAGGGCCAGTTCTTTTCCCCAGATTCTGGGATTCTCCCAGAATCCGACCTCCCCCCAGCTTCTCCCAGAATCTTTTAGATTCTGGGATTTTACAATCCTATCTAATTAGGGTCTAACTAGATAGGATTGTAAAATCCCATAATCTAAAAGATTCTGGGAGAAGCTGGGGGGAGGTCGGATTCTGGGAGAATCCCAGAATCTGGGGAAAAGAACTGGCCCTTAGACTTCGTTGTTGCATGATATATGTTAATTTGTGCTCACTAATAAATTACAAATCATTGTTAATTAAAATTGGCTTTGATATACCTTGGGATCCGGGTGGATCAATTACTTGAGCACTTTATGCCTAGCTTAATGCCTTTAAAGAAAGCGCTACCAGGGAGACAACCCGGAAGTTTTAGAGAGTCATTTTATTCTGTTGTGTGCTTTTATATAGTTTAAAAAACAAAAAAATAAATAGGGGAACCTAAAACTTTTTCAAAAAGAAAAGTGAAAGTCAGAGAGACGAGAATTGTTAAAATGGGAGCATGCCTTGAACTTTGTTCATACCCATGGAAACCTTGTGAATCTTAATTACAGAAACTTTTCAACAAAAATAATTATCCCCTTGTATAAATCCATTGTATTATAAAAATAATGTGCCAAGATTTGCCTTTAGGATGATTAAATTGCTTGATTGGTGTGTGCAGTGCAAAAACAGAAACTTTGGCTGTAGTGCGTGAATTTACATTTTTTACTGGAATGTCAAAAGTTTCTGAAATTTTTACACAGTACTACTATGCAAAGTGTTTATTTTTTCCTAATTTTTCAGAATTTTTAGAGTTACAGAATTATAGTAAATGTTCAGATTGCTACAGACTGTCCTGTTTAAGACAGATTCTGTTTTTGATGCATTGTTTTGCTAGTTTTGATGAAACTATCGATTTTATCGGTGGTATAAGCCATAAAGAAGTTATAATACAGTAGCTACAATGCAAAAATAAAATGTGAATGGGTTTGCAACAGTACTTAAAGTGGTGATTTGTTTTATTATACTAGCGTATCTCACGAAGGTTTTGTTAAGTTTTGTGTGATTGAAGTTTTCAAGTTTTGGGTGAGATCACGATGGATAAAGGAATAAGGAGTGGCAAGAGCCTAAGCTTGGGGATGCCCGAGGCACCCCAAGGTAATATTCAAGGACTCCCAAGAAACTAAGCTTGGGGATGCCCCGGATGGCATCCCCTCTTTTAATAATGCACCATGCTGGTATGAGAAAGTCCTTGGTTGATTTATAGAAGGCTCTTTGCACCTCACTTATATCTTTTGAGTATGGCTTTGTAGAATGCTTCATGTGCTTCACTTATATCATTTGAAGTTTGGATTGCCTGTTTCTCTACACATAGAAAACCGCCATTTGTAGAATGCTCTTTTGCTTCACTTATATTTGTTAGAGCGTGGGCATATCTTTTGTAGAAATAATTAAACTCTCATGCTTCACTTATATCTATTTAGAGAGTTAACAGGAGTTGGTCATTCACATGGTTAGTCATAAAATCCTACATAAAACTTGTAGATCACTGAATATGATATGTTTGATTCCTTGCAATAGTTTTGCGATATAAAGATGGTGATATTAGAGTCATGCTAGTGAGTAATTGTGGATTGGTAGAAATACTTGTGTGAAAGTTTGTGTTTCCCGTAGCATGCACGTATGGTGAACCATTATGTGATGAAGTCGGAGCATGATTTATTTATTGATTGTCATCCTTTGTGCGGAGGTCGGGATCGCGCGATGGTTAACTCCTACCAACCCTTCCCCTAGGAGCATGCATGTAGTACTTTGTTTCGATGACTAATAAATTTTTGCAATAAGTATGTGAGTTCTTTATGACTAATGTTGAGTCCATGGATTATACGCACTCTCACCCTTCCACCTTTGCTAGCCTCTCTAGTACCGCGCAACTTTCGCCGGTGCATTAAGCACACCATATTCCCTTCCTCAAAACAGCCACCATACCTACCTATTATGGCATTTCCATAGCCATTCCGAGATATATTGCCATGCAACTTCCACCGTTCCTTTTATTAAGACACGCACCATCATTGTCATATTGCTTTGCATGATCGTAAGATAGCTAGCATGATGTTTTCATGGCTTGTCCGTTTTTTGATGTCACTGCTACGCTAGATCATTGCACATCCCGGTACACCGCTGGAGGCATTCATGTAGAGTCATATTTTGTTCTAGTATCGAGTTGTAATTCTTGAGTTGTAAGTAAATAAAAGCGTGATGATCATCATTATTAGAGCATTGTCCCATGTGAGGAAAGGATGATGGAAGCTATGATTCCCTCACAAGTTGGGATGAGTCTCCGGACTTTACAAATAAATAAAAGAGGCCAAAGAAGCCCAAATAAAAAAAAAGAGGCCAAAGAAGCCCACCAAAAAAAAAACAAAAAAAATGAGAGAAAAGAGAGAAGGGGCAATGCTACTATTCCTTTTTCCACACTTGTGCTCCAAAGTAGCACCATGATCTTCATGATAGAGAGTCTCCTATATTGTCACTTTCATATACTAGTGGGAATTTTTCATTATAGAACTTGGCTTGTATATTCCAATGATGGGCTTCCTCAAATTGCCCTAGGTCTTCGTGAGCAAGGGAGTTGGATGCACACCCACTTAGTTTCTTTTTGAGCTTTCATACACTTATAGCTCTAGTGCATCCGTTGCTTGGCAATCCCTACTCACTTGTATCGATATCGATTGATGGGCATCTCCATAGCCCATTAATTTGCCTAGTTGATGTGAGAGTATCTCCTTCTTTTTGTCTTCTCCACAACCTCCACCATATTCTATTCCACCTGTAGTGCTATATCCATGGCTCACGCTCATGTATTGCGTGAAAGTTGAAAAAGTTTGAGAATACTAAAGTATGAAACAATTTCTTGGCTAAAACCGGGTTTGTGCATGATTTAATACTTTGTGTGAGGAAGATGGAGCATAGCCAGACCATATAATATTGTAGGGATAACTTTCTTTGGCCATGTTATATTGAGAAGACATGATTGCTTTATCAGTATGCTTGAAGTATTATTGTCTTTATGTCAAATGATAGACTATTGCTTTGAATCACTCGTGTCTTAATATTCATGCCATGACTAGATTATATGAACAAGATTATGCTAGGTAGCATTCCACATCATTTTTTTATCATTTACCTACTCGAGGACGAGCATGAATTAAGCTTGGGGATGCTGATACGTCTCCATCGTATATATAATTTTTGATTGTTTCATGCCAATATTCTACTACTTTCATATACTTTTGGCAACTTTTTATACTATTTTTGGGACTAACATATTGATCCAGTGCCCAGTGCGAGTTCCTATTTGTTGCATGTTTTTTGTTTCGCAGAATATCCATACCAAACGAAGTCCAAACGCGATACAAACTTACGGAGATTTTTTGGGAATATATGTGAATTTTTGAAAGTGGAATCAACAGAAGGCGGTGCCCGAGGGGCCCACAAGCCATAGGGGTGCGCCCTGGGGGGTAGGGCGTGCCAGGGTGGCTTGTGGTCACCCCGTAAGGCGGTTGTGGCCCTTCTTTCGCCGCAAGAAAGCTAATATCCGGATAAAAATCGTGTTAAAGTTTCAGCCTAATCGGAGTTACGGATCTCCGGGAATATAAGAAACGGTGAAAGGCCAGAATCTGGGAGGCAGAAAAAGAAGGAAACAGAGAGAGAGATCCAATCTCGGAGGGGCTCCCTCCCCTCCGCCACCATGGAGGTCAAGGACCAGAGGGGAAACCCTCCTCCCATCTAGGGGGGAGGTCAAGGAAGAAGAATAAGGAGGGGGGCTCTCTCCCCCTCTCTCCTGGTGGCACCGGAACGCCGTCGGGGCCATCATCGTAACGGCGATCTACACCAACAACTTCGCCGCCGTCATCACCAACTCTCTCCCCCTCTATGCAGCGGTGTAACACCCCTTCTCCCCGCTGTAATCTCTACTTAAACATGGTGCTCAACGCTATATATTATTTCCCAAATGATGTATGACTATCTTATGATGTTTGAGTAGATCCCTTTTGTCCTATGGGTTGATTGATGATCATGATTGGTTTGAGTTGCATGTTTTATTATTTGTGCTGTCCTATGGTGCTCTTCGTGTCGCGCAAGCGTGAGGGATCCCCGCTGTAGGGTTTGCAATATGTTTATGATTCGCTTATGGTGGGTGGCGTGAGTGACGAAAGCACAGACCCGAGTAAGTAGGTTGTTTACATATGGGAGTAAAGAGGACTTGATACCTTATAATGCTATGGTTGGATTTTTGCCTTAATGATCTTTAGTAGTTGCGGATGCTTGCTAGAGTTCCAATCATAAGTGCATATGATCCAAGTAGAGAAAGTATGTTAGCTTATGCCTCTCCCTCATATAAAATTGCAATAATGATTACCGGTCTAGTTATCGATTGCCTAGGGACAAATAACTTTCTTGTGACAAAAAGCTCTCTACTAAGACTAACCTAGTTGTTTCTTCATCTAAGCAGCCCCTAGTTTTTATTTACGTGCTCTTTATTATCTTGCAAACCTATCCTATCACACCTACAAAGTACTTCTAGTTTCATACTTGTTCTAGGTAAAGCGAACGTTAAGCGTGCGTAGAGTTGTATCGGTGGTCGATAGAACTTGAGGGAATATTTGTTCTACCTTTAGCTCCTCGTTGGGTTCGACACTCTTACTTATCGAGAAAGGCTACAATTGATCCCCTATACTTGTGGATTATCAAGATCCAACTTTAAGAATCATGACGTTTTTTGGAACAGGAATCAGGGCCAGCATGGAGCTTGTGTTATTGTGGAGGAGAATATTTGGAGTTAGTGGAGGAAAATTTCGCTCAATGAAAAACATAGGCCCATGTTGCATGCTGTCCCGGAAGAGGGAGAAGGCACAGACCTCGAGGCGGATCTGCATGTACACCCTCGGATCGCGCGGTGGGGGGTGGGGGGGTCTGCCTCGGATCGTGCGCTCGTGCAGACAAATTTGTTGGTCATCATGTCCCCAGGTGGCGACGTACGCACAAGGGACGGCGTTACGCGTTTGGTGGGGATACGACGGCATGCGCGAGTGGGAGGACGGCGTGACGCGCTTGGTGGGGGATCCGCCTGCGCTGCGCTGCGCTCCTGACGCCGCACCGATCCCGAAACAGATCTAGTCAGAGTACGCGGATCCCCAGGATGATTCTGCAGTAGGATTTTCATGTTGTGAAGGTCATATAAAATGTCCGTTTGGAGTACTTACTGCACCATTTTGCACCAAAAAAAAATGTGCCGCAGTTGTATTTTATGTGTGCTGCAGGATCACAAACATCATTTGCGTGTTGATCACTTTTTTATGCCCATCATTATAGCGAAGATATGAAAGTTTAACTTGCTGGAATTGATTCACCGGTTACGCGCTAATTTGGTGCAATCAAATTTGTCGTTCAAGACATCGCCCGACGACTGGGCAAGGATGAGATATCATGAGTCGACGTTTTGTTCCTGAGCACTATAAAAGAGATATGTATAACAAGTTGCAGTGGCTCTCTCAAGGTAATATGAGTGTTGATGAATATTACAAGCAGATGGAATATTTTTTTTCCATACTGATAATCTCAATATTTCTTTTTTCCGTGACAGAGGACAACTGCTAACATATATACATATACATATATTTTTATATTGTTGAATCTCACTAACTATATTACAAAGAAGGATTACAATCTTGTCATAGGCAGCTTCCCCGACAAAAAAAATATTCATAGCCGAGTATGTGGGTAGTATGCTATTATTATTGAGTGACAAAAAAGTTATGAAATTGCACATGTTACACCAAGACTCTTTAATGTTTATGCAAAAATAAGGTATCAAGCGAAACAAGGAACGAGTCAAAGATATCATATACAATCCTAGTCAAAAAGGAAGATTTAGATTAGTCTAGAACGGTTAGCTAGTACATTGTATACAATTAAATATTAACTAATGTGAATAGCTAAAATACATCACTAATCAACTATCAATTGCGGCAACTTGGATAATAATTATGAGCCAAAACAAACTATCAATTACTGCAACCAAGAAAACAATTAATTGACAAAATCAGTCTTTGGGGCACTCAAAATGTTGCTCAAATTTAGCTCTACTTTGACAAGCTCCACTCTAACACATAGACTTCATGAGGAGTTTCCTCATTTTTTTTCTATTGTCGATACCAGCGTTTTGAGTGCATTTTTTTCCACAGCGGGGGAGTGTGAGGCGTTGGACATATTCTTGGCGGCATGATGGTGGGGTGCAATTTATACTAAACTATTTTACTTCTTAATAATTATAATTTACTTTTTGGACAATTAGTAGTATGTTAGGTGTTCGACATATGATTTTAACCAATATAGTTTTGCTATCATGCTTAGTGACTACATAATGGTATCGCCAAATATTCAGATACAATATTTTTATTAAATGATTTTAGCATTGGTTGTACAAAATTTAATTTCACTAAATTTAAAGCATATATTAATTATCAAGAGTGTGAATTAGTTGTTTCTTTTGCGAGACACTGCCTATTTTGTGTTTAACCAAATTACTTTAGATCAAAGTAAAAATAGATAAAAACAAATATTTAATTCTTGATAGATTATTTATTGACCCTTAGATTAGGAATACATTGATACATTGGTGTTTGTGTCTATTATAGTTTCGTGAAATATCATGGAAGAGATATACAGAATTAAATATTGTTTCTAGAATGAATGCTTGTCTGTTTGGAGTGCAAGTAAATAAACAGGAATAGTTATCTACTACTAATATAAAATTGTAGAATGAAAATTTTAAATGTATGATTCTATAGATATTTACTTGCCCCCAATCCAATCAACTATTGTGACAATGGCCATTGCAATGTCGATGTGTGCCGTGCCGTCCTACTTTTCGTGTAACTCGGGCATGCTTCCTTTTCTAGCTGTTTCATCTATCTCTTGGTTGCATATTTGGGTTACTCAGCAGTGTTATTGTGGCAGTCTAGCATGTATGTATACATTCTTGTGTCCTCATATAGATCGTGTTACAGTTTGGAACACGTTTTCATGCTTTTTGTGACATGTAAAGATTGCACGTGTTTTGTTTGTGATCATATGAGTTCATTACCACGTTTTGCCTGTTTTTTTTTTTTTTGACGGGAAGGCCTTCATGGCTGGCTTTATTTAAACTTACATAACACTTACATCGTCTGCTAAATAGCTAGGAATAAAACCTGGGGGTATGTCCAACCACATAGATGGTGGATCAACAATCTCCCGTTGAGCTAACAGATGGGCCACCATGTTTGATTCTCTACTAGCAAACATACCGTGCGTTGCAACGGGAGAAAAAAAATCATCCCTCATACGCACACCCGACATCATCAGTAAATCCCGTGAAATCTTTCATGATGCTGCATGAAAAACAATGTGGTAAGTGGTGTTGCACCAAAGCATAAAGGTGAGACGATTTTTGAAATGTACTCAAGGTGTTTCCAATTAAGTCACCGCTATCTCTCTTGTGTGATTGTTGTCATTCCTCATTAGTGATGCCCAATAAATATTGTATTAGCATGGAAATAGAGAAGAACATTTTAGTACTCAACGATAAGTTGTGCAGACGAGCAATAAGCATTTTTTTGTCTTGCTAATATATGCGTTTATAACTGTAATCGAAGTCAAGATTTAATTTAGTTGCAAACATATTAGACATCCTCACTGAAAATAATCAATCTATAAGAACATGCATATCAAATTTTCAAGGTTGCATATCAACATCGATATTGGTAAAACAAATCATTATAGGCACAATTTCAGACAATATGAAAATCATCGTTGCAAGTATCAGTAGTTTAGTGTACATGATCGAATATGGGTAGGTTATTGTGCATTGTGCGAAATAGAGAGGATGATAACATCCCCTATGGTCTCAATAATAACTTTTATGAAAGCATCAAACTATCATATGTACTCAATTTGAATGGTGCAGGAACATATATAAAGAAGGTATTAATTAAGGTTACATCCTAAACCTAATTTTAGAAATGATTGACATGCAAGATAATAGTATATTTGAAATTTACACACTTACCTGAAGAATTTTCATATATTTCAATTTCGAGTTAGTATTTGAAAGATATCAATATTTTGACATCCTAAACATGTTAGACATATTAGACATGCTAAACATGTTCGATTTCGAGTTAGTATTTGAAAGATATCAATATTTTGAAAAGTATTTCAATCTACCCGATAAAAAAATAAAAAAGAATAAAAATGTGTTTCTTAGAAATGATTGACATGCAAGATAATAGAAGATATGAAATCTAAACATTTTTCTGAGAATTTTTCGTATATTATATGTTCGATTTCATGTTTGGAATTGAAAGATATGAATATTTCAAAAAGTACTCGAATTTTCCACAAAAACAAAAGAAAACTGGGTGGTGCTGGATTCAAACCTGGGTCTCAGGTGTAGGAGGGTGGCGCTCCAACAAGTGCGCTGCTCACGGGTTTGATGATAAATGACGGGTCACCTGTTAATAAACCAAACTCGGCGCAGCAATTTCTGAAGAAAAAAAACATGAATCGTTTTTTGTCACTTACGGGTGGCATAGTGGGTAATTCTGGTGAACTTCGAGGGTATTTTCGTACGACCAGAAGCGATAAGCGTAAAGATATTATTAGGTAAAGATAAAGAATACAATGTTCAACAAGAACCTTCCCGAAATCTCTCAACAAGTTTCGACATTCTTCTAAGATAGGTGCCGCACCATTACATGTCCATTGTTCAAGTTCAAAGCTTCCACAATGACTACGTTGTCCATCTGAACTAGGAGTGAGTTACCTCCTATCGTTGCTGCTAGTTTCAAACCTTCAACGAGCGCTGCCGCCTCCGCTGATTCAATATCCGCAACATAGTCAAGCTTGGAAGTAGACTCGCCCACGAACGCCAAAATTGCCAAACAAGGACATGCACAAAGCTAAGCCATATTTCCACTGTTTTAATCCATGCACTTGGTTTATCTAGGCATTGTAGTATCTAGATGGATATCAATATACGCACCAATATTTGAAGATTAAACAGCGTGAGAAAAAAGGGAACTATAAAGCCCACATCAGAATCTAGTATTTCTGTCAACAAACAGAATCAGCTTATTATTTATTTTGGCCACGTGAAATATTCCTTACGGACTCCCCCAGCAGCACAAGTTGGTCTCTCCACGAATAGGAAAGGTAGGGTTCGTCTGGCTCTTGCTGGATTTATATAGAATCTAGACGACACCGGCACCGCCGCCGCCGCCGCCGCCGCATCAATCCCCAACACCCAAGATCCGTCGCCATCGTTCGAGACTAAGCAATATGGGTCTACGGTTGGCCGGCAAGGAGGGCTCCAACAAAAGGAAGGCGGCCGACTCCGTCGACATGATTGCTCCCGAGGCAGGGGAGAGCGAGGCTCTGGACATGTTCCCGGTGCCGCCGGAGAGGGCGTGCGACTCGGACGACGCTCCTCTGCGGGAGATGCTCAAAACAGATCTGCTAACCTTCCCCGAGGCGGCAGCGATGGACGCAGGCGAGCTGGACGACGCCGTCAACAGGATCATCAGGGAGTATAACCCCGCCACCGCGACCCCGATCGCCCAAGGCATGGTTCGCTTCAGCGACAACCGCATCATCACCGCCTTCAACAACGCCGAAGACCTGGTGAAGATCCCCACCGCCGAGGATCTCGCCCCCACTGGGGTGTTCCCGCCAGGGTGGCTCGAGGCGCGGAGGCGGGAGCTTGACGAGGAGGTGCAGGCGCCCAAGAGGAAGGAACCCCATAGCATTGGAGTCCTGCTTGCCAAGATCCGCGTGGACCTGCTCACCAAGGGCTACGTCGACGTCCCCAAGCTCTACCTTGACTACAGGCTCAAGAAATAAGTTAATTAGCAGTACTATATATGTTGCTGGCACTACGTGTAGAAAACAAAGTTATATGTCTATGTCTTTTTTTTACAGCAAAGTTATATATATCCAAGCTACTAGTGCTGTTATTTGTGAGAGCTAAGTTATGCACGTTATGGAGCCTCATCTATATATCGTTGTTATATATAGCGTTGTGTGTTCGTCTTAATTTTCATCTAGCTTAACTGGGCTGATTTCTACTCTTCATCTGATTGTTTCTGCTGCTCTCAAAAAAAAAAAAAAACTGTTGTTTACCCTTATTTAGGGCACCCGCCTCTGTTATGGCTTGCTTGTGGTTATTACGAATTAAAACACTTGGGCTTGGTCCGTTGAATATGATAATTTAATGGACTCTGATAAGGTCCGAACTTTTTGCTTATTAGGGACAGATCCGAACGATCCCTAAGCCCAGCCGCTCGAGCGCTAATCTCTCGCGATCGCTAAACCCACCAGGCCACCAGCGCACGTTTTCTGTTTTTTTTTTCTCGTCCCCGCTCGATCAGTGATCTCTCGCGATCACTACTTGGCTTATCAATTAGAAATAGTAAAACGGTTTTGCTAGATCACATCTAGATGTGACATAAGTATTGCACATCTAATTCTATGCCATTGATTTCTTACGGAGATTCGTGTGACTATTTCTTTTTTAATTTTAGTTTTTTTTCTTTTTATGCTTGATGGAGTCACTTAGATGTGCAATAACTATGTCACACCTAGATGTGTCCTAGACACACCCATAGTAAAACTCCCCAGATTGATCTTGAATGAAACAACAATAAAACCGAAATGAACCACCAAAACTATAGGAACAGCGTATAGCTTAAATTTTTGTTAATAGAAACGTACGACTCGAACACAAGATTTCTCACACATCCAGCGTATAGGCCCAATAGACAAGAGACCCTCCCTCACGTAGTCACGTTGAGCACATGGTGCATCCCTGCCTAACACAAGGAGAAAAACAAAAAACAAAACAAGAACAGGCTGGTTGCATCATAAATTCATAATGGGCCGATACTACAAGGGACAAGCAGAGTTCACGAATCCTAAAGCAATGGCCGATCCTATGGCTGACTCGTCGACTGGGATTTAGCAGCTCCGTAAATTTTATTAATCCATACAAATTTCCTTGCCATAAACACACTTCTACTGCTAGATCTTACAAATGCATTCATAGTTTTCTTAGAGCAAAGGCACACACCCCTGCTTCTATTCATGAAGACGGCTGGACGAAACTCATGCCTATCTTGTTGAGCATGCATGTTCTTCATACTACAATCTGAATGCATGAATACATATATATCTTTAACTACATATATATGAGATCTCTTCAATGTGAGAAGGCGCTCTACTACATCTGCCATTGCTGGTCTTTCATCCACATCAAGACTAAGACATCCCATGGAAACCCTTGTAATGCTACTAAGAAGCTCCAAATCTCTTAGTTCTTCAAATTCCCGGTCTAACAACTCGGATGGTATCTTCTCTTTTTTCTGAGCATCAACGAAGTTTCTTAGTAAGATGTTATTATCCAAATATGTAGCCTTCCTCCCACTTACAAGTTCCAATAGTACAACTCCAAAACTGTAGACATCACTTTTCTCTGTCAGTAGGCCAGTTTGTAGATATGCTGGATCCATGTAAGTTCTGTCGCCAATGACTGTTAAGGTGTGCTCTTTATCTTTTGTAATCAACCTTGATATACCAAAGTCAGATATCTTTGGTACATAAGCATCATCCAAGAGTATATTTGGTGGTTTCACATCACCATGTAGAATTGTATTGCTGGTTTTTGAATGCATGTAAGAGAGACCATCGGCTGATTCTGCAGCAATATTTAGACGTTTATCTAAGTCAAGGGTCACCTTCTTCTTGTTGTCATCGTTGTTGTTGTGAAGAGTGTCATCGAGGCTACCTCTAGAGAGGAACTCGTAAACTAGCATCGGCATATCAACTTCCAGGAAACAACCTATGAGCTTAACAATATTTTTGTGGATGACATGAGATTGAATAATGACTTCGTTTGCAAATTGCTCGTTAAGTGCAATATTGTCCTTAATGGGCTTCTTTGCCGCAACTAGTTGATGTCCAATGATACGTCTCCATCGTATCTATAATTTTTGATTGTTTCATGCCAATATTCTACAACTTTCATATACTTTTGGCAACTTTTTATACTATTTTTGGGACTAACATATTGATCCAGTGCCCAGTGCCAGTTCCTGTTTGTTGCATGTTTTTTGTTTCGCAGAATATCCATACCAAACGAAGTCCAAACGCGATAAAAACTTACGGAGATTTTTTTTGGAATATATGAGAATTTTGGGAAGTGGAATCAACAGAAGGCGGTGACTGAGGGGCCCACAAGCCATAGGGGCGCGCCCTGGGGGGTAGGGCGCGCCAGGGCGGCTTGTGGTCACCCCGTAAGGCGGTTGGGGCCCTTCTTTTTCCGCAAGAAAGCTAATATCCGGATAAAAATCGTGTTAAAGTTTCAGCCCAATCGGAGTTACGTATCTCCGGGAATATAAGAAACGGTGAAAGGCCAGAATCTGGGAGGCAGAAACAGAACGAAACAGAGAGAGAGATCCAATCTCGGAGGGGCTCCCGCCCCTCCGCCGCCATGGAGGTCAAGGAACAGAGGGGAAACCCTCCTCCCATCTAGGGGGGAGGTCAAGGAAGAAGAAGAAGGAGGGGGGCTCTCTCCCCCTCTCTCCCGGTGGCACCGGAACGCCGTCGGGGCCATCATCGTGACGGCGATCTACACCAACAACTTCGCCGCCGTCATCACCAACTCTCTCCCCCTCTATGCAGCGGTGTAACACCCCTTCTCCCCGCTGTAATCTCTACTTAAACATGGTGCTCAACGCTATATATTATTTCCCAATGATGTATGGCTATCCTATGATGTTTGAGTAGATCTGTTTTGTCCTATGGGTTGATTGATGATCATGATTGGTTTGAGTTGCATGTTTTATTATTGGTGCTGTCCTATGGTGCTCTCCGTGTCGCGCAAGCGTGAGGGATCCCCGCTGTAGGGTTTGCAATATGTTTATGATTCGCTTATAGTGG
The DNA here is from genome assembly GCA_039707655.1 of Elymus sibiricus. Lineage (NCBI taxonomy): Eukaryota > Viridiplantae > Streptophyta > Magnoliopsida > Poales > Poaceae > Elymus > Elymus sibiricus. Next base: position 537,893,280 of record CM077667.1, read on the forward strand.
GTGGCATGAGTGACAGAAGCACAGACCCGAGTAAGTAGGTTGTTTACGTATGGGAGTAAAGAGGACTTGATACCTTATAATGCTATGGTTGGGTTTTACCTTAATGATCTTTAGTAGTTGTGGATTCTTGCTAGAGTTCCAATCATAAGTGCATATGATCCAAGTAGAGAAAGTATGTTAGCTTATGCCTCTCCCTCATATAAAATTGCAATAATGATTACCGGTCTAGTTATCGATTGCCTAGGGACAAATAACTTTCTTGTGACAAAAATCTCTCTACTAAGACTAACCTAGTTGTTTCTTCATCTAAGCAGCCCCTAGTTTTTATTTACGTGCTCTTTATTATCTTGCAAACCTATCCTATCACACCTACAAAGTACTTCTAGTTTCATACTTGTTCTAGGTAAAGCGAACGTTAAGCGTGCGCAGAGTTGTATCGGTGGTCGATAGAACTTGAGGGAATATTTGTTCTACCTTTAGCTCCTCGTTGGGTTCTATGCTCTTACTTATCGAGATAGGCTACAATTGATCCCCTATACTTGTGGGTTATCAAGACCTTTTTCTGGCGCCGTTGCCGGGGAGCAATAGCGTGGGGTGAATATTCTCGTGTGTGCTTGTTTGCTTTACCACTAAGTAATTTTTATTTTCTGTTCTAAGTTGTTTTCTATCTTTAGATATGGGTAGTAAACGTAAAATACCAAAAAAATTAGTTGTACTTGCTGCTCCAAAAGTTGATGAACCACTAGTGTTCCGTACCACCGAAGAATATTACTTGGGTCATCTTCGATCCACTTGTGCTCATGCTGAAAACCCAACTAGCTTAGTTGAGGGAAAGTCATTAAATGAGCATGCTCATTATGTGCGACACCGCATATCTCAAAAAGGGAAACTCTTGTGGCATCAAATTAATACTTTGTGTTGTTATGCTTGGAACTTGTGTGAATTGCATGATTTTACTTGTTGTTCTAAAGAAGCTAAAAAACACCTTCCCTACCAATGTGTGTTTAATGATAATGAAATATTATCCTCTTATGCCAAGGAGGCCTATTGCTATAATGATGTTGAACAAATTGAAGAATTTCTTCCTTTTAAGGGTGCCTTTGAAATTGCTTCTTTCATTGAAAAGTATGATGCTACTCTTTATAAATCTGAAAATTTGGCCATACTTAAATATTGCTATGAAAACTATGCTTCTAATGCTTATGTTAAAGAGTTTATTGAAAGAATGACCGCTGCCTTGGAAGAGACTAATATTTTGCAGGAATCTATGGAAGAGGAAGTTGTTGAAATTGTAAGCTCATTAGATGAAAAAGATGAGGAGGAGAACGAAGAACAAAAGGAGAAAGAGCGGATTAGCTACCCGTGCCCACCTTCTAATGAGAGTAACACTTCAACTCATACATTGTTTAATTTCCGTTCGTGCTTACCGAAGGATGAATGCTATGATGATTGCTATGATCCCTTGGATTCGTTTGAAATATCCCTTTTTGATGAAATTGATGCTTGTTATGCTTGTGGCCATTATGCCAATATGAATTATGCTTATGGAGATGAACTTGCTATAGTTCCTTATGTTAAGAATGAAATTGTTTCTATTGCACCCACGGATGATAGTCCTATTATCTTTTTGAATAATACGAGTAGATGAATTAATGCAAGGGCTAGTATGCATGATCTGGCCTCTCACACTGATTAATGTCTAGTACAAACCAAACATGCATGCAAAGTTGTTAATACTAGTATAAGTATCCCTCCGTTCCTAAATATAAGTCTTTTAAGATATTTCACTACGGACTACATACGAAGCAAAAAAAAAGAATCTATACTCTAAAGTATGTCTATACATCCGTATGTAGTCTGTAGTGGAATATCTAAAAGACTCATATTTAGGAAAAGAGGGAATAGATGAATGAATTTCCAGAAAATAAAATAAAATAGATAGATGAATTATAATGCCAGATGCATGCATGGCTCAAGAGTAAGATCTAGTAGTATGTTGTTACCTTGGCAACCACCAGCTGGTATATAAGGGTTGCCTTGGTACCCCTCCAAGCACCTGCAGATGTACGCCTTGGTGAAGTAGAAGGGGATTTCGACACACATGGTGTCACTAGTAGAAAACAGGGCTTTGGCCCAGGCCAGATAATTGCATTAGTCCCGGTCGTGTTACGAACCGGGACTAATGGGTGCATCAGTCCCGGTTCGTGAGGCCAGGACACCGGCCGGGCCTCGGCGGGCACCAGTCCCGGTTCGTCTGACCTCTTTAGTCCCGGTTCCAGACACGAACTGGGACTAAAGGTCCTCGCTCCTGGCGCAGCTCCTTTAGTCCCGGTTGGTGGCTGGAACCGGGACTAAAGGGCAGTCTTCTGTCCCGGTTCTAGCCACAAACCGGGACTAAAGAGATGCCTATATATATGCTTGCCCCTGCCCGCTCACTCCTCTGTTTTTTGGCCGGCCGGCGTGTGGGAGGTGTGTGATGCTCTGCTCTCACCTCCTATGCACACGAGGTGTTCGATGAAATGCCCGATCCACGCTTAAGCTTTCTCCTCTCCAAGCTCGACCCCCAAGCTCCATTTTCCCCAAGATTTGTCTAGGTTTGGCGGTCCGTCCCGTCCCGTCCCCGTCCTCACCGCCATCGATCACCCGTGCCGATCTCGTCGCCGGCACCACCGTGGTGAGCCTCTTGTTCTTATCTTCTTTTTAAAAGAAAAAAATTCTTACTTGTATGATTTACATAGATACTTGTATAAATTTCTTACTTTTATTATCGTTTGTTATTATATAGTGCCATGGTTTTGGTATCCGCCCCCGTCGGCCCTCGTCCGGTCTATGATTTGGATGTGGTATATTATCTTTTATAACTATTTGTTTCATTTAGTGTTTATGACAATTATGCCGACCAACGTGACATAGATGTTTTTATCTAGGAGGTATGTGAACCGGAAATTCCAACCGACCCTCTGGTCGAGAGGTTAAATTTAGTTCAAAAAGAAAACGAGTATTTGAAAGAAAAATTGAAAAGAATTAAGGAGGAGAAGAAATTGGAGTTGCATGTTGCCGATGTCGTCGATGATCACAAGATCAAGATGGATGCAATGCACTTGAAGATTAGAAAGATAAGAAAATATGCCATTGACAATGAGGCTAGGTATCATTATGCTGTTGGATCAATTGTTACCTTAGTTGCGATTATGATCGCATTTGTTGTTGCATTTAAATGTTTTACATAGTTGTATGTTAGTTTCAATTTATGTTTTAATTAGATGCTCTAGAGAGCTGTATGTTGTTCTATGAGAACTATTTATGAACTTTATGTATTTATTTTTTCAGTAATAACATTTGATCATTACTGTACTTTGGTTTTAATGTGATGATGAACTTGTATTAATTTGGTCACTTCTCTATTCATGATGTTCTGTAATGGTTTTTGATACACTTAATTATATAATGCACGCAGATGAACCGACAATGGATGTACGGTGACCGACACACCTCCGAGTACATTGAGGGCCTGCATAAATTTCTCGAAGTGGCTGAGGAAACAATCAGAATGGTTTTATGTATTGTCCATGTATTGTCCGTGAGAATACGAAGAATTACTCTAACTCGAAAACCCTTCACTCCCACCTGCTTGTGAAGGGTTTCATGCCACACTATAATGTTTGGACGAAGCACGGAAAAAGAGGGGTTATGATGGAAGACAACGAAGAAGAAGAGGATGATGACAGCTATCCTATGTTCCCTGAATACGGTGATACTGCAATGGGGGAAGCTGAAGATCAAGAGGCACCAGACGATGCGCCCGATAATGATCTTTGCCGGGTCATTGTTGATGCACAGAGAGAATGTGAAAGTGAAAGGGAGAAGTAGAAGTTCGATCGCATGTTATAGGATCACAAAAAGGGGTTGTACCCAAACTGCGAAGATGACAACACAAAGCTCGGTACCACACTGGAATTGCTGCAATGGAAGGCAGACAATGGTGTATCTGACAAGGGATTTGGTTCACTACTGAAAATAATGAAGAAGAAGCTTCCAAAGGATAACGAATTGCCCGACAGTACGTACGAAGCAAGGAAGGTTCTCTGCCCTCTAGGATTGGAGGTGCAGAAGATACATGCATGCCCTAATGACTGCATCCTCTACCGCGGTGAGTACGAGGAATTGAACGCTTGCCCGGTATGCGGTGCATTGCGGTCTAAGATCAGACGAGATGAGCCTGGTGATGTTGAGGGCGAGCGTCCCAGGAAGAGGGTTCCTGCCAAGGTGACGTGGTATGCTCCTATAATACCGCGGTTGAAACATCTGTTCAGAAACAAAGAGCATGCCGAGTTGTTGCGATGGCACAAAGAAGACCGTAAAAAAGACGGGAAGTTGAGAGCACCCGCTGACGGATTGCAGTGGAGAAAAATCAAGAGAAAGTGGGGGGACTTTGCAGGTGACGCAAGGAACGTATGGTTTGGTTTAAGTGCAGATGGCATTAATCCTTTTGGGGAGCAGAGAAGCAATCATAGCACCTGGCCTGTGACTCTATGTATCTATAACCTTCCTCCTTGGTTCTGCATGAAGCGGACGTTCATTATGATGCCAGTGCTCATCCAAGGCCCTAAGCAACCCGGCAACAACATTGATGTGTACCTAAGGCCATTAGTTGAAGAACTTTTACAGCTATGGAATGGAAAAGGTGTACGTGTGTGGTATGAGCATGAACAAGAAGAATTTGACCTACGAGCGTTGCTGTTTGTAACCATCAATGATTGGCCTTCTCTTAGTAACCTTTCAGGACAGACAAACAAGGGATACAATTCATGGACGCACTGTTTAGATGATACCCAAAGTATATATTTGGACAAATGCAAGAAGAATGTGTACCTGGGACATCGTCGATTTCTTCCGACCAAGCATGCCTTAAGAAAGAAAGGCAAGCATTTCAAAGGTGAGGCAGATCACCAGAAGAAGCACGTCCTCCGTACTGTTGATGATATACTTGATATGGTCAGGGATTTACAAGTAATCTTTGGAAAGGGTCCTGGCGGACAATCTGTTCCGAATCATGCTGAGGGACACGCACCCATGTGGAAGAAGAAATCTATATTTTCGGACCTACCCTATTGGAAAGACCTAGAGGTCCGCTCTGCAATCGACGTGATGCACGTGACGAAGAATGTTTGCGTGAACGTGCTAGGCTTCTTGGGCGTGTATGGGAAGAAAAAAGATACACCGGAGGCACGGGAGGACCAGCAACGTGTGAACGAAAAAGACGGCATGCATCCAAAGTAGTATCAAGGTCCTGCCAGCTACGCTCTAACCAAAGCGGAGAAGGAAATCTTCTTTGAATGCCTGCTCAGTATCAAGGTCCCGTCTGGCTTCTCGTCGAATATAAAGGGAATAATAAACATGGCAGAGAAAAAATTCCAGAACCTAAAGTCTCATGACTGCCACGTGATTATGACGCAACTGCTTCCGGTTGCATTGACGGGGCTTCTAACCAAAAATGTTCGATCAGCCATTGTGAAGCTATGTGCATTCCTCAATGCAATTTCTTAGAAGGTAATCGATCCAGAAATCCTACCAAGGTTACAGAATGATTTGGTCCAATGTCTTGTCAGCTTCGAGTTGGTGTTCCCACCATCCTTCTTCAATATTATGACGCACGTCCTAGTTCACCTAGTCAACGAGATTGCCATTCTGGGTCCTATATTTCTACACAATATGTTCCCCTTTGAGAGGTTCATGGGAGTCTTGAAGAAATATGTTCGTAATCGTGCTAGGCCAGAAGGAAGCATCTCCACGGGCCATCAAACAGAGGAGGTCATTGGGTTTTGTGTTGACTTTTTTCCTGACCTTAAGCCGATTGGTGTCCCTAAATCGCGGTATGAGGGGAGACTGAGTGGAAAATGCATTCTAGGAGCGGATTCAATAATATGTAGGGACGGGCATTCCTGGGCGCAAGCACACTACACAGTTCTACAGAATTCTACCTTGGTGGCCCCGTATATCAATGAACACAAGAATATTCTATGCTACAAACACCCAGAGCAGTCTGACGACTGGATTACACGTGAACACATCGGGACTTTTGGCGGTTGGTTGCAAATGCATCTCATGCGTAACAACACTGTTGGAGATGACCTGTACTTGTTGGCCAGGACACCATCTTCGACTGTATTGACTTACCAAGGGTACGAGATAAATGGTAATACATTTTACACAATCGCCCAAGATAAAAAGAGCACCAACCAAAACAGTGGTGTCCGCTTTGATGCAGCAATCACCAATAGGGCAGAGGACACATATTATGGTTACATAGAGGAGATATGGGAACTTTACTATGGACATGAATTTAAGGTCCCTTTGTTTCGGTGCAAATGGGTCAATCTGTCAGGAGGCTGGGTACAGTTAGACCCGCAGTACGGAATGACAATAGTGGATCTCAACAATGTTGGGTACACAGACGAACCATTCGTCCTAGCCAATGATGTGGCGCAGGTTTTCTATGTGAAGGACATGTCTACCAGACCGAGAAAAAAAAAGATAAGGAAGCGAATACATCAAACGATGAGCCAAAGCGCCACATAGTTCTTTCAGGGAAAAGAAACATCGTGGGAGTGGAGGACAAGAAAGACATGTCTGAAGATTATGAAAAGTTTCATGAAATTCCTCCCTTCAAAGTGAAGGCTGACCCAAGCATCATGTTAAACGATGAAGATTATCCATGGTTACGGCGCAATAAGCAAGGGACACACGCGAAGAAAAAGTGAAGACTTTCTCTCCACAACTATTCTGATGATGGCTTTGATCTAGCATATCACTGCAGTTACATGTCAAGATATGAAATCCCTTTTGTAATAGATGAGTTTTCGTACGAAACCCTGATACTTCGAAAGAGATTGTCCAGTTTGTACATGAAGTGCATCCAGTTTTTCCTGTAACACTCTCAAATTTTTAGCACATGCTATGTGGGTGAAATTATGATACCATGCCAAGTTTCAACCTTTTCAGAGTTCATTTGTAGTTCTTGTCAATTTCAGGGTCATTTAGCTCAAAATAAATCATTAAATGCATGAAAAATAGCAAATGAAGTCAGAAAAGGGTTGAAAATTGATGATGTGGCTTTGAATGGTGCATTTTGAACACACAAAAATTCTAGAATTAAAATAAGTTAAAAAAATGAAATCCCTTTGTAGTAGATGAGTTTTCGTCCGAAACCTTGATACTTCCAAAGAGATTGTCCAGTTTGTACACGAAGTGCATCCAGTTTTTCCCGTAACCCTCTCAACTTTTTAGGACATGCTATGTGGGTGAAATTATGACACCATGCTAAGTTTCAACCTTTTCAGAGTTCATTTATAGTGCTTGTCAATTTCAGGGTCATTTAGCTCAAAGAATGAACTAATAGTAAAAAGAATGAACTAAAAAGCTTTTATAAAACTCTAAAAGCAAAAAGAATGAACTAAAAAGAATCAATTAAAATATTTTGTTATGATCAACTAAAACAAAACTATAATATTCTTCAATAGCAAAACGAATCAACTAAAAAGCTCTTATAAACCTCTAGTTATTATCAAAATAATATTAACTTAAAATTATATAAAATTTATGCAACTAAAATTATCAAAGTATTTTTTGTTAAAAACTTTAATAGCAAAAAGAATTTTCATAAAGTATTTTTTGTTAAAAACTTTAATAGCAAACTGAAATAACAAAAAAAATAAAAAAAATGCCGCCTACTAGGCCACCACGGCCTGCATACGACTGGAAACCCATTTGTACATGGGCCAGGATTCAGGCCCGCGGGCCCAGCAGGCCCAACATGGCAGAGACAAAGGTTAGGCATATGCTGCCTACATTAGAGAGGAGCTCGACAGCTCAGGCACAGCGCGGCTTATAAACCAGTGTGGGCGCCTCTCAACTAGCGAGGTGGGACTAAAGTTTTGGCTGCGGCAGCACCAGCCCTTTAGTCCCGGTTGGTGGCTCCAACCGGGACTAAAGGACCCCCTTTAGTCCTGGTTGGAGCCACCAACCGGGACTAAAGGGTTGGGCTTCCTGCCCTTTGGGCTGGCGAAAACGACCTTTAGTCCCGGTTGGTGGCTCCAATCGGGACTAAAGGGGGGCCTTTAGTCCCAGTTGGAACCACCAACCGGGACTAAAGGTGCGGCTATATAAGCAGGACTTGGAAAAATTTCTAAATCCACCTGCAGTTTCTTCTCCTCCTCTCCCCCGACGGCGCCGACGACCACCTCGATGCCGCCAGGCTGCCGGATTTTGCCGTCCCTCGCTCCCCTGCCCCGACGTCGTCGTTGCCGCGCCCCTGCCCATACGTCGCCATCGCCGCGCCCCAGCCCCTACGTCGCCGTGTCCGCGCCCTGCCCCGCTGTCGCCTCGCCCTGCCCTGCCGTCGTCGTCGCCTCGCCCTGACCCACCGTCGCCGTCGCCTCGCCCTACCCCACCGTCGCCTCCCCCTACCCCGTCGCCATCGCCGCGCCCCTGCCGGCCCGACGTCGCCGGGCCGGCCCCTGCCCCCACAGTGAGCCCCTCCTGCTATATAGATGGATGGATTGATGTATGTATGTATGTATAGATGGATGGATTGATGGAATTTTTTTGTTCATAGAATTTTCATAAGATTTTGATAAGATTTTGATACTAGAGCAATAATCTGAATCTGCCATTTGTTTGTTCCTATCTCTGCTTTTAAGTAGTCCTTGAAACTTGTAATATGATGATCTGAGGTATATGGATGGTTGTTCAAGATTTCCCCTATGTTCAAAATTTATGAACAGACCTGATAAAAAAACATGGAAGCCTAGTGTGTTTGCAAATAATATTGCTAGATATTTTTGCCCAGTGGAGTATCCAAAAAAAATGAGCTCTTTTCAGTAAATCCCAAGTTTTATAGGATTGATGTCTAATATGATTTTGCATTTTGCATGCTAGCTTAAGTTTATTTGAATTTTATATGTAAATATTTTTATTGCTTTCTTCTGCCGGTGGTTGCCAGTCCCACCATATGAACATAATGCACTTGAGAATTTTCATATGTTCATAGAATTAATTTTCATATGTTCATAGAATCTACTCTGCTCAAGAGAAAAGATGGATGGATTGATGTATGAATTTTTTATGTTCATAGAATTTTCATATGTTGATGGATGGATGTATATATATAGAAAATGTTGATATGTATGTATGTATAGATGGATGGATTGATGTATATAGAAAATGTTGATATGTATGAATTGATAATATCTTGTAGATCACATGAGAGTGATCAATATTGATATAAGGCACTAACCCATAGGATGTACAGAACAATAGTTGTAGCCTTTGGAAAACAGCTAAGTGATGTTTAAAGCTAAGGACTTCTCAGACTTAGCAGAATTCCAGGAATTTTCAGGATATTGGTAAAACTTTAGAAATCGATCAGAAAAATATGACGAATCCGAATATGCCCTCTGTTCGTCTGTCACAAGCAGCTAGCATAGTAAACCTGGAACCGTTCCCCTCCGTTTCATCTGTCCGAAAATGCAGACTTCGGGAAAACATTCCCGAATGTTACCCCCCTTTACCTATATCGTGTAGTGCCGCGTTCGAACACCCCTAACTCTCTCGGGAGTTCAACATATCCTCGATAACTTCGACATGAGGGGGGGAGGGTCCGCAAGTTTCTATATGGTGGGAATGATTTTTGAAAACAGAGAACTATTTATTAAATAGAGGAAACTCTGTCAAGTGTTGCATTTTTGTGACAAATATACTTTATGTGCAGAAACTATGGATCACAGAGACTTAGAAAAAGAAGAGTTGTTGGGGGATATAATCCGCGACGGAGGTGATGATGATATCTTGTCGTTTCTCAACGACACCGATGGTGATAGAAGAGAGGATGACGGCTCCGGCGATCCAATGGAGGAGGAAGGAGATCATGACAGCTCCGGTGATGGAATGGAGGAGGAATGAGATCATGATGGCTCCGGTGATCGAATGGAGATGGGAGCCTTAACTGTTTCAAAGTCTGGCGAGGTATATATATATATATATATATATATATATATATATATATATATATATATATATATATATATTAAGCCTCTGCTGACTAGATGCATTAATTGTTTTGTATGTACATATATTAACGCCTCTTTCTTCTTTTAGCCTTCCGGATCGAGCCAAACTTCGGTAAGGAGACGAGGCCCGAAGAAAAGGTTGGACCCGGATGAAAGGTTCACGATCGAAGAAGTCTCGCCAGAAGGCCAACCGATTGCTCCCAAGCGGACCAATGAGACATTTATACATCAGTGCGGAGTTATTGTTAACGACAGCGTCCCGATCAGCATCCAATAATGGAATAAGAAGAAGGACCCTGAAGTTCCTTATCTCCACGATAGACTGAAAGATGATCTTTCGAACTCGCTGTTGAGAAATTTCAGCCTACCGCCAGAGGAGGATCCGAATAACCCAGCTATACAGCGAAAGGTCAAGGCGTTTGCTCTTAAGAAGATGGTAGAACTATTCAAGGACTAGAAGAAACTATTGAACGGAAAGTTTGTCGACAAAGACGAGACTCCAGAGTTCACCGATCAATACTTGAAGATAAAAGATCACTGGTCCGCATTTGTGGCCTACAAGAAATCGGAGAAGGCCAAGCAAAGGTCACATATAAATAAGCAAAATGCTGCAAAGAAGCGGTATCACCATGTTACGGGGTCAGGTGGCTATAGCAAAGCCCGGCCTACGTGGGACAAAGCTGAGCAAGACCTGCTTGCTAAAAATGTCCAACCAGCAACATTACACTGGCCATATCGGGCAAGGACTTGGTTCTTCGGGGTTGGGGGAACTTTGGACCCAGAATCAGGGAAGTGTGTTTGGACGAAAGCTCAACTTCAAACACCTGTCACAAGGCTTGAGGAAGCAATCAAGAAAGCGCTAGAAGGGAGGTTCCATCCCGACAGATACAAGGACGAGCTGTCAATGGACCTCGGGAATCCTGAACACCATGGACGAACACGAGGCACATCAGGCTCCGTTCCGTGGGTGCATGGGTTTCCCGACAACACTGGTTGTAGAAGCCGACAGAGAAAGAAGAAAGACGAAGCAAGCGAAATGCAGAAGATCAATGAAAGATTGGCGAAACTAGAGGCACTTTAGAGCCAGCGAGCTACCGGCCCACCATCTCAGCGGCACGAAGATCCTTCATTGGATACTACCCACGATGCTACCCCACCATCTCAGCGAAGAAGCAGCGTGGCTTCCACCGAGCTCTTTCAGCCTGATAGCACGGCTCCTTGCTACCCCATGGATGGTATCACGGATAATGAACATTGTGTGCTAATTGCGAAATGCCATAACCTGACCTTGAAGGTGGCGGTCGGCTATGTCTTACCTCCTCGACCTGATGCAACTTTCCATTTTGCTCCGGTTCTAGCTGGCTTTGCTATTGTCGGGGTGGATGAAATAATGGACAGATTTAAGGGGCTAGAGCTTGAGTACGCTATAGGTGAAGTGGAGGTTCTTCTTGAAAATGCCATAAGGACTACCTGTCTATGGAGAAAGGAAAACATCCTGCTTCCAAACTGGACGCTGCCTCAGCAGACTCAGCCGGAGGAGGCCCCTCAGCAGACTCAGCCGGAGGAGGGCCCTCAGCAGACTCCTCACAGTCCATCTCTGCTATCTCCGCTGCCTGAGTCATCTCTGGTCCGTCAGCCGTCTCCGCCGTGTCAACGGACTCCGACGGAGGAGGCCCCTCAGCAGAATCCTCCTCCGCCTCAGCCGTCTCCGCCGCCTCCTCCACCGCCTCAGCGGACTCCGCCTCCTCCGCCGCCTCAGCAATAGCGGAAGAGAGCTGCCGCCGCTCCGGCGGCTAGCAGCAGCGCAGGAAAGAAGAAATTCAGAGCAGGCCCAAGCTTTAAGGTTCCTCCCAAGTTACCCTTGCACCGAAACGCGCACCTCCAAAGGAGAAAATAGATCGTGTCTGCCGATCGTGACAGGGGCCTCCTCCGGCTGAGTCTGCTGAGGCGGCGTCCAGTTTAGAAGCAGGATGTTTTCCTTTCTCCATAGACAGGTAGTCCTTAAGGCATTTTCAAGAAGAGTCTCCCCGTCACCTGTAGCGTACTCAAGCTCCAGCCCCTCAAATCCGTCCATTATTTCATCCAACCTGACAATAGCAAAGCCAGCTGGAACTGGAGTGAAATGGGAAGTTGCACCAGGTCGAGGAGGTAAGACATAGCCGACCGCCGCCTTCAAGGTCAGGTTATGGCATTTCGCCATTAGCACACAATGTTCATTATCCGTGATACCATCCACGGGGTAGCGAGGAGCCGTGCTATCAGGCTGAACGAGCTCCGTGGAAGCCACGCTGCTTCTACGCTGAGATGGTGGGGTAGCATCATGTGTAGTATCCAATGAAGGATCTTCGTGCCGCTGAGATAGTGGGCCGATAGCTCGCTGGCTCTCAAGTGCCTCTAGTTTCGCTAATCTTTCATTGATCTTCTGCATTTCGCTTGCTTCCTCTGTCTTCTTTCTCTGTCGGCTTCTTTAACCAGTGCTGTCGGGAAACCCATGGACCCACGGAACGGAGCCTAATGTGCCTCGTGTTCGTCTAGGGTGTTGATAACCCACAAGTATAGGGGATCGTAACAGTTTTCGAGGGTAGAGTATTCAACCCAAATTTATTGATTCGACAAAAGGGGAGCCAAAGAATATTCTCGAGTATTAGCAGCTAAGTTGTCAATTCAACCACACCTGAAAGACTTAATATCTGCAGCAAAGTATTCGGTAGCAAAGTAGTATGGAAGTAACGGTAATGGTGGGAAAAGTGACAGTAGCAGTTTTGTAGTGATTGTAACAGTAGCAACGGAAAAGTAACTTAGCAAAGATCAATATATGAAAAGCTCGTAGGCAATGGATCAGTGATGGATAATTATGTCAAATGGCAGTCATCATGCAACGGTTATAACATAGGGTGATACAGAACTAGCTCCAATTCATCAATGTAATGTAGGCATGTATTCCAAATATAGTCATACGTGCTTATGGAAAAGAACTTGCATGACATCTTTTGTCCTACCCTCCCGTGGCAGCGGGGTCCTAATGGAAACTAAAGGATATTAAGGCCTCCTTTTAATAGAGAACCGGACGAAAGCATTAGCACTTAGTGAATACATGAACTCCTCAAACTACGGTAATCACCGGAAAGAGTCCCAGTTATTGTCACCCTGGGGGATGCGGATCATAACTCGTAATAGGTGTCTATAACTTGCAAGATAGGATCAAGAACACATATGTATTCATGAAAACATAATAGGTTCAGATCTGAAATCATGGCACTCGGGCCCTAGTGACAAGCATTAAGCATAGCAAAGTCATAGCAACATCAATCTCCGAACATAGTGGATACTAGGGATCAAACCCTAACAAAACTAACTCGATTACATGGTAAATCTCATCCAACCCATCACCGTCCAGCAAGCCTACGATGGAATTACTGACGAACGGCGAAGAGCATCATGAAATTGGTCATGAAGGATGGTTGGTGATGACGACGACTTCGATTTCCCCTCTCCGGAGCCCAAATCAGGCTCCAGATCTGCCCTCCCGAGGAAGAACAGGAGGTGGCGGCGGCTCCGTATCGTAAAACGCGATGAACTCTTCTCTCTGATTTTTTTCTCCGCGAATAGGAATATATAGGGTTGGGCTGGAGGCCGGAGGAGCTCCTGGGGCCCCACAAGACAGGGGGCGCGCCCTAGGGGCGGGGGGGGGGGGGGGGGGGGGGGGTTGCCCCCCTGGCTTGTGGCCAGGTGGTGGGCCTTCTCCGGTTGATTCTTTCGCCAGTATTTTTTATTAATTCCAAAAATATTCTCCGTAAATTTTCAGGTCAATCTGAGAACTTTTATTTCTACACAATAATAACACCAAGGCAATTTTGCTGAAAGCAGCGTCAGTCCGGGTTAGTTGCATTCAAATCATGCAAATTAGAGTCCAAAACAAGGGCAAAATAGTTTGGAAAAGTAGATACGTTGGAGACGTATCAACTCCCCCAAGCTTAACCCATTGCTTGTCCTCGAGCAATAAAGTTGACAAACTGAAAGTGATAAAGAAAAACTTTTACAAACTCTGTTTGATCTTGCTGTTGTAAATATGTCTAGCTGATGTTCAGATTTTCAGCAAAGATTATAGACTAACCACATTCACAATAACATTTAGGTCTCACGTTTACTCATATCAATGGCCTAATCAACTAGCGACTAATAATAACAAGTCTTGAATGACAACAATTTTATGAAAACAATCATGATACAATATGATATAATGGTATCTCGCTAGCCCTTTCTGAGACCGCAAAACATAAATGGAGAGCACCTCTAAAGAACAAGGACTGACTAGACATTGTAATTCATGGTAAAAGAGATCCAGTCACACTCATACTCAATATCAATTAATAACAAAGCATACAAATGACGGAGGTTCTCTCTAACTGGTGCCTTTTTATAAGAGGATGATGACTCAACAGTAAAGTAAAATAGATAGGCCCTTCGCAGAGGGAAGCATTGATTTGCAGAGGTGCCAGAGCTCGAGCTTTTAAAACATAGATGAATAATAATTTTGAGTGGTATGCTTTCATTGTCAACATAACAACCAAGAGATCTCGATATCTTCCATGCTAGATACATTATAGGCGGTTCCCAAACAAAATAGTAAAGTTTTTACTCCCCCTCAACCAATCGATCACACTCCACGGCGGGCCGAATCCACGGGTACCGTCCATAGAAACAACAATCCTGGGGGAGTTTTGTTTCATTATACTTTGATTTGAATTTTGAGCATGGAACTGGGCATCCAGAATACCAGCCACTTTCTCATGAATGATAGTGAATAAACACATATCGTGAGAATAACCCACCTAGCATGGAAGATACTGACAGCCCCCCAGCCGCTACATGAGCGATTCGGGCATATAAAACGGAATATTATTTGAAGGTTTAGAGTATGGCACATGCAAATTTACTTGGAACGGCAGGTAAATACCGCGTATAGGTAGGTATGGTGGACTCATATGGAACATCTTTGGGTTTATGGAAATGGATGCACAAGCAGTATTCCAGTTTAGTACAAGTGAAGGCTAGCAGAAGACTGGGAAGCGACCAACTAGAGAGCGACAACAGTCATAAACATGCTTTGAGATTAACCAACATTGAATGCAAGCATGAGTAGGATATAAATTGCCATGAACATAAACATCGTGGAGGCTATGTTGGTTTTGTTTCAACTACATGCGTGAACATGTGCCAAGTCAAGCCACTTGAATCATTCAGAGGAGGATACCATCCTATCATACTACATCACAACCATTTTAAAATGCTTGTTGGCACTCAAGACAAACCATTATACACTCTTAGATAATTAAGCATGGCATGAGTAACTATAATCTCTAATTGTCATTGCAAACATATTCAATCCATAACGAGCGGAATCCAGAACGATGAGCTAATCATATTTACAAAAACAAAATAGGTAGAGTTCATACCAGCTTTTCTCCATCTCAATCACTTCATCATATATCGTCATTATTGCCTTTCACTTGCACGACCGAACGATGTGAATAATAATAAGAGTGTATGTGCATTGGACTAAGCTGGAATCTGCAAGCAATAACTCAAAGGAGAAGGCAAGGTAATATGGACTCTCTAATAGATGAACAATAATGCAAATGAGAGCCACTCAACAGGTCATCGTGGTCTTCTCCTTACGACCCAAAAAAGAAAGGAAAACTATTTACACGGGAAAGCTCCCAACAAGCAAAAGAAGAACGAGAAATCTTTTTGGGTTTTTCTTTAGGTTGATTAAACACACAAGAAGAAAGCAAAAAGATGAAATAAACTACCATGGATGGTACAATGAAAAATTATGAACACCGACAACTGGAATGAGTGTGTGAACATGAATGTAATGTTGGTGAGAAATACGTACTCCCCCAAGCTTAGGCTTTTGGCCTAAGTTGGTCTAGGGCCATGGCTAGAAATAACTATCTCCGGGATACTCCGGAAGATACTGAGGGTTCCACTGGTAGGTGAGCTCCTGTGGCTCCCACTGAAAAACTGGATCCTGATATGGATCAAGGGCTGGTTAGATAATTAGGTAGCAGCATTTCTTCTTTCTTGTCAAGCCTAATGGGTATCTCAAAGTGTTTGGCGAGACAAGATGCATAGATACCTCCGAATATGGGGCCTTTCGAACGGTTTAACTTCAACCGTTGGGCCACTATAGCGCCCAGACTAAAAGTTCTATCAGCAAGTAAAGTGTGGCGCAGAATGGCGAGGTCGGGAGCACTAAGGCTTCCACTCTCCCCTCGACCAACGAGGCATCTCCCCGCAAATAATGAATAATAGCGTAGAACTGGAAAATGCAAACTAGCTGCTCTGGCCTTTGATACCCCTCTCTCTTCCCCAACAGTGATTGCGGCAATAAAGTCCTCCATGTCTCTAGGACGTGGTTCACTGATACTGCCCTCATAAGGTATTTTGCATACATTGCAAAAATCGTAAAGTGACATTTCCTTAGGCACATCATATAAGTAAAATTCTACCATGGGAGGATTCTTCCTTGGATAAAAATGAAAATTTTGCACGAAAATATTAGTGAGTAGGAGGTACTGGTCACACTTATCGTTGAGGAAGTCGGTGATGCCTGCATTTTCTGCCAGATAATAGAAATCTTCATAAATTCCGACCGCCCTCAAGAATGCTTCACTTGGCCATTCACATGGTCGAACCTCCGCGGTGCGAGGAATATTGTATCTGGGCTTCTCATTTTCATTTTCTTTAGAACCCCGGCTTGAAGAGCCTCTTAACAATCTCCTCATCATTTCTTTCTCTGAAAAATAATTCTGAAATTTTTAGTGACTCCAAATAAAAGTGAACAAAGCTCAACAAAACTTATAGCAACTACTCCCACAAGTGCCTAGAGACTATATCACGCCTCAAAACTACTTGGGACCCTACAAATTTGACATGCAAGCTAAAGAACAAGGTCACCACAGCAGCAAAATTTTGCAATATATAAAGCACTAGAACAATAACTAATTGGACCATTGGAGGAGTCACATACCGATGAACAATCCCCTAAAACAGTTTTGCAAATGGAGCTTTGAGCAAGGAGATCGAAAATGGCAGCACGATGAGCTAGAACACGGGTTTGAGCAATGGTGGGATTTTTTCTGGAGGAAGACGAAGTGGATGGGTGCTGGAATAAGTGAGGGGGCCCCACGTGGGACCCACAAGCCAGGGGGGCGCGCCCAGGGGGGTGGGCGCGCCCTGCAGGCTTGTGGCCCACTGGTGCAGCCCCCTGATGTGTTCTCAGTGCCAATTTTTTTAAAATATTCCAGAAAAAATCATACTAAATTTTCAGGGGATGCTGAGAACTTTTATTTTCAGGTCATTTTTCTATTGCACGGATAAAACGGGAAACAGAGAAATAATAGCATTTTTATTTATTTAATCTAAATAACAGAAAGTAAAAGTTGGGTACAGAAGGTTGTGCCTCCTAAATTCATCCATCTGATGCTCATAAAAAAGAATCCATCAATAAGGTTGATCAAGACTTATTGACAAACTTTTTTCGAATGACACTAGGTTACCTCAATGGGGATATGCATGTCCCCAACAATAAGTATATCATATTTCTTTTTGGCAGTAGTAAGAGGGAATTCAAAATCTCCAATAATAATCGTTGAAATTTTTCCAATGGAGTTGATACTATGAACTTGCGATTGTTTCTTCGGAAAGTGTACCGTATGCTCATTACCATTAACATGAAAAGTGACATTGCCCTTGTTGCAATCAATAACAGCCCCTACAGTATTCAAAAAGGGTCTACCAAGGATGACCGACATACTGTCGTCCTCGGGAATATCAAGAATGACAAAGTCCGTTAAGATAGTAACGTTTGCAACTACGACAGGCACATCCTCACAAATACCGATGGGTAAAGCAGTTGATTTATCAGCCATTTGTAAAGACATTTCAGTAGGTGTCAACTTATTCAAATCAAGTCTACGATACAAGGAGAAAGGCATAACACTAACACCACCTCCAAGGTCACATAAAGCGATTTTAACATAATTTCCTTTAATAGAGATGGTATAGTAGGCACTCCGGGATCTCCTAGTTTCTTGGGTATTCCACCTTTAAAAGTATAATTAGCAAGCATGGTGGAAATCTCACCTTCCGGTATCTTTCTTTTATTTGTCACAATATCTTTCATATACTTTGCATAAGGAGACATTTTCAGAATATCAGTCAAGCGCATACGCAAAAAGACATGTCTAAGCATTTCAGCAAAGCGCTCAAAATCCTCATCATCTTTTTTCTTGGATGGTTTAGGAGGAAAGGGCATGGGTTTCTGAACCCAAGGTTCTCTTTCTCTACCATGCTTCCTAGCAACAAAGTCTCTTTTATCATATCTTTTATTCTTAGGTTGTGGGTTATCAAGATCAACAGCAGGTTCAATCTCCACATCATTATCATTACTAGGTTGAGCATCAACATGAACATCATCATTAATATCATCACTAGGCTCATGTTCATTACCAGATTGTGTCTCAGCATCAGAAATAGAAATATCATTTGGGTTATCATGAGTATCTATAACAGGTTCACTAGCAGCATGCAAAGTCCTATTGTCATTCCTTTTCCTACTATTACTGGGACGACTAGGTGCATCAGTATTAACTCTCCGAGAATCTTGCTCAATTCTCTTAGGATGGCCCTCAGGATACAAAGGTTCCTGAGTCATTCTACCACCTCTAGTCACAACTCTAACAAAATGATCATTGTTCTTACTAATCATCTCATTAAGCAAATCATTCTGTGCCTTAAGTACTTGTTCTACTTGAGTAGTTACCATGGAAGCATGTTTACTAATAAGCTTAAGATCATTAACAGTCCTACTCATATAATCACCTAAGCGATCAAGCATGTAAGCATTATGTTTCAATTGCCTAGTAACATAAGCATTGAAATTTTCTTGCTTAACAATGAAGTTATCAAATTCATCCAAGCATTGACTAGCAGACTTATTATAAGGAATATCACCTTCATCAAATTTACGGAGAGAATTTACCGCTACTACCTGTGTCGGGTTATCAAGACCATGTATTTCTTCAATAGGTGGTAGATTCTTAACGTCTTCAGCTTTAATACCTTTTTCTTTCATTGATTTCTTTGCCTCTTGCATATCTTCAGGACTGAGAAATAGAATACCTCTTTTCTTCGGAGTTGGCTTTGGAGGTGTGATACATTTCCAACGTATCTACTTTTCCAAACTCTTTTGCCCTTGTTTTGGACTCTAATTTGCATGATTTGAATGAAACTAACCCGGATTGACGCTGTTTTCAGCAGAATTGCCTTGGTGTTATTTTTGTGCAGAAATAAAAGTTCTCGGATTGACCTGAAAATTTACGGAGAATATTTTTGGAATTAATAAAAAATACTGGCGAAAGAATCAACCGGAGAAGGCCCACCACCTGGCCAAATTCCAGGGGGGCGCCCCCTCCAGGGCGCGCCCCACCGTCTTGGGGGGCCCCAGGAGCTCCTCCGGCCTCCAATCCAACACTATATATTCCTATTCGCGGAGAAAAAAATCAGAGAGAAGAGTTCATCGCATTTTACGATACGGAGCCGCCGCCACCTCCTGTTCTTCCTCGGGAGGGCAGATCTGGAGTCTGATTTGGGCTCCGGAGAGGGGAAATCGACGCCGTCGTCATCACCAACCATCCTTCATCACCAATTTCCTGATGCTCTCCGCCGTTCGTGAGTAATTCCATCGTAGGCTTGCTGGACGGTGATGGGTTGGATGAGATTTACCATGTAATCGAGTTAGTTTTGTTAGGGTTTGATCCCTAGTATCCACTATGTTCTGAGATTGATGTTGCAATGACTTTGCTATGCTTAATGCTTGTCACTAGGGCCCTAGTGCCATGATTTCAGATCTGAACCTATTATGTTTTCAGGAATATATATGTGTTCTTGATCCTATCTTGCAAGTTATAGACACCTATTACGAGTTATGATCCGCATCCCCCAGGGTGACAATAACTGGGACTCTTTCCGGTGACTACCGTAGTTTGAGGAGTTCATGTATTCACTAAGTGCTAATGCTTTGGTCCGGTTCTCTATTAAAAGGAGGCCTTAATATCCCTTAGTTTTCATTAGGACCCCGCTGCCACGGGAGGGTAGGACAAAAGATGTCATGCAAGTTCTTTTCCATAAGCACGTATGACTATATTTGGAATACATGCCTACATTACATTGATGAATTGGAGCTAGTTCTGTATCACCCTATGTTATAACCGTTGCATGATGACTGCCATCCGACATAATTATCCATCACTGATCCATTGCCTACGAGCTTTTCATATATTGATCTTTGCTAAGTTACTTTTCCGTTGCTACTGTTACAATCACTACAAAACTGCTACTGTCACTTTTGCCACCGTTACCGTTACTTCCATACTACTTTGCTACTAAATACTTTGCTGCAGATATTAAGTCTTTCAGGTGTGGTTGAATTGACAACTCAGCTACTAATACTAGAGAATATTCTTTGGCTCCCCTTGTGTCGAATCAATAAATTTGGGTTGAATACTCTACCCTCGAAAACTGTTGCGATCCCCTATACTTGTGGGTTATCTAGACCTTTTTCTGGCGCCGTTGCCGAGGAGCATAGCTCTATTCTCTGAGTCACTTGGGATTTATATCTGTTCATCACTATGAAGAATCTGAAAGACTCTAAAACCAAGATCTACCCCTCAACTACGAGGAGAGGTAAGGAACATCCATCTAGCTTTGCACTTGATTCACCTTCTGTTATGAGTAAACTTGCGACACCACCACTTGCTATTGAATCTGATACGTCGCAAGTAATTGATGATGCCACTTCTGCTATGCATGATGCTTATGATGATACTTTGCTTGATACTACTGTGCCACTGGGTGAATTTCTTGATGAACAAATTGCTAGAGTGAATGCTGAAACTGATGATATTCCTGAATCTGATGATATTATTGAGACTGAACACTATGAGACACCTGCTAGACCTAGCTCTCCTAGATATGAATTGTCTGATATACCTGAGGGTTATGTTATGGAAGGAGAGGTAGCTAGGAACTTTCTTGCTTGTAAAGATAGAGATGATCTTAAGAAATTGCTGTGCAAGTGGAAAGAAAAATCTTTGAATGCTAGAATGCAATATGATCCCAAGTTTGCTACTTCACCTATCTTTGTTACTGATAAGGATTATGAATTCTCTGTCGATCCTGAGTTAATTACTTTGGTTGAATCTGATCCTTTCCATGGTTATGAAGCTGAAACTGTTGTGGCACATCTTACTAAATTGAATGATATAGCCACCCTATTTACTCATGAGGAAAAAATTCGTTATTACTATATTCTTAAGCTGTTTCCTTTCTCATTAAAGGGTGATGCTAAGACATGGTTTAATTCTCTTGCTCCTGGTTGTGTGCGTAGTCCCCAGGATATGATATATTACTTCTCTGAAAAATATTTTCCTGCCCATAAGAAACAAGCTGCCTTGCAGGAAATATTTAACTTTATGCAAATTGAAGAAGAGAGTCTCCCACAAGCTTGGGGGAGACTTCTCCAATTACTTAATGCTTTGCCTGACCACCCTCTCAAGAAAAATGAAATACTTGATATCTTTTATAATGGACTAACCGATGCTTCTAGGGACCACCTAGATAGTTGTGCTAGTTGTGTTTTCAGGGAACGAACTGTTGAACAAGCTGAATTACTATTGAATAATATATTGAGCAATGATAATGATTGGACTATTCCTGAACCATCTCCAAAGCCAACTTCGAAGAAAAGAGGTATTCTATTTCTCAGTCCTGAAGATATGCAGGAGGGAAAGAAATCTATGAAAGAAAAAGGTATTAAAGCTGAAGATGTTAAGAATCTACCACCTATTGAAGAAATACTTGGTCTTGATAACCCGACACAGGTAGTAGAGGTAAATTATCTCCGTAAATTTGATGAAGGTGATATTCCTTATAATAAGTCTGCTAGTCAATGCTTGGATGAATTTGATAACTTCATTGTTAAGCAAGAAAATTTCAATGCTTATGTTACTAGACAATTGAAACATAATGCTTACATGCTTGATCACTTAGGTGATTATATGAGTAGGACTGTTAATGATCTTAAGCTTATTAGTAAACATGCTTCCATGGTAACTACTCAAGTAGAACAAGTACTTAAGGCACATAATGATTTGTTTAATGAAATGATTAGTAAGAACAATGATCATTCTGTTAGAGTTGTGACTAGAGGTGGTAGAATGACTCAGGAACCTTTGTATCCTGAGAGCCATCCTAAGAGAATTGAGCAAGATTCTCGGAGAGTTAATACTGATGCACCTAGTCGTCCCAGTAATAAAAGGAAAGAGAATGACGATAAGACTTTGCATGCTGCTAGTGAACCTGTTATAGATACTCATGGTAACCCAAATGATATTTCTATTTCTGATGCTGAGACACAATCTGGTAATGAATATGAGCCTAGTGATGATATTAATGATGATGTTCATGTTGATGCTCAACCTAGTAATGATAATGATGTGGAGATTGAACCTGCTGTTGATCTTGATAACCCACAACCTAAGAATAAAAGATATGATAAAAGAGACTTTGTTGCTAGGAAGCATGGTAGAGAAAGAGAACCTTGGGTTCAGAAACCCATGCCCTTTCCTCCTAAACCATCCAAGAAAAAGGATGATGAGGACTTTGAGCGCTTTGTTGAAATGCTTAGACCTGTCTTTTTTGCGTATGCGCTTGACTGATATTCTGAAAATGTCTCCTTATGCAAAGTATATGAAAGATATTGTGAAAAATAAAAGAAAGATACCGGAAGGTGAGATTTCCACCATGCTTGCTAATTATACTTTTAAAGGTGGAATACCCAAGAAACTAGGAAATCCCGGAGTGCCTACTATACCATGCTCTATTAAAGGAAATTATGTTAAAACTGCTTTATGTGACCATGGAGCCGGTGTTAGTGTTATGCCTTTCTCTTTGTATCGTAGACTTGATTTGAATAAGTTGACACCTACTGAAATCTCTCTACAAATGGCTGATAAATCAACTGCTTTACCCATCGGTATTTATGAGGATGTGCCTGTCGTAGTTGCAAACGTTACTATCTTAACGGACTTTGTTATTCTTGATATTCCCGAGGACGACCGTATGTCGATCATCCTTGGTAGACCCTTTTTGAATACTACAGGGGCTGTTATTGATTGCAACAAGGGCAATGTCACTTTTCATGTTAATGGTAATGAGCATACGGTACACTTTCCGAAGAAACAACCTCAAGTTCATAGTATCAAATCCATTGAAAAAATTTCAACGATTATTATTGGAGATTTTGAATTCCCTCTCCCTACTATCAAAAGGAAATATGGTATACTTATTGTTGGGGACATGCATATCCCCATTGAGGTAACCTAGTATCATTCGAAAATTCTCCGGTTCCGTGTCATTCGAAAAAAGTTTGTCAATAAGACTTGATCAACCTTATTGATGGATTCTTTTTGATGAGCATGAGATGGATGAATTTAGAAGGCACAACCTTCTGTACCCAACTTTTACTTTCTGTTATTTAGATTAAATAAAGTAAAAATGCTATTATTTCTCTGTTTTCCGTTTTATCCGTTCAATAGAAAAATGACCTGAAAATAAAAGTTCTCAGAATCCCCTGAAAATTTAGTATGATTTTTTCTAGAATATTTAAATTTTTTTGGCACTGAGAACACATCAGGTGGCTGCACCAGTGGGCCACAAGCCTATAGGGCGCGCCCCCCTGGCTTGTGGGTCCCACGTGGGCCACCCTCACTTATTCCAGCACCCATCCACTTCGTCTTCCTCCAGAAAAAATCCCACCATTGCTCAAACCCGTGTTCTAGCTCATCTTGCTGCCATTTTCGATCTCCTTGCTCAAAGCTCCATTTGCAAAACTGTTTTAGGGGATTGTTCATCGGTATGTGACTCCTCCAATGGTCCAATTAGTTTTTGTTCTAGTGCTTTATATATTGCAAATTTTTGCTGCTGTGGTGACCTTGTTCTTGAGCTGGCATGTCAAATTTGTATGGTCCCAAGTTGTTTTGATGCATGATATAGTCTCTGGGCACTTGTGGGAGTAGTTGCTATAAGTTTTGTTGAGCCTTGTCCACTTTTATTTGGAGTCACTAAAAATTTCAGAATTATTTTTCAGAGAAAGAAATGATGAGGAGATTGTTAAGAGGCTCTTCAAGCCGGGGTTCTAAAGAAAATGAAAATGAGAAGCCCAGATACAACATTCCTCGCACCGCGGAGGTTCGACCATGTGAATGGCCAAGTGAAGCATTCTTGAGGGCGGCCGGAATTTATGAAGATTTATATTATCTGGCAGAAAATGCAGGCATCACCGACTTCCTCAACGATAAGTGTGACCCGTACCTCCTACTCACTAATATTTACGTGCAAAATTTTCATTTTTATCCTAGGAAGAATCCTCCCATGGTAGAATTTTACTTATATGATGTGCCTAAGGAAATGTCACTTTACGATTTTTGCAATGTATGCAAAATACCTTATGAGGGCAGTATCAGTGAACCACGTCCTAGAGACATGGAGGACTTTATTGCCGCAATCACTGTGGGGGAAGAGAGAGGGGTATCAAAGGCCAGAGCAGCTAGTTTGCATTTTTCCAGTTCTACGCTATTATTCATTATTTGCGGGGAGATGCCTCGTTGGTCGAGGGGAGAGTGGAAGCTTTAGTGCTCCCGACCTTGCCATTCGGTGCCACACTTTACTTGCTGATAGAACTTTTAGTCTGGGCGCTATAGTGGCCCAATGGTTGAACTTAAACCGTTCGAAAGGCCCCATCTTCGGAGGTATCTATGCATCTCGTCTAGCCAAACACTTCGAGATACCCATTAGGCTTGACGAGAAAGAAGAAATGCTGCTACCTACGAGATATTTAGACTATGACAGCATGGTAGCACATGATTTTATTAGGAAAGATAATGATAAGAGGCTGCTTTACAACTTAGTATTTAGTCAGGGTACTTGTGAGATTATTGCTTTGCCTGCTTCTTCTTTCTTCGATATTCATTCAGGCAGGTACACTATTATGCCCGAGGACATTTACAGATATTGGGGCCTGTCGCAACCCCCAGCACCTGAGCCGACACCAGCCCTTGATCCATATCAGGATCCAGTTTTTTAGTGGGAGCCATAGGAGCTCGCCAACCAGTGGAACCCTCAGTATCTTCCGGAGTACCCCGGAGATGGTTATTTCCAGCCATGGCCCTAGACCAACTTAGGCCAAAAGCCTAAGCTTGGGGGAGTACGTATTTCTCACCGACATTACATTCATGTTCACACACTCATTCCAGTTGTCGGTGTTCATACTTTTTCATTGTACCATCCATGGTAGTTTATTTCTTCTTTTTGCTTTCTTCTTGTGTGTTTAATTAACCTTGAGAAAATCCAAAAAAAATTAGTTCTAGCTTTATTTTCTAGTTTGTTTAGTTGTAGTATTAAAAGAAAAACCCAAAAAGATTTCTCGTTCTTCTTTTGCTTGTTGGGAGCTTTCCCGTGTAAATAGTTTTCCTTTCTTCTTTGGGTCGTAAGGAGAAGACCACGATGACCTGTTGAGTGGCTCTCATTTGCATTATTGTTCATCTATTAGAGAGTCCATATTACCTTGCCTTCTCCTTTGAGTTATTGCTTGCAGATTCCAGCTTAGTCCAATGCACATACACTCTTATTATTATTCACACCGTTCGGTCGTGAAAGTGAAAGGCAATAATGACGATATATGATGAAGTGATTGAGATGGAGAAAAGCTGGTATGAAATCTACCTATTTTGTTTTTGTAAATATGATTAGCTCATCGTTCTGGATTCAGCTCGTTATGGATTGAACATGTTTGCAATGACAATTAGAGATTATAGTTACTCATGCCATGCTTAATTAGCTAAGAGTGTATAATGGTTTGTCTTGAGTGCCAACATGCATTTTAAAATGGTTGTGATGTAGTATGATAGGATGGTATCCTCCTCTGAATGATTCAAGTGGCTTGACTTGGCACATGTTCACGCATGTAATTGAAACAAAACCAACATAGCCTCCACGATGTTTATGTTCATGGTAATTTATATCCTACTCATGCTTGCATTCAATGTTGGTTAATCTCAAAGCATGTTTATGACTGTTGTCGCTCTCTAGTTGGTCGCTTCCCAGTCTTTTGCTAGCCTTCACTTGTACTAAGCAGGAATACTGCTTGTGCATCCATTTCCATAAACCCAAAGTTGTTCCATATGAGTCCACCATACCTAAGTATACGCGGTATTTACCTGCCGTTCCAAGTAAATTTGCATGTGCCATACTCTAAACCTTCAAATAATATTTCGTTTTGTATGCCCGAATCGCTCATGTAGCGGCTGGGGGCTGTCAGTATCTTCCATGCTAGGTGGGTTATTCTCACGATATGTGTTTATTCAGTATCATTCACGAGAAAGTGGTTGGTATTCGGGATGCCCAGTTCCATGCTCAAAATTAAAATCAAAGTATAATGAAACAAAACTCCCCCAGGATTGTTGTTTGTATGGACGGTACCCGTGGATTCGGCCCGCCGTGGAGTGTGATCGATTGGTTGAGGGGGAGTAAAAACTTTACTATTCTGTTTGGGAACCGCCTATAATGTATCTAGCATGGAAGATATCGAGATCTCTTGGTTGTTATGTTGACAATGAAAGCATACCTCCCAAAATCATTATTCATCCCTATTTTAAAAGCTCGAGCTCTGGCACCTCTGCAAATCAATGCTTCCCTCTGCGAAGGGCCTATCTATTTTACTTTACTGTTGAGTCATCAGCCTCTTATAAAAAGGCACCAGTTAGAGAGCACCTCCGTCATTTGTATGCTTTGTTATTAATTGATATTCAGTATGAGTGTGACTGAATCTCTTTTACCATGAATTACAATGTCTAGTCAGTCCTTGTTCTTTAGAGGTGCTCTGCATTTATGTTTTGCGGTCTCAGAAAGGGCTAGCGAGATACCATTATATCATATTGTATCATGATTGTTTTGATAAAATTATTGTCATCCGAGACTTATTATTATTGCTCGCTAGTTGATTATGCCATTGATATGAGTAAACGTGAGACCTAAATGTTATTATGAATGTGTTTAGTCTATAATCTTTGCTGAAAATCTGAACATCAGTTAGACATATTTACAATAGCAAGATCAAACAGAGTTTGTAAATTTTTTTATTTATCACTTTCAGTTTGTCAACTGAATTGCTTGAGGACAAGCAATGGGTTAAGCTTGGGGGAGTTGATACGTCTCCAACGTATCTACTTTTCCAAACTCTTTTGCCCTTGTTTTGGACTCTAATTTGCATGATTTGAATGAAACTAACCCGGACTGACGCTGTTTTCAGCAGAATTGCCTTGGTGTTATTTTTGTGCAGAAATAAAAGTTCTCGGATTGACTTGAAAATTTACGGAGAATATTTTTGGAATTAATAAAAAATACTGGCAAAAGAATCAACCGGAGAAGGCCCACCACTTGGCCACAAGCCAGAGGGGCGCGCCGCCCCCCCCCCCTAGGGCGCGCCGCCCCCCCTAGGGCGCGCCCCCTGTCTTGTGGGGGCCCAGGAGCTCCTCCGTCCTCCAATACAACTCTATATATTCCTATTCGCGGAGAAAAAAATCAGAGAGAAGAGTTCATCGCGTTTTACGATACGGAGCCGCCGCCACCTCCTGTTCTTCCTCGGGAGGGCAGATCTGGAGTCTGATTTGGGCTCCGGAGAGGGGAAATCGACCCCGTCGTCATCACCAACCATCCTTCATCACCAATTTCATGATGCTCTCCGCCGTTCGTGAGTAATTCCATCGTAGGCTTGCTGGACGGTGATGGGTTGGATGAGATTTACCATGTAATCGAGTTAGTTTTGTTAGGGTTTGATCCCTAGTATCCACTATGTTCTGAGATTGATGTTGCTATGACTTTGCTATGCTTAATGCTTGTCACTAGGGCCCGAATGCCATGATTTCAGATATGAACCTATTATGTTTTCATGAATATATATGTGTTCTTGATCCTATCTTGCAAGTTATAGACACCTATTGCGAGTTATGATCCGCATCCCCCAAGGTGACAATAACTGGGACTCTTTCCGGTGATTACCATAGTTTGAGGAGTTCATGTATTCACTAAGTGCTAATGCTTTGGTCCGGTTCTCTATTAAAAGGAGGCCTTAATATCCCTTAGTTTCCATTAGGACCCCGCTGCCACAGGAGGGTAGGACAAAAGATGCCATGCAAGTTCTTTTCCATAAGCACGTATGACTATATTTGGAATACATGCCTACATTACATTGATGAATTGGAGCTAGCTCTATATCACCCTATGTTATAACCGTCGCATGATGAATGTGATCTGACATAATTATCCATCACTAATCCATTGCCTACGAGCTTTTCATATATTGATCTTTGCTAAGTTACTTTTCCGTTGCTACTGTTACAATCACTACAAAACTGCTACTGTCAGTTTTGCCACCGTTACCGTTACTTCCATACTACTTTGCTACTGAATACTTTGCTGCAAATATTAAGTCTTTCAGGTGTGGTTGAATTGACAACTCAGCTGCTAATACTCGAGAATATTCTTTGGCTCCCCTTGTGTCGAATCAATAAATTTGGGTTGAATACTCTACCCTCGAAAACTGTTGCGATCCCCTATACTTGCGGGTTCTCAAGGTGGTTCGGGAATAGTCCAGTCATTATCATTGCTCAATATATTATTCAATAGTAATTCAGCTTGTTCAACAGTTCGTTCCCTGAAAACACAACCAGCACAACTATCTAGGTGGTCCCTAGAAGCATCGGTTAGTCCATTATAAAAGATATCAAGTATTTCATTTTTCTTGAGAGGGTGATCAGGCAAAGCATTAAGTAATTGGAGAAGCCTCCCCCAAGCTTGTGGGAGACTCTCTTCTTCAATTTGCACAAAGTTAAATATTTCCTGCAAGGCAGCTTGTTTCTTATGGGCAGGAAAATATTTTTCAGAGAAGTAGTATATCATATCCTGGGGACTACGCACACAACCAGGAGCAAGAGAATTAAACCATGTCTTAGCATTACCCTTTAATGAGAAAGGAAACAACTTAAGAATATAGTAATAACGAATTTTTTCCTCATGAGTAAATAGGGTGGCTATATCATTCAATTTAGTAAGATGTGCCACAACAGTTTCAGATTCATAACCATGGAAAGGATCAGATTCAACCAAAGTAATTAACTCAGGATCGATAGAGAATTCATAATCCTTATCAGTAACAAAGATAGATGAAGTAGCAAACTTGGGATCATATTGCATTCTAGCATTCAAATTTTTTCTTTCCACTTGCACAACAATTTCTTAAGATCATCTCTATCTTTACAAGCAAGAAAGTCCCTAGCTACCTCTCCTTCCATAACATAACCCTCAGGTATATCAGGCAATTCATATCTAGGAGAGCTAGGTCTAGCAGGTGTCTCATAGTGTTCAGTCTCAATAATATCATCAGATTCAGGAATATCATCAGTTTCAGCATTCACTCTAGCAATTTGTTCATCAAGAAATTCACCCAGTGGCACAGTAGTATCAAGCAAAGTATCATCATAAGCATCATGCATAGCAGAAGTGGCATCATCAATTACTTGCGACGTATCAGATTCAATAGGAGGTGGTGGTGTCGCAAGTTTACTCGTAACAGAAGGTGAATCAAGTGCAAAGCTAGATGGCAGTTCCTTACCTCTCCTCGTAGTTGAGGGGTAGATCTTAGTTTTAGCGTCTTTCAGATTCTTCATAGTGATCAACAGATATAAATCCCAAGTGACTCAGAGAATAGAGCTATGCTCCCCGGCAACGTCGCAAGAAAAAGGTCTTGATAACCCACAAGTATAGGGGATCGCAACAGTTTTCGAGGGTAGAGTATTCAACCCAAATTTATTGATTCGACACGAGGGGAGCCAAAGAATATTCTCGAGTATTAGCAGCTGAGATGTCAATTCAACCACACCTAAAAGACTTAATATCTGCAGCAAAGTATTCAGTAGCAAAGTAGTATGGAAGTAACGGTAATGGTGGCAGAAGTGACAGTAGCAGTTTTGTAGTGATTGTAACAGTAGCAACGGAAAAGTAACTTAGCAAATATCAATATATGAAAAGCTCGTAGGCAATGGATCAGTGATGGATAATTATGTCGGATGGCATTCATCATGCAACAGTTATAACATAGGGTGATACAGAACTAGCTCCAATTCATCAATGTAATGTAGGCATGTATTCCAAATATAGTCATACGTGCTTATGGAAAAGAACTTG
The DNA here is from genome assembly GCA_039707655.1 of Elymus sibiricus. Classification (NCBI taxonomy): domain Eukaryota; kingdom Viridiplantae; phylum Streptophyta; class Magnoliopsida; order Poales; family Poaceae; genus Elymus; species Elymus sibiricus. The sequence continues at coordinate 537,923,714 of CM077667.1, forward strand.
CATGACATCTTTTGTCCTACCCTCCCGTGGCAGCGGGGTCCTAAAGGAAACTAAGGGATATTAAGGCCTCCTTTTAATAGAGAAGCGGACCAAAGCATTAGCACTTAGTGAATACATGAACTCCTCAAACTACGGTAATCACCGGAAAGAGTCCCAGTTATTGTCACCCTGGGGGATGCGGATCATAACTCGTAATAGGTGTCTATAACTTGCAAGATAGGATGAAGAACACATATATATTCATGAAAACATAATAGGTTCAGATCTGAAATCATGGCACTCGGGCCCTAGTGACAAGCATTAAGCATAGCAAAGTCATAGCAACATCAATCTCCGAACATAGTGGATACTAGGGATCAAACCTTAACTAAACTAACTCGATTACATGGTAAATCTCATCCAACCCATCACCGTCCAGCAAGCCTACAATGGAATTACACACGAACGGCGGAGAGCATCAGGAAATTGGTGATGAAGGATGGTTGGTGATGACGACGGCTTCGATTTCCCCTCTTCGGAGCCCAAATCAGGCTCCAGATCTGCCCTCCCGAGGAAGAACAGGAGGTGGCGGCGGCTCCGTATCGTAAAACGTGATGAACTCTTCTATCTGATTTTTTTCTCTGCGAATAGGAATATATAGGGTTGGATTGGAGGCCGGAGGAGCTCCTGGGGCCCCACAAGACAGGGGGGCGTGCCCTAGGGGGGGTGCCCCCTGGTTTGTGGCCAGGTGGTGGGCCTTCTCCGGTTGATTCTTTCGCCAGTATTTTTTATTAATTCCAAAAATATTCTTCGTAAATTTTCAGGTCAATCCGAGAACTTTTATTTCTGCATAAAAATAAAACCAAGGCAATTCTGCTGAAAACAGCGTGAGTCCGGGTTAGTTTCATTCAAATCATGCAAATTAGAGTCCAAAACAAGGGCAAAAGTGTTTGGAAAAGTAGATACGTTGGAGACGTATCAGGTGTTCAGGATTCCCGAGGGCCATTGACAGCTCGTCCTTCTCTCTGTCGGGAACAAACCTCCCTTCCAGCGCTTTCTTGATTACTTCCTCAAGCCTTGTGACGGGTGTTTGAAGTTGAGCTTTCGTCCAAACACACTTCCTTGATTCTGGGTCCATAGTTCCCCCAACCCCGAAGAACCAAGTCCTTACCCGATCTGACCAGTGCAATGTCGCTGGTTGGACATTTTTAGCAAGCAGGTCTTGCTCAGCTTTGTCCCACGTAGGCCGGGCTTTGCTGTAGCCACCTGACCCCGTAACATGGTGATAATGCTTCTTTGCAGCATTTTGCTTATTTATATGTGACCTTTGCTTGGCCTTCTCCGATTTATTGTAGGCCACAAATACGGGCCAGTGATCTTTTATCTTCAAGTATTGACCTTTGAATTCTGGAGTCTCGTCTTTCTCGACAGACTTTTTGTTCAATAGTTTCTTCCAGTTCTTGAATAGTTCTGCCATTTTCTTAAGAGCAAATGCCTTGACCTTTCATTGTCTAAATGGGTTATTAGGATCCTCCTTTGGTGGTAGGCTGAAATTTCTCAACAGCGAGTTCCAAAGATCATCTTTCAGTCTATCGTGGACATAAGGAACTTCAGGGTCATTCTTCTTATTCCATTCTTGGATGCTGATCGAGACGCTGTCCCTAACAATAACTCCGCACTGATGTATAAATTTGTCCTTGGTCCGCTTGGGAGCAATCGGTTGGCCTTCTGGAGAGACTTCTTCGATCGTGAAACTTTCATCCGGGTCCAACCTTTTCTTCGGGCCTCGTCTCCTTACCGAAGTTTGGCTCGATCCGGAGAGCTAAAAGAAGAAAGAAGCATTAATATATGTACATACAAAACATATAATGCATCTAGTCAGCAGAGGCTTAATATATATATATATATATATATATATATATATATATATATATATATATATACCTCGCCTGACTTTGAAACAGTTAAGGCTCCCTTGTCCATTCGATCACCGGAGTCGTCATGATCTCCTTCCTCCTCCATTCCACCACCGGAGCCGTCATGATCTCCTTCCTCATCCATTGGATCACCGGAGCCGTCATCCTCTCTTCTATCACCATCGCTGTCGTTGAGCCCTGACAAGATATTATCATCACCCCCGTCGCGGATTATATCCCCCAACAACTCTTCTTTTTCTATGTCTCTGTGATCCATAGTTTCTACACATAAAGCATTGACACTTCAAACTAGATATCACATAAAGCAAAAAAGAAGTATATTTGTCACCAAAATACAACACTTGACAGAGTTTCCTCTATTTAAAAAATAGTTCTCTGTTTTCAAAAATTATTCCCTCCATATAGAAACTTGCGGACCCCCCCCCTCATGTTTTCCCAAAGTCTGCATTTTCGGACAGATGAAACGGAGGGGGATGGTTCCAGGTTCGCTATGCTACCTGCTTGTGACAGACGAACGGAGGGCATATTCGGATTCTTCATATTTTTCTGATCGATTTTCATATATAAAGAGCTTCACGGAATGAGATCCAGTGACTTGCCTCTAGCAAGGCACGTTGTAACTGCCCCCCCCCCTCATCTGCCGTTGAAACAACATCTTTGTTGCCGACTTCTTGTGAAGTACAACATGATAAAGACGGCGACACTCGGTACAGACAGATTTTTAAGCACTGTTCTCACTAAGCCTCTCTCCGATCCAAATTTCATTGTGGTTACGTCCCTCTCCAACCAATAAGTTACGGCCTCAACTTGTAATTTGAAATCCTTGCGGTTAATATGTATATGTTAGCACTCCACACCAAAAAACATATATACACAAAAATCTTATTTTATTATTAGTACCGAAAATGACTGCTTTCATTTTTGTTAAATTAAATGTTATTTAATCAGTTTATCTCTAGTCTTGTGGTACTTTTCTTTAAAAAAAGAAGGTTGAAACCCTTGGTCTCTGCATCAATCCATACATCTATACATACATGGGGGCAGGGGCATCAATCCACACCAAATAATTCAATAAATGTCTAGGAGGGGCTCACTGGGGCAGGGGCATCAATCCATCCATCTATACATACATACATACATGGACAAAAAAATTCACATATACATATGAACATATGAACATTTTCTATATACATATGAACATTTTCTATATACATCAATCCAGCCATCCATAAGCAGGAGGGGCTCACTGGGGGCAGGGGCCGGTGCGGGGACGGCGACGGCGACGTCGGGGTCGGCAGGGGCGCGGCGACGGCGATGGGGCAGGGGCGCAGTGACGGCGAAGGCGGGGCATGGCGAGGCGACGGCGGGGCAGGGCGAGACGACGTAGGGGCGGGGGCTCGGGGACAGCAGGGCGTCGGCGAGGGCGTCAGTGAGGGGCGTCGGCGAGGGCAAAATCCGGCAGCCTGGCGGCGTCAAGGTGGTCGTCGGCGCCATCGAGGGAGAGGAGAAGAAAATGATGGATGGAGGACAAGAAACTGCCAAGTCCCGCCTATATAGCCCCCCCTTTAGTCCCGGTTGGTGGCTCCAACCGGGACTAAAGGACCCCCTTTAGTCCCGGTTGGAGACACCAACCGGGACTAAAGTTAAATTTCAGCAGCCCAAAGGGCGGGAAGCAGGGCCCTTTAGTCCCGGGTATCACCAACCGGGACTAAAGGCCCCCCTTTAGTCCCGGTTGGAGCCACCAACCGGGACTAAAGGGTTGTGCTTCCCGCAGCCAAAAGTTTTGTCCCACCTTGCTAGTCGAGAGGGGCTCGGAGTGGTTTATAAGTGCTGCTGCCGCTGCCCTCTCGAGCTGTTGGGGAACGTTGCATGGGAAACAAAAATTTTCCTACGCACACACAAGATCTATCCATGGTGATGAGCATCTACGAGAGGGAGAGTGAATCTACATACCCTTGTAGATCGCTAAGCGGAAGCGTTAAGAAACGCGGTTGATGTAGTCGAACGTCTCCGCGATCCAAATCGCAAGTCGTCCCTCGATCCAAGCACGATCTAGCGCCGAACGGACGGCACCTCCGCGTTCAACACACGTACGGCTTGATGACGATCTCCGCCTTCTTGATCCAGCAAGAGGGAGCGGAGAAGAAGAAGAGTTCCAGCAGCACGACGGCGTGGTGATGTTGGTGAGGAACTATTTCAGCAGGGCTTCGCCTAAGCACTACTGAAATTATGGCGTAGGAGGAACTAGAGGTTGCCGGCACACGGCTTGGGGCAATCTAATGTATCCCGTGTGCTAGCCCTGCCCCTCTATTTATATGTTGAGCCTTGGGGTCTAAACTTGGAGTAAAAGCCTCCTCCAGGTCGGTTTTGCCCGCACAAGGTCGGTTTGGCCCGCAGGGAAAGAGTCCAACTCGGATCCCTGCAATACCGCGCACAAGCGGTAGTACCGCTGCTACAGTAGCGTTAGTACCGCTTGACCAGCTTAAGCGGTAGTACCGCTGATACAGTAGCGGTAGTACCGCTTGACCAGCTTAAGCGGTAGTACCGCTGCTACAGTAGCGGTAGTACTGCCTTACCAGCTTAAGGCAGTAGCAAAACTTCCTTTTGCACTTTCCAATACCTCGTGGGCTTTATCCCTTTGGCCCATATAAAGTGTTGCTGCATCCGAACACTTCGGTAAACATCCGGAACCCCTTCCGGTGAATTCCGGAACCCTTCCGGAAACCAAAACACTATTATCACATATATCAATGTTTGCCTCCGGACTATTCCGGAGATCCTCGTCATGTCCAGGATCTTATCCGGGACTCCGAACAACCTTCGGTCACCAACAAAATAACTCAACTATACTAATCGTCACCAAACGTTAAGTGTGTAGACCCTGCGGGTTCGAGAACTATGTAGACATGACCGAGACACCTCTACGATCAATAACCAATAGCGGGACCTGGATGCCCATATTGGCTCCTACATATTCTACGAAGATCTTTATCGGTCGAACCTCTATGTCAAGGATTCAGTTAATCCCGTATATTGTTCCCTTTGTTCTTCGGTATGTTACTTGCCCGAGATTCGATCGTCGGTATCTCTATACCTAGTTCAATCTCGTTACCGGAAAGTCTCTTTACTCGTTCCGTAATACAAGATCTCGTGGCTAACACTTTAGTCACATTGCTTGCAAGGCTCATTGTGATGTTGTATTACCGAGTGGGCCCTGAGATACCTCTCCGTCATACGGAGTAACAAATCCCAGTCTTGATCCATGCCAACCCAACAGACACCCTCGGAGATACCTGTAGAGCACCTTTATAGTCACCCAGTTACGTTGCGACCTTTGATACACACAAGGTACTCCTCCGATGTCAGGGAGTTGCATGATCTCATGGTCATAGGAACAGATACTTGACATGCAGAAAACAATAGCAATAAACTGACACGATCAAATGCTACGTTCTTAGTTTGGGTCTTGTCCATCACATCATTCTCCTAATGATGTGATCCCGTTATCAAATGACATCTCATGTCAATGGCTAGGAAACCTTAACCATCTTTGATCAACGAGCTAGTCAACTAGAGGCTTACTAGGGACACAGTGTTGTCTATGTACCCACACATGTATTTGAGTTTCCAATCAATACAATTATAGCATGGATAATAAACGATTATCATGAACAAGGAAATATAATAATAACCAATTTATTATTGCCTCTAGGGCATATTTCCAACAGTCTCCCACTTGCACTAGAGTCAATAATCTAGTTCACATCACTATGTGATTTACATTGTAATGAATCGAACACCCATGCAGTTCTGGTGTTGTTCATGTTTAGCCCTTGGAAGAGGTTTAGTCATCGGATCTGCAACATTCAGATCCGTGTGTACTTTGCAAATATTTATGTGTCTGGTCCTCTTGTGAAATCTTGGTTCCTTGGCTAGAGCAATGGCACCAGTATTATCACAAAACAGAGTCATTGGGTTAAGTGCACTAGGCACTACTCCAAGATCTGTCATGAACTCCTTCATCCAGACACCTTCCTTCGCCGCCTCCGAGGCTGCGATGTACTCCGCTTCGCATGTAGAATCAGCTACCACGCTTTGCTTGGAACTGCACCAGCTAACCGCACCCCCATTAAGAATAAATACGTATCCGGTTTGTGACTTAGAGTCATCCGGATCAGTGTCAAAGCTTGCATCGACGTAACCCTTTACGACGAGCTCTTGATCACCTCCATAAACGAGAAACATATCCTTAGTCCTTTTCAGGTACTTCAGGATATTCTTGACCGCCGTCCAGTGTTCCATTCCTGGATCACTTTGAAACCTTCCGACCATACTTATGGCAAGGCTGACATCGGGTCTTGTGCACAGCATTGCATACATGATAGAGCCTATGGCTGAAGCATAGGGGATGACACTCATCTTTTCTCTATCTCCTGCAGTCACTGGGCATTGAGTCTTACTCAACTTCACACCTTGCAATACAGGCAAGAACCCCTTCTTGGACTGATCCATTTTGAACTTCTTCAAAACTTTGTCAAGGTATGTGCTTTGTGAAAGTCCTATTAAGCATCTCGATCTATCTCTATAGATCTTGATGCCTAATATGAAAGCAGCTTCTCCTAGGTCCTTCATTGAAAAACTCTTGTTCAAATATTCCTTCACGCTTTCCAACATTTATATATTGTTTCCAATCAGTAATATGTCATCCACATATAATATTAGAAACGCTATAGAGCTCCCACTCACTTTCTTGTAAATACAAGCTTCTCCGTAAACTTGTATAAACTCGAACGCTTTGATCACCTCATCAAAGCGAAGATTCCAACTCCGAGATGCTTGCACCAGTCCATAAATGGATCGCTGGAGTTTGCAAACTTTGTCAGCATTCTCTGGATCGACAAAACCTTCTGGTTGCATCATATACAACTCTTCCTTAAGGAAACCGTTAAGGAACGCTGTTTTGACATCCATCTGCCAAATTTCATAATCGAAAAAGGCAGCTATTGCTAACATGATTCTGACGGACTTAAGCATCGCTACGGGTGAGAAGGTCTCATCGTAGTCAACTCCTTGAACTTGTGAAAAACCCTTTGCCACAAGTCGAGCTTTATAGACGGTGACATTACCGTCCGCGTCCGTCTTCCTCTTAAAGATCCATTTGTTCTGAATGGCCTTACGCCCTTCAGGTAATACTTCCAAAGTCCATACTTTGTTTTCATACATGGATCCCATCTCGGATTTCATGGCATCTAACCACTTCTCGGAATCCGGGCCCATCATCGCTTCTCCATAGCTCGTAGGTTCATCGTTGTCCAACAACATGACTTCTAAGACAGGGTTGCCGTACCACTCAGGAGCAGTACGCGTCCGTGTCGACCTACGAGGTTCGATAGCAACTTGATCCAAAGCTTAATGATCATCATCATTAACTTCCTCTTCAGCTGATGTAGGCTCTACAGAAACATCTTTCTGCGCTGCGCTACTTTCAGGTTGAAGTAAAGGTTCAACAACCTCATCAAGTTCTATCTTCCTCCCACTCAATTCTTTCGAGAGAAACTCTTTCTCAAGAAATGTTCCGTTTTTAGCGACAAACACTTTTCCTTCGGATCTGAGGTAGAAGGTATACCCAACTGTCTCTTTTGGGTATCCTATGAAGACGCATTTCTCCGCTTTGGGTTCCAGCTTTTCAGGCTGAAGCTTTTTGACATAAGCATCACATCCCCAAACTTTAAGAAACGACAGCTTTGGCTTCTTGCCAAACCAAAGTTCATATGGCGTCGTCTCAACGGATTTCGATGGTGCCCTATTTAAAGTGAATGCAGCTGTCTCTAATGCATAACCCCAAAACGATAGTGGCAAATCGGCAAGAGACATCATAGATCGCACCATATCCAATAAGGTTCGATTACGACGTTCGGACACACCATGACGCTGTGGTGTTCCAGGCAGTGTCAATTGTGAAACAATTCCACACTGTCTTAAGTGACTGCCAAACTCATAACTCAGATATTCTCCTCCTCGATCAGATCGTAGGAATTTAATCTTCTTGTTACGATGATTCTCAACTTCACTCTGAAATTGTTTGAACTTTTCAAATGTTTCAGACTTGTGTTTCATTAAGTAAATATACCCATATCTACTTAAGTCATCAGTGAAGGTGAGAAAGTAACGATAACCACCGCGCGCCTCAATGCTCATCGGACCGCACACATCAGTATGTATGATTTCCAATAAGTCACTTGCCCGTTCCATTGTTCCAGAGAACGGCGTTTTAGTCATCTTGCCCATGAGGCATGGCTCACATGTGTCAAGTGATTCAAAATCAAGTGACTCCAAAAGTCCATCAGCATGGAGCTTCCTCATGCGTTTTACGCCAATATGACCTAAACGGCAGTGCCACAAGAAAGTGGTATTATCATTATCAATTCTACATCTTTTGGCATCAATGTTATGAACATGTGTATCATTACTATCGAGATTCAATAGGAATAAACCCCTCACATTGGGTGCATGACCATAAAAGATATTACTCATATAAATAGAACAACCATTATTCTCTGATTTAAATGAGTAACCGTCTCGCAATAAACAAGATCCAGATATAATGTTCATGCTTAACGCAGGCATTAAATAACAATTATTCAGGTTCATCACTAATCCCGATGGTAATCGAAGAGCGAGCGTGCCGACGGTGATCACATCAACCTTGGAACCATTTCCCACGCGCATCGTCACTTCGTCCTTTGCCAACCTCCGTCTATTCCGCAGTTCCTGTTTTGAGTTGCAAATATGAGCAACCGCACCGGTATCAAATACCCAGGCACTACAACGAGAGTTGGTAAGGTACACATCAATTACATGTATATCATATATACCTTGTTTGTTGTTGGCCGCCTTCTTGTCAGCCAAATACTTGGGGCAGTTCCGCTTCCAGTGTCCAGTTCCCTTGCAATGAAAGCACACAGTTTCTGGTTTGGGTCCAGCCTTGGGTTTCTTCACGAGAGGTGCAACTGCTTTGCCACTCTTCTTGGAGTTACCCTTCTTACCCTTGCCATTTTTCTTGAAACTAGTGGTTTTATTGACCATCAACACTTGATGCTCCTTCTGAATTTCAGACTCAGCGGCTTTCAGCATCGCAAACAGCTCGGCGACTGACTTGTTCATCCCGTGCATGTTATAGTTCAACACGAAGCTCTTGTAGCTAGGTGGCAATGATTGAAGAACTCTGTCAGTGATAGCCTCTGGCGGAAGGGGCATCCCCAATTCAGCCAGACGGGTGGAGTACCCAGACATTCTGAGTACGTGACCACTGATAGACCCGTTCTCCTCCATCTTGCAAGCATAGAACTTATCGGAGATCTCATATCTCTCGATCCGGGCATTCTTCTGAAAGATAAACTTCAACTCCTGGAACATCTCATATGCTCCATGACGTTCAAAACGTCTTTGAAGTCCCGGTTCTAAGCCATACAAAATTGCACATTGAACTATTGAGTAATCTTCAGAACGAGCCTGCCAGGCGTTCACAACGTCTAGAGACTCAACTGGAGCGGGTGGATCACCAAGCGGTGCATCAAGGACATAAGCCTTCTGGGAAGCCGTAAGGATAATCCTTAGATTACGGGCCCAGTCCACAAAGTTACTTCCATCATATTTCAACTTAGCTTTCTCTAGGAATGCATTAAAATTCAGGGGTGCTACTGTGCGAGCCATGATCTACAACATAAATATTGCAAAGACAACTTAGACTATTGTTCTAGATAATGAGTTTAGTTAATCATATTACTTAAAAACTCCCACTCAAATTGACATCCCTCCGATCATTCGAGTGTAACATGATCCAAATCCACCAACTCAAGTCCGATCATCACGTGAGTTGAGGTGGTTTCAATGGTGAACATCTTCATGTTGATCATATCTACTATATGACTCATGTTCGACCTTTCGGTCTCTTGTGTTCCGAGGCCATGTCTGTACATGCTAGGCTCGTCAAGTTTAACCCGAGTGTTCCGCACGTGCAACATGGCTTACACCCGTTGTATGTGAACGTAGAGTCTATCACACCCGATCATCACGGCGTGTCTCGAAACGACGAACTTTCGCAACGGTGCACACTCGGGGAGAACACAATTTTATCTTGAAATTTAAGTGAGGGATCACCTTATAATGCTACCGTCGTCCTAAGCAAAATAAGATGCATAAAAGGATTAACATCACATGCAAATCATAAGTGACATGATATGACCATGAACTTGTGCTTTTGATCTCCATCTCCAAAGCACCGGCATGATCTCCATCGTCACCGGCATGACACCATGATCTCCATCATCTTGATCTCCATCAACGTGTCGCCATGAGGTAGTCGCGCCGACTGTTGCTTCCACGACTATAGCTAACGTTTAGCGATAAAGTAAAGCATTACATAGCGCTTAATGATTGACACGCAGGTCATACAATAATTAAAGACAACTCTATGGCTCCTGCCAGTTGCCGTACTCATCGACATGCAAGTCGTGATATTCTATACAACACATGAGCATCTCATACATCACATATATCTCATCATGTAATTGGCCATATCACATCACAACATACCCTGCAAAAACAAGTTAGACGTCCTCTAATTGTTGTTGCAAATTTTACGTGGCTGCTACGGGTTTGCAAGAACCGTTCTTACCTACGCAAAACCACAACGTGGTGTAGTGATTGCCTTTTGATCTTCTAAAAGAACCCTCTTCATTGAAATCGATTCAACTAAAGTGAGAGAGACAGACACCCGCTAGCCATCTTTATGCAACGAAGTTACATGTTAGTTGAAGGAACCTGTCTCGCGTAAGCGTACGTGTAATGTCGGTCCGGGCCGCTTCATCTCACAATACCGCCGAATCAAGTATCAACTAGTAACGGCAAGCAATATGTATACACCCACGCCCACAACTCGTTTGTGTTCTACTCGAGATCTCATCTACGCATACACCTAGCTCTGATACCACTGTTGGGGAACGTTGCATGGGAAACAAAAAAATTTCCTACGCACACACAAGATCTATCCATGGTGATGAGCATCTACGAGAGGGAGAGTGAATCTACATACCCTTGTAGATCGCTAAGCGGAAGCGTTAAGAAACGCGGTTGATGTAGTCGAACGTCTCCGCGATCCAAATCGCAAGTCATCCCTCGATCCAAGCACGATCTAGCGCCGAACGGACGGCACCTCCGCGTTCAACACACGTACGGCTTGATGACGATCTCCGCCTTCTTGATCCAGCAAGAGGGAGCAGAGAAGAAGAAGAGTTCCAGCAGCACGACGGCGTGGTGATGTTGGTGAGGAACTATTTCAGCAGGGCTTCGCCTAAGCACTACTGAAATTATGACGTAGGAGGAACTAGAGGTTGCCGGCACACGGCTTGGGGCAATCTAATGTATCCCGTGTGCTAGCCCTGCCCCTCTATTTATATGTTGAGCCTTGGGGTCTAAACTTGGAGTAAAAGCCTCCTCCAGGTCGGTTTTGCCCGCACAAGGTCGGTTTGGCCCGCAGGGAAAGAGTCCAACTCGGATCCCTGCAATACCGCGCACAAGCGGTAGTACCGCTGCTACAGTAGCGGTAGTTCCGCTTGACCAGCTTAAGCGGTAGTACCGCTGATACAGTAGCGGTAGTACCGCTTGACCAGCTTAAGCGGTAGTACCGCTGCTACAGTAGCGGTAGTACTGCCTTACCAGCTTAAGGCAGTAGCAAAACTTCCTTTTGCACTTTCCAATACCTCGTGGGCTTTATCCCTTTGGCCCATATAAAGTGTTGCTGCACCCGAACACTTCGGTAAACATCCGGAACCCCTTCCGGTGAATTCCGGAACCCTTCCGGAAACCAAAACACTATTATCACATATATCAATGTTTGCCTCTGGACTATTCCGGAGATCCTCGTCATGTCCGGGATCTTATCCGGGACTCCGAACAACCTTCGGTCACCAACAAAATAACTCAACTATACTAATCGTCACCAAACGTTAAGTGTGTAGACCCTGCGGGTTCGAGAACTATGTAGACATGACCGAGACACCTCTACGATCAATAACCAATAGCGGGACCTGGATGCCCATATTGGCTCCTACATATTCTACGAAGATCTTTATCGGTCGAACCTCTATGTCAAGGATTCAGTTAATCCCGTATACTGTTCCCTTTGTTCTTCGGTATGTTACTTGCCCGAGATTCGATCGTCGGTATCTCTATACCTAGTTCAATCTCGTTACCGGCAAGTCTCTTTACTCGTTCCGTACTACAAGATCTCGTGGCTAACACTTTAGTCACATTGCTTGCAAGGCTCATTGTGATGTTGTATTACCGAGTGGGCCCTGAGATACCTCTCCGTCATACGGAGTAACAAATCCCAGTCTTGATCCATGCCAACCCAACAGACACCCTCGGAGATACCTGTAGAGCACCTTTATAGTCACCCAGTTACGTTGCGACATTTGATACACACAAGGTACTCCTCCGATGTCAGGGAGTTGCATGATCTCATGGTCATAGGAACAGATACTTGACATGCAGAAAACAATAGCAATAAACTGACACGATCAAATGCTACGTTCTTAGTTTGGGTCTTGTCCATCACATCATTCTCCTAATGATATGATCCCGTTATCAAATGACATCTCATGTCAATGGCTAGGAAACCTTAACCATCTTGGATCAACGAGCTAGTCAACTAGAGGCTTACTAGGGACACAGTGTTGTCTATGTACCCACACATGTATTTGAGTTTCCAATCAATACAATTATAGCATGGATAATAAACGATTATCATGAACAAGGAAATATAATAATAACCAATTTATTATTGCCTCTAGGGCATATTTCCAACACGAGCTCCTCTCTATTGCAGGCAGTACATGCCTATCTCACGTACTGTTGGGCCTGCTAGCACTGCGGGCCTGCATCCTGGCCCATTTCTAGGGTTTCTAGACGTATGCAGGCCGTTGTGGCTAGTAGGCGGGCCTTTTTATATTTTTTGCATATATTATGATTTTAAATTTTTAATGTTATTTTTTGCATATGTTTTAGTTGATTCCTTTTGCTATTAGAGTTTTATAAAAGCTTTTAATAATTTTAGTTAATATTATTTTGATTCTTTTTGCTATTAGAGTTTTATAAAAGCTTTTTAGTTTTCCATTAAAGCTTGTAACAAAATATACTTTATGAAAATTCTTTTTACTATTAAAGTTTTTAACAAATAAATACTTTGATAATTTTAGTTAATATTATTTTGATTCTTTTTAGTTGATTCTTTTTGCTATTAGAGTTTTATAAAATCTTTTTAGTTCATTCTTTTTGCTATTAGAGTTTTATAAAAAAAATTAGTTCATTCTTTTTGCTATTAGAGTTTTATAAAAGCTTTTTAGTTCATTCTTTTCGCTATTAGTTCATTCTTTGAGCTAAATGACCCTGAATTTGAAAAGCACTGCAAATGAACACTGAAAAGGTTGAAACTTGGCATGGTATCATAATTTCACCCACATAGCATGTGCTAAAAAGTTGAGAGGGTTACGGGAAAAACTGGATGCACTTCGTGTACAAACTGGACAATCTCTTTCGAAGTAACAGGGTTTCGGACGGAAACTCATCTATTACAAAAGGGATTTCATTTTTTAACATATTTTAACTCCAGAGTTTTTCTGCATTCAATATGCACCATTCAAAGCCACATCATCAATTTTCAACCCTTTTCTCTCTTCATTTGCTATTTTTCATGCATTTCATGATTTATTTTGAGCTAAATGATCCTGAATTTGACAAGCACTGCAAATGAACTCTAAAAAGGTTGAAACTTGGCATGGTATCATAGTTTCACCCACATAGCATGTGCTAAAAAGTTGAGAGGGTTACGGGAAAAACTGGATGCACTTCGTGTACAAACTGGACAATCTCTTTCGAAGTAACAGGGTTTCGAACGAAAACTCATCTATTACAAAAGGGATTTCATTTTTTTAACATATTTTAACTCCACAGTTTCTCTGCATTCAATATGCACATTTCAAAACCACATCATCGATTTTCAACCCTTTTCTCACTTCATTTGCTATTTTTCATGCATTTCATGATTTATTTTGAGCTAAATGACCCTGAATTTGACAAGCACTGCAAATGAACTCTGAAAAGGTTGAAACTTGGCATGGTATCATAATTTCACCCACATAGCATGTGCTAAAAAGTTGAGAGGGTTACAGGAAAAACTGGATGCACTTCGTGTACAAACTGGACAATCTCTTTCGAACTAACAGGGTTTCGAACGAAAACTCATCTATTACAAAAGGGGTTTCATTTCTTGACATGTAACTGCAGTGATATTCTAGATCAAAGCCATCATCAGAATAGTTGTGGAGAGAAAGTCTTCACTTTTTCTTCGCGTGTGTCCCTTGCTTATTGCGCCGTAACCATGGATAATCTTCATCGTTTAACAGGATGCTTGGGTCAGCCTTCACTTTGAAGGGAGGAATTTCATGAAACTTTTCATAATCTTCAGACATGTCTGTCTTGTCCTCCACTCCCACGATGTTTCTTTTCCCTGAAGAACTATGTGGCGCTTTGGCTCATCGTTTGATGTATTCGCTTCCTTATCTTTTTCTTTCTCGGTTTGGTAGACATGTCCTTCACATAGAAAAACGGTGCCACATCATTGGCTAGGACGAATGGTTCGTCTGTGTACCCAAGATTGTTGAGATCCATTGTTGTCATTCCGTACTGCGGGTCTAACTGTACCCCGCCTCCTGACAGATTTACCCATTTGCACCGAAACAAAGGGACCTTAAATTCATGTCCATAGTCAAGTTCCCATATCTCCTCTATGTAACCATAATATGTGTCCTTTGCCCTATTGGTGATTGCTGCATCAAAGCGGACACCACTATTTTGGTTGGTGCTCTTTTTATCTTGGGCGATTGTGTAAAATGTATTGCCATTTATCTCGTACCCTTGGTAAGTCAATACAGTTGAAGATGGTGTCCTGGCCAACAAGTATAGGTCATCTCCAACAGTGTTGTTACGCATGAGACGCATTTTCAACCAACCGCCGAAAGTCCCGATGTGTTCACGTGTAATCCAGTCGTTAGACTGCTCCGGGTGTTTGTAGCGTAGAATATTCTTGTGTTTATTGATATACGGGGCCACCAAGGTAGAATTCTATAGAACTGTGTAGTGTGCTTGCGCCCAGGAATGCCCATCCCTACATATTATTGAATCCGCTCCTAGCGTGCATTTTCCACTCAGTCTCCCCTCATATCGCGATTTAGGGACACCAATCGGCTTAAGGTCAGGAAAAAAGTCAACACAAAACCCAATGACCTCCTCTGTTTGATGGCCCGTGGAGATGCTTCCTTCTGGCGTAGCACGATTACGAACATATTTCTTCAAGACTCCCATGAACCTCTCAAAGGGGAACACATTTTGTAGAAATACAGGACCCAGGATGGCAATCTCGTCGACTAGGTGAACTAGGACGTGCGTCATAATACTGAAGAAGGATGGTGGGAACACCAACTCGAAGCTGACAAGACATTGGACCAAATCATTCTGTAACCTTGGTAGGATTTCTGGATTGATTACCTTCTGAGAAATTGCATTGAGGAATGCACATAGCTTCACAATGGCTAATCGAACATTTTCTGGTAGAAGCCCCCTCAATGCAACCGGAAGCAGCTGCGTCGTAATCACGTGGCAGTCATGAGAATTTAGGTTCTGGAATTTTTTCTCTGCCATGCTTATTATTCCCTTTATATTCGACGAGAAGCCAGACGGAACCTTGATACTGAGCAGGCATTCAAAGAAGATTTCCTTCTCCGCTTTGGTTAGAGCGTAGGTGGCAGGACCTTGATACTGCTTTGGATGCATGCCGTCTTTTTCGCTCACGCGTTGCTGGTCCTCCCGTGCCTCCGGTGTATCTTTTGTCTTCCCATAAACGCCCAAGAAGCCTAGCACGTTCACGCAAACATTCTTCATCACGTGCATCACGTCGATTGCAGAGCGGACCTGTAGGTCTTTCCAATAGGGTAGGTCCCAAAATATAGATTTCTTCTTCCACATGGGTGCGTGTCCCTCAACGTCAATGTAAATCCTTGACCATATGAAGAATATCATCACCAGTACGGAGGACGGGCTTCTTCTGGTTATCTGCCTCACCTTTGAAATGCTTGCCTTTCTTTCTTAAGGCATGCTTGGTCGGAAGAAATCGACGATGTCCCAGGTACACATTCTTCTTGCATTTGTCCAAATATATACTTTGGGTATCATCTAAACAGTGCGTGCATGCGTTGTATCCCTTGTTTGTCTGTCCTGAAAGGTTACTAAGAGCAGGCCAATCATTAATGGTTACAAACAGCAACGCTCGTAGGTCAAATTCCTCTTGTTCATGCTCATCCCACACACGTACACCTTTTCCATTCCACAATTGTAAAAGCTCTTCAACTAATGGTCTTAGGTACACATCAATGTCGTTGCCGGGTTGCTTAGTGCCTTGGATGAGCACTGGCATCATAATGAACTTCCGCTTCATGCACAACCAAGGAGGAAGGTTATAGATACATAGAGTCACGGGCCATGTGCTATGCTTGCTGCTCTCCTCCCCAAAGGATTAATGCCATCTGCACTTAAACCAAACCATATGTTCCTTGCGTCACCTGCAAAGTCCCCCCACTTTCTCTCGATTTTTCTCCACTGCGACCCGTCAGCGGGTGCTCTCAACTTCCCGTCTTTCTTACGGTCTTCTTTATGCCATCGCAACAACTTGGCATGCTCTTTGTTTCTGAACAGACGTTTCAACCGTGGTATTATAGGAGCATACCAGATCACCTTGGCAGGAACCCTCTTCCTGGGACGCTCGCCCTCAACATCACCAGGGTCATCTCGTCTGATCTTATACTGCAATGCACCGCATACCGGGCATGCATTCAATTCCTCGTACTCACCGTAGTAGAGGATGCAGTCATTAGGGCATGCATGTATCTTCTGCACCTCCAATCCTAGAGGGCAGAGAACCTTCTTTGCTTCGTACGTACTGTCGGGCAATTCGTTATCCTTGGGAACGTGTTCTTCATTATTTTCAGTAGCGAACCAAATTCCTTGTCAGATACACCATTGTCTGCCTTCCATTGCAGCAATTCCAGTGTGGTACCGAGCTTTGTGTTGTCATCTTCGCAGTTTGGGTACAACCCTTTTTTGTGATCCTCTAACATGCGATCGAACTTCAACTTCTCCCTTTCACTTTCACATTCTCTCTGTGCATCAACAATGACCCGGCGAAGATCATCATCGGGCACATCGTCTGGTGCCTCTTGATCTTCAGCTTCTCCCGTTGCAGTATCACCGTATTTAGGGAACATAGGTTAGCTGTCATCATCCTCTTCTTCTTCGTTATCTTCCATCATAACCCCTCTTTCTCCATGCTTGGTCCAAACATTATAGTGTGGCATGAAACCCTTCTCAAGCAGGTGGGAATGAAGGGTTTTTGAGTTAGAGTAATCCTTCGTATTCTCACAGACAGTACATGGACAATACATAAAACCATTCTGCTTGTTTGCCTCAGCCACTTCGAGAAATTTATGCAAGCCCTCAATGTACTCGGAGGTGCGTCGGTCACCGTACATCCATTGCCGGTTCATCTGCGTGCATGATATAATTAAGTGTATCAAAAAGCATTACAGAACATCATGAATAGAGAAGTGACCAAATTAATACAAGTTCATCATCACATTAAAACCAAAGTACAGTAGTGATCAAATGTTATTACTGAAAAAATAAATACATAAAGTTCATACATAGTTCTCATAGAACAACATACAGCTCTCTAGAGCATCTAATTAAAACATAAATTGAAACTAACATACAACTATGTAAAACATCTAAATGCAACAACAAATGCGATCATAATCACAACTAGGGTAACAATTGATCCAACAACATAATGATACCAAGCCTCATTATCAATGGCATATTTTCTTATCTTTCTAATCTTCAAGGGCATTGCATCCATCTTGATCTTATGGTCATCGACGGCATCGGCAACATGCAACTCCAATTTCATCTTCTCCTCCTCAATTCTTTTCAATTTTTCTTTCAAATACTCGTTTTCTTTTTCAACTAAATTTAACCTCTCGACATGAGGGTCGGTTGGAATTTCCGGTTCACATACCTCCTAGATAAACACATCTATGTCACGTTGGTCGGCATAATTGTCATAAACACTAAATGAAACAAATAGTTATAAAAGATAATATACCACATCCGAATCATAGACCGGACGAGGGCCGACGTGGGCGGATACCATAACCATGGCACTATATAATAACAAACAATAATAAAAGTAAGAAATTTATACAAGTATCTATGTAAATCATACAAGTAAGAATTGTTTTCTTTTAACAAGACGATAAGAACAAGAGGCTCACCACGGTGGTTCCGGCGACGAGATCGGCGCGGGCGATCGACGACGGTGAGGACGGGGATGGGACGTGACGGACCGCCAAACCTAGACAAATCTTGGGGAAAATGGAGCTTGGAGGTCGAGCTTGGAGAGGAGAAAGCTTAAGCGTGGCTCGGGCATTTCATTGAACACCTCGTCTGCATAGGAGGTGAGAGCAGAGCAGCACACACCTCCCACACGCCGGCCGGCCAAAAAACAGAGGAGCGAGCGGGCAGGGGCAAGCATATATATAGGCATATCTTTAGTCCTGGTTGGTGGCTAGAACTGGGACAGAAGACTGCCCTTTAGTCCCGGTTCCAGCCACCAACCGGGACTAAAGGGGTTGCGCCAGGAGCGAGGACCTTTAGTCCCGATTCGTGTCTGGACCCGGGACTAAAGGGGTCAGACGAACCGGGACTGGTGTCTGCCGAGGCCCGGCCGGCGTCCTGGCCTCACGAACCGGGACTGATGCACCCATTAGTCCCGGTTCGTAACACGACCGGGACTAATGCAATATTTTGGCCTGGACCAAAGCCCTGTTTTCTACTAGTGCATTGATTCTAGTTTCAATACCATTATCATGCTTGATTATCATTTTGATTGAACTCTATTCTCGTAAAGTGCTTGTGCAGGCACCCGGCACTAATTTATGTGCATACTACGTTTGTGAGTTCATTCACCACTCGACCTCTGAGCGGGGCATATCTCCGGAACAATTTGAAGTACGTAAACAATATTCACATTTTAATTTTATTACCATCAATTGTGTTGAGTTTCATTCATATATATATATATATATATATATATATATATATATATATATATATATATATATATATTGACCACCTTCTTTAAATTAGATCTGGCGAAAGCGGGACGAACTCCTACCAACTGATCGCATACGAGCAATTCAAGAGGAATTGGCGGGATTCTTTGTTGAGCATGTCATACCTAAAGACGGAGAATGCCATCGGGATATGAAATGCGATCTTGGTAATTAGATATTAGGATCGTAAGAGATGTTATATTGTATATATGCATGAACGTGTACTATATGTAATAGCATCGAATAGATTTATGAAAACTTGTTGCATTGGTCGACCAAGCACGAAGAAAGAGAGGTCACTTCTCTTTATATATTGATCATGACGATGTTGTGTAATGGTTCCTTCATTGCTATATGTAGTAGCTAGCGTCGAGTTGAATGAAAAGTATAAAATAAAAATGGTAAACACAAAAAGAAAAGGGGAAACACAATATGAAACCTCTAAACCCTCCAAAACCCCTAAACACCTCCTTTCAAAAAAAAAACCCAGCGCCTGACAGGTGCTGACGCGTGGCTGCCTTTTAGTCCCGGTCGGTGTTACCAACCGGGACTAAAGGTCATCCTGCGGTCCTGCCTGGGCGCCCCATGGCGGCCACGTGGAGCTCCCTTAGTCCCGGTCTGTAAGCCAACCAGGACTAAAAGTGATGGGCATTAGTCCCGATCGTTTTGTTCCGGTTGCAGAACCGGGACTAAAGGCCCTCTGAAACCAGGACTGATGCCCTGTTTTCTACTAGTGTGTTGTCGCTTGTGCACACGTATCCCTTGGGCGCTGGTTGCTGAGGTCGGGGGCATGGATGGAAACCGGCGACAAAGTCTAGCACGACGGGCACCCCTCCGGCGTCGTTCCTCCGCAAGAAAACGTCGCCGTCGAGGTCCGGCGTCGTCAAGTTGTACCAGGACTTGTCCACGAGCATGGCGTAGGAGCAATCGGTGGCGCCAAACTTGTTACTGTAATCCCTCTCAAGATACACGCTGACGTCCAACACGCCGGGTCGCGACGGCTCGGGCTGTATGGCGGCCTGGCAGCAGCCCCACCCTGAGCAGGCCGTCGTGTTGAGGTTGAGGCCCTTGGGGAGGGAGTCTCCCGCCGCGTACGCCTAGCAACTGGGACCCAGGTTCTGCTTCCCTGTGACAGCCGGAACGGACTCTGGTACGGGAATTGTATAGTCATCGTTCTCGCCGTGTTCCACGTAGTCGTAGCTGAACGGGGCCGGCACCTGTAGCTTCCCCTCCACCAGCGACACGCCGGAGAGCTCAACAGGCAACAAGGATGAGTTGACAAACTCGTCTGGGTACACTGGGGGGCTGCTCGCCAGATAGAGGGTGGAGTAGTGGGTTACTTGGGTGTTGATATGCGTCCAGCGGGGAAGAAAAGTCGGCAGGAAAGAAGGCGCGGGCCGGATGGAAGGTGTCGTTGCAGATGATGTGGAAGCCTGGGAGGTAGCAGCCATCCTTGATGCCCAAGGGGTAAGGGATGCTCACTTGGCCGCACTTGTCCGGGCAGCCCGGGAGCGTGATCAGTGCTGGTGTGCCAGGTGGGTTTTGCTGGCTAGCCACCACCATGATTGTTGCTGCCAGGAGGAGGAGGAGGAGGAGCAGCACGTAGGTCGTCATGGTGAATTTGTGGTGGTGATGGTGTCTAAAGATGATGATGCTATGTGTTTGTTGTTACTCTTACTATTATATAGTGGTAGAGCCAGTTGGAAAATTCTTCCATGGATGCGGTCCTGCAAAAGCTTTCACACGGCCGGATGATGGCCAGTCAGTCCTCACTGGAGCTCCCACTTACGCAGATTTATTATTAGCATAAGATGCCCATATCAAATTTTATGCACTCTTAATTAGGAATCCTGATTCTCTTCCTCCAGAAGAAAAGAAAAGAAACATGATTGATTCCGTCCCACAAAAAGAAATGATAGATACTTTTGCTAAATATCAAAACAAATCATGCTTTGCTTTTTTTCCGAAAAGGGGCGCTTTATTACTTAAGGAATTTAAGCATTACACCCGGCCTCTGCATAACTAAGATGCACACAGCCAGTCAAGGTCCTCTCTCAAAAACAAAACAATAAAAAAGAACAAAAAGGGGCGAACTACAAAGAAACATGTAGTGATCCTGTAACGCCTAAAGCGGAGGGGCGCCAATCCTAAGATCATGCTGCCACCCATGTTGGATAAAAGTATCCCTCGCCGTAGCCTCCAATCGTGTACACACCTCCGTAAATAGGTTTCGATTCGCCACACGTTGTAGAGAGGATCATAAACGAAGAGTCCCAGTACAGCTGTAGATAACCTACAACAGAGAAGTACTTTTATCATTAAAAACCTTATCATTTCTACATAGCCAAAGCGACCAGAAATTGGCAAGCGCTCCCACCCTGAGAAGAGTCCTAAACCTGTGATCAATCCCATGTAACCAGTTGCCAAATATATTAGCAACACTACAGGGAGGATACAAGCCAGAAGCTATTTGGATGACTGACCATATAGAACGAGCCAATTTGCATTGGAAGAATAAATGTTTTATTTTCTCATCATGGTGACAAAAGACACATTGCGGACTTCCATGCCAATTCCTTTTAATAAGGTTATCTTTAGTAAGAATGACTCCGCGGTGAAGATACCATGCAAATATTTTATTCTTAAGAGGTATTTTCATCTTCCAAATCTTCTTGTTATTATCAACTGGCACATCAGACTGGATTAACGCTCTATACATAGACTCCACTGATAATTGTCCATTCCCACGGAGGTTCCATCGAAAGATATCAGACTCAGATGACAATTGCATCATGGACAACCGCTGGAGCAGGATGTTCCATGATTGTAGTCTGGGTCCAATTAAATCTCTTCTGAACGTCACATTTGGCGGAAATGATTCCATTACCGTGGCGATAGTATCACCCTTGTGGCGCACAATGTTGTATAGAGCCGGATATTGTTCCCGGAGTGTGGCATTTCCTAGCCATTTGTCCTCCCAGAATCTAATTTCCGAGCCATCCTAAATGTGATACTATCTTGTCTGCCAGGTGCCATCTCATTTCAGGAGACCTCGGCTTCTCGGCAGAAGAGTGAATACGAATGCTCAACTTGACAGCAAGATGTGAACCGAAGTGTACCAATACTAATATATATTTTCTCTCTAAAATAATCCTTTTCTTTAGCTGATTGCCTGACTGTGCACATCACTTTCCTCTAAAGCAAGTGGTGGACAACTCAATCCTCCCACACTAATTGAAAACTTGCATCTCCAATCAATCGAATGCTTTTATGTCTTCATCTTAGTCTTCCAACTTTAAACATATAATATTGCAACTTTATTAAGCACCCCCCTACTGGCTACTGTATTATATGCAAAATCACAAACTGCGTGGGAAACCATCAATATGATCTTTATGAAGACAAACAGAGGAAGTACTCTACTCGAGATTCAAGAGTCCGTCCATATGCCTAACTTGATCTCATGCATCAATCATGAAACTGTTGGTGTTAAACACGAGTATCCCATTACATGTACGCTTGATTACTTGAGCGTGTATGTGTCCGTATAGGACTAGTGTTGGACACCGATTAGGCTAGCTCCACGGTTAGCTTCTATCTATATATATATGGAGTACCCCATGTAATCTGGAATATTGTTGAAAAGCAATAAAGAAAACACAGGTAGGACACGCACCTGTTGCTATTGTTGTAGAGCGAATGCAAAAGAGACAAATGAAGAGTCCAAATGATTCACTCATTCCATTGCAATGTGGAAGACTCACTTCTATATAAGATGAAGGTTTGTGTTGGGGAGACACCTTTTTCCCAACAGACACCTCCTGGGAGGCAGCCCTCCCATACAAATAATCACATGTTTTATTTCTCAACACTCCCCCTTGATCAATTCGTCATTTGTATATTCCAAACTAAAAACTCCTCCAAAAACCCTGTGGAAAAAAATGAAGAGAAACCTTATAATAATATGCCATCTAAAACTCCTTTAAAAACCAGTGGGAAAAATATAAGGACAAACCAATATGGCAAACATCCGCACTTGTATTTATATTGTCTCGTTAAAAACCTTATATGAGAAACCATCATGGAAAACTCATAAAGGGAAAAATAGTACTATATGAATGATATGAAGATCACCAAGAGGTTATAACTTGGGATTTTACCCCCCCCCCCCCCTGAACTTTGCAAACATCAATGTTGTCTCATACCAATTCCACAAATCTTATTCTGCAATATAAACGTTGGTAGAGGCATTGTGAATCTCACAATAATTTGTTTGCAAATTATCCTCTTACATTTCTGTAATTCACGAGGATAAATATAACCCATAAGCAATACAAGCGACATTATCTTGGTAGATAATGATAATTGATTCCAATGAATCTCCACATTATCTCACATGTAGCCAGTCATTCTGCGAAGCCATATCTTGTCATGCTTCAAATAAAATAATTATGGCGGAATGATCACAGAAAGGACCCATGCATTTAGAGTCTATTATGAAGGCTTCACTCATAATATTTTTCGAGTAAATCCAGTCTTTGATATGGCATTGTTGGGATCAGATTTTCAGCCACTATCAGGATATCACACCATGGTCACATCTTGATTTTCCCAATGGAATTAATCAAGACCTTTGACATATCTGAGGATATTCCTTACACCAACCATTATACCTTTTATTGGGGATTGCACTCTCAATAAATTTCCAACAAATATAGTGTTGGGCCTGACTTACTTTGCAATATATATGAGTGCTCCGATGGTACTCAGATATGGAACTTCATGTCCACTATCACTTCACCATCTCCCCTAGGTTTGATTGTACTTGTGTCCCATGTCAGGTATAATATGACCATATGTCTCTTCGATAAGATATATCCATATTGAACTTTATCAATATTTCTAGATATATAAAGATTGACATACATTTATTCCCGAGGGAATATGCTCAAGCTATAAACTTAGCATCATTTGGTTTCACCCAAATATCCGTCTCAAAATGATTGTATGTATCTAATATGTCTTGTATAGACATTGATGGTAAGATCATCCACATCAATAATAAGATGTAAATCCAATTCAGGATATCTTAATGAATACACATCAACAATCATCGGTATTAGAGTAATCCTTGTCAAGGAAACTCACTTGGTCGGTTGTACCACACAACTCTTCGACCTCTTCAGAGTCATAGAATGACTTCTGAAGCTTCACAAATACATGTTGCGATTTATCATTGGATTCGGAATATTAAGCCATTTCAATGACTTCAATATATATATCCGAACTGAATGATCCACGTGACTATGTAGCCATTACATACATCAACCGCTTGGATTTGTACTGCCAATTCAGTATCGAAACATAATTCCACTAATACCGAGAAGGTACGCTACATCGTAACTGATGTCGGGTCTCTGCGGAAACCCTTGCGCTACAAGCCTCGCTTTCTCACCACCTCATCTATTTTCGTTTCTGAACGAAAAATTACTTCGCTTCCCTACGGAAGGTACTTATGAGGAGTAGATTTTACTATGGTAAACACCTCTCTTTTGATGAGCGAGTGCTAATCTTCCTAATTGCTTCCTTTCATTCGAACCAATATAAATGCCGCAACACTCTCCATTGATTTTGGTTCTGGGCCCAAAAGGATTTCAGCAATTCTCAAGAAGAAATTTATGTTGACATATGTAGATTTTCAATATACGATTCTCATGAATCAATATCATTTGTGGAATTATCGTTATACCTCTTAACTCCTTGTGATTTCCCACAACAACGGAGTCGAGGTGTATCGATGTCCCAGCACCATAAAAATGTATGCACATTTGTGCTGGGCTCTGGATGACACACATCCATCAGGTGTCATTCAATGCGAGGTTGAATCACATTCACTGATTGAGGAGACCATTTCCTCTATTTCCACGGAAACATATGTGAACTTAATCTCATATGACCAGAATTCTCCCCCTCTTGCTCTCATCTGGGGATACGAGTGGTTATTTGGTACCTCCACTCGTTCTGGTAGTAGAATCCAATGACACCTTTGTCATCAGTAAATGTATATGGCAGATTATTTGCAATATTTTGCAAATTTCTCATAACCTGAACCTCTAGTTCTAATTCTTAAGTACGTGAACAAAATGTCATGACACTTCTTATGCATTTCCTGGCATTCTGTATGGTACAGCTCTCCCCCTAATGCCAGAAAATGCTCTTATTGCAAAAGCAATCAGCGCACGGGCTGCAAATAACTCCCTCACAAGGGTTAAGGTATTTGATGGATTAACAATCATACCACATTTATTCCTCACATAGATCCCAAATATATGTGAAGGCCCTTGATGTACACTGGGTGGTGATATCAGTATGCAACCGAATTATCACAGATGGTCAATACTTCACTGATTTCCATGTACAGACCGCAAGGGGATATGGTATTAAATGCATTTGATCTCATTTAGACCAAATATGCGGCGTGTGAGACCGCATGTTACCACCAACAAAAATGTTACCACCACCAAATGCAACTTGACTCTCTTTGACAAGAGATCTAGCCACACCATTCTGAGTAGGTACACGACGTACTAAATATGACCATGGAATTCCTGTGAATGAAATTCAACGACATTTCCATTCCAATGTAATTATTCCATGCATAGGATCATTTTATCCAAATTAGTCAATTTTAGCACTTAATTCAGTAAACACATGGTTTTGTGTGGATAATACACACCTTAGACCATCTTCTAGATATGTCTATCAATACCATGAAGTACCAAAATAACCCAGCCAATGGTTGAATATTTTGCATCATTCTTGAATCCGTTCAAGAATAATGAGTGGATCGTTCAAATTTTAAGGTGATAGTGCCTTAAAACTAATTCCCATATCGCGCATGCAGTGCACATAAAATCTTACGATTGTCGGGAATATTGCACCTTTGTTGTGGCCAACAGAATTATCAATAATGTTTCTAATCGTCTTCATACCAAACTGATAAAGAAGGAAAAATTATTGTGCACGCAACAATATTGAGTATGAATTGATCCATACACTAAATTTCTCACAGCTATCATGTCCCATGGACAAGATGTTACAAATTATACTACGTGCAGCAGTACAATTATAGGCTAATGATATCTCGGGATAACTAGGAGACTACATGAAATCTCCAAAATATCTTGGGAATATCATTCCACAAGCATATCATCTATGTAGAGCAGTTCATTCTCCTTCTACTACACCAAAATATTTTCTGGATGTCCATTTGAAGTATAACTTCAAACTTATCCCATTTAACTCATTTGCCTTCTCCAATGAGTCGGTGATATGATTCAACCCAAACTTTAAAGTTTGGTAATCATTAGTACGATATTTCGTACAACCACCCCTTTGACAAACTTCGGAGTTGTCATTGTGATCATTCATTTAAATGATCCATTCCTTTGTGAGATATACACTCCATTTCTGCTTTTCTTTCTTTCCCTCACTTTCTGTTCAACTTCTCATGGTTCTCTAATCATAAAATTGCTTAGTACTATAAGCACTAGCACGAATTTCAAGTAATGGTATAGCACCCATTGGGGTGTACCAGATGACTCTTCACAAGAAGTTCATCATATTTTTCACCCTGAAATAAAGATGGTAATTCTTTTACCATTATTGGAGAATGTAAACTGCAGTAAGGACATACAATCAGATCAAGATCTGAGACTGCCTTATCACATAATCTCAACTTAGTGTTGATTTATAGACAACATAATTATAAGCATCAATTGACTTGAAGTCTTTAATGCAAATGAATACTCATTCGTGTGATGCTTATGACAACATATATCTCCTTAAGGTGGACCCAAAAGGGTAAATAGATATTCATCATCCATTAAATACTCGATTTGAGAACCGAGACATTGCGATGGCACGTAAATGCAAATTTGCACCTTTTAACTATTTATTAATAGCCATTACATTCCTGTAGGTGGAGTTTCAATGGCAACAAGGCCACGGTCGACAAAATCATTAATGTCCATGATCCATGTTCAATAATGACTTCCACCTTGTGTCATTGACGTGGCTTGAGACTGCGTCGCTATTTCCCCAAAGAGGAAGGAATGATGCAGCACAGCTACGGTAAGTATTTCCCTCAGTTATGAAACCAAGGTTATCGAACCAGTAGGAGAACCAAGCAACACTATGTAAATGGTACCTGCACACAAAGAACAAATACTTGCAACCCGACGCGTAAGAGAGGTTGTCAATCTCTCCACGGCAAAAAGATAGATTGGTTTGTATGAGATTGGATAAATAGATCGCACAAGAACACAAAATAAAAGATGCAAATAAAAAGTGCAGCAAGGTATTTTTGGGTTTTTTGGAATAATAGATCTGAAAACAAATGCAGAAAAAGATAGATCGGAAAGCAATATATTAAAAGAATAGACCCGGGGGCCGTAGATTTCATTAGTGGCTTCTCTCAAGAAAATAGCACACCGTGGGTAAACAAATTATTGTTGGGCAGTTGATAGAAGATCAAATAATCATGACGATATCCAAGGCAATGATCAATATATAGGCTTCACGTCCAAAATTAGTAGACCGAAATGGTTCTGCATCTACTACTATTACTCAACACATCGACCGCTATCCAGCATGCATCTAGTGTATTAAGTGTTAGAAATATGCCCTAGAGGCAATAATAAATTAGTTATTATCATATTTCCTTGTTCATGATAATCGTTTATTATCCATGCTATAATTGTATTGATTGGAAACTCAATTACATGTGTGGGTACATAGACAAACAATGTGTCCCTAGTAAGCCTCTAGTTAAACTGGCACGTTGATCAAAGATGGTGAAGGTTTCCTAGCCATAGACATGAGATGTCATTTGATAACGGGATCACATCATTAGGAGAATGATGTGATGGACAAGACCCAAACTATGAACATAGCATATGATCGTGCCAGTTTATTGCTATTGTTTTCTGCATGTCAAGTATCTGTTCCTATGACCATGAGATCATGCAACTCACTGACACCGGAGGAATACCTTGTGTGTATCAAACGTCACAACGTAACTGGGTGACTATAAAGATGCTCTACAGGTATCTCCGAAGGTGTCTGTTGAGCTGGCATGGATCGAGACTGGGATCTCAGGGCCCACTCGGTAATACAACATCACAATAAGCCTTGCAAGCAATGTGACTAAAGTGTTAGCCACGGGATCTTGTATTACGGAACGAGTAAAGAGACTTGCAGGTAACGAGATTGAACTAGGTATAGAGATACCGACGATCGAATCTCGGGCAAGTAACATACCGAAGAAACAAAGGGAACAGCATACGGGATTAACTGAATCCTTGACATAGAGGTTCAACCGATAAAGATCTTCGTAGAATATGTAGGAACCAATATGGGCATCTAGGTCCCGCTATTGGTTATTGACCGTAGAGGTGTCTCGGTCATGTCTACATAGTTCTCGAACCCGCAGGGTCTACACACTTAACGTTCGGTGACGTTTCGGTAGTATTGAGTTATGTATGGTGGTGACCGAAGGTTGTTCGGAGTCCCGGATGAGATCCCGGACATCACGAGGAGCTCCGGAATGGTCCGGAAGTAAAGATTGATATATAGGAAGTCCCGTTTTGGTCACCGGAAAAGTTTTGGGCATTTCGGTAGTGTACCGGGAGTGCCGGGAGGGTACCGGGGACCATCGCGAGGGGCCTTTCGCCCCAAAGGGTCTCCTGGGCTATGGGAGGAGTCAAACCAGCCCCTGGTGGGCTGGCCGAACCCCCCACTAAGGCCCATGCGGCTAGGGGTGGGAAAACCCAAAGGTGGAAACGGTTTCCAAGTGGGGGAGGAGGAATCCTACTCCTAGTAGGATTGGAGTTGGACTCCTCCACCTCCCCACTTCGGCCGCACCAAAGGGGCAGCCCTATGGACGCCGGCCTCCCTCCCCTTCCTCCTATATATACTAGAGGGAGAGAGGGCAAAAGCACTTCAACTCAAAAGGCCATAGTGCAGCCCTCTCTCCCGATAGATTGATTCCTCTAGTGTTCAGCAGCGCTTAGGCGAAGCCCTGCTGGAATAGTTCCACCACCGCCGCCGCCTCGCTGTCGCGCTGCCGGAGAACTCATCTACCTCTCCGCTCCCTCTTGCTGGATCAAGAAGGCAGAGATCATCATCGAGCTGTACGTGTGCGGAACGCGGAGGTGCCGTCCGTTCGGCGCTAGATCGGAAAGATCATGATTGGATCGCGGGACAAATCGTGATGGGATCGTGGGACGGATCATGATTGGATCGCGGGACGGATCGTGATGAGATCGCGGGACGGCTTGCGATTTGGATCGCGAAGACGTTCGACTACATCAACCGCGTTTCTTAACGCTTCCCGCTTAGCGATCCACAAGGGTATGTAGATCCACTCTCCCTCTCGTAGATGCTCATCACCATGGATAGATATTGCGTGTGCGTAGGAAAAATTTTGTTTCCCATGAAAACGTTCCCCAACAGTGGCATCATGAGCTAGGTCTATGTGTAGATGAGATCACGAGTAGAACACAAAGGAGTTTGTGGGCGTTGATATTCAGATTGCTTCCTCCCTTGGTCTTTTCTTGATTCGGCGGTATTGTGGGATGAAGCGGACCGGACCAACCTTACTCGTACGCTTATGAAATACCGGTTCCATCAACTGACATGTAACTTCGTTGCATAAAGATGGCAGGCGGGTGTCTGTCTCTCCTACTTTAGTTGGATCGTATTCGACAAAGGCGGTCCTTTAGAAGGTTGAATAGCAATTTATGTATCACCGTTGTGGTTTTGCGTAGGTAAGAATCGTTCTTGCTAGATACCCGTTGCAGCCACGTAAAACTTGCAACAACAATTAGAGGACGTCTAACTTGTTTTTGCAGGGTATGTTGTGATGTGATATGGCCAATTACATGATGAGATATATGTGATGTATGAGATGATCATGTATTCTATAGAATATCACGACTTGCATGTCGATGAGTACGGCAACCGGCAGGAGCCATAGGGTTGTCTTTAATTATTTTCGCCATTTTGCTTTACTTTATCGCTATGAGTTAGCAATAGTCGTAGAAGCAACAGTTGGCGCGACAACTTCATGGCGACACATTGATGGAGATCAAGATGATGGAGATCAAGATGATGGAGATCAAGATGATGGAGATCATGGTGTCATGCCGGTGACGATGGAGATCATGCCGGTGCTTTGGAGATGGAGATCAAAAGCACAACTTCATGGCCATATCATGTCACTTATGATTTGCATGTGATGTTAATCCTTTTCTGCATCTTATTTTGCTTAGGACGACGGTAGCATTATAAGGTGATCCCTCACTTAAATTTCAAGATAAAATTGTGTTCTCCCCGAGTGTGCACCATTGCGAAAGTTCATCGTTTCGAGACACCACGTGATGATCCGGTGTGATAGACTCTACATTTGCATACAACGGGTGCAAGCCAGTGTTGCACGTGCGGAACACTCAGGTTAAACATGACGAGCCTAGCATGTACAGACATGGCCTCGGAACACAAGAGACCGAAAGGTCGAACATGAGTCATATAGTAGATATGATCAACATGAAGATGTTCACCATTGAAACCACCTCAACTCACGTGATGATCGGACTTGAGTTGGTGAATTTGGATCATGTGACACTCGAATGACCAGAGGGATGTCAATTTGAGTGGGTTTTTTTTAAGTAATATGATTAACTAAACTCATTATCATGAACATAGTCAAAATGTCTTTGCAAATTATGTTGTAGATTACTAGCTCGCGCTGTAGCTCCCTTGAATTTTTATATGTTCCTAGAGAAATAGAGTTGAAAGATGATGGTAGCAATAATGCGGACTGGGTCCGTGATCTGAGGATTGTCCTCATTGCTGCACAGAAGGCTTATGTCCTTAATGCACCGCTCGGTGCGCCACCCCCTCAAGCGTCGTCTGTAGATGTTGTGAACATCTAATAGACATGTTCTGATGACTACTTGATAGTTCAGTGCGTCATGCATTACGGCTTAGAATTGAGGCTCCAAAACGTTTTGAACGTCACGGAACATATGAGATGTTCTAAGAGCAGAAATTGGGATCTCAGGCTCGTGCCCGTGTTGAGAGGTATGAGACCTCCAACAAGATTCTTTGCCTTCAAGATGAAGAAGAATAGCTCAATCGGTGAGCATGTGCTCAGATTGTCTGGGCGCTACAATCGCTTGAATCGAGTGGGAGTTGATCTTGCAGATAAGATAGTGATTCATATAGTTCTCCAAGTCACTGTCACTAAGCTACTAGAGCTTCGTGATGAACTATAAAATGCCAGGGATGGAAATAATGATCCCTGAGCTATTCGCGATGTTTGACACCTCGAAGGTAGAAATCAAGAAGGAGCATCAAGTGTTGATGGTTAGTAAAACCACTAGTTTCGAGAAGGGCAAGGAGGGAAACTTCATGGATGGCAAGTCAGTTGCTGCTCCAGTGAAGAAACCCGAGGTTGAACCCAAACCCAAGACTAAGTGCTTCTATTATGAGGAGAACGGTCGCTGAAGCGGAACAACCCTAGATACTTGGTAGATAAGAAGGCTGGCAACGTCGCCAGAAGTATATTTGATATACGTGTTATTGATGTGTACCTTACTAGTACTCCTAGTAGCACCTGGGTATTGGATACTGGTTCGGTTGCTAAATGTTAGTAACTCGAAATAAAAGCTACGGAATAAACGGAGGCTAGCTAAGGGTGAGGTGACGATGAGTGTTGGAAGTGTTTCCAAGGTTGATGTGATCACCATCGCACGCTCTCTCTACCTTCGGGATTAGTGATGAACCTAAATAAATGTTATTTGGTGTTTGCGTTGAGCATGAACGTGATTAGATCATGTTTATTGCAATACGGTTATTCATTTAAGTTAGAGAATAATGGTTATTCTGTTTACATGAATAATACCTTCAATGGTCATGCACCCAATGAGAATGGTTTATTGAATCTTGATCGTAGTGATACACATGTTCATAATATTAATGCCAAAAGATACAAAGTTAATAATGATAGTACCACATACTTGTGGCACTGCCGCTAAATGTCATATTGGTGTAAAACGCATGAAGAAACTCCATGCTGATGGATCTTTGGACTCATTCGATTTCGAATCGGTTGAGACATGCGGACCATGCCTCATGGGCAAGATTACTAAGACCCCGTTTTCCGGTATGATGGAGCGGGCAAGTAACTTATTGGAAATGATACATGTTGATGTATTCGGTCCAATGAGTGTTGTAGCGTGCGGTGAATATCATTATTTTCCTACCTTCACTGATGATTTGAGTAGATATGGGGATATTTACTTAATGAAACACAAGTCTGAAACGTTTGAAAAGTTCAAACAAAATCAGAGTGAAGTTTGAGATCATCGTGACAAGAAGATAAAATGTACGATATGATCGTGGAGGTAAATATCTGAATTACGAGTTTGGTTTACAACTTAAGACAATGTGGAAGTTGTTTCACAACTCACGCCACCTGGAACACCATAGTGTGATGGTGTGTCCGAACGTCGTAGTCGTGCTCTATTGGATATGGTGCGAACTATGATGTCTCTTATCGATTTGCCACTATCGTTTTGGGGTTATGCATTAGAGACAACTACATTCACTTTAAAAGGGGCACCATCTAAGTCCGTTGAGATGACACCGTATGAATTTTTGTTTGGCGGAAACCTAAGCTGTCATTTCTTAATGTTTGGGGCTGCGACGCTTATGTGAAAAAGGGTTTTCACCTAATGAGCTCGAACCCAAAGCGGACAAATGCATCTTCATAGAATACCCTAACATAACAGTTGGGTAAACCTTCTATCTTAGATCCAAGCACAAAGTGTTTGTTGCTAAAACGGGTCCTTTCTCGAGAAAGAGTTTCTCTCGAAAGAATTGAGTGGGAGGAAGATAGAACTTGATGAGGTTGTTGAACCTTTGTTTCAACCAGAGAGTAGCGCAGCGCAGAAAGTTGTTTATGTGGAGCCTACGTGAGTTGAAGAGGAAGTTAATGATGATGATCATGAAGCTTCGGATCAAGTTACAATCGAACCTCGTAGGTCGACAAGGACGCGTACTGCTCCTGAGTGGTACGGCAACCCTGTCTTAGAGGTCATGTTGTTGGACAACGATGAACCTACGAGCTATGGAGAAGCGATGATGGGCCCGGATTCCGAGAAATGGTTAGAGGCCATGAAATCCGAGATGACATCCATGTATGAAAACAAAGTATGGGCTTTGGAAGTATTACCTGAAGGGCAAAAGGCCATTCAGAACAAATGGATCTTTGAAAGGAAGATGGACGCCGACGGTAATGCATGTCACCGTCTATAAAGCTTGACTTGTGGCAAAGGGTTTTTCACAAGTTCAAGGAGTTGACTACGATGAGACTTTCTCACACGTAGCGATGCTGAAGTCTGTTGGAATTATGTTAGCAGTTGCTGCATTTTTCGATTATGAAATCTGGCAGATGGATGTCAAAACAGAGTTTCCTTAACGGTTTCCGTGAGGAAAGGTTGTATGTGATACAACCAGAAGGTTTTGTCAGTCCTAAGGATGCTAAAATGTATGCAAACTCCAGCGATCCTTCTATGGACTGGAGCAAGCATCTCGGAGTTGGAATATACGCTTTGATGAGGTGATCAAAGTTTTTGGGTCTATACAAAGTTTATGAGAAACTTGTATTTACAATAAAGTGAGTGGGAGCACTATAGAATTTCTGATAAGTATATGTGGATGACATATTGTTGATCGGAAATGATGTAGAATTTATGGAAAGCATAAAGGGTTGTTTGAAAAGGTGTTTTTCAAAGGAAAACCTGGAAAGAAGCTACTTAAATGTTGGGCATCAGGATCTATAGAGATAGATCAAGACGTCTGATAAAACTTTCAATGAGCACATACCTTGACAAGATTTCGAAAGAGTTCAAAATGGATCAGTCAAAGAAAGAGTTCTTGCCTGATTTGTAAGGTGTGGAGTTGAGTGAGACTCAAAGCTCGACCACGGCAGAAGAAAGGAAAGGACGTAGGCTCTATATAGTATGCCATGCTGTGTACCGCACCTGTGTGTGCCTTGCCATGAGTCTGTCAAGGGGTACAAGAGTGATCCAGGAGTGGATCACTGGACAGCGGTCAAAGTTATCCTTAGTAACTAGAGGACTAAGGAAATGTTTCTCGATTATGGAGGTGATAAAGAGTTCGTCGTAAAGGGTTACGTCGATGCAAGTTTTAACACCAATCCGGATGAGTATTAGTAGCAATACGGATACGTATAGTGGAGCAGCCATTTGGAAATGGCTCCAAGTGAAGCGTGGTAGCAGTATCTACAGTATGACATATAGATTTGCAAAGAACACACAGATCTGATTGTTGCGGACCGTTGACTAAAGACCTGTCTCACATGCAAAGCATGATCGAACCCCAGAACTCATTGGGTGTTAGATTCATAACAATGTAAATCACATGGTGATGTGAACTAGATTATTGACTACAGTGCAAGCGGGAGACTGTTGGAAATATGCCCTAGAGGCAATAATAAATTAGTTATTATCATATTTCCTTGTTCATGATAATCGTTTATTATCCATGCTATAATTGTATTGATTGGAAACTCAATTACATGTGTGGGTACATAGACAAACAATGTGTCCCTAGTAAGCCTCTAGTTAAACTGGCTCATTGATCAAAGATGGTGAAGGTTTCCTAGCCATAGACATGAGATGTCATTTGATAACGGGATCACATCATTAGGAGAATGATGTGATGGACAAGACCCAAACTATGAACATAGCATATGATCGTGCCAGTTTATTGCTATTGTTTTCTACATGTCAAGTATCTGTTCCTATGACCATGAGATCATGCAACTCACTGACACCAGAGGAATACCTTGTGTGTATCAAACATCACAACGTACCTGGGTGACTATAAAAATGCTCTACAGGTATCTCCGAAGGTGTCTATTGAGCTGGCATGGATCGAGACTAGGATTTGTTACTCCGTATGACGGAGAGGTATCTCAGGGCCCACTCGGTAATACAACATCACAATAAGCCTTGCAAGCAATGTGACTAAAGTGTTAGCCACGGGATCTTGTATCACGGAACGAGTAAAGAGACTTGCCGGTAACGAGATTGAACTAGGTATAGAGATACTGACGATCGAATCTCGGGCAAGTAACATACCGAAGAAACAAAGGGAACAACATACGGGATTAACTGAATCCTTGACATAGAGCTTCAACCGAAAAAGATCTTCGTAGAATATGTAGGAACCAATATGGGCATCCAGGTCCCACTATTGGTTATTGACCGTAGAGGTGTCTCGGTCATGTCTACATAGTTCTCGAACCCGCAGGGTCTGCACACTTAACGTTCGGTGACGTTTCGGTAGTATTGAGTTATGTATGGTGGTGACCGAAGGTTTTTCGGAGTCCCGGATGAGATCCCGGACGTCACGAGGAGCTCCGGAATGGTCCAGAGGTAAAGATTGATATATAGGAAGTCCCGTTTTGGTCACCGGAAAAGTTTCGGGCATTTCGGTAGTGTACCGGGAGTGCCAGGAGGGTACCGGGGACCATCGGGAGGGGCCTTTCGCCCCAAAGGGTCTCATGGGCTGTGGGAAGAGTCAAACCAGCCCCTGGTGGGCTGGCCGAACCCCCCACTAAGGCCCATGCGGCTAGGGGTGGGAAAACCCAAAGGTGGAAAGTGTTTCCAAGTGGGGGAGGAGGAATCCTACTCCTAGTAGGATTGGAGTTGGACTCCTCCACCTCCCCAGTTCGGCCGCACCAAAGGAGCAGCCCTAGGGGCGCCGGCCTCCCTCCCCTTCCTCTTATATATACTAGAGGGAGAGAGGGCAAAAGCACTTCAACCCAAAAGGCCATAGTGCAGCCCTCTCTCCCGATAGATTGATTCCTCTAGTTTTCAGCAGCGCATAGGCGAAGCCCTGCTGGAATAGTTCCACCACCACCGCCGCCGCGCCGTCGCGCTGCCGGAGAACTCATCTACCTCTCCGCTCCCTCTTGCTGGATCAAGAAGGCGGAGATCGTCATCGAGCTGTACGTTTGCTGAACGCAGAGGTGCCGTCCGTTCGGCGCTAGATTGGAAGGATCATTATTGGATCGCGGGACGGATCGTGATGGGATCGCGGGACGGATCGTGATTGGATCGCGGGAAGGATCGTGGTGAGATCGCGGGACGGCTTGCGATTTTGATCATGAAGACGTTCGACTACATCAACCGCGTTTCTTAACGCTTCCCGCTCAGCGATCTACAAGGGTATGTAGATCCACTCTCCCTCTCGTAGATGCCCATCACCATGGATAGATCTTGCGTGTGCATAGGAAATTTTTTGTTTCCCATGCAAACGTTCCCCAACATTAAGTTCATGGAGAAACAGAGTAATGCAATAGGAACGATGACATGATGTAGACAAGATCTATTTATGTAGGAATAGACCCGACGCGTAAGAGAGGTTGTCAATCTCTCCACGGTAAAAAAGATAGATTGGTTTGTATGAGATTGGATAAATAGATAGCACAAGAACACAATATAAAATATGCAAATAAAAAGTGCAGCAGGGTACTTTTGGGTTTTTTGGAATAATAGATCTGAAAACAAATGCGGAAAAAGATAGATCGGAAAGCAATATATTAAAGAATAGATCCGGGGGCCATAGATTTCACTAGTGGCTTCTCTCAAGAAAATACCACACGGTACGTAAACAAATTACTGTTGGGCAATTGATAGAAGATCAAATAATCATGACGATTGATGACCCACAAGTATAGGGGATCTATCGTAGTCCTTTCGATAAGTAAGAGTGTCGAACCCAACGAGGAGCAGAAGGAAATGACAAGCAGTTTTCAGTAAGGTATTCTCTGCAAGCACTGAAATTATCGGTAACAGATAGTTTTGTGATAAGATAATTCGTAACGGGTAGCAAGTAACAAATGTAGCAAAGGTGCAGCAAGGTGGCCCAATCCTTTTTGTAGCAAAGGTCAAGCCTGGACAAACTCTTATATAAAGCAAAGCGCTCCCGAGGACACATGGGAATTTCTGTCAAGCTAGTTTTCATCATGCTCATATGATTCGCGTTCGTTACTTTGATAATTTGATATGTGGGTGGACCGGTGCTTGGGTGCTGCCCTTACTTGGACAAGCCTCC
The DNA here is from genome assembly GCA_039707655.1 of Elymus sibiricus. NCBI lineage: Eukaryota > Viridiplantae > Streptophyta > Magnoliopsida > Poales > Poaceae > Elymus > Elymus sibiricus. Next base: position 537,961,125 of record CM077667.1, read on the forward strand.
CACTTATGATTAACCTCTCTCGCAAGCATCTGCAACTACGAAAGAAGCATTAAGATAAATCTAACCATAGCATGAAACATATGGATCCAAATCAGCCCCTTACGAAGCAACGCATAAACTAGGGTTTAAGCTTCTGTCACTCTAGCAACCCATCATCTACTTATTACTTCCCAATGCCTTCCCCTAGGCCCAAATAATGGTGAAGTGTCATGTAGTCGACGTTCACATAATACCACTAGAGGAAAGACAACATACATCTCATCAAAATATCGAACGAATACCAAATTCACATGATTACTTATAACAAGACTTATCCCATGTCCTCAGGAACAAACGTAACTACTCACAAAGCATATTCATGTTCATAATCAGAGGAGTACTAATTATCATTAAGGATCTGAACATATGATCTTCCACCAAGTAAACCAACTAGCATCAACTACAAGGAGTAATCAACACTACTAGCAACCCACATGTACTAATCTGAGGTTTTGAGACAAAGATCGGATACAAGAGATGAACTAGGGTTTGGAGAGGAGATGGTGCTGGTGAAGATGTTGATGGAGATTGACCCCCTCTCGATGAGAGGATCGTTGGTGATGACGATGGCTTCGATTTCCCCCTCCGGGAGGGAAGTTTCCCCGACAGAACAGCTCCACCGGAGACCTAGATTGCTTCTGCCCAGGTTCCACCTCGAGACGGCGGCGCTTCTTCCCGAAAGCTCTCTTATGATTTTTTCCAGGTCAAAACCCTCCATATAGCAGAACATGGGCACCGGAGGGCAGCCAGGGGGCCCACAAGCCACAGGGGCGCGCCCTGGGGGGTAGGGCGCGCCCCCCAGGCTTGTGACCTCCTGGTGGGTCCCCTCTGGTATTTCTTTCGCCCAATATTTTTTATATATTCCAAAATAATTCTCCGTAACTTTTCAGGACTTTTGGAGTTGTGCAGAATAGGTCTCTCATATTTTCTCCTTTTCCAGTCCAGAATTCCAGCTGCCGGCATTCTCCCTCTTCATGTAAACCTTGTAAAATAAGAGAGAAAAGGCATAAGTATTGTACCATAATGTGTAATAACAGCCCATAATGCAATAAATATCAATATAAAAGCAAGATGCAAAATGGACGTATCAACGATATCCAAGGCAATGATCAATATATAGGCATCACGTCCAAGATTAGTAGACCAAAATGATTCTGCATGTACTACTATTACTCCACACATCGACAGCTATCCAGCATGCATCTAGTGTATTAAGTTCATGGAGAAATGGAGTAATGCAATAAGAACGATGACATGATGTAGACAAGATCTATTCATGTAGGAATAGACCCCATCTTGTTATCCTAAATAGCAATGATACATGTGTGCCTCGCTGCCCCTTCTGTCACTGGGAGAGGCCACCGCAAGATCGAACCCATCACAAAGCACCTCTTCCCATGGCAAGAAAAATCGATCTAGTTGGCCTAACTAAACCAAAGATTCGAAGAAGAAATATGAGGCTATAAATAATCATGCATATAAGAGATCAAAGAAGACTCAAATAATATTCATGGATAGAAACTGATCATGAACTCAAACTTCATCGGATCCCAACAAACACACCGCAAAAAGCCATGACATCAAATAGATCTCCAAGAGACCATTGTATTGAGAATAAAAAGAGAGAGAGGAAGCCATCTAGCTACAGCCTATGGACCCGTAGGTCTATGGTGGACTACTCACGCATCATTGGAGAGGCACCAATGAGGATGATGAACCCCTCTGTGATGGTTTTAGATTGGATATCGTGGTTCTGAAAGTTGCGGCGGCTGGAATTTTGTTTCGTCTCCTCCTCTAGGGTTTCTGGAATTTCTGAGGATTTATAGAGCTGAGAGGCGGTGGAAAAGACCTACATGGGCCCCACGATACATCAGGGCGTGCCAGGGGCCTCTGGCGTGCCCTGGTGTATCATGGGCCCCACGCCCCGCCAGGTGCTTCCTTGGCTCCCAAGTTGTCTTCTGGTATAAAAAATCTCCAAAACGTTTCGTGGCATTTGGACTCCGTTTGGTACTGATAATCTGCGAAGTAAAAAAACAAGCAAAAAACAACAACTAGCACTCGACACTATGTCAATAGGTTAGTCCCCAAAAATGATATAAAGTTGCTATAAAATGATTATAAAACATCCAAGAATGATAATATAACAGCATGGAACAATAAAAAATAATAGATACGTTGGAGACGTATCAGTCATCACATCACAGTTCCTTTCGAAAAAAAGGTCAGCCATATATAGCATGAAATGCTCATGCATTAATTTACCTGCAATAAATTAAGCACAATGAAAATGCTATGGCTAAGCATAATAATAATCATGGTGATTCTTGGTGACTCATAGGGTAAGCCTTCCACAAGAAGATAATCACCACTATGTGGTGTACACTGAACTCTAAAAGCCACTTGTAGTAAACCAGTGATGATCTTCATGATGTTGTATTGGAATGGCCATAAAGCAATTGGTAACTACATTGTGTGTAACAATCTGATCAATACAGACTGTTCATTAATAAAGCGAAGCGCAGAATACTGGAACAAACACATTCTCTTCTTATCTATACCTAACCTCTGTGAACTTGTGTTTGTCGATATATAACAGATTTAGCAGTGTGTGGCACTTTGATAGTTATGGTGATGGTGATGATGATGATAGTCATCCACTCCTGACTCACACTCAGTTCAGGACTCAGGTCAGATCATCTGCAGTGCCAGTTCCAGAGATGAGACCCACTTCATCTGCATCTGCATCAGCACCTTCAGCACCTCCAGTGTCTACTCCACCACCTCAGAGGACTTCAGTAGAAGCTTTCGCCGATGGTCTCATATCGACTCCTTTGACGACCACCGGAGCTGCTTCATCGTCTCATGGAGGAGATCCTTCCCAAAGTGATGCTTAGCTCTATACCTTCGAGTTTTTTGGCAACTTGTTTCCAAAGGGGGAGAAGTTGTATAGATCTTAGGGCTTCACGAGAGAGTGTTTCATTTTGGTTGCTCTTCTCGTTTTTTAAAACATTTGGTCTATTGTGTGTTTCTCTTCAAACTTCGTTGTGTTTGATCATACTCTTTATGATTGATACTACTATTTCCTATCTTTGTGATCATTCACTCATGATTGGTGTTATGTGCATTGTAATCCATTCATATAATTTATGCGCACCACCAAGATGTATGTGACATGGAAGAGTTACCCATGATCCTAATCGATAGTGCATTTGCATTCAAACGTAAATTCAAAATAGTGCACAAATTTAGGGGGGCTCTGGCTTATCACATACTTCTCAAAGCGACGATGCTATACATTCTTTATATCCTTATCGAAGCTTTGATCTATATGGTGTCATCAATTACCAAAAAGGGGGAGATTGAAAGCACAACTTATCCCTAGGTGGTTTTGGTAATTAATAACAACATATATTTCATTGGACTAATGATCCTATCAAGCATGTTTCAGGAAGAGTTCAATGAATGGATTGGCAAAGGATTGTGAGGAGATCCCCTAGATGCATGGAACATCAAATGTCAACAAGCTTCAAGACTCTACCTTTTGCATTTTGTGAGAAATCACATTTGAGTCCCTAGGAAAGCCAATACTATTGAAAGGGGATGAGGTATCTATGATGATCTGGTTTCTCAAGTGCATAGAGTTAGCCACCAAAAACCCTCATGAATTCTCCCATAAAGATATTATGTCCAAACCCTAAAGCCTAAATTCGGTGCCACCAACTTTACACATTTGGCCCTACCGAGTTTTCCTTAGACAGAATCCAGAGCCAAACCCCTAGCCACTTGGTGACACCAAGTTCAATTTTAGTGAAACTGAAAACAGTGACCAACCTTCGGGTATCCATTTACTAAAAATCGAAATATCCGAGTTTTGTGAATCGGTGCCACCGAAGCGAGGAACTGCCTAGGCCAGCCAAAATTGGACTCAGCGAGTTTATGTATCGGTCTCACCGAAACGCCGAAAGTTGCAACCTTTTGCATTGGTCGGTGTAACCGATATTTATCTTCGGTTCCACTGAGTTGGGCAATAATGTTGTAACGGTTGGATTTTTGGAGAAGCCTATATATACCCCTCCACCTCCCTCTCATTCGTAGAGAGAGCACTCAGCACAAGCCAACACTTGGCCCATCCATTTTCTGAGAGGGAACCACCTACTCATGTGTTGAGATCAAGATCTTCCAGTCCAACCACATGCATCTTGCTTTCTAGCCTTCCCAAGTTGCTTTCCATCAAATCAATCTCTTCTACCAAGCCAAATCTAGGAGAGAGTGATTGAGTGTTGATGAGACTATCTTTTGAAGCACTAGACCAAGGAGTTCATTATCCATACCACATCTATTACCTTTTGGAGAGTGGTGTCTCCTAGATTGGTCGTGTGGAGTTGAAACAAGAAGTTTGTACGGGCAAGGAGATCGCCTACTTCGTGAAGATCTACCCCAAGTGAGGCTAGTCATTCGTGGACGTAAGCCATGATGGAATAGACGAGGTTGCTACTTTGTGGACCCTTCGTGGGTGGAGCCCTCCGTGGACTCGCGCGACCGCTACCCCTCGTGGGTTGAAGTCTCCATCAGCATGGACGTACGATAGCACCACCTATAGGAACCATGGGAAAAATCTTTGAGTCCCCGTTGCGTTTGATCTTCCTATCCCTACCCTCTACTTATATGTGCATGTCTTTACTTTCCGCTGCTATACTCTCACACTTGCATGTGTAGGGTGTGCTTGACCTGATATAATTGCTAAAACTTGCCAACCTTTAAAATTGGGAAAAAGGCTAGATTTTTTATTTGGTCAAGTAGTCTAATCACTCCCCCCCCCCCCCCCCCTCTAGACATACTTTGGATCCTACAATAATACGATAAAATGAAATTAGAAGGTATGAAGATAAACTCATAATAGCGAGTGACTATCAACTGAACTGAAATTGTAGATTCAGCCAATGCTCCAACTTATATGCTAAAAGTTTCTACAGATACCTGACCTAACCATACACTAGAAACCACGATTAATGTGCTTGTTTGGTCGTACAATTTAGAGATCTCTACATAATATTTAAGAATATTGAAATGTTTATGAACACACACGTGCCCGCACCCACACACAATTCACATAATATAGTTTATGCAATTATAAAAAACAAATCATGTTAATTATAAATGTTGTTTTAATTTTCCTTGTATAATTTATGAAATATCAATCAACATTGTAAATAGCAAAAGTGATACGTAGTTAACTATGCCAAATAAATAAATATACTTACTAACATTGTATTATGATTACAATATATTGTATACATAAGTATGAAAAATTAGTATAAATTACCGTAATTCGAACATTTGATTCAAAGTTGCTTGGTCCGGTCCTCATATTGTAACAGTAGTGACTTTAGTATAAAAAAGTGAACATTCTCGTTAGTCTTTAACAACACCCCTCGAGTTCATAATGTAAAATTATAAATTTACATAGTTTTTGAAATTGGTTTGTATTTTCTTTACAACTTTGAAACATCTTTAATTTTATGCATCTCGTGATAGGTTACGTCCTTATCATGTATGTTATTTCTAATGCTCAAACGGACTTTTCTGGACGTCATTGGTCCCACAAGATTTTGTCATCCATGTTGGAATTAATCAGAGACATGCCAGATTTTAGACAATGCTTTTTACATGCCAGTAAAGTTTCCATTGTCCCCTATATAGCGCATTCATATCGGTACCGTATTACTTACTTACATGAATACATTTTTTTGCGGAAAAAATTGTATTCATGTAAAAATATAGTCATTTTACATGAATACATTACGGATATAGTTTTGATACACTCTTATATGTATTTTGCGAAAACTTATATACACGAGCCCATGACCTCGTTAAAGGATGAGACGGCATTGACCACTATGTCATGTTATTCTTTGGGTTAATATCATGGCATGTCATCTACATTAATACTTAAAAAATATTAATAATTAATGTTTGATGAATTAATAAAAGATGTCATTATCGGAAATTTATGTTCATAAGAGCATACTTAGTTTCATTCTTATTTTCATTACTTTTGACCTTGATGAATAACACAACATAATGCTAAATGCATGTGTCCCTTCTTTCTTGAATCTTGACAAAATAAAGAAAGTGCAAGCTGGATTGTGACATGATTTCATTATTGGACACCAAACAATCACATGATTGGCTATCATCCTAACTCTTAAGTTGCATTTATACCCGTGAGCGCACACGTTATATGCATGTGGTGTACCTGTAGCATATATCTTACCACCTCATATATGTGGACCATGAAGGTTCCCTTATATGTTGGTCCAAGTGTGGAGGGAGGGAGTCAAGTGCCCTCTCTCCGTGCCATAGTCGTAACTTTAACTAGTCATTCATGGCCGGTACAGGTAGATTTCTGTTTATTATTGTTGACACTTTGTTTAACAGAACACATTTTTCTATATTATTAGGGTATGTAATTGTATTGGGCCCTAGGCCCTCGCACCTTTAATCATGGCCTAACGTTGGCCCTGAATGCAACTAGGAAATAGTTTGTGATGCCGTTAGATGTGGGAATGGAGATGTGAATATATTTGAGGTAGATGAAGAGGTTGCTCAATATTCCCACTACGTAGAGATCCTAAGCTACCTCGGTAGCTATAATTAGGGCAACCGGTCGACCTCCCCTCGCCATCGAAGGTGCTGAGTTATGAGGGATGACCAAGTTTGCATTTTAATATCATAGAGGGGTGAGAATTAGAAAAGTGTGGATTGACTATTCTACTCCTTCTTGGGCGAGTTGTCGTCGCCCTCTAGTTTTGGGGGAATCACCACGTGTGTCATCAAGTATGCTTTGGCTCAAAATCATCGATCTCAATAGCAATGGTGTCAGCCAAATCCTGGATGACCTTCTGAAATATACTCGGCTTATTCACATGAAGTGCGAACTTCTCGTCTTGTCTATCAATGATATATGGTATATGGTACATTGTATACTAATAAAGGTTTACTTACGCGGAAAAATAAAGTACATGCATAATCGACTACCAATTTACGAAAGTTGTAAAACAATTAGGAACCAAAATCGAGTACCAATTACGTCAATTAGAAAACTACCAACATATAGAAAAAACAAATCGGGTAACTCTAAATTTGCGTAAATTTATTTCCACTTTCACATAGAGCTTAATTACGAATTGTATCCTTTTATCCTAGTATTGGTCGGCAGTGTTTTGAGTACATCTTTTTCATGGGGCATTGCAGCGCCGAATTGTTGCAATTTAGAATAAATTATTTTACTTGTTGATAATTACAATTTATCTTTTTAATATCTGATATTTTGTTAGGAGTTTGACATATGATTCTAACCTATATAGTTTTTCTATTATACTTAGTGACTACATAATGATATTGCTAAATATTAAGGTAGATTTTTTAATTATTAAATAGTTTTGGTATTATTTATAGAAAATGTAATTTCACTACATTTAAAGCATATATTGCAAAGAGTTTGATGTAGTGATTTCCTTTAGTGAAAATGTAATTTCCCTAAATTTAAAGCATATATTACATTGTAGATGAGAGAAAAATTATATAAGGACAAAAACATAAGTAATCATAGATTAGTTATTGCCTCTTAGATTAATCACACATATGTGAATTGGTGTTTGTGTCAATCATAGTTCTATTAAATATCATAGAAGATCTCTTCAAAAAAAAAATCATGGAAGAGAGAAACAAAATTGACCATTGTTTCTAGAATGTATGCTTGCATGTTTTGGATGGAAGTAAGAAAAAACAATAATTATCTACTATACTACATAGAAAGTTGTAGAAAATGAAATACATCAATGTATGATTCTATAGCGATTTACCTGCACCCAAAACAATGCATCTGAAAGGTAAAACAAAATTTTCTTTGTTTTTAATAAATGTCAAAATGAAAATGTAAAGTATTAAATTGACATCTACCGGGAGAAAAGCTAGACCTAGTTTGCTAGCGGTATGCAGATGATCGGAGTCCGACAAGAAGAGAAGAGAGAAGAGAAGAGAAGAGAAGAGAAGAGGAGAGAAGAGAAGAGAGAGGTGGGAGAGACGTAGGAAAGTCGTGACTCGTGGAGGGCATACGTACATGGCATACTATATAGGTGCACGTATTTTGCTTTCCCTCTTGACCACGTACGTACGTAGGTAGTACGGGGCTGGTACTATACTCTATAGTCAGTCCATGGTTCCCGGAGTTCCCTACCCTAGCCGCCGCCACGAACCAGGCCTAGGGAGGCGATTTTCTTCCACCGATCTCCACCGGCGAGGGCGCTGGCCCCTTCTCCCTCCGACTGCTGCTCCGGCGGCAGGAGGGAGGGGGGACCCCGTTCCTTCTCTCTGTAGTTAGGGTTTGGATTTGTAGGTCATGGTGCGCCGTTGGGGTGGTGGGAGCGGCGTCCGGACGAATAAATATGCCTCAACTCCACTCCCACACCGGCGGTGTCCTTCATGACAGCGTCTCGGAGTTGTTGGCATCGTGTGTTTGCCGATCCTTCAGATCGGCGGCATTAGGGTTCATGGATGGTGTCGGCGAGACGGCGGCGGCGGCTCCATCAGATGTGTCTCTCCTTCTGCTCTGTTCCCTTTGCTACGGCGTTGTCTCCGACGTCATGGTGGAGTAGGAAGGTTTTGTCGTCCAGGAGTACGCGTAGACGGTTGTCTACGCAAGTGACAGCTGGAATATGGTGCATCTTGTGCTGGGTTTGTGGTTGGAGGCTGACAGTTCTGATTTCCTCCTCCGACGTCGTAGTCGTGCGGGGGTGTCAGTTCTGGAGTTCGATGGCGTGTCCGGGGACACGTTCCCCCGGTCTGATTCTTTCAATGGTAATTGTTTTGCTTCAGGCAAACTACTTTGGAGGTCCGTAAAGCTGCTGATCAGCGATGTAGCCGCGTCGAGCTCGGGTGAAGAGATGATCTGTCTCCTTTTCCTTAGTGGAGAGGGACAAGCGCTGGTTTCTTGCATATGATTATCCTAACTTTTCATTTTCAGTCATGTAATGTCGATGTTTACGTGGCTTGTAACTGAATCTTTATGTTATTAATGAGACACGTATTAATGAGACAAGCGTTGGCAAAGTTCCGTCGCCGGAGCCGGCGTCCGACGGTGCTACGCTGCTGCGGGAGAGGCTCAAGGCGGACCTGCTCACCTTCCCCGAGGCTGCGGCGTTGGAGGAATATCAGCTCGACCAGGCAGTCGAGAAGATCATCAAGGAGTACAACCCCTCCACCGCGACCCCGACCGCCGCCGGCATGCTCCGGCTGTCCGCCGACCGCATCAGCCACCACTTCGGCTTCGGACGCTGGGCGGAGATCCCCACCGTGCACGACCTCGCGCCCACCGGGACGTTCCCGCCAGGGTGGATCTACGATCAGAGGAGGAAGCTGGACGACGAGGTTCAGCCGCACAAGCGCAAGTTCGGCCGCGACATCGGGGTCCTGCTCGCCAAGATCCGCGTCGACTTGCTCACCAGGGGTTACGTCGATGTCCCCGAGCTCTACCTCGAGGACACGCCGGACCTCATCGCCGCCGTGGAGGAGGCCAGGCTCAAGGGCCTTACCGGACTTGACGGCGATAAGTGGTGGATTCAGCTCCGTCAACAGCCAACCAATTTAATTAATGCCTCTTCTTCTTCATGCAGCCATGATTCGTAGCTAGCTAGCTAGTGATTCATTTCAGACGCTCGTCCTTCGTCTATCTATCTTTATTTATGTATGAGAGAACTAAGTTATGCGTTGCACATCTATACATGTTGTTTGTTTAACCATCTATCTATCCAAGTTACTACTCCTACTCACTCGTACTGTGATCTTATTTTTTTGCATGATAGTACGTGTCTTATTTATATTATAAGGATTATAGTACAAGTCATGTATAGTGATAGTACGTGTCTTATTTATACTACACACCGACCCGGCAAAACTAAAAAGAAAGCAGAACGCTAACCTTTGCACAAATTAAAGGATCACTGGCCAAGAAAAAAAATTACAATCAAAACTAAAGAATACTCTGAGCTTGACACCAACGTATGTCACGTGCCTCTGGCACCACCACCACAACCACACCAAAAGAAAAATGGACGGATCACCTCTTCATCCGGGCTCGACACGTCTCCATCGCCGATATACAACTTTACGGACCGTCAAGGTGGCTAGCCAAAGACGAAACCATTACCGTTGAACTAACCTGGCCGGGACAACACCCCGAGCACGCCATTGAACTCCAAATCTGGTACCCCACACTACTATAATGTCGAAGGAGGAAACCATACCTGCCATCCACAAACCTAGTACATGGTCCACCAACTTTCAGATGGCGCTGATGCAGACGACAATCTGCATCCGCTCTTGGACTACCTCCAAGCTCTGCGCCGACGTTGGAGCAAACGGCGTCGCAACAGCGTAGCCCAAGGGCACAGGTCCACCACGAGATGCCGCCACCATGCCATCCTTGCTTGAACAAACTGGTTTCAAAATCCATTCCCAACCATAGGACCGATCGCCTCATTGAGGTAGAATCACAAGAATATTTATTCAGCGCTGCCATCGCCGCCACCGAAGCCAAGACGATCAACAGCCCAAAATATAAGCTACTAAAGCTTAAAACGATCCACACACGTGGATCCGGCAAACCCCCTCACCATCGAAGGATGGCGACGAAAGGAAGTGCTCCCAGCAACGGTAAGCTAGATCGCTTTCTTTCTTCCCACTGCTACTGTGATCAGCTAGTTTAAGTTTATATATCTACTACCTCTGTATCAAAATATAAGACGTTTTTGTACATAAACTAACCTACAAAAATGTTTTATATTTTGACACGGAGCAAGTATTTACCTAGTGTTTGCTTGCGACATTGACTACGGCTATCCTGATCTAGGTGTAGCCGGGGCAGGTTACTTCGTATGTTTCTTGATCATGTGTTCAAATCTCTAGTGATATGATACATTCTTCAAGTTTCCCCTTTTATGCAGAATCAACCATATAATCTTTCTTTCAGTTTTGCCTTTTGTGCAAAATCAACCATTTTATTCGAGTATCGACATCTTTTATGGGGAGCTGCTAATGCAATAAAAAGGATGCTAAATGTGTGTTTCGGTGCAGACTCTGGAGCTTTTCCCTCTCAAGAACCTCATACGCTTACGGCTTATTCGGTTGCATGGGATTTGGACGGAAAAAAAGAAAGGGACTAAATCCCCTACAAGTCAAAATCCTCATAAATCCCCTCTAATCCTCTCCAACCCCCTTGTGGAGGGGATTAACCGAACAAGCAATTAATCTTTGGATTCCTTATTCCTCCAGAACTTTATGAAAATATTTGTTCCGGTGGACATCTTCCATGAATCCTATCACTTTTGAAGTATTTAAATCTGCTTCCTACATGTATGTGATTAATTACTAGCCGGCTTTTACGGTTGCATGATCTGGAAATAAAGCACGCACAGTGAGCTGACAGGATCATGCTTCTCCACAAGGACATACATACATACCAGTATCATATCATCAGTTATCAATTGTCTCTCTCTGAAACTTTTTTTTTTTGAAACGGAGGCAAAAGAATTGCCTCATCCATTAAATAAGAAGAAGAGAATTGCCCAGTTAATTTACGGAAAACCGGGCTAAAACCAATACAATCAACCCCTAATCGGACTACTCACAAATCCACACATGAAACCCGCCAAACCGTCCCAACACACAACATCCATAACTCCCGACACTTGTACAACACAACGGAACCCGACAAGAACATCGCAACAGAAGATAGTGTACCACACCAAAACCACAATGACGACCAAATCGTGAGGACGAGCCGAGGAACCGAGAGCCATTCATTAAGCAGTTGTGGGCGCCTTACCTATGGCGCCACTCTTCTTGCCTTTACACCTTAGTGACTTCTTCACTATGCCAGGGGGGCAGTCACTTGCCTCCTTGCATTTGCCGTTGAAAGTCTTTCCCGTCAGAAGGCAAGCAATCGCCCTTCCAGATCCAGGGCTAACAGCCTCCACGCTGGCGAGCAAATCAATAAGCTCTTTTGCAAAGAGAGCATTAGATTTATGCACCTGCGGGGGTGGAGCGGGAGCCGAAGACACATCTGAGCGCTCAGGCGAGTTCACAACACGCGGCTCACATGACAAGGTTGAATCATGTCCCTCACACGTGATTGCATGCATGTCCACCATCGTTCGCTCCGCTGATAGAGGCGGGACAGAGCTTGCACATAGCACTTCAAGCTCAGGCATCACCTGCATCACCAGAGGCACGACAGAGGCAATGGTCTCGCCCTCAGCGGTAGACAACATAGTAGGCAAGGTAGACGACGATGGCGAGTTGTCCACAGCTCGAGGGGAGAAACAACCATAGAGCTCCGCAACCTTGTTCTCCACTGAGCCACCAACATCGACCTCACTAGGAGGGTGCGGCATAGGAGTGGGATGCAACACAGACACAAGAGAGAGCTTTTCTAGAGCAGCCTCCGCCCGCTCCAAAAAGCTCCCAACGCGCACCAGCAGCTCAGCCTGGGTTGCAAGAGTGGATTGCAGCAACACATCGGATGGGGTTGCCGATTCAACGTGAGCAGAAACGACCGACGCCCAGGACTTGCGATGAAGCACCTTGGAGGGAAGCGTGGATTTCAACGGACCCCCACAAAGAGCTGGACCTCGGTAATGCTCGCTGCCGAGGCGAGACAGTGGCGACACGACAAGGCATGCTAGTGAGCTGAGTGGACGCCTGTTAGCATCAAGCACTTCTGGAGTACATGTGTGAATCAATTCTGAGCTCGGTGTTCCCTCAAAAAACAAAAAACTTAACTACTGCCCATTTCTGAGCACATGTAACACAAGATGTCTGTCATTCTTCCTTGTAAGGTTGGTCGAGGACTGCGTTGTGGCATGTCGGGTTGCAGGGGTATTCACAGTCGATTTCCTTCACCTCTCTCCGGTTAAAGAACCAGTCTCCCACCGATTCAGCGATTGTCTGTTGTTCAACATGATTGAAATTGAGTTAATATATGCCAGTGATAGCATAACTGAACTGACAGGGCACAATATCAATTAATTTTCCTTCTATGAAATACTGTATATGTTTAGCATGCTAGGATACTCGTGTAGCTCACACTAACGTTACTACAGTAAACCACATCATTAATTTCTAAGACTCCTTTAGAAAAAACATGCTAGTTTCCGAGACATAATTTTTCTAGACGCTCAAGATTACGCTAGTTACGACAAGACGATCCATATACTTGTGAATGCAAACTATGGCATCCCTTTACACAGTACCTGTACAAATGAGAGGTGGGGCCTACCTTGTTGTTAATTCTAGGGGCAGATGGAGAGTGCCAAGTCAATGAGTTCATTGATTGACAGTGTATATAGCAGGAGTTAATGAACATGCCCCACTCCTTTTTCTTCTTGAATTCACTTATAGCATCAAGCAACTCTTTCCTGAAACCTGCTAAGTGCGTACTTGTTAAGCCAGTGAAGTGCAGATATGACATGCATGCGACACCTGTTATCGAGGAGAAGGCAGGAGCAGATATCACAAATTTATTCTATTGTTACCTTGGAGAGTTTCGAGCTGTTTGGAATCACACTTAGTAATATCTAATCTGCAATTTTGCCACAAATTTTCAGGGTCAGACCCATCTGGAGACAAGACGTGTTCAACCTGGAAAACAGAACAGCGGCAAGTGTATCATGTTCACATTCATGCTGTTACACAACATTGAAAAGTTATACAACAGATACAGATAACTGCACCTGCCAAACATCATATGCTGGATTGAGAATGAACATTGGGGTGCGGATGCCTTTTGCGACTTCCCGTGGAAAAATGCACTGGCAGGCACAGAAAAGAGCTGTACTTAGCATGCTGCTTGATAATAATGGCTACACAAATGATACTAATACGATAACCATGACATGAAACAAATTAAAGCCTAACCTGTCCTGGCTCCATATCTGAACTGCAATGAGGAAACCTTTTCCGCAGATCCTGCAACAAATCATTCAGAGAACAGATGATTCTTAGAACTATGAGTATGAGTTAATTCAAAAAATGATCCACTGGAAGGGGAAGATCGCTAATGCACTACAGAGAGGGAGAAGGAGATGCCTGAAGACGAGCAACGTCATTATAGAATCCGCGCATATACCTTCTCCCGGAAATGTCTTCTCTGTAATGAACCGAAGGGAAGGACCAGTCAAATAGAGCCAACAATATTTTTTATTTGCTTATAGGCAATTTCTCAAAAGAACTATTAACTTAGGCTGTGCATATGTTAACTATCTGTTAATGGACATTAAAACCAAATCAAGAACATACACGTCAAGAAAGAAACCACCATCGGCAAGACACTTAACAGTAGATGCCTTTGGTACAACTGCACGGAAGTCATCGCAGTGAATGTAAGTGGATAGGCCACCAGCCGAGCAGCCCGTAAGAAAAGCCTGGAATTTTAGGAAATGATCAGGAATAAAGTATCACAACAAAAGTGTAATGTGTAATAGCAATAGTGAGACAACATGATAAACGAGATCAGAAGGTCTGAAGATAAAACCACAAAAGCAAGTAATCATCAATTGGTCCCAGTTTGACAATAAAAAATCAAACATTACACCCAAAAGCCACTGATACTGCCATGCCATCATCGATGACATAAATCTCCAGGCCCAACCTATGGTTTTTTCTTGGACTAGGCATATAGAGCAAAAGAATATTATGCACTGCACTGTTTCTCAAAGGCATGGCAGCAAATAAGTAATATAAAGTTATAAACAAACGACTAGATGACACCGAGCGAAGATCAAATCTCATACTGAAGTGATATTTCAGTATCTCCATAATCGATTTCATCTTTTCTTCTGGGAGTGGGACCAGTTGTAGGTGTAGTACCAGTACAACTGATCCATTACCATGACGACACCAACAAGAAATTTTATGACTCATGTACAGTTCAGATTCAAGCCTTGCTTCTATTTTGTAGAAAGGCTACCTCTTTAGCACGTGATAGACCCTTCGATAAAAGTTCACTCATAACTGCATCCCAGATACGTTGGCCTCTGAAAAAGAAACGGGTGCCATCCTACATAGATCAGAGTATTAGTCAGGATATCTGCTGCGCAATTGAACTGTACGAAGTAGGAACTGAGAAGTAATTTACAAAAGATTCTGCCAACCTGAAATTCCTCTTCGACATTTCCAGAAAATGATGCACCATCACAATACCTTACCTTCACTTTATTCCAATTGTAAAAGTCTGCAGGTTCAAATGAAATAATTCTCAGCCGATGTCGAAGTGTAGTGCCTCTATGATATCACCACACAGAGTATCAGAAAGATCGCTCCCATGCAAGAAAAGATTCCTTGAATCCAACTAGAACAACACGATATTACATATGTGCAATGCCCAGTCCAGTCGAAAGAAGGTCCGAGAGTTACATGGAGTAAATCATTGACAATCCTTTACGGTGATCATAAATCAATCAAAAACTAGGATGCAGGTAAGATAACCAGCTCAGTAGACTGCTCATTTATATACCAAACTGAAGAGCATCGGAACAAGTCGTCACTCATTTACACACAGAACTCTGGACACTGGAAACAGTGATGTGTATTCAGGAGCCGTGGCTTTGACACTAGAAAGTACCTGGATTCTGCAGTTCGTCGTCGCTCAAGATGCCGACGAACTCGGCGCGCCTTTCCATGTGGTCGGAGGAACCTAAATTTGTTTTCTTGCGCTGAGCACACCATGTCAGGTTCCTGCACCAGCTTCCACCCTGCAGCCCAACACCAATAACAAGCTTCAGTCATCTCCGTTGACGCATAACATCGAACAGTTAGCGGACGAGACGCTGGCCGTGACCTCCAAGTGGAGGAGCCACTTGTCGGACCCCTCCCCGAACCCCGGCAGCCAGTGGTACGCAGGCGGGGTCCCGTCCAGGCACACCGCGCCCTTCTCCCTGGCGCCGGCGACGAGGGTGAGGTCGACGAGCGTGGGGAGCCGGTGGCCGTAGGACGGGTAGGACGTGGAGGATGTGGCGGAATCGTCGCGGGAGGGCGTGAGGAAGAATGCGGCGGCGAGGAGCGCGAAGGCGAACGCTGCGGTCCCGGCGGCGCCGCGGCGGCCGAGGCTGCGCCAGAAGAGGCGCAGGCGGTGCGTCGCCGGCGCGGCGGAGGAGGAGAGGGGATGCATGAGGGGAAGGCTGGTGGCGACGGGCGGCAGCGAGTGGTGGTTGGTGGATGTGGATCTGGCCGCGGCCGCATCGGCGACGACTTCCCGGTGGCATTTTCTTTTTCTTTATCAGGCGAAGCAAGGACGGCAGCACATGCGCGAGTCTTACTATACTACTGCACTTACTGCCTAGTGGGAACGAAGCCGTGGTGGAGCGAGGAGCAGGGCCGCCGCCGTGCCGACTTTGGATGTTTCCGGCGGTGGCGGAAGCGCACCGCCGCCGGCGGTGGCTGTGGAGTGCACCCACGAGGTGCCATTACAGGTGTGGCCCGCCTGAAGAGAGAGTTGCCAAATGACCTCGTTGCAATATTTGGAGTTTAC
This sequence comes from Elymus sibiricus, assembly GCA_039707655.1. Classification (NCBI taxonomy): domain Eukaryota; kingdom Viridiplantae; phylum Streptophyta; class Magnoliopsida; order Poales; family Poaceae; genus Elymus; species Elymus sibiricus. The sequence goes on from CM077667.1 coordinate 537,977,749, forward strand.
TGCATTTTAGTTTGAATTTGTTGTAATCTAATGCGATGCAGCTCCTTAGATGCCCTATGCATCTGGATGAAGGAGTATAATTTACTTAGAAGTTAATTTGTTGTTTATATAATGACCTCAGTCTTTTAAAAAAACACTTTTCACATTTTTCAAGTTGCACCGATCGTTGGCGGTCAAGAAAATAATAGCCAACGATCGTTGACTATTGATGCAGGTCGCGCACCGGTAAAGACATACTTTGGATACATCCCCACATCTTCGCGTCAAAAGCACATCATAGTGGGTGTCTTCCAGAGCATAGTTTAATATCATTAAGATCTCGAGCACAAATATATGATTGCCATAGCAAGATCTCAGACCCATACATGTTTTTAATACTAGTGTTTACACCCAAGGTTGTTAAAGGTCAAGTAAAAAAATTGAAATTGAATTCGTTAGCAATAACTTATCAAAGCCTTTTGTCGGAGTGCACATCCTCTCCTTGGGGAAAAGGCACGAGAACCTTGTACTGTCCAAATCGCATCTCAAAGGGAATCATCTGCGCACCCACCAAAAAGAAGTTCAATGCCCTTTGATTCTAGGTAGGTCTCATTACTCTTGGTGTTGTGGGGACTCACAATGGTTGGAGTCCTTTCAAAATCTCCCTTGTGTGTGGTGTTCTCCGGAGAAGTTTGTAACATTTCGGTGGTCACCTCAAGACCAATAATTATGACTTTAGGACCATCATTAGGGTGGCTAAAATAATATTGGGGTGAGCCTTCAGCGGTGTTCTAGAAGCTTTGGTTCTCGCACCTTCCCAGCAGATATTAGCACTCCCCCAACATAATTAAGTGTGAACTTCGGGATATCCAAATTCATAGTTGTTTATTGACCCTTCCCCACCCCCATCCCCAGTTGACAACTTCAATCCTTTCAACCTCTCTATTCATCCATTTCGTTGTTGTTCCTCCAAAAGCTTCATCTCGTTCCCGGCGGGGAAATCAATTTTAGGTTGCACACCATGGATGAATCTCAATGTAGGAATGTGGGTTATGACATATATGTACTTGTTGTTATATATAAGATCCTCTCTTGATTGCAACCATTAGTGATCTAACGACCTTCTTTTAGGGTAGCCAAAGGAGATTGGGGAGAGTCGTCCGGCGTTCAGGTCACTTTGGCTCTCGCACCTCACCAAAATATATTAGCCCTCCCCCAAGATCAATGCGAACTTTCGGATACATTATTGTTTAGAACTTCTGATTAATCCATTTCCCATTCCATTATTTGTTGCTTGTGTCCGCTATCTTGTTATTGCTTTTGCTTACTAGATTAGGTAGCTTTGACTTTTTGTATAGGTTGCTGACACGTTAGTTGCATATCTAGAGAACTTGTTTATGCGCGCCAATGCTAAATTTATAATCATCTATTCACCCTCTCCTTCTTCAACCTCTCTATTCCTCCATTTCATTGTTGTTCCTCAAAAAGCTTCATCTCACTCCTGGTAGGAAAAACAGTTTGAGGTTGCACACGTGTTCGACGAGTTTTTGTGCACTGTTGCATAAAATAATGATTTTCTTTTAATGAATTTTGATGCAGGCTATATATACTCAAAGGGAAGTTAATAATACAAAGTCAAGATTTAATTAGCATGGCACATGGATGTGCAAGCTACCCACCCCCGTACTTGCATGAAATCATGGTGCAGCTAACAAAAAAATGCATGCACGTGACAAGGCATGGCTTTGACCTTCGCTTCATATGTATACACTACGTATGCGTATTCGGGTATCTCGGCCGACCGGCAAGCTCGTGTGCGTACATACCCGATATGTATTCAGTATTCCTGTGCCGGCAAGCGCCCACGTGCACATGCATGTTCCGAATACTTGTGAACTGCGGTATATACGTGCATGAAATATGGGTACGCCTATTGGCATCACTAGCAAAAGGGCCCGTGCGTTGCAACGGGAGAAACAAAATCACATTGCCCTAGTCCAGTAAACATGGCTCAAGCCCCTCATCGGCCAGAGTCAATTGATCCGGCGAAGCAGTTGTGCCACGCCACACACCACACGCATCTTGTACAACTCCTTCATGGTACGACGGCCCAACACATGACCATGTACTACTACCGCCGTTGTCGTCCATCCACACATCCTCCTCCTGCTAGCACCAGCATCGGGCATGAGGGTGGAGACGGTGACGGGAATGTGTGCGAGGAGTGGCCAAGTGTGTTAATTTTGCAATCCAGAACATTTTTCTTTTCTTTTCTTTTCTTGCTTATGCTTCTGAGTAAGATACCACTCACACTCTTTTGGTATGGCACATGCATTAGGGTTGTGAAAACAAAATGCACAAACGGAGGTGTGGCCATGGATGCTTGTACGGATATGTTTGATTAAGTTGCGATTTTTTTTGCTCAAGTCCTTGCAAAAAATAAGCTTAAAATCAAGCAATATTATGGGAGTTAATTAATCGAGTATTTTATTGTGGACTGAACACATATGTAGTCTTTCTACAATTGATCCAACAACCTACATTCAATTTGTATGTTGTACCAGCTACAATACGAATAGGACTCGTGGAGCTACTTGTTGTAGGCTCTTCTCACTGAATGTTTATACATGGCTTCTCACCATCACCAGCTATAAATATCTACATTGGGTTCCTATATTTATGCAAACTTTAGTGAATATCTAAAGTTTAATCAGTTGTACAGAAACAAATAAGGAACCACTGCTATAATGTTTCTTTGTAAGACTAATTTCCAAATTTCATCTAGAAGTAAAAAAAAATGTTCCATACCTTAAGTATATATTCCAAACACAGACTATGTACCAGTGTCTCGACTTCAAATTGCAAATAGACCAAAGGATCCAGTGCTGCACGTACGCAAATTGTTACCAAGGAGAACTTTTGCAGAAAATGGAACAGGTTAATCCTGGATACAAAACACTAAGCTTCGTCTATTTAGTACAAACAGTAAATTGTGTTGGCTAAGATGCTGTTGTTGGCAATTTCGAGTTGCGCTTTGATACGGCAGCAAAAATTACCGAAGCGAAGGATATTTCTGTTATCTGTTATGATTAACAAACAAAATAAGCCATGAGAAAAGATAGATGACACAACGTACCTACTATGATTTCTGGATTCTTTACTCAGTGACATGAAGATAAAGCAAACTAAATGAGGATTTGTAATGCATAATTCTATTTCCATGTACTTAAGCCGTCCAGCCTGTATAGGAACGAACATCAAGAATCTAATCAACCATCCATGAATACATTTTAATTCTATCTGTTCATCGCTAAACATGAAGGCATGCACTCCATTAATTCCAGGATACAGTTTGTTCCACCCAATATTCATCATCAATTACATCCAAATAAGAGCAGCATGTCCATTGCAACCAAAGAGAAAATTGATCAATCGTATAAACCATGACACACCTTTCATAGAAGTCTCCTATAAAAGCACCAGCATATGTGCCGAGGCCGACGCTCGCCGGGTCGAAGCTGTCGGTGAACCGGTTGAGCGGGTGCGGCAGCGCGTTGCTGAACATGGAGTACTCCAGACCGCGTGGTGCAAGCAAGTGCTGTTGGTCAACGTCGACCCAGACCATGCCGTCCCACCATGGTGGCTCCGGAAGACAGAAATCCTTAAACAATCAGTCTTCTCAGCTTAATCTCTGACCATTAGACTTTTAAGCTCGTACACAAAACAGACACGAACAGAACCAAGCACATGCACTGATTTCACATTGCAGCCGTCCCACTCCCACGGTCCCACCCCAACCAAGAACATATGCACAACCATAGAAGCATGGACAAACGCGCATTACCTGATGGCAGTCTGCTCCGAGCCTAAAAGCTACTCTCTGCGTCATAAGATGATTGTGGTTCCCTGGAACCGTGCATGCATACTCGTGCGATTAAAGGCAGCGCCCACTATTCCCCCGTTTTTAATGCCATGCACCGCGAGACACCTCCTTCATTATCACTCTTTGTTCGTTGATTTCCGAGTTGGCTTGTTGCCAGGCAACTTGCGACCGTATTTGAATTGGTAGAATTTGATGTAAATAGTCGATGTGGGACTATTAAACTATGGGAACCTGTGCATGCTCTGTCCATAATACTTTTCTCTAAAGCCCTCTGTTTTGATCTCGAACTGATGTTCAGCCCAGTTGATAACCACGACTCTAGCAGTACAAGAGATAGTGAGTTCGATTCTCCACAATGCTGATTAAATTTTTCCTCATTTGCCTGCATGTGGCCCACTTGCCCTCCTTACGGCCCATTAGCTGCGCAGCTATCTGGTCCAGTGCGGGAGGTTAGGGACGGACAAAAAAAAAGCATTTTTTTTCCTTGGCTGCTGTTGGGCTGTTCGGGCTGAGGCCCATGCGGGAGACACCCAGCGCCGAACGAATCGTTCTTTACGTGCACGGACGGACGGAAATCTTATGACGTACGAAGAAACGGACCAGACGGACGAAAATTACGGTGGTAAGAAGCAATAGCCTCTTTATTATTATTATTATTATTATTATTATTATTATTATATTATTATTATATATATATATATATATATATAAGGTATAGATTGCAAGCTACACATGCGCACGTACAAAGCTGGCCAAGTAGCCGGTCAACTTGGACGAGCGCACGCATAATCTGCAAGTATTAAAGTTGGAAAGAAGTGCAATCAACCGGCAACCATTAAAATTGGAAACGGATGAAACCGACCCACGAGAATTACATAGAAGGGAATAGGAGCCAAATAACAAGGTATGTGTCTATTTATTTCCTTTTCTTCATGCAGACTTGGTCGTCAAGAAGAATCGGAAGAAGACCGGCGGCCGTACGTGCTCCACATACCATCCATTTAACTCCGCCGGCTGACTATATAAAGACAGCCAACCCTCACGAAGAGAAAACAAGGAGAAGGCACCAAGATCAGGAGAAGAGAAGGCGGGGGCGAAGCAAGAGGTAGCCACGCACATCCCAGGAGCACACCAGGGACGTGTCCAATGGAAGGAAGGAGCTCGAGACGGGTAGAGGACGGCGCTGCCTCGACAGCCGCGTCCGACTGACGCGCCACGGTGCCGAGCACGCTGCCGAGATGATGGCTGTGCACTCGGATGATATTGCCATGGAAGCTATGCATGGATCTATGGTACGTATAATCTTTTTTTAAGCATGTTCACGGCGACATCGGGCCAAGACCAGAACCTCCCATCGGACAGTGGAGACAAGGGACGGAGCGGCGGCAGCGCCGACGCGCTGTTAGACGCGTCCAATCGAAGAGTACGCCGCTGCGGCGGCCGCCTGGCCGGATTGAAGGAACTCACGCGGAGGAGACGCGCCTCGTGGCGGCCGTGTCCAGTTTGTCCAGAGAACACGCCCAGGTAGCATCTCAGGACAATGAGTGCACCACACCATGGAGAAGAGCACGCCGGCGTTCACTCGGGAGATGTTGCCATGGAAGACATCCACAGGGTGGCGCCCAATCTACACAACAGGTAGCATGTCCTTTTCTCTTCCCTTCTGCTCTTTTTCTAACAGGTTTCATGGGAGGATGGTTCCAACACATCGAGGGAGAACACAAGCAGACGACGAGGTTACTACCGCACTTCACAAGGCGCTGAAGACGACGGCGCACCGGCGGTGGTGCTGGCGCGCAGCCCGTTGGACTCCTTCGTGGTGGCCACCCATAGTGATGAGGCCGCCGACCTTCCATCAAGCTGCGCCATGGAGCTCGAGGGACACCGCCGCGTGCCGCTGAGGATGTCGACACGGAGCTCAGGACGACGCCCTCGACTTCGTCATCAAGCCGCCGTGCCGTGGAGGATGGCGACACGGAGTTCGCCAGGAGGACGCCCTCGACTTCGCCGTCAAGCTGGAGCGTGCCGCGGAGGATGGCGACACGGGGCTCGGTAGGACGACGCCGTTGTCTTCTTCATCAAGACGATGCCATGGAGTCCAGAGGCGTGGAGCTCGCGAGGATGCCGCCGCTGTGCAGCAGAGGATGGCGACACAGAGCTCGCCCGTCGTCGTCTTCGTCAAGCCAGCGCCATGGAGGACGGAGGCGTGGAGCTCAAGGCACGCCGCCGGTGACCACTTCGTCAAGATGGTCACGCGGAACAGAATACGGTGCCACATGATACCTTTCTCAACCCGGAATCATGAAGACAACACGTGCCGTCGGTGACCACTTCGTCAAGATGGTTCCGCAGAAGAGAATACGGTGCCGCGCGATGCCTTTCTCAACCCGGAACCATGAAGACGACACACGCCGCCGGTGACCACTTCGTCCAGATGGTTCCGTGGAAGAGAATACGGTGCCACTTGATGCCTTTCTCAACCCGGAACCATGAAGACAACGCATGCCGCCGGTGACCACTTCGTCAAGATGGTTCCGCGGAAGAGAATACAGTGCCACTTGATGCCTTTCTCAACCCGGAACCATGAAGACGACACACGCCGCCGGTGATCACTTCGTCAAGATGTTTCCACGGAAGAGAATACAGTGCCATATGATGCCTTTCTCAACCCGGAACCATAAAGAAGACACACGCCGCCGGTGACCACTTCGTCAAGATGGTTCCACGGAAGAGAATACGGTGCCACGTGATGCCTTGCTCAACCTGGAACTATGAAGACGTCACACGCTACGGTGCTGCCCGCAACACGGAGCCCGCAAACCGGAGGAGAATACGGTGCCACATGGTGCCTTTCTCAACCCGAAGTCATGAAGACAAACGTGCGACGGTGGGAAGGCAACGCGACTTCGTCTACATCTTCCGATGGCCTCGTGAGGTGGTGCTCTTGTCTTGGCAGACCGCCGTAAACTCGGCGTCTAGCCGAGACGAGATGCTACCCACACCGGCTATGCCGATGCGAGTGTGTGTTGGTTTTACACCGACGCCGGTCTCCACAATCAATACTCCCGCAAGGCGAACCCCTTGCATACCCCGATGAAGCCGCTACCAGTCGTCAAGAAGTCCGAGCCAAGCAGGACCCAGGCTACTCCAACACCAACATCAACGCTGTCAAGACCGACGAGGCGCGATGGCGAGGGCGAATGTGGCTAGCACAAAGCCATGTTTTGAGCGGCACGTGTACCGATGACGACACGGGCTTTGCCGCCGCCCACACCACACACATACACACCATCATCATCATGCATGGAGAATGTGAAACGAAGACAATGAAGACGACCACACGGCTTAATCGGAGGTTTCTCGCGGAGCAACCCACGGGAGTAATTAACCGGGAGCCTTCCGAGGCCCCGGGAACCAGGAGACCGCACATCGCTAGTCAGGCTGGCCGCGCTAGTAGGCCACGAAGCACATATCGGGAATTGTATTTGTTATCCTTGAGATTAATAAAATACTGTTCCCATCTCTTTGTTTTCTTTGTGTACTACGGTACACTGGCACGCCCGCACTTTCTTTTCCCCGGCGCATGAGAGAAATCAAACTCCTTATCTTCCCTTCTCACGGAGGACCATAAGATTTTTCTCGTGTCAAACAACACGACAGATAAATCTCAATGTGGGCTACGACATATAAGTACTTGTTGTAGTATATAAGACCCTTATTTTGCTGAGAAATTTATAGTATTTCAAAAAAAAATAGCTTGAACATTGTTTTATATGATAACCCGCCAGAAGATTGCAGATCAATTATTGCTTAATTAGAACCTTTTTTTTAATAACAATGCCTTTCAAATTTTTGTTTGAACATTGAAAAAGGCTTTTTTTATATGAGGTTCTTAAGTAATCTAAATTACATGAAAAGTGATTTCAACAACTATTATACTATAAACCTCATATGCATATTTGGTTTGTTTTATATCTTTTCATAACTATTTTTGTATCTACAATATCTATAGTGTGTGAGTTTAGTAAATTATATTATAGATAATTTGATAGTTAATGTATGTCTACCTAAGATATAACTAACAAAAATAATCTATGTTTACATGATTGATACGTCTCCAACGTATCTATAATTTTTGATTGTTCCATGCTATAATATTATCATTCTAGAATACTTTTTGGGTGTTTATTTACCAATTAATATTATTTTTGAGCATTAACCTATTAACCCAGTGCCCAGTGCCAGTTGTTGTTTTCTCCATGTTTTTGGCTTCTCAGGTTTACCGTACCAAACGAAGTCCAATTGCCACGAAACTTTTTTATGATTTTTTCTGGACCAAAAGAAGACCTGAAAGCTTCGGGAGGAGACCGGAGGCTACACAAGGGAGGCGGCACACAACAGGGCACGTCTAGGGGGGTGGCCGCACCCTGATATGTGCTGGCCCCCTCGGGCGTCTCCCGACCTCCCTCTCTGGCCTATAAATTCTAATAAATCCCAAAAACCCTAGAGAGCCTCCCGAAACACTTTTTCCGCCGCCGCAAGTCTCTGTTCCGCCGTGTGCCCATCTGGAGCCCTGTTCCGGTGCCCTGCCGGAGGGGGGATCAATCACGGAGGGCCTCTACATCAACCTTGCTGCTCCCATGGTGATGTGTGAGTAGTTCACCACAGACCTACGGGTCCGTAGTTAGTACCTAGATGGCTATCTCTCTCTCTCTCTTGATCTTCAATACAATGATCATCGCATCTTCGCTTTGATCTATCCGATGTAATTCTTTTGTGCGGTGCGTTTGTTGGGATCCGATGAATTGTGGGTTTATGTTCAGATTATTCATGATAAAAGATTTGAGTCTTCTCTGAATTCTATTATGATTCTTATTATCATGATTATTATAGCTTCGTAAATCTCTCCGATCTATTGAAATAGTTTGGCCAACTAGATTGATATTTCTTCAGTGAGAGGCGTGCGTTGTACTGGGTTCAATCTGGCGGTGCTCTATATCCCAGTGACAGAAAGGGACAAGACACGTCGTTGTATTGTTGCCACTAAGGATAAAACGATGGGGTTAATTCATATTAATTGAGTTCTCTTTGTCTACATCATGTCATCGTTCTCCAAGCATTACTCTGTTTGTCATGAACTTAATACTTAGAGAGGCAAGCATAGAAGCGCTCTCGACGTGGAGTAATAGTAATAGCTACAGGCAGGAGTCGGCCTATTTGCTTATGGATGTGATGCCTATATACACATGATCATTGCCGTGAATATCACATAACTATGCGATTTTCTATCAATTTCCCAACAGTAATTTGTTTACCCACCGTATGCCTACTACATGAGAGATGCCATTAGGGAAAACTATGGCCTCCGGGTCTATTCACTTATATATTTACAAACGCTACAATTACCTTGCTGCCATTTATTTATTTTTTATTTACTTTGCACTTTACAACTATCAACTATCATCTACACACTTTACTTGCTTGCAAATAACGAGTCCAAGGGGATTGACAACCCTCTTGCCCGCGTTGGGTGCAAGTGTTGGCTTCTTTGTGTGCAGTCGCTGAAGACGGGGGTTGCGTGTTACTCTTATTGGTTCGATAACCTTGGTTCTCACTGAGGGAAATGCTTATATATACTGTGCTGCATCACCCGTTCTTCTTCATGGAAAATCCAACGTAGATCACAAGTATCAGAAAGGATTTCTGCGGCCGTTGCCGGGGAGTATCATCAACCTACTATCAAGTACCTTCGCACAAATTATCATTCACTTGTTCTTCTTTTTATTTGTTGTTATATTTTGCTTGCTTCATAAAAAACAAAAAAACAAAAATATTTATCTTTGCTAGTCACTAGTTTACTTCTTTGCTTGCTAGTTTACTTGTTCTGCTTGTTACTTTGCTTGCTCGGTCACCATGTCTCAAGATACTACTAAGTTGTGTGACTTCCCAAATACTAATAACAATGATTTTATTAGTACTCCTATACCACCAGCCACTAGTGCGGAGTTTTATGATATTAATGCTGCATTGCTGAATCTTGTGATGAAGGAACAATTTTCGGGAAGTCCTCATGAGGATCTCGCTGCTCATCTTAATACCTTTGTTGAACTATGTGATATGCAAAAGAAAAAGGATATGGATAATGATGTGGTCAAATTAAAATTATTTCCTTTTTTGCTATGAGATAAAGCTAAGGCTTGGTTTACATCTTTACCACGTAATAGTATTGGAACATGGGATAAGTATAAAGATGATTTTATTGCCAAGTATTTTCCTCCTGCTAAGATCATCTCCCTTAGAAATCAAATTATGAATTTTAAACAACATGATCAAGAACATGTTGCACAAGCTTGGGAGAGGATGAAATTGATGATTAGAAATTTCCCTACTCATGGTTTAAACTTGTGGATGATTATCCAAAATTTCTATGCTGGACTAAACTTTGTGTCTACAAATCTTCTAGATTCTGCTGCAGGTGGTACCTTCATGGAGGTGACATTAGGAGAGGCCACCAAACTTCTGGACAACATCATGACAAACTACTCTCAATGGCACACTGAAAGAGCTCCAACTGGTAAGAAGGTAAATTCTGTTGAGGAAATCGCTACTTTGAGTGAAAAAGTGGATGCTCTTATGAATATGGTTGCCAGTAAAAATACTCATGTTGATCCAAATGATATGTCTTTGTCTACCTTGATTGAGCAAAATGATGATCCTATTGATGTGAAGTTTATCTCGCGAAACAATTTCAATAACAATGACTATAGAGGAAATTTGAATGCTAGGCCGTATCCCGGTAATTCCTCTAACAATTATGGAATTCTTATGAAAATTCTTATGGAAATTCTTCTACAAGTGCTAATAGGATATCCTATGATCTTGAGAACACAATTAAAGAATTTATTAGTTCTCAAAAGATTTTTAATACTATGGTAGAAGAAAAGTTGCATAAAATTGATGATTTAGCTAAGAACATGGATAGAATTGCTCTGGATGTGGAAACTCTTAAAAGTAAAACTTTGCCACCCAAGCATGATTTTAATGAGACTATTAAACCTATCCAAATATCTATCAATGAAAGTAAGGAGAGGATCGCTAAGTTGAAAGCTAAGCGATAATTCTTAGAAAAAGCTCTTCCACCCGGTTTTTACCGGAATCATGATGAAGATCTTATAATGATTGGTACTTCTCTTATTGCATCTTTGTTTACTTCTCTGAAAATAGATGATAAAGGGACTGAAGATGAGTCAACTCTAGCTAGAAGGCGTCATGTTTGCTTGGAGGGTGATGATCCTAATGATAAAACTGAAAAAAGTGGGTTTGGAGAGGTCAAAACTTTAACTAGTGATGTGCCCACTATCTTGGATTACAAGGATTTTAATTATGAGAGCTGATCTTTAGTAGAATGTATTTCCTTGTTGCAATCCATTATTAGCTCACCCAATGCTTATGAACAAAATAAAGCTTTTACTCAACATATAGTAGAAGCGATGATAAAAGCTTATGATGAGAAACTTGAACTAGAAGTTTCTATTCCTAGAAAGTTGCATGATGAATGGGAACCTACTATTAAAATAAAGCTTAAAGAATATGAATGCAATTCTTTGTGTGACCGTGGTGCTAGTGTTTCAACAATACCTAAATCTCATTGTGATGTGCTTGGTCCCACCAATATTCAAGAATGTTCCCTAAACTTGCATCTTGCGAATTCTACCTTCAAGAAACCTTTAGGTAGAATAAATGATGTGATTATCCTTGCTAATAGGAATTATGTGCCTATAGATTTCATTGTGCTTGATATTGAATGCAATCCTACTTGTCCAATAATACTTGAAAGACCTTTTCTACGAACTATAGGTGCAATAATTGATATGAAAGAGGAAAACGTACGATTCCAATTCCCATTAAAGAAAGGGATGGAACACTTCCATAGAAATAGAATCAAACCATCTTATGAATCTGTCATGAGGGCTACTTATGGGTGGAGTGTCAAAGATGACAACACTTGATCATATGCATTATGCCTAGCTAGGGGCGTAAAACAATAGCGCTAGTTGGGAGGCAACCCAATAGTTATCTTAAATTCTTGCTTTTAATTTCTCTCTGTGTGCCATAACATGATTGTTGCCTCTGTAATGATTGTGTTTTTATGTTTTAATTAGTGTGTGTGCCAAGTAAAGCCTTTGGGATGACTTGCATGATGATCAGAATTGATGCTGTGCAAAAACAGAAACTTTCGCCTCCAGTGCAGAATTTTTGGTTCTCTGCTGGAGCGTGCTACATTCTTGAAATTTTTACACAGTATTGCCATACAAATTCCCCAGTTTTTCCTAATTTTTCAGAATTTTCTAAGATACAGAACTATGGTAATTAAACAGATCTTTACAGACTGTTTTGTTTTAGCCAGATTCTGTTTTTGCTTGCATAGTTTGCTTGTTTTGATGATGCTATGGATTATATCGGGGGGTATAAGTCATGAAGAAGTTAGAATACAGTACCTTGTGCAATAATAAAATATGAATCAATTTATAACAGTACCTAAAGTATTTGATATGTTTATTATACTAACGGATCTCACGAGTTTTCTGTTGAGTTTTGTGTGCTGAAGTTTTCAAGTTTTGGGTGTTATCACGATGGATGAAGGAATAAGGAGCGGCAAGAGCCTAAGCTTGGGGATGCCCAAGGCACCCCAAGGTAATATTCTAGGAAGACTCAAGCGTCTAAGCTTGGGGCTGCCCCGGAAGGCATCCCATCTTTCGTCTCAATCCATCGGTATGTCACTTGGAGCTATATTTTTATTTATCACATGATATGAGTTTTGCTTGGAGCGTCATTTGCTTTAGTTTGCTTTTTGTTTTAGTTTTCCACAATCATTGTTTGCTGGACACACCCACTTGAGAGAGACACAATATCACCATGATTTATTAGAATACTCTTTGTGCTTCACTTATATCTTTTGAGCTAAGCAATTGCTCTAGTACTTATATCTTTTAGAGGACGGTGGCGTGTAGATTTTAATGAAATAATTGCACTCTCGTTCTTCACTTATATTTGTTTGAGAGCTAATAAATAGTGACAGTAATTTGCATGGGTTACAAGACTAGTCCAAAAATAATAGGTATCCAAGGAGTGCATAATCAAAACCTTCATGTAGCACATAAAAGAGAAACTTTGAGTTAATGATATTAATGAGGTAATGTAAAAGGGCATGAGTGCATGATCATTGGTTAATAAGAATATCGTAAATTAGATGTTGTTAACTTGCTGTTCATCTAAATATTTTTATGGGATGGTGATGATGTGTGAGCATTCTTATTCCTCATTGAAATCCTAGTGCTGTTTAGGTCGGGGGCGCGCGATGGTTAAATCCTACCAACCTCCTCCCTAGGGGCATGCGAGTAGTACTTTGCTTCAAGAGAGCTAATAAAATCTTGCAATAAGTATGTGAGTTCATTATGACTAATGTGAATCCATGGATATACGCACTCTCACCTCCACATATTTACTAGCCTCTTCGGTACCGTGCATTCCCCATTCTCACCTCGAGGATCGGTGCAACCTTCGCCGGTGCATCCAAACCCTGTGACATGATACACTCTGTTGCACATAAGCCTCATTATATCTTCCTCAAAACAGCCACTATACCTACCTATCATGGCATTTCCATAGCCATTCCGAGATATATTGCCATGCAACTTCCACCGTCACGTCATATGACTAGTACTTCCATTGTCATATTGTTTTGCATGATCATATAAGCTGACATAGTATTTGTGGCAAAGCCACCGTTCATCATTTTTGATACATGTTACGCTTGATCATTGCACATCCTGGTACACTGCCAGAGGCATTCATATAGAGTCATGCTACAGTTTTTCATATCGAGTTATAAAGTAAATAAAAGTGTGATGACCATCATTATTAGGGCACTGTCTTAGTGAGGAAAGGATGATGGAGACAATGATTCCCCCACAAGTCAGGATGAGACTCCGGACGAAAAATAAAAATAAAAAATAAAAAGGAAAGAGAAAGAAAGAAAAAAAAGAGAAAAAAAGAGAAAAAGAAAAAAAAGGAAATAAATGAGAGAAAAGAAAGAAGGGACAGTGCTACTACCTCTTTTTCCACACTTGTGCCTCAAAGTGGCACCATGTTCTTCACATAGAGAGTCTCATGTTTTGTCACTTCCATATGCTAGTGGGAATCTTTCATTATAGAACTGGGCTTGTATATTCCGATGACGGGCTTTGTCAAATGCCCGAGGTCTTCATGAGCAAGCAAGTTGGATGCACACCCACTTAGCTTCAGTTGAGCTTTCATACACTTATAGCTCTAGTGCATCCGTTGCATGCATGGCAATCCCTACTCCTCGCATTGATATCTATTGATGGGCATCTCCATAGCCCGTTGATACGCCTAGTTGATGCGAGACTTTCTTCTCCACTTGTACCCCTTTGAAACCTACCACCATATTCTATTCCACCTTTATGCTATATCCATGGTTCACGCTCATATATTGCGTGAGTAATAAAAAGCTGAAGCGCGTTAAAAAGTACGATCCAATTGCCTTACTTGACACCGTGGTGCTTGACATTTGTATTTATGTGGTGAAGACGGAGCCATGCCATGCTAATATGATAAAATGAATAGGGGGTGAACATTCTTTAAGGATCGTATATTTTGAAACTTGATGATTATGTTACTTATGTTTATAAATATTACTATGTTGATGTTTATTAATTCATCATTTCTCAATGATCAAACCTGTAATAAATTACATGTTGGGTAGCATGTCACATCAAAAATTCTATTTTTATCATTTACCTACACGAGGACGAGCAGGAATTAAGCTTGGGGATGCTGATACGTCTCCAACGTATCTATAATTTTTGATTGTTCCATGCTATAATATTATCATTCTAGGATACTTTTTGGGTGTTTATTTACCAATTAATATTATTTTTTAGCACAAACCTATTAACCCAGTGCCCACTACCAGTTGCTGTTTTCTGCATGTTTTTGGCTTTTCAAGTTTACCGTACCAAACGAAGTCCAATTGCCACGAAACTTTTTTATGATTTTTTCTGGACCAAAAGAAGACATGGAAGCTTCGGGAGGAGACAAGAGCCTGCATGAGGGATGCAGCACACAACAGGGCGCGCCCAGGGGGGGTGGCCGCGCCCTGATGTGTGTTGGCCCCCTCGGGCGTCTCCCGACGTCCCTCTCTGGCCTATAAATTCTAATAAATCCCAAAAACCCTAGAGAGCCTCCTGAAACACTTTTTCCACCGCCGCAAGTCTCTGTTTCGCCGTGTGCCCATCTGGAGCCCTGTTCCAAAGGCCTGCCGGAGGGGGGGATCGATCACGGAGGGCCTCTACATCAACCTTGCTGCTCCCATGGTGCTGTGTGAGTAGTTCACCACAGACCTACGGGTCCGTAGTTAGTACCTAGATGGCTATCTCTCTCTCTCTTGATCTTGATCTTCAATACAATGATCATCGCATCTTCGCTTTGATCTATCCGATGTAATTCTTTTGTACGGTGCGTTTGTTGGGATCCGATGAATTGTGGGTTTATGTTCAGATTATTCATGATAAAAGATTTGAGTCTTCTCTGAATTCTATTATGATTCTTATTAGCATGATTATTATAGCTTCGTAAATCTCTCCGATCTATTGAAATATTTTGGCTAACTAGATTGATATTTCTTTAGTGAGAGGGGTGCGTTGTAGTGGGTTCAATCTGGCGGTGCTCTATATCCCAGTGACAGAAAGGGACAAGACACTTCTTTGTATTGTTGCCACTAAGGATAAAATGATGAGGTTAATTCATATTAAATGAGTTCTCTTTGTCTACATCATGTCATCGTTCTCCAAGCATTACTCTGTTTGTCATGAACTTAATACTTAGAGAGGCAAGCATAGAAGCGCTCTCGACGTGGAGTAATAGTAATAGGTCCAGGCAGGAGTGGGCCTATTTGCTTATGGACGTGATGCCTATATACACATGATCATTGCCGTGAATATCACATAACTATGCTCTTTTCTATCAATTGCCCAACAGTAATTTGTTTACCCACCGTATGCCTACTAGATGAGAGATGCCATTAGGGGAAACTATGGCCCCCGGATCTATTCACTTACATATTTACAAACGCTACAATTACCTTGCTGCCATTTATTTACTTTTTATTCACTTTGCACTTTACAACTATCAACTATCATCTACACACTTTACTTGCTTGCAAATAACGAGTCCAAGGGGATTGACAACCCTCTTGCCTGCGTTGGGTGCAAGTGTTTGCTTCTTTGTGTGCAGTCGCTGAAGACGGGGGTTGCGTGTTACTCCTATTGGTTCGATAACCTTGGTTCTCACTGAGGGAAATACGTATCTATACTGTGCTGCATCACCCGTTCCTCTTCACGGAAAACCCAACGCAGATCACAAGTATCAATGATCAAGTCTTTGTCTGTTTGTAGCACTAATGTTTGTACTCTAGGCAACTTATGCATGGAGCACTACATTTGTACTTGTGTCCAAGACTAAAGAGTTATGCTATCGATTTGTGGAAATGATGTATGATTTATACTAGTGTAAAAAGGCACATTTGTAGTAACTATGTACCCAACCCAAAATTTCTATGAAGCGCCAATAAAATCAAATGTTCAGCTGGATTTAGTATTTGGCTACATTTTCATGGCCGCGGGTGAAATGTTTCATCTCTAATATTTCATCCTCAAATTTCTACAAGTTCTCCAAGAAATTTTTGGAAGTTGAATTTGCAAAAATTTCGTACTCGGATTCCATGAAGTTTGTGTTAGCATGGTACAAACATGTGATTTCTTTTCTAAAAATTGGAACCATGGAGTTGATATCTCAAATTTTGGAAAAATGATGTGAATATTTCCCAATTATGATCCAACTTTCAGAAAGTTTGATATGATGTAGTGTCGAGCTCATTTATGTTTTTTTTATTAATATGCATTTTTTTAAAGTTTACTCGAAACTGAAAAGGGAACTATGTGTGTTAGGATAAAATAGGTGGTGCCATCAACAAGTTTCTTCCTTGGATTTTCTAGGATAGAATTGTCATAATGGTGAAGGCATATAATTCGATTTCTATTAGTTGGAAACCAAGTAGTTGAAAGATCATATTTCTAGGATAATGGCAATATATTCCAAATGTGATAAAATTTGTAAGTTTGATATGATGTAATGCCAAGCTCATGTGTTGAATATTTTATTAAAGCCTATGAAAGCTAGTCTTTGGGGAGGTGGAATCTGGACAAACAACAAATGTGTGTCATGACAGTGAGGTGCGTTGGGGGTGGCCATCACCAAGCTACCCCATTGGATTTGATAGTATATAAGTGGAGTATTACCCACTTGCGTTCATTCTTACAAATATTACTAAATCTCAGTTCGCTGAACACACAAAATTCAAAAATATTGAGAAGATATTGAACATCTCCCAAAAAATACAGGAAATAATGAGATAGTAGTTGTTCAAAATGAGTTTTTATACGTTTTTCTGCTATTCCCTTTTTTCTTCGGACAAAAATAAACATGAATTAAAATTTAGAAGCAACATTTGATGAATTAACAAAATAACTCATCTTTGTGGGAAAAATTCCAATGATAGTTTACTTGAAATATAAATTATATTAAATTTTTACTCCATGCGTTGTCACCCATCTGCCATACTTATTTTCATTATTTGTGATCATTGTTTTTATCTGTGATGGACAATTCAATATGAAGATTATTTTCCTCTTCTTGAATCATTACATAGTAAATATCAACACAATCCAATATACCCCCTCCAATAATCCATATTAGCTGACGTTGTTTTAGTACAACTTCGTACTAAAGCAGCATCAATTAATATGGATCAGATGGAGTAGTAACAAATCATGGAGGTGGAAGACTATTGCATGTTGGGTTGCACGGATAGTGGCAGTCGATCTCTTTCACTCCTTGGCTCCTTCCAAAGTACCAATCTCCAACAGCCTTTGCAATGTTCTACTCCACAAATGGTAACAAGATTATATCAATCCAAGCGACAATATGTTGCATCAAAGATAACACAGATAATTCGAGTTTCTAGTAGAATTTTGAACTCCCTGCCTTATTTCCCAGCCTTGGGGATGTTGGTGAATTCCAAGAGATGCGAAAGAGCGTTTGGCAGTGAGTGAAGCATGAATCAATGAACATGCCCCAGCCTGCCTTATCTTCGATGACCTTCAAATCATTGATCATTGTATTCCTGAATTCTATCAAAGAAGAAGAGATATTATTTAGTGTTCCAGACAACAGGAAGAGCTTCGGTGATGATTGAGAGAGTAAAAAGGAAGCAGATTGACAAGCTTAGCCAACCATCAAGAACTTTAATTTGGGTTGAGTTGCAGTTTCCGATATTATCCTTGCAACTCAACCACGACTTTTCTGGAGAAGATGAACTCGGTAGGAGAACATTCTGTATCTATGGCGAAGAACCACATATAAAACAGTGAGAATATCAATACACATAAGTGGATAAAAGAATAATAATAAGAAAATATTGAAAATTACCTGCCATGAATCATACGCAGAGTTGAGAATAAACATGGGGGTGCGGATGCTCTTAATAAGCTCTGTGGGGAAGAAACACTAGGAGCAACATTTCAGCTAACGAACTTACTAACATAATATGGTGATGACGTGCGTAAGTGTGGGAAGCAAATTAAATTATACAACGGAAACTACCTCAGTTGGCTCTTTGTTGGCAAGGCAGTCCTTGTGCAACACTTCTCTAACATTCTGAAATTAAGTTAGCAAAAGAAGGGGAGAAAAATCACTAATGGTATTTATTACCAAATGATATCAATTACAAGGATAGATTTTTTTTTTTTGCAGTGTTGCACAAGAATAACCACTAAAAAACTAGAGTTTTACAAAAGCTTATTGTTGTATTCTTGTTTTAGAGAAGTGCATAAAAAATTAGAAGAGGATCGGAAGGTTTGATTATAAATAGGACATATCCTTCATAGTCTCAAGCAAGCTCGACAGCAAACCTGGAGCTGCACAACTCGATTGTATAAAGACCAAAAGGACCTTTCTCCAGATATATCCTTTCTGCTAGAAAACAGTGGTACTTTAGTTCACGTACAATGCTAGTTGATTATATTTATTTTCAGGAGTCTTACACGTCAAGAAAAAACCCAGCATCTGCAAAGCATTTAACTGAAACCTGCTGAGGAAACCGTGCACTAAAATCATCGCAATGCAGTATCGTGGCTAGACCTCCGGCAGAACAACCTGTAAAGAGCACCTGAAATCTGTAGAAATATGAGTTTTCTTTTTCATTTTCACATGGTTACTGTCACAACTAATGGTTTTTACGCAGAATATTTTTGTACCAATGGTTCTTGGTATTCTATCAACTCGGTAAATATATGACCTGTGTAGCATTGGCGAGTCCTTTTTGCATGAGTTCGCCAGTAATTGCTTCATAGATGCGCAACCCTCTGAAGTAAACTGTGGTTCCATCCTGAACCATTGCCAACAGAGAATTACCTCTAGCGACCAAAACAACTACACCGGATCACGATCTAGAAAGTCACCTGCGCTTGACCTTCTGCATCCCCGGCAAACGATGCCCCATCGCAATACCGCACATAGACTTTGTTCCAGTTGTAGAAATCTAATAATGCGATGATCAAAATTAGTGCAAGGACATAACAAACAGATTACAAAATCACCTACGCAAACGAACAAACGGTACGAGGGCATGGAAATAGATGGAACAAATAGATATCGAGTGGACTGGATGTGAAGCACCAGTAATTACCAGGATTATATATCTCATCACTGTCAAAAATCCCATGACCGGCGAACTGCAGTGGTTTCATGAAGTTTGATGAACCAAGAACAGACATTCTGCGACCGGAACAATCCTTGAGTGTGCTGCACCAGCCTCCTCCCTGGGTGTTTTCAGTTGAGAAAATATACATGTCAACTAATTAATTAGCCTACCTTGACTCCACTTGCTAAACATCCCATCATGCATTTAGGAGGGCATCTTTTGATCGAAAAAAAGATGTGGAGTGGGCGGCAGCATGTGCTTGATGCCAAACATAATTTGGGAGTCGGGTCTATATATATTTTGAAATATTGTGTGGTTAAGAACGTTACAAAATCGTCCCATCATCAATATAATATTTATTTCGGCTGGCTAATTAACTTGTGTGGGACATGATAAAGAAAAACATGGCAATATATAGAAAATTAATGGGTGAATGATGGATGGATGGTGGCTAATATAATAATGGTGAGACATGAAAATTTTGTCCTGAGACATGATCTTTCTTTTCTTTTGTTTTCTTGTTTTGTTTTCTCAAAACGAAGGCAAAAGCTCTACATCATCTCATTAACTAATAATAAGTAGAGTTTCCCAGTTAATTAGCGGAAACAGGGAGAAAATTATCACAACACCCCACTATAACACAAGGCAACACCGGCCGACTTGGCTACCCACATGAAGACACACACCGTGAAGTTGTCATCAGGCGTAATCGTGTAACTCCATCATGAGCCAACGACTCCAACTTCACTATACCAACAACGAATATCTCACGGCAACAGGCGCCGAGACCCATGACGGCCTGTGACAAGCAACCGACTACACACGTCAGTGACTAGACAACTCCGACAGAGCACATCACACGGAAAAAGCATTGAGCCTGCACCGACTGGCCTTAGCAACCGATCACCCATCTCGTGTGATCGTCACCACCAAGGCTCCTCCTATGCAGCTTTGACTTCACGAAGACACGGTAACACACCAGAGGCCCTGAAACACAGGCCGGAAGAAACCGACTACCACCAAACCCAGCCGTGACCCAACTCCGCTCAAACCGTCAACATTGCCAAACAAGGGACCATGCCACACTGACTTAGGGCCGCCACCCCAAACATCCCCACAGTAAGCAGCGGCATAACCCTGCAACCAAGATGACTCCAAGGACATGCCTACGAGAAGGACCGTGACACTAGCTCTTTGTTGATGCTGTTTTAGTTATTGCTAATTTCTATGAGACATGAAAAATGATAGCGATATAGGAAAATCAAACGGCACTCCCTCCGTCCCATAATATAAGAGCGTTTAACCGCTCTTATATTATGGTACGGACGGAGTACTAATATATAGGGATGGATGACACTACGACCTCTAGATGGATGAGCCAGCTGCCGGAACCATCACCGGAGCCTCTCTGCAGGTGGTACCCCGGCGGGGTCCCGTCCAAGCACACTGCTCCCTTTTCCTTTGCGCTGGCGAGGAGGCTGACCTCGACGGGCTCCAGCGGCGCTGCGCCGGATAGCGTAGGACGGAGAAGGCCGGAAGCGGCGAGCAGCAGGAGCAGTGGCAGAGCCGCTGGTACGTTGCTTGGCGCCATATCTTCTTGCTTAAGCTTCACTGTTCGAATGCTCCAATACCTTCTTGCTTAAGTAGGAGAAGAAGGGCCGCTAGTACGTCATTTTCTTGGTATGAATAATACAGTAAGAGCGATCAAGCTGTATGATGGTGATCCTTGGAGGGAGGCCGGTCAGGATCAAATATCAATTATCCGCAAAAAAAATAAAGGATCAAATATCAATCAGTGAGCAGTTGGACAAGCTAGTATGGACAGATATGAATGTGCCAGTCGGGTGTTTTCTTTTTCTTTTTTTGGAACGTTGCAAAGGATACAATATAGTTCACTAAGAGTTCCAGAAGAATTATAGACTAGTCCCTTTGTCTTTTACAAGGAGGACCCCAAATTAAGAGATGGAAAAATAATCTGGTCCAATACAACCTCTGCTTGGATCCACCCGGGAAATGGTAAACCTACAATACTATATATATGGCTGCACGGAGCACCTCTCCCGTCTCGTCTCCGGTCGCCAAAGCCGTCGGAGAGGAAGGGGTCAACCTGGGCTACATCTCACAGAACCGACTTGCAACACCAGGCAGTCGGAATTATGAAGACATGATGAGCTAGCACATCAACAACAGTAAGGATTAGCTCCAAAAACAAGACTAATTGGTTCGTCTCAGCGTGGCAGCACTGGTCTGAAGATTACAAGATTGGCTGCCACATCATCATCATCATTATTATGATTACCCGGTCCCTACAATAACTATTGATCCTGAGAATAAGTGGGTAAGTCATGTTCATTGCATCTCTAATAAGGGAGGTTTAACTGTTGTTCCTAGTGCAAATAGTGAACTTTGTCCACAAAGAACTGTTACTGATTTGCATTGATTATAGAAAACTGAATAAGACTAGAACATCATTATCATTAGCCTTTTACTGATCATATCTCGGTTGTGTTGGTACGGGACCACATTGTCACATCGCTAGTTTTCTCTGTTGCAATGTGCTAGCATGAGTGTTGCATCATGTTTAAATTTTCTTAAACTTGAAATGGGGATTAACAAACCCTAGCACTTCATGGAATAAACCAATTTCAATAATTGTGATTTTCAATGAATCAAAAATGCCTATCAAAAATGTTCACCATGTCTGATAAATGTTGGCAACAACATATCAGGGGTGAACTATATTTTCACAACCATTTTGAAAATTTAAGTAAATCAGCAAAGTTTCTGAAAATAACCAATAAAGCACAATAAATATTTTAGTTGTTCCGAAATTTCTGAAACTC
Organism: Elymus sibiricus; assembly: GCA_039707655.1. Classification (NCBI taxonomy): domain Eukaryota; kingdom Viridiplantae; phylum Streptophyta; class Magnoliopsida; order Poales; family Poaceae; genus Elymus; species Elymus sibiricus. Next base: position 538,000,295 of record CM077667.1, read on the forward strand.
CTTGTGGGACTTGGAAATATTCCTCTTGTATCCCAAGAATGATTTCAGGATTTTTGTGCTAAGGAACTTTGCCCTAAGTAAATAAAACAAAAGGCAGAAATTAGAAAACAGAAACAAAATCAATAAAAAGGGAAAGAAGAAAACTTACCTGGCTTACCTAGTCGGCCCACCAGCGCAGCCCAGCCCACCAGAGCGCCCCTGTCGTCTTCCTCGGGCCAGGAGGACGAGCGCGTGGCCGAGGCGCGCCGGCACGCGCCCAGGCCACCTCCTGCTTGCCGCCGACCGCCTAGAGGCCGATAAGGATGCCGCGAGAGCCTCCCATGCACGCCACTCTCTCTCTCCCTCCCCTCGCTGCCCTCTCTGCTCGCCATGGCCGCCCGCACCTGCAAGCTCACCGCCGTCGCCGCGTAGCCACAGTGCCCCCCTCGCCTCTGACTAGCCCACGAGCTCCGCCTCGAGCTGCTGGTCATCTCCGTCGAGCCACGTGAAGCCAGGAACCCCGCAGCGACCTCCCTGACCCTTCTTCAACCTTCGGCTGCCGGAGATCACCACCGTCGTCCGACCGCACCACGCCACCATAAAGCCCGCTAAGCTGCTCGTCGTGATCGCCGTGAGCTCCTGCCTCGATTCCCTCTTCCCCCGTGCTCGATTGCGTATCATAGCCGTCGAATCGACGAAGGCCGAAAGCATCTCGCCGCCGGCCATGTCGCTGCCGTCGTTAGGGCTAACAAGGCTCGTGCTTGAGCACGTAGACGTGCTCAGGAGGTTCTCAGGGAGCTTCTGCAGCTTCCAGCTCCTCCTCTAACGCGACGTAGCGTCGACTCCGAGCTCACCCGAGCTCCGGCAGCCCCAAGGCTCGACGCCGGTGAGGATTCCTGCCACCTTAGCATCGCCCCTGTGCACCATTCGATGGGCGGGAACGCCAGCTGCACGTAGGTGCCATCCGCTGTCGAAATGGTCGCCGGAGGTGGGTTTTCGACCCCCTCCGCCACGTCTGATGTCGTCTGCGACTCAACGCCGGCGTATTAGGCCTGGTTGACCACGGGTTTCACCCCCTGGGTCACCGACGGGTGGGGCCAGGCTCTGGTTAAGTTTAGGTTAAGCACTAAATTAATTAACTCGATAGTTAGCCTAATGGGCCACTAACTAGTGGGCCCAGCCCTGTTAATTAGTATTAAGGGTTAAAATAAACTCTGTTAGTGACTGTGTCACTGACCAGTGGGACCCACTGGTCAGGTTTGAAATGAAATGGGCAACTGACCTGTTGACGTAATGCTGACGCAAGGCTGACGCATTAATGGATTTTCTGATAATAAAACAATTCAGGAAATTCCAGAAAACAGATAAAACTTAGAAAAAACATATAAATTAATCTGTAGGTCAGATGAAAATAATTTATGTATGAAAATTGATCAGAAAAATCCAATGAATCCATCTGTGCTATTTTCATGCTTGATAGAGCAACCTAAATAGGAGAACATGGACATTTTGCTTAAATGCAATATGTTGATTAGTTCATGGAGTTTGAATTTGAACCCTAGGTTCAAAGCTACTTCATCTAACATCAATGATAGTTGCATTAGGTCAAATGCATCATAATGCCATGTCATAATCGTGCATCATAGTGTTGCATTTGATGTGTATTGATTGTTCCATCGTATTTGTTGCGGTACGCTCTGCTCCGCAGGATACCCGCGAGTATCCAACTGAAGGAGAATATTCCACCGCTGATCTGCAAGGCAAGCAACCTCATTGATCATATCCGATACAATCCTACTCCCTCGCTCCTGATCCCATTTATTGCATTAGGACAATACGATTCAACTGTTACCTGTTGCGGTAGTTGAACCCATTCCTCTGCATGACCTGTCATTGTCACAGTAAATAGCTAAACCAAGCAACCTAGCATACCTGGTAGATACTTGAGCCATGATGTGCTTTACCCTGCTATGCATGCTATGCTTAGAGTCGTGTCAGGTCTGATTCACCTGGGTGATGAACCGGAGTGAAACGATGGTGTTCTGATGTGATGAGCTGAGTGATGAACCTGATTTGGTAAAGGTAGCGATGAGAGGCTATGTAGGAGTACATAGCGGGTTGTTTCATTAGAACCGCTCTTAGGAACTGAGTTCCGTGTTTGTGATCCAAGACTAGTTACTACCACATGCTGGGCCCTGAAATATGACCCCACTCGACTCATTAACCGCCTTGTCCTCTGTCCAGGAGTTGCAACTAGTTTCTGGTGTTTGTAGCTATGCTGGAGGCCGTGCGTAGTGTTGACCTTAGGGGTGGGGTATGACGCGGTAGGTAGTGGCACGGTATACCAAGTGGCACCCTAACGGTGGGCTTGCGAACCCTACGCACATCGTTTGAGGCCGTAGCGGAAACTTTGGCCGGACTTCCGTGCGGGTTCAGTCTCAAATAGGCGATAAACCTGGACTAGGGTCTTGTGTGGTTGACGGTCGTGGCCGACTCCCTCGCTGGGCTTCCGCTTGAAGTTTGCCGAGGTGCCTTTTTACGTGCACTTAGCGATAAGTGGCGAGAGCGTGTGTGAAGGAGTACACCCCTGCAGGGTATGAATCTGTTTGAATAGCCGCATCCTCGGATATGGACTACTTGGAAACTTATGTTGTTCATAGACAACTTTAATGGTTAGTCATAAAAGTATCAAGACAAGTGTGAGTACCGTGGATGGCACTCTCGTAGGGAGACGGGAGCGGATCCACGGTAGTGTATTGTTGTGGTGTTAGTGGACTCGTGTACGCTTTCTCAAACTTATTCAAAGTACTGGTAGTTGTAGAACAGGATAGCCAAGAGTCAAAGCTGGAGTGCTGGATGAAACACCGCCACCCCCTTTTGATACAAATGCATGAGTAGACTAGATCTGATTTAAAGACTTGTTGGGTACGTTTTTACTCGCGTTTTCTTAAACTATTGCAGAGGAGACCCATGACCCATCTGGTGGGTTTTATCTAGATGTTGACGATGCAGAGTAGCTGGTATCCCAGCTACGGTCCGGTACCCTTGGGAAGGGTTGTAGATAGTCAGTCTACGCGCCTTTTTATCCTTTCATCTGTCTGTACTCAGACAGCTTTACGCTTCCGCATGGTGACGTGGCTTGAGACTGTGTCGGTATTTCCCCAAAGAGGAAGGGATGATGCAGCACAGCGACGGTATGTATTTCCCTCAGTTATGAAACAAAGGTATTGAACCACCACCTAATAAACATCACCTACACACAAAGAACAAATACTTGCAACCCAACGCAAAAGAGAGGTTGTCAATCTCTCTATGGCACTAGAAGAAAACAGGGCTTTGGTCCAGGCCTGAAATCCCTTTAATCCCGGTTCACTCACGAACCGGGACCCATGGGGGCATCGGTCCCGGTTCGTGAGGCCAGGGCACTGGCCGGGCCTCGTGGGCCATTGGTCCCGGTTCGTCTGACCCCTTTGGTCCCGGTTCCAGACACGAACCGGGACCAATGGGCCTCGCTCCTAGCCCACAACCATTGGTCCCGGTTTGTGGCTGGAACCGGGACCAAATGGTGTCCTTTAGTCCCGGTTCCAGCCACAAACCGGGACCAATGGCTGGCCTATATACCCCCTGCCCGCGAGCAGAGCAGTGCACTGCTCTGTTTTTTTGGCCGGCCGTGGGAGAGCTTTGTGGTGCTCTAGCTCACCTCCTATGCACATGAGGTGTTCGATGAAATGCCCGAGCCACACTTAAGCTTTCTCCTCTCGAAGCTCCTTGTCCAAGCTCCATTTTCCTTAAGATTTGTCTAGGTTTGGCGGTCCGTCCTGTCCCGTCCCCGTCCTCACCGCCGTCGATCGCCCGTGCCCATCTCGGCGCCGGCACCACCGTGGTTAGCCTCTTCTTCTTATCTTCTTTCTAAAAGAAAAAAGTTCTTACTTGTATGATTTATATAGATACTTGTGTAATTTTCTTACTTTTATTATTGTTTGTTATTATATAGTGCGATGGTTTTGGTATCCGCCTCCGTCGGCCCTCGTCCTGTCTATGATTCGGATGTGGTATATATTATCTTTTATAACTATTTGTTTTATTTAGTGTTTATGACAATTATGCCGACCAACGTGACATAGATTTTTTAATCTAGGAGGTATGTGAACCGGAAATTCCAACCGACATAGAAATTCTTGTCGAGAAGTTAAATTTGGTTGAAAAAGAAAACAATTACTTGAAAGAAAAATTACAAAGAGTTGAAGAGGAGAAGATGAAATTGGAGTTGAATGTTGCCGATGTCGTCGACGATCACAAGATCAAGATGGATGCAATGCGCTTGAAGATTAGAAAGATTAGAAAATATGCCATTCATATTGAGGCTTGGTATCATTATGCCGTTGGATCAATTGGTACCTTAGTTGCGGTTATGATCACATTTGTTGTTGCATTTAAATTTTATAGTTTCAATGTATGTTTTAATTAGATGCTCTAGAGAGCTATATGTTGTTCAATAATGAGAACTATGTATGAACGTTATGTATTTATTTTGGTCACTACTGTACTTTGGCTTTAATGTGATGATGAATTTCTATTAATTTGGTCACTTCTCTATTCATGATATGCTGTAATGGTTTTTAATACACTTTTTATTATATAACGCACGCAGATGAACCGGCAATGGATGTACGGTGACCGACGCACCTCCGAGTATATTAAGGGCCTGCATAATTTTCTCGAAGCGGCTGAGGCAAACAAGCAGAATGGTTTTATGCATTGTCCATGTACTGTCTGTGAGAATACGAAGGCTTTCTCCAACTATAAAACCCTTCACTTCCACCTGCTTGAGAAGGGTTTTATGCCACACTATAATGTTTGGACCAAGCACGGAGAAAGAGGGGTTATGATGGAAGACAACGAAGTAGAAGAGGATGATGACAACTACCCGCCCCCTGAATATGGTGATGCTGCAATGGGGGAAGCTGAAGATCAAGAGGAACCAGACGATGTGCCCGATGATGATCTTCGCCGGGTCATTGTTGATGCACAGAGAGAATGCGAAAGTGAAAGGGAGAAGTTGAAGTTCGATCGCATGTTAGAGGATCACAAAAAAGGGTTGTACCCAAATTGCGAAGATGACAACAGAAAGCTCGGTACCACACTGGAATTGCTGCAATGGAAGGCAGACAATGGTGTATCTCACAAGGGATGTAGTTCGCTACTGAAAATAATGAAGAAGAAGCTTCCAAAGGATAACGAATTGCCCGGCAGTACGTACGAAGCAAAGAAGGTTCTATGCCCTCTAGGATTGGAGGTGCAGAAGATACATGCATGCCCTAATGACTGCATCCTCTACCGCGGTGCGTACGAGGATTTGAACGCATGCCCGGTATGCGGTGCATTGCGGTATAAGATCAGAAGAGATGACCCTGGTGATGTTGAGGGCCAGCGCGCCGGGAAGAGGGTTCCTGCCAAGGTGATGTGGTATGCTCCTATAATACCACGGTTGAAACGTCTGTTCAGAAACAAAAAGCATGCCGAGTTGATGCAATGGCACATAAAAGACCATAAGAAAGACGGGAAGTTGAGAGCACCCGCTGACGGGTCGCAGTGGAGAAAGATCGAGAGAAAGTGGAGCGACTTTATAGGTGACCCAAGGAACGTATGGTTTGGTTTAAGTGCAGATGGCGTTAATCCTTTTGGGGAGCAGAGCAGCAAGCATAGCACATGGCATGTGACTCTATGTATGTATAACCTTCCTCCTTGGTTGTGCATGAAGCGGAAGTTCATTATGATGCCAGTGCTCATTCAAGGCCCTAAGCAACCCGGCAATGACATTGATGTGTACCTAAGGCCATTAGTTGATGAACTTTTACAGCTATGGAATAGGAGGAATTTGACCTACATGCGTTGCTGTTTGTAACCATCAATGATTGGCCTGCTCTCAGTAACCTTTCAGGACAGACAAACAAGGGATACCACGCATGCACACACTGTTTAGATGACACCGACAGTATATATTTGGACAAATGCAGGAAGAATGTGTACCTGGGGCATCGTCGATTTCTTCCGACCAACCATCTATGTCGAAAGAAAGGAAAGCATTTCAAAGGTGAGGCAGATCACCGGAAGAAGCCCGCCCTCCGTACTGGTGATCACATACTTGATATGGTCAATGATTTACAAGTAATCTTTGGAAAGGGTCCTGGCGGACTATCTGTTCCGACTGACGATGCGGGACGCGCACCCATGTGGAAGAAGAAATCTATATTTTGGGACCTACCCTATTGGAAAGACCTAGAGGTCCGCTCTGCAATCGACGTGATGCATGTGACGAAGAATCTTTGCGTGAACCTGCTAGGCTTCTTGGGAGTGTATGGGAAGACAAAAGATACACCGGAGGCACGGGAGGAACATCAACGTGTGCATGAAAAAGACGGCATGCATCCAAAGTAGTATGAAGGTCCTGCCAGCTACGCTCTTACCAAAGAAGAGACGGAAATCTTCTTTGAATGCCTGCTCAGTATGAAGGTCCCGTCTGGCTTCTCGTCGAATATAAAGGGAATAATAAATATGGCAGAGAAAAAGTTCCAGAACCTAAAGTCTCATGACTGCCACGTGATTATGACGCAACTGCTTCCGGTTGCATTGAGGGGGCTTCTACCGAAAAACGTTCGATTAGCCATTGTGAAGCTATGTGCATTCCTCAATGCAATCTCTCAGAAGGTGATCGATCCAGAAATCCTGCCAAGGTTAACGAGTGATTTGGTGCAATGTCTTGTTAGTTTCGAGCTGGTGTTCCCACCATCCTTCTTCAATATCATGACGCACGTCCTAGTTCATCTAGTCGACGAGATTGTCGTTCTGGGCCCTGTATTTCTACACAATATGTTCCCCTTTGAGAGGTTCATGGGAGTCTTAAAGAAATATGTTCATAACCGCGCTAGGCCAGAAGGAAGCATCTCCATGGGCCATCAAACAGAGGATGTCATTGGGTTTTGTGTTGACTTCATTCCTGACCTTAAGAAGATTTGTCTCCCTCAATCGCGGTATGAGGGGAGACTGACTGGAAAAGGCACGCTAGGAGCGGACTCAATAATATGTAGGGACGGGCATTCTTGGTCTCAAGCACACTACACAGTTCTACAGAATTCTACCTTGGTGACCCCGTATGTCGATGAACACAAGAATATTCTGTGCTCCAAACACCCGGAGCAGTGTGACGACTGGATTACATATGAACACATCAGGACTTTCGGCAGTTGGTTGCAAAAACGTCTCATGGGTGACAACACTGTTTCTGATGAGCTGTACTCGTTGGCCAGGGGACCATCTTCGACTGTATTGACTTACAAAGGTTACGAGATAAATGGGAATACATTTTACACGATCGCCCAAGATCAAAAGAGCACCAACCAAAACAGCGGTGTCCGCTTTGATGCAGCAACCAAGAGGGGAAAGGACACATATTATGGTTACATAGTGGACATATGGGAACTTGACTATGGACATGATTTCAAGGTCCCTATGTTTCAGTGCAAATGGGTCTATCTGTCAGGAGGCGGGGTACAGGTAGACCCACAGTACGGAATGACAACACTGGATCTGAACAATCTTGGGTACACAGACGAACCATTCGTCCTAGCAAATGATGTGGCGCAGGTTTTCTATGTGAAGGACATGTCTACCAAACCGAGAAAAAGAAAAGATAAGGAAGCGAATACATCATACGATGAGCCAAAGCGCCACATAGTTCTTTCAGGAAAAAGAGACATCGTGGGATTGGAGGGCAAGACAGACATGTCTGAAGATTATGAAAAGTTTCATGAAATTCCTCCCTTCAAAGTCAAGGCTGACCCAAGCACCCTGTTAAACGATGAAGATTATCCATGGTTACGGCGCAATAAGCAAAGGACACAAGCGAAGAAAAAGTGAAGACTTTCTCTCCACAACTAGTATGATGATGCCTTTGATCTCGAATATCACTGCAGTTACATGTGAAGAAATGAAATGCCTTTTGTAACAGATGAGTTTTCGTATGAAACCCTGATACTTCGAAAGAGATTGTCCGTTTTGTACACAAAGTGCATCCAGTTTTTGCCGTAACCCTCTCAACTTTTTAGCACATGCTATGTGGGTGAAATGATGATACCATGCCAACTTTCAACCTTTTTAGAGTTCATTTGTAGTGCTTTTCAATTTCATGGTCATTTAGCTCAAAAAAATCAGTAAATGCATGAAAAATACCAGATGAAGTCAGAAAGGGTTGAAAATTGATGATGTGGCTTTGAATGGTTCATTTTGAACACACAAAAAGTCTGGAGTTCAAATAAGTTAAAAAAATGAAATACCTTTGTAACAGATGAGTTTTCGTCCGAAACCCTGATACTTCGAAAGAGATTGTCCGTTTTGTACACGAAGTGCATCCAGTTTTTGCCGTAACCCTCTCAACTTTTTAGCACATGCTATGTGGGTGAAATGATGATACCATGCCAACTTTCAACCTTTTCAGAGTTCATTTGTAGTGCTTTTCAATTTCTGGGTCATTTAGCTCAAAAAATCAGTAAATGCATGAAAAATACCAGATGAAGTCAGAAAGGGTTGAAAATTGATGATGTGGCTTTGAATGGTGCATTTTGAACACACAAAAACTCTGGAGTTCAAATAAGTTCAAAAAAATGAAATCTTTTTGTAACAGATGAGTTTTCGTCCGAAACCCTCATACTTCGAAAGAGATTGTCCATTTTGTACACGAAGTGCATCCAGTTTTTGCCGTAACCTTCTCAACTTTTTAGCACATGCTATGTGGGTGAAATGATGATACCATGCCAACTTTCAACCTTTTCAGAGTTCATTTGTAGTGCTTTTCAATTTCAGGGTCATTTAGCTCAAAGAATGAACTAATAGCAAAAAGAATGAACTAGAAAACTTTTATGAAACTCTAATAGCAAAAAGAATGAACTAAAAATAATCAATTAAAATATTCTGTTATGATCAACTAAAACAAAACTATAATATTCTTCAATAGCAAAAAGAATCAACTAAAAAGAATCAATTAAATATAATATTTTTCAATAGCAAAAAGAATCAACTAAAAAGAATCAACTAAAAAGAATCAAAATAATATTAACTAAAGTTATCAAAGTATTTATTTGTTAAAAACTTTAATAGTAAAAATAATGAACTAAAAAGAATCAATTAAATATAATATTTTTCAATAGCAAAAAGAATCAACTAAAAAGAATCAAAATAATATTAACTAAAATTATCAAAGTATTTATTTGTTAAAAACTTTAATAGTAAAAAGAATGAACTAAAAATAAAATAAATAAAGCAAAAAAACAAAACAAAAATACTGGAAAAAAATTAAAAAAATGCCGCCTACTAGGCCAACACGGCCTGCATGCGACTAGAAACCCATCACGCTTCTTGGGCCAGGATGCAGGCCCGCAGAAGGCCTAGAAGGCCCACAGGCAGTGAGTGCGATTAGGCCCATAGGCCTGCTAAAGAGAGGAGCTCGAGAGGGTTGGCGCAGCCACGCTTATAAACCACTCTCGACGCCTCTCAGCTAGCGAGGTGGGACTAAACATCCACCTGCCCGACGCCGTGCCAGCCGCAGCCCTTTCGTTCCGGTTGGTGGCACCAACCGGGACCAATGCCCACCTTTCGTCCCGGTTGGTGGCACCAACCGGGACCAATGCCCACCTTTCGTCCCGGTTGGTGGCACCAACCGGGACTAAAGGTCTCTGCTCTGAAAATAGACCTTTAGTCCCGGTTGGTGCCACCAACCGGGACGAAAGGTGGGCATTGGTCCCGGTTGGTGCCACAAACCGGGACCAATGCTTTGTGTATATAAGCAAACACTTGGAAAATTTTCAGTTTTCATCTACCAGTTGCCCCCGACGAAGCCGAGCACATCGACGCCGCCAGGCTGCCCGAGCTCGACGTCGACGCCCTCGCCCTGCCCTGCCCCGACGCGCCGCCCCGTGCCGTCGACGCCCTCGCCCTGCCCTGCCCCGAGCTCGCCGTCGATGCGCCGCCCCGCGCCCCTGCCCTGCCCCGACGGACCGCGCCACCCGGGCCCCTGCCCTGCCCCGAGCTCGCCGTCGACGCGCCGCCCCGCGCCCCTGCCCTGCCCCGACGGTGCGCGCCACCCCGTTCGGTCCGGCCGGCCCCCTTTCCTCCCTGTCCTCCTCCCCTGTTTTTTTCATGATTTTGTTGATGATATGATATGATGATGTTGTTGATGATATGAGATGATGTTGTTGTTGTTGATGATGTTGTTGATGATGTTGTTGATGATATGAGATGATGATGTTGTTGATGATATCAGTTCTTTGATGAAATGATGATATGATATATATATAGTTAATTGATGATGATGATATGATATATATATAGTTCATTATGTTGATATATAGATTATTTTCATTATGGTGATATATATATAGATTATTTTCATTATGGTGATATATAGATTATTTTTTCTTTAGAATTTTTCTGTAGATGATATGATGATGATGATGATATATAGAGTTCTTTGATTGTGATGATAGATGATGATGATATATATATAGAGTTCTTTGATTGTATGAAAACTTGGTCAATTTTTGTTCATAGAAATTAGTTAAAATTTGCCAAGTTACTAAGTTACTAAGTTAAAATGTTCATATATTCAAAATGAGTTAATTAAAAGATTCACCGATAACTTCGACATGAGGGGGGACGTCGGACATGCATGAGAGAGAGAGGCGGTCCGCTCGCCCGACCAACTATTGAGGCCACCCAAACCCTAGAAGAAAGAGCGTCGTTGTCGATCTACCCCCTCCCCGATAACTTCGACATGAGGGGGGACGTCGGACATGCATGAGAGAGAGGCGGTCCGCTCGCCCTACCAACTATCGAGGCCACCCAAACCCTAGAAGAAAGAGCGTCGTTGTCGATCTACCCCCTCCCCGATAACTTCGAGATGAGGGGGGACATCGGACATGACACGAGGGGTGAGCGTCGTTGTCGTCTACCCCCTCCCCGATAACTTCGACATCAGAGGTGGCGTCGGACATGACATGAGGGGGGATGTCGGACGTCGGACATGAGGGGTGAGCGTCGTTGTCGTCTACCCCCTCCCTGATAACTTCGACATGAGGGGGGACGTCGGACATGTCATGTGGAATTTTTTTTTGTTCATATAGAAAACTCCGGTAACATAGATTTATCAAGAATGCCCCCATTATGGATGTGCACAAGTTGATCCATTTTTTTTCTGATCTCATCTATATATATATTCTTCTATATGTCACGTTGTCTGTCAAAGTATTGAAGAAATCCATGGCTTCATCATTAGCCGGAAGTAATAGGCGTATGATGCTACAAAGCTCTTCAAAGTTGTTTTGGAACGGAGTTCCGGATAGAATAATTCGCTTTTTGGTACGAAATTCAGCAAATGCCTTCCAAATAGCGATATTCGGAAGGCTCTTGCTGAACTTCGTAACAAAAAGCTAATTAATTATCCTATCCGGGACTCCGTTCCAAAACAATTTTGGAGAGCTTCGTACCATTATGCGCCTGTTACTTCCGGCTAATGATGAAGCCTTGGTTTTCTTGAATCCTTTGACACTAGACAACATGACATATAGAAGGGTAGATGAGATCAGGAAAAATATGGACCATTTTTTGCACATCGAGACTGGCGCCATTTTGTTAAATCCCTTAAAGGTTAAGAGAATCCCTTGTTTGACATTCATGAGAGAGGCGGTCCGGACGTCAGACATTCATGAGAGAGGCAGTCCGGACGTCGGACATTCATGTTTGTATATTAATTGCCATGTTGTAATATTTGCAGAAACTATGGATCAAAGAGACTTGGAACAAGAACAGTTGTTGGGGGAGATAATTCTCGTCGGACGTGATGTCTTGTCGTTTCTCAACGACACCGATGGTCTGGAAGGAGGGGATGATGGCTCCGGTGATCGAACAATGGAGGAGGAAGGACATGATCATGATGGCTCCCGTGACCGAATGCCGGAGGAAGAAGGAGACCATGATGACGGCTCCGGTGACCGAACGAAGGAGGGAGCTGTTGCAAAGTCCGGCGAGGTATATATATTAATTAAGCCTGTGCTGACTAGCTAATTGATGCATTAATTGTTTTGGTATGTACATATATTAACTCTTCTTTCTTCTTTTATAGCCCTCCGGATCGAGCCAAACTTCGGTAACGAGACGAGGCCCGAAGAGAAGGTTGCGCAAGGATGAAAGGTTCACGATCACAGCACTCGCGGATGATGGCCTACCGATTGAACCCAAGCGGACCAAGGACGCATTTTCTGCTCAGTGCGGAGCTATTGTTAGGGACAACATCCCGATCAGCATCAAGCAATGGAATAAGCCTAAGTACGACGACGTCCCTGAAGGTGATTATGTCACCGATAGACAGAAAGATGATCTTTGGACCGCGCTGAAGGCAAATTTCACCCTACCGCCAGAGGAGGATCCGAATAAGCCAGTTATAGAGCCACTGGTCATGGCGTGTGCTCTTAAGAAGATGGCAGATCTATTCAGGAGGTGGAAGAATGAGTTGAAATCAAAGTTTGTCGACAAAGGGAAGACTCCAGAATTCATCGGCCGATTTGAGAAGATAAGAGATCACTGGCCCGCATTTGTGGACTACAAGACATCGGACAAGAGTAAGAAAATGTCAGAGACAAACAAGAACAATGCTGCAAAGAAGCAGTATCACCATCACACGGGGTCAGGTGGCTACCTCAAAGCCTGGCCGTTGTGGGACAAAGCTGAGAATGACCTGATTGCTAAAGGGGTCGAACCACAGACATTGAACTGGCCAGACCGTTCAAGGACTTGGTTCTTCGGGGTTGGGGGAACTTTGGACCCTGAAACAGGGAAGTGCCGTTGGACGGACGAGCAACTTGCAATACCCGTCAAGAAGCTTCAGAAGTATATCACTGCAGCGCAGGAAGGGACGTTGATTCCCGACAGAGAGAAGGACGAGCTGACTGAGGCCCTAGGGAATGCTGACCACCCTGGACGAACACGAGGCACACCAGGCTCCGTTCCGTGGAAGGTTGGGTTTCCCGACGCAGGCGGTTACAGAAGCCGGGAGAGAAAGAGGAAAGCGGAGCTGAGCGACATGCAGAAGATCAATGCAAGACTACAAAAGCTAGAGGAACTTGAGAGCCAGCGAGCTGCCGGCCAACCATCTCAGCGGCACGAAGCTACCCCAGAAGCTACCCCGCCATCTCAGCGGAGAAGCAGCGTGGCGTCCACGGAGCCCGTTCAGCCTGACTTCACGGCTCCTAGCTACCCCGTGGATACTATCACGGAGGCTCAACATTGCGAACTTATGACGAAATGCCGGACCTCACTTTCAAGGCGGTTGTCGGCTCTGTTGCACCTCCTCAACCCAATGGAACTTTTCACTGCCTTCCGATTCCACATGGCTATGCTGTTGTGATGGTGGATGAAGTAATGGAGGGATTTGAGGAGCTCGAGCTTGACCACTCTATAGGTGAAGGGGAGAATCAGCTGGTTCATGCTCTGAGGAGTACATGTCTATGGCAGAAGGAGTGCATCAAGCTTCCAAACTGGACGCCTCCGCCTCCTCCTTCTCCTCCGGCGAGTCAGGGCACTCTGCCTCCTCCTCCTCCTCCTCCTCCGGCGAGTGATCAGGGTACTCCGCCTCCTTCTCCGGCTCCTCCGACGCGTGAGGGCACTCCGCCTCCTCCTTCGCCTACTCCGGCGCGTCAGAGCAGTCCGCCTCCTCTTCCGCCTCGTCGGCAACGGCGGAAGACAGACGCCGCCGCTCTGGCTCCTCCGGCGCATCGGAGCACTCCGCCTCCTTCTCCGCCTCGTCAGCAACGACGGAAGAGAGATGCCGCCGCTCCGGCGGCTAGCAGTACAAGCAGAGGCGGGAGGCAATTCAGATACGGTCCAGCTCTCAAGCCTCTGGAAAAGTTACCATATGAGAGGACCTATCAGGAAAACGAGGACATATGTCGTGCCAAGGGAGGGACCATTTTGCAAAGAAAACTCCACCTCCGAAGGAGAAGCTAGATCCGGTGAAAGTGAAGCGCACTATCGATGCCCTGAAGCGACCACCACCGCCTCCGCCGGATTCCAACTATGTCCGCATTCTTAAAAAGACATATGAAGAAGCGCGGCGGTCGGGAAGTACTTCCAGTGATGCAAGGTTAGCAGAACGAAGAAGTGGGAAAACAATTCCCCAGCTCGGCGAACAGGAGAAGCAATCGTGCCCCCCGCTGAAGGTGTCTAGCGATATCGTCGCTAATCATCCGGGGATGGTGCCCAGTACCAAGCCTGGTGATTACTTGGGGGATGATGTAATTTTTGAAACGGCTGAGGTAACAAAAGAAGAATATAAATACGTGCACGGGAAGCCTCTCGTCAAACCTGATCATCCTCCTCTAACAACGATGATGTACAAATTGCATGAGTGGTACATGAAAACCTGCAGGGAGTCTGGGAAAGACACTATGTATGTGGCAGTGAAACCAGAGCACGAATTCATTGGACTTCCCGTGATGCCTATTGAATTTGTGGAGTTATTTCAGTTATACAATCAACTGGCCCTCGACAAACAACTCATGACTTCCTACTGTCTGTAAGTATTACTTCTATAGTTAAGTCTCTAGCTCAGCTCGTTCATTGCATGTATATATAATTATCCTCACTATATTATGCAGATTGAAGATTGTCGAATGCAAAAAAGCAGGAATCTTCGACGTTGGGTTCATTAGCCCAGATGCCGTAAATGAATGGACGGTACGAAACTCAATCAAAGAGACCGAGGAGAACTTGCTAAAGTCGTTCCTTATACATCAAAACAAAAGGGAAATACTCTTTCCTTACCACTTCAAGTGAGTGTTGCTGTCTTCTCTGTATACTCGGTTTCGCTTACTAGAGGTTAAGTAATGTAATTGATGAGTTATATATGTGTGCGCAGTTTCCACTTTATTCTGCTATCCATTAAGCTTGACAGGGCATTAGTAACTGTCTTAGACTCGAGACGTAAAGATCCCGAGGATTATGCGGACATGACTGCAATGCTCAAGAAGTAAGTTCAGTCAATACCGGGACCATATCGGCATGCAACTTTCATTAATTTCCTGATATCAAGTAATCATTTTCTTTGCCTGGCAGGGTTTGGAAGAAGTTCACCCGAAAGGTTCCCGGTCTAAACAAAGAGTTGCGATTTACGCACCCCAAAGTAAGTAGTACTAGCTAGTTCCGCGCATCTCTAATTGATTCAAATTTTCATCAATATATCATTACCATGCTTGCTTATCAGTTTGATTGAACTCTATTCTCGTAAAGTGCTTGTACCAGAAAGAAGGGACTGTTTTATGTGCATACTACGTATGCGAGTTCATTCGCCACTCGACCTCTGAGCGGGGCTTCTCTGACAAACAATTTGAAGTACATAAATAATATTCACAATTTTATTTTATATATTACCATCAATTGTGTTGAGTTTTATTCATATATATGCATGTATTGACCCCCTTCTTTAAATTAGATCTGGCAGATGCGGGATGAACTCCTACCACATGATCGCGTACGAGCAATTCAAGAGGAATTGGCGGGATTCTTTCTTGACCACGTCATACCTAAAGACGGAGAATACCATGTGGATTTGCACTACTAGGGAAAACCTTATACACAGAATCTTAGCAGCAGCGCGGGACAGGATGGGGCGCTACTGCTAATTAGCAGTAGCGCGGTATGAAGACAGGCGCTACTGGTACAAACTTAGCAGTAGCGCGGCTCGGTAGAACCGCGCTGCTACTAAAATTGACCGACCGTTCCCGCCACGATAGGTTTAGCCGTAGCGCGTCCACGATAACTGCGCTACTGCTAATGTTATAGCAGTAGCGCTCTTTTTTTTCAAGTCGCTACTGCTAATTTTGAAACTGGCCACATGGCGGGCCCCTCTTAGTAGTAGCGCGTGGTACAGGGGAGCGCTACTGCTATCTTATTAGCAGCAGCGCGTTTTTCGCCCAGCGCTACTGCTAAGCCTCAGCCATATACCACCTTTTCCCTCCCCCTCCCCTCCCCTCTTAGTAGTAGCGCATGGTACAGGGGAGTGCTACTGCTATCTTATTAGCAGCAGCGCGTTTTTCGCCCAGCGCTACTGCTAAGCCTCAGCCATACCACCTTTTTCCTCCCCCCTCCCCTCCTCTCTTCCTCACTTTCCCCTAGCTCCCACCTCCTCTCTCCCTCACTTTGCTTCTTCCTCACTACTTCTCCCCCCATTACTTTCCTTCTTCTACCTATCTTTCTCTCTCTTTATTACTCCTAGCTAACTACACCAACCTCCATTAATGCATCTCCTTTCTCTTTTTCCTTCCCCCTCCATTAATAACAGCCGTGTTGTCGTGAGGAGAGGCAAAAGGAACATCATTGGAATGGATGGAGTCGCCAACGAGGAAGACTACGACCAGTACGGCAACCCAATGAGGGAAGATGACGATGACGATGAAGTATACGTCAAAAGAAGAATCAATACTACATTACCTAAGAAAGATCGTACTCCATGGAAAAGGAAAAGTCACAATGAGGGGCTCAATTATGTTCCTATTTTGTATACATACTTAACCGTCAAATGATGCAATATATATCGCCTTAGTTATATACATTGTATCACCTTCCCTTCGTTCCTGCTCTCGGAAAAAAGGAAAAGAAAAGAAAAGAAAAAGAAGAAAAGAAAAGGAAGAGAAAATAAAGGAAAAGACAATAGAAGAAACAAATAGGAAAACTGCTATAGGTACTGGTTATAGCAGTAGCGCTTTTCCGAAAAATAGCTATAGCTACTCTAAATAGCAGTAGCCCTTTTCCGAAAAAGAGCTATAGCGCGTTTTTCGGAAACGCGCTACTGCTATGTCGACTTAACCCCCGGATCCCGACTCTCTCTTCCCCCAAATCCCCGTTTCCCGCCTCTGCTTCCCCCAAATCCCCGGCCCCTCGTCGCCGCCGGAGCCCGTGCCCTCGCCGCGCGCCCCTGCCTCAAGCGCCGGAGCCCTGCCCTCGCCCCCGACCCCGGCGCTCGCCCCCTCGCCCCCGACCCCGGCGCTCGCCCACGACCCCCCGAGCCCGGCGACCTCGCCCTCGCCCCCGACCCCGGCGCTCGCCCCCGACCGCCCAACCCCGGCGACCTCGCCCACGCCCCCGACCCCGGCCCCGGCGCGCCACGCCTTCCTCCTCTACTTCCTCCCCTCCCAACCTCGCCCCTGCACCCTCTGTAAGCCCCCCATCGCTCCTCCTCTCTCTGCTAGTAGGTTAATTTATGGTTAGGTGTAGTTAAAAGAAAAAACAGAATTGATTATATAGGTTTCTTGCATTTTTTAGTTTAAGCAATTGTTGCTATTTAAAAAAACAGAATTTGGACATGTGATATGTGGACATGTGATTTGGACATGTCATATTTGGAATTTGGACATGTCATATTTGGACATGTGATGTTTTGGACATGTCATATTTGGAAAATGATGATTATGTGCAGGGTAAATGATCCGAGTGGCCTATGTTTCGCCGGAATGTTGATTCATTTCCGTTCCGGTGAATTTGAGGCGCTCGATATGTCCACTTTTTAGCAAAGGTCATGCCAAAAATTTCCGTGAATTTCAGCATGACTTGTGCTACAAACTAGGACATATCGAGTGCCCGGGATTTGCCGCAATGGAAATGAATCAACATTCCTGCAAAACATTGAACCAATCCTACCTAATAAGAAAGCGGTAGAGGCCATATACGGCGATCTCAGGAGAATTCATGACGATGTGCTGCGAAGAGAGAAAATCCTGATCGCCTCACAAAATCTAGGATACCCGCTCTACGTGGTTAACGTGCCGCATCAAAGGTTGTACGTCGACACATTCCCTGCGGAAAAGTTCTTCCTTCGATTTGATTACATCTTCGACATGTTTCACTTGAAAAGGCAGGATTTTACGTTTGTCCGCCTTTTTGCCTTGTACATGAACTACATCATCAGGATTGAGCAGATAACTTATATCTGTGTCGCTGACCCGTACTTCATGCACGAGAGCTTCTTGGCAGTCTGCAAAAAGCACCGTGAATACGCGAGTAACTACATCGCCGATTTCATGGTCGGCAATAAGGACAAGGAGACGATTCTCGTGCCTTATCATCCCATGTAAGTCATCCGCGCGGATATCCTTCCTTCGATTGCAATCATTTCATTTGCACGCGTGGAGGCTAATTTGAGGTGTACTTATTTTGCGCAGCGACGGGCGCGCCGTCCTCATCATCCTTTACCCCCGAGTCTCCCACGCTCTTTACTTGGACTCGTCAAAGAACATGAAGAAAAAGGATTACACCCACATCAAGTCTGTTCTCGACAGTGCTATCTTTACGTACGGCGTACGGGGTGGAGAGATCACGGTCAGGAAGACAAGGAACCGCGCGCCCTGCTTCGGCCATAAGACTGACTTCTGGTGCATCCAGCAACCGAGTGGTACTATCAGTGATGGATTCTATGTCCTCCACCACATGCAGGAGTTCAGACGGGATCAGCAGAATCTTCGCATGTCACCTAGATCCGGCGATGCCCATATTCTATAATGGGCAAAGAACCTAGGAGATATCCCGGATCATCGACTCCGAGCTGAGTTCTATTCTATCACATCCAGCGTGAACTTGCCCAAATCATAATGAAGGAGGTCCTCGAAAAAACAGGGATGTTCTACGAAGAAGGGCAAATGTCGCGGGAAGACGTACGAACACGCGTAGCCGCTCAGCGTCTCGACCTGAAGCCTTTCACTGTGCTCAGGGACTATCTCCCTGACTTGCATGGATGGCACGACATGTTGGAGTGATTGACGATATATGACAATGTGTCCGTTTAGTCCATACTTTCTCTATGACGAAACTTTGAGTTATGCACGACGAAACTTTATTTGTGATGTAATTAAACCGTCCTCCTCAACTAGCGAAGATCACTCTAGTTAGGGCATTTTGGGTACGATGAACTTTGTATGCTTATGATATGTTGCTTCTATTTTTGCCAAGTCTGTCTCTTTCGGTTGCTCAACTATATATGTTGCATATCATCAACTCATGTGACAATGCAGGTGAATAGATCATCGATGGCGAAGAAGTGCTACGGCAAGAGTATACGACGAGTGGCCAGCCAGTAGTTAGTTTAGGTTCACGCTAGTGCGAGAGAGGGATACAAACCGACGCCTCAAGAAGTACTACATTATGTACGATGAGACATGGCATGTAACTTGTATAGCTATATCGTGATTATGATGTGACGACATGATTTGTGTTGGATGATATGATGAGACTATTATGTGTATGATATGATGAGCATATTGCATGTTAAAGATATGATTAGAATACTGTATGACACCTATACAGAAACATCGCAAATACGTAGCAAAAAAAAAGATATGAGAAAATATAGTAGTATCGCTCTTTAGCGCTGGACAGGAAAAACGCTGCTGCTAAAGGACTTAGCAGTAGCGCTGGTATGGAAAGCGCTACTGCTAAAGGACTTAGCAGCAGCGCTGGTATAGAAAGCGCTACTGCTAATCAGGTATAGCAGTACACGCGCTACTGCTAAACGTTAGCTGTAGCGCCGTATCAGTAGCGCAAGTGCCCGCGCTACTGATACACCAAATACCCGCGCTACTGCTAAACGTTAGCTGTAGCGCCGTATCAGTAGCGCAAGTGCCCGCGCTACTGATACACCAAATACCCGCGCTACTGCTAGGGTTTTCCCTAGTAGTGTTGTGATTGGATCTTAGGTAGATGATGTTAGGGATTGTAAAGGATGTTATATTGTATATATGTAGTAGCGTCGGATAGATATACGAAAACTTGTTGTTCGACCAAGCACGGAGAAAGATATGTCACTTCTCTCTATATATGTTCAGCATGACGATCTTGTGTAATTAATGGTTTCCTTCATTTTCTTATTAGCTAGCGTCGAGTTCTCTCTATATGTATAGTAGCTAGCGTCGACCAAGCACGGAGAAAGAGAGGAAACTTCTCTCTATTAGCTAGCTAACACAATATGAAACCCCTAAATTAACCCTCCAAAACCCCCCCAACCCCCCCCCCCCTTCAAAAAAAACCCCCAGCTCCTGCCAGATGCTGATGCGTGGATGCCCTTTGGTCCCGGTTGGTGTGACCAACCGGGACTAAAGGTCCTCCTGCCCGGGCTCCCCGCAGCGGCCACGTGGAGCCCCTTCTGTCCCGGTTGGTAAGCGAACTGGGACTAAAGGTTTTGGGCTTTAGTCCCGACCCTTTAGTCCCGGTTCCAGAACCGGGGCTAATGGGCCTCTGGAACCGGGACAAATGGGCCATTTTCTACTAGTGTGGTAAAAACATAGATTAGGTAGTGATAGATTGGAGAGATATATATCTCAAGAACACAAAATAAAAAGAGCAAATAAAAAGTGCAGCAATATATTTTTGGGTTTTTGGAATAATAGATCTGAAAACAAAAGCGGCAAAAAGATAGATCGGAAAGCAATATGTTGGAAAAGTAGACCCGGGGACCGTAGGTTTCACTAGTGGCTTCTCTCATGAATATAGCGCACGGTTGGTGAACAAATTACTGTTGGGCAATTGATAGAATATCAAATAATCATGACGATATCCAAGGCGATGATCATTATATAGGCATCACGTCCAAGATTAGTAGACCGACTCCTGCCTGCATCTACTATTATTACTCCACACATCAACAGCTATCCAGCATGCATCTAGTGTATTAAGTTCATGGAAAAATGGAGTAATGCAATAAGAATGATGACATGATGTAGACAAGATATATTCATGTAGGAATAGACCCCATCTTGTTATCCTTAATAGCAACGATACACTCGTGCGTCGCTTCCCCTTCTGTCACTGGGAGAGGACACCGCAAGATCGAACCCATCACAAAGCACCTCTTCCAATGGCAAGAAAAATCGATCTAGTTGGCCTAACTAAACCAAAGATTCGAAGAAGAAATATGAGGCTATAAGTAATCATGCATATAAGTGATCAAAGAAGACCCAAATAATATTCATGGATAGAAACTGATCATGAACTCAAAATTCATCGGATCCCAACAAACACACCGCAAAAGTTTACATCAAATAGATCTCCAAGAGACCATTGTATTGAGAATCAAAAGAGAGAGAGGAAGCCATCTAGCTACTGCCTACGGACCCGTAGGTCTACGGTGGACTACTCACGCATCATTGGAGAGGCACCAATGAGGACGATGAACCCCTCCGTGATGGTGTTAGATTGGATCTCGAGGTTCTGGAACTTGCGGCGGCTGGATGTGTTTTTCATCGACTCCTCTAGGGTTTCTGGAATATTTGGGAATTTATAGGCATCAGAGGCGGTGGAGAGGGCTCCCGAGGAGGGCACAACCCATCAGGGCGCGCCTAGGGCCTCTACCGCGCCCTGGTGGGTTGTGGTCTCCACGGTCCACCTCTCTGGCACTTCTTTGGCCCACTGGATGTCTTCTGGTCCCAAAAAATCTCCAAAAACACTACTAGAAAAATGGCTATAGCTAATATCACTATTAGTGGCGCACTAGAGAGGTGGTGCGCCACTGCTATATAGCAGTGGCGCACCAGAAACAGGTGCGCCATTGTTTTTTTTTCTAGTGGCGCACCTAAAGTCCAATGCGCCATTGCTATTTTTTTTCTGAGTCCACCCCCCTACCCAGGCTTACCAGTGGCGTACATTTGCCAGGTGCGCCACTGCTATTTTAGGTAGCAGTGGCGCACCTGGCAAAGGTGCGCCACTAATAAGCCTGTGTGTGTGGGGGAAATTTGGGCACACCACTTAGCAATGGCGCACCTGTTTCTGGTGCGCCACTGCTAAGTGGTGTGCCCAAATTTCCCACACACACAGACAACACCCCCCCCCCCTGTGGATCGCCTTTTCAACTTTGAAAAAAATAAAAGAAAATGATAAAAAATTCAAAAAAATAGATGCCCATGTGTTATGTGTTCTAGTTGTTAGGAAAATTAACAAACATGAATTTTGAATTTTTTTGCAAAAGGCCGCCGTGTTTCGGTAAAATGGCCGTAACTTTTGCATACGACCTCCGATGAAAAAGTTTTTTATATGAAAAATCATCTACTCGAAAAGTTACATCCGAATTCAAAGGGCTAAGCCCGTTATCGATTTTCTAGAATCCTCAAAAACCTAACAGAAAAAAAGTTACGATGCTTTTAATATCTGGAGGCAAAAAAAATCGAAAAAAAGTTAGTACCATTTAAGAACCTACTAGTGGCGCACCGTGTGGGTGGTGCGCCACTAGTATTTTCCCACCTTCAAAATTCAAAAAAATAAAAAAAAAATAAAAAATAAAAAAGGGCTAGCAATGGCGCACCAGTGCATGATGCGCCACTACTATTTTCCCGCCTTCAAAATTCAAAAAAATAAATAAAATAAAAAAAGGGTTAGCAATGGCGCACCAGTGCATGGTGCGCCACTACTATTTTCCCGCCTTCAAAATTCAAAAAAAATAAAAAATAAAAATAAAAAGGGTTAGCAATGGCGCACCAGTACAAGGTGCGCCACTGCTAAGCCATATATAAACCCGGTCGGCCTCCTTCTCCTCCTTACCTCTTCATTCTTCTCCTCCTCTCCTCCTCTCCTCCTCTCCTCCACTCCATCTCCTCCTCTCCTCCACCATACTCCCCTCCTCTCCGGCGACCTCCTCACGGTCCTCTACGGCGACCTCCTCCACCTCCTCTCCGGGGACCTAGGTGACCTCCTCCTCCTCCTCTCCGGCGACCTAGGTGACCTCCTCCTCCTCCTCTCCGGCGACCTAGGCGACCTCCTCTCCGGTCCTCTCCGGCGACCTCCTCCTCCTCCTCTCCGACGACCTAGGCGAGCTCCTCTCCGGCGAACTCCTCCTCCTCCCTCCTTTCCTCCTCATGGTCTCTCCTCCCTCCTCTCCGGCGACCTCCTCTCCGGCCACATGTGGAGCTCCCCGGCACAAAGAACGTACCAGGACGAAATTTGAAAAAAAATCACAAAAAAAAATCGTGCCAGATCCAGATCCAGAATTCAAAAAAAAGTTAGCAATGGCGCACCACTGGTGCGCCACTACTATTTTCCCGCCTTCAAATTTCAAAAAAATTCAAAAAAATTCAACAAAAAATAAGTTACCAGTGGCGCACCTGTAGCAATAGTAATGGCGCACCACATGGTGCGCCACTAGTATTTGGATTACTAATGGCGCACCAGAGGTGCGCCATTACTATTTGTTATTAGTGGCGTGTTAATAGTGGCGCACCTATAGTGCGCCATTAATAGCAAAAATAGGTGCGCCACTAATAGCCTTTTTCCTAGTAGTGAAAGTTTCGTCGCGATTGGACTCCGTTTGGTACTGATATTCTGCGAAGTAAAAAACAAGCAAAAACAGCAACTGTCACTTTGGCACTATGTCAATAGGTTAGTCCCAAAAATGATATAAAGTTTATATAAAGTGATTGTAAAACATCCAAGAATGATAATATAACAGCATGGAACAAGCAAAAATTATAGATACGTTGGAGACGTATCAGCATCCCCAAGCTTAATTCCTACTCGTCCTCGAGTAGGTAAATGATAAAAACAGAATTTTTAATGTGGAATGCTGCCTAACATGTTCATCACATATTCTTTTCTTTTGTGGCATGGACATTTGGACTTTTAGATGGTTCAAAGCAATAGTCTAGTTTTAACATAATGACTTCAGTACTTAAGCATGCCAACAAGCAACCATGTCTTTCAAAATATCAACACTAAAGAAAGTTATCCCTAGCCCATCATGCTCAATCATTGATCCATTCATGAAACACACTCAAATATTAGCTACACCCAATGCTCAAGTACGATCATAGTGCCCCCTAGTTGGTGCTTTATAAGAGAAGATGGAGACTCAAAGTAAAAAATAAAAGTTGCATAAAGTAAATAGATAGGCCCTTCGCAGAGGGAAGTAGGGATTTGTAGAGGTGCCAGAGCTCAAAGTTTAAATTGAGAGAGAAAAATATTTTGAGTGGCATGCCTTTCCTGTCAACGAAAACGACAAAGTAGTTCACAATACTTTCCATGCTAGATACATCATAGGCGGTTCCCAAACAGAAAATAAAGTTTATTCCTTTTTCCACCATTCTTTCACATTCCATGGCTAGCCATATCCACGGTTGCCTTCCATAACAACACTTTCCAAGGAATTTCTTATTTGACAACATAAACTAATTTTTTTTCTTTTTCATTTCGGGAATGGGCATCCCTATTACCGCCGTACTCTCGTGCAATGACAAGTGAATAAACACTCATCTGGAGAATAACACATCTAGCATGGAAAAATATTGGACACCCCCTACCGTTTCATGAGCGGTACGAGCACACAAAAGAGAAAATATATTTTGAAAAGTAGAGGTGGCACATACAAATTTGCTTAGAACGGCAAGGAAATACCACATATATGTAGGTATGGTGGACTCATAAAGCAAAAATGGGTTTAAGGATTTTGGATGCACAAGTAGGATTTCTACTTAGTACAAGTGGAGGCTAGCAAATTGATTGAGAAGCAACCAACCAATAAACGAAAATTCACATAAGCGAGCATTGAGCATAACTAACACCGAATAATGCACCATAAGTAGGATGTAATTTCATTTCATAACTATTGACTTTCGTACTTGCATAGGGAATCACAAACCTTAACACCAATATTCCTACTAAAGCATAATTACTCACTAAAATGACTCACATATTACTATCATCATGTCTCAAAACTATTACAAGGAATCAAGTTTATTTTGTCCAATGATCTTCATGAAATTTTTTATTATATCCTCCTTGGATATCTATCACTTTGGGACTAGTTTCATATATTGCCATTGCTTTTGACAAGCTCAAACAAATTTAAGTGAAGCACATGAGCATAGAGATTTCATCTCTCAAAATAGTATAAGTGAAGCATGAGAGTATTTCTTCAAAATTTAATAACTCTCAAATTAATCTAAGTGAAGCATGAGAGTATTTCTTCACAAGTTTCCAAGCACACCGTGCTCAAAAAGATATAAGTGAAGCACTAGAGTAATTCTATAGCTCAAAAAGTTAAATGAAGCATATAAAGCAATTCTAACAAATCATAGCATAATTTGAGCTCTCTCAAATGGGTGTGTTCAGCAAGGATACAAGTGACAAACTAACAAGCAAAGCAAGCAAACACTCAAATGATACAAGACGCTCCAAGCAAAACTCATGATATGTGACGAATAAAAATATAGCTCCAAGTAAAATACCGATGGTCGTTAGTAGAAAGAGGGGATGCCACTCGGGGCATCCCCAAGCTTAGTTGCTTGTTTCTCTTTGGATATATCTTCGGGGTGCTGTAGCATCCCCAAGCTAAGGCTCTTTTCACTCCTTATTCCTTCATCCATCGTGATCTCACCCAAAACTTGAAAACTTCAATCACACAAAACTCAACAAAATCTTCGTGAGATCCGTTAGTATAATAAAGCAAATCACTACTTTAGGTACTGTTGCAAACCCATTCAAATTTTATTATTGCATTATACCTACTATATTTTAACTTCACCATGGCTCATACCCTTCAATACAACCCATAGATTCATCAAAACAAGCACACAATTGTGACGAAAAAATGGCTTATAGTGATGAAATCTGTCATCACGAAAAGTGGTATTCGTTGTAGTGACACGCTGATGACCGACACCTGCATTGTTGGGTTACGTATGCATGTCCCTATACGGATGTGCCACTTGGGTTCTATGACTAGTCATGTCGACCCAGGTTCTTTGACGTATGATTGCTAGCAACATGTTCATATCCGTGAGCCAAAAGACGCAAACGATCCCAGCCAAGGTAAGGTGGCAGCCATGAGGATTACCGTGTGTGAGGCCGCAAAGTGCTGTGATATGTTACAGACTGGATTCATATGACTTAGGATCGGGGTCCCGACAGCGTTGGTATCAGAGCCAGGCTGGCTATAGGATTACCAAGCCAAACTGGTCGAAGTTGATTCTAGAAATGCTTTAGTTATGTAAGGGAATTGATTGCGTAAGGGAACGTAAGGCTCTTTTTTTTACTTCTCTTCTCGAGTCATTCTATTCTGAGTCACCCTCATCTTTTCTGTGGGGTTAAGAACTACGCTTCTTATCTATCTCTCAGGATCACGAGTTACTACTCCGTAGGCTTGTAGGAAAAATGGTTTGAGAGTCAACTCCAGTTTTCAAGTATTTTTCCTGTGTGACAATCACTTGACTATGGAACCTTGAAACTAGAAAGTTGAGTGGTTATGCAATCCAATCTTTTGTAGGATGTCTCAAAATATATTTTTTAAGCATTTACAACCGTTATGCTGTCCAATTTCTGCTAGGAGCTCTAATGCATTTGCATTATTTTCTGTTTCAGATGCCTAACCGTCCTCCCCATCAGGTTGTCCGTTTGACGAGGTGCATTGATGTACCTGGTCACACGGCTATATTGGTCAGAGTCATGATGGATATCATTTACCGCTGGTACCCCGAGTACACAGTGGAGGAGCAGTACCGCGACTTCAATCAGAGTCAGTACCTTTGTACTGTTAGGATATATCCATTGTACCCTAGAGCTGCAGAGCCGCTCCATTGGCCGTATGGACTAGGAGTTACTGACGTGGCTTGAGACTGCGTCGGTATTTCCCCAAAGAGGAAGGGATGATGCAGCACAGCGACGGTAAGTATATCCCTCAGTTATGAAACCAAGGTTATCGAACCTAGGAGGAGGACCACACAACGCCATGTAAACGGTATCTGCACACAAAGAACAAATACTTGCAACCCGACGCGTAAGAGAGGTTGTCAATCTCTCAACGGTAAAAAGATAGATTAGGTCTAGTAGATTGGATAAATAGATCGCACAAGAACACAAAATAAAAGAAGCAAAAAAAAAGTGCAGCAAGGTAATTTTGGGTTTTTGGAATAACAGATCTAAAAACAAAAGCGGCAAAAGATAGATCGAAAAGCAATATGCTGGAAAAGTACACCCAGGGGCCGTAGGTTTCACTAGTGGCTTCTCTCATGAGTATAGCACTCGGTGGGTAAACAAATTACTGTTGGGCAATTGATAGAAGATCACATAATCATGACGATATCCAAGGCGATGATCATTATATAGGCATCACGTCCAAGATTAGTAGACCGAAATGCTTCTGCATCTACTACTATTACTCCACACATCCACCGCTATCCAGCATGCATCTAGTTAATTAAGTTCATGGGGAAACGGAGTAATGCAATAAAAACGATGACATGATGTAGACAAGATATATTCATGTAGGAATAGACCCCAACTAGTTATCCTTAATAGCAACGATACATGCGTGCCTCGCTGCCCCTTCTATCACTGGGAGAGGACACCGCATGATCGAACCCATCACAAAGCACCCCTTTCCATGGCAAGATAAATCGATCTAGTTGGCCTAACTAAACCAAAGATTTGAAGAAGAAATATGAGGCTATAAGTAATCATGCATATAAGAGATCAAAATAAGACTCAAATAATATTGATGAATAGAAACTGATCATGAACTCAAAATTCATCGGATCCCAACAAACACCGCAAAAAGTCATTACATCAAATAGATCTCCAAGAGACCATTGTATTGAGAATCAAAAGAGAGAGAGAAAGCCATCTAGCTACTGCCTACAGACCCGTAGGTCTATGGTGGACTACTCACGCATCATCGAAGAGGCACCAATGAGGATGATGAACCCCTCTGCGATGGTGTTAGATTGGATCTCGTGGTTCTGGAACTTGCGGCGGCTGGAAGTTTTTTTCGTTGACTCCTCTAGGGTTTCTGGAATATTTGGGTATTTATAGAGCGTAGAGGCGGTGGAGGGGAGTCCCGAGGCCACCACAACCCACCAGGGCGCGCCGGGGGCCTCTGGCGCACCCTGGTGTCTTCTGGCCCCCCTAGGCCTCCTCCCGGGTGCTTCTTTGGCTCACTGGCTTTCTTCTGGTCCAAAAAAATCTGTAAAAAGTTTCATCGCGATTGGACTCCGTTTGGTACTGATATTCTGCGAAGTAAAAAACAAGCAAAAAAATAGCAACTGACACTTGGTACTATGTCAATAGGTTAGTCCCAAAAAATGATATAAAGTTCCTATAAAATGATTATAAAACATCCAAGAATGATAATATAACAGCATGGAAAAATCAAAAATAATAGATACGTTGGAGACGTATCAGCATCCCCAAGCTTAATTCCTACTCGTCCTCGAGTAGGTAAATGATAAAAACAGAATTTTTCTTGTGGAATGCTGCCTAACATGTTCATCACATATTCTTTTTTTGTAGCATGGACATTTGGACTTTTTAGATGGTTCAAAGCAATAGTCTAGTTTTGACATAAAGACTTTAATACTCAAGCATAACAACAAGCAACCATGTCTTTCAAAAATCAACACTAAAGAAAGTTATCCTTAGCCCATCATGCTCAATCATTGATCCATTCATGAAACACAATCAAATATTAGGCACACCCAATGCACAAGTATGATCATAGTGCCCCCTAGTTGGTGCTTTATAACAGAAGATGGAGACTCAAATTGAAAATAAAAATTGCATAAAGTAAATCGATAGGCCCTTCGCAGAGGGAAGTAGGGATTTGTAGAGGTGCCAGAGCTCAAAGCTTAAATTGAGAGAGAAAAATATTTTTGGTTGCATGCCTTTCCTGTCAACAAAAACGACCGAGTAGTTCTCAATACTTTCCATGCTAGATACATCATAGGCGGTTCCCAAACATAAAATAAAGTTTATTCCTTTTTCCGCCATTCTTTCACAATCCATGGCTAGCCCCATCCACGGTTGCCTTCCATACCAACACTTTCGAAGGAATTTATTATTTGACAACATAAAGTAAATTTCTTTTTCATTTCGGGACTGGGCATCCCAATTACTGTCGTACTCTCGTGCAATGACAAGTGAATAAAAACTCATCTTGAGAATAACACATCTAGCATGGAAAAATATTGGACACCCCCTACTGTTTCATGAGCGGTACGAGCACACAAAAAGGAAATTGATTTTGAAAATTAGAGATGGCACGTACAAATTTGCTTAGAACGGCAAGGAAATACCGCATATAGGTAGGTATGGTGGACTCATAAGGCAAAATTGGTTTTAAGGATTTTGGATGCACAAGTAGTATTTCTACTTAGTACAAGTGGAGGCTAGCAAACAGATTGAGAAGCAACCAACCAAGAAACAAAAATTCACATAAACGGGCATTGAGCATAACTAACACCGAATAATGCACCATAAGTAGGATGTAATTTCATTGCATAACTATTGACTTTCGTGCTTGCATAGGGAATCACAAACCTTAACACCAATATTCTTGCTAAAGCATAATTACTCACCAACATGACTCACATATTACTATCATCATGTCTCAAAACTATTACAAGAAATCAAGTTTAATTTGTCCAATGATCTTCATGAAAGTTTTTATTATATCCCTCTTGAATATCTATCGCTTTGGGACTAGTTTCATATATTGCCATTGCTTTTGACAAGCTCAAATAAATTTAAGTGAAGAACATGAGCATAAAAATTTCTTCTCTCAATATAATAAAGTGAAGCATGAGAGAATTTCTTCAAAATTTTACTAACTCTCAAATTAATCTAAGTGAAGCATGAGAGTATTTCTTCAAAAATTTAAAGCACACCGTACTCAAAAAGATATAAGTGAAGCACTAGAGCAATTCCATAGCTCGAAAAAATTTAAGTGAAGCATATAGAGCAATTCTAACAAATCATAGCATAATTTTGGCTCCCTCAAATAGGTGTGTCCAGCAAGGATACTTGTCACAAACTAAAAAGCAAATCAAGCAAAGACTCAAATAATACAAGACGCTCCAAGAAAAACTCATGATATGTGACGAATAAAAATATAGCTCCAAGTAAAATACCGATGGTTGTTAGAAGAAAGAGGCAATGCCACTCGGGGCATCCCCAAGCTTAGTTGCTTGTTTCTCCTTGGATATTATCTTGGGGGTTCTGTAGCATCCCCAAGCTTAGGATCTTTTCACTCCTTATTCCTTCATCCATCGTGATCTCACCGAAAACTTGAAAACTTCAATCACACAAAACTCAACAAATACTTCGTGAGATCCGTTAGTATAATAAAGCAAATCACCACTCTAATTACTGTTCAAAACCCATTCATATTTTATTGTTTCATTATATCTACTGTATTCTAACTTTACCATGGCTTATACCCTTCAATACAAACCATAGATTCATCAAAACAAGCACACAATGCAACGAAAACAGAATCTGTCGAAAACATAACAGTCTGTAGTAATCTGTACTCTAACCATACTTTTGTAGCTCTAAAAATTCTGAAACATTTGAACAATGTAAAGAATTTGTATAGCAATACTGTGTTAAAATTTCAGATCATTATCACATCCCAGTAAAAACTGAAAATTCCTGCACTGGAGTCAAAGTTTCTGTTTCAGATTCAGCATTGTTTCTACCCATCTTGTGAATCATCCTAAAGGCTTTACTTGGCATAAACACTAATTAAAACATAAAAAACACAATCACAACAGTAGCATAATTGTGTCAACACTCAAGAACAGAAAGAAAAAGGTAAAAATAAATTAATTCATTGGGTTGCCTCCCAACAAGCGCTATCGTTTTACGCCCCTAGCTAGGCATAACGCATAGATTCAAGTATTGTCATCTTTAGTTTTCAACTCCTCAATCACACAACTAGATTTCTTCAAGAATTTAGCATGCACACTTTCAATGATAATACTTCTAGGAATAAGACCAAAAAAATCATTCTTGTAAGTAGGGTCTTTTACTATTTCAACAAAGTTGGGATGAACACTAATCATTTTAAGATCTCCCTTGTGGCTATTAGATGTAGCACCTTTGTTCTTAGTGACTTGTCTAGTCTTGCAAATTTTTACGGGAGTTTTTTCAATAGTATTAACAGAAGAAAAGGCTGAGCTCAAGTTACTAAAAATTTCTTCCAACTTATCAATCCGGGAGGGACTTTCTTCTATTCTTTCATTAACTATGGTTTCCTTTTCCTTCAATAATTTAAAGGCATCCCCCGCTTTTGACCCAATTTTATTAGCAAGATTATGCATTTTCTTATCCAAATTTTCAAGATGTTCTTTAGTAATCATCTTCTTTTCATTAGCATCTAGCCTTTCCATAACATGTTCAAGAGTTAAGGTTGTTTCATTAATCATGAGAGATGGTGAACCCACCAGATTTCCCATAGCATTAAAAGCGTCCAAAGATGGACACATCAAGAAATTCCCACCGGTAATTGTATCAAGGACGAATCTATACCAAGTGGTGATGCCCACATAAAAACTGCGAAGAAGAAGAACGATAGATTGCTTATGAATAGATCTATTATGAGCATTGCAAATCCTATACCAAGCATCTTTTAGGTTCTCCCCTCCCCTTTGCTTAAAATTAAGAACTTCATTCTCGGGAGTACACGCAATAGAGGAAGAACTAGCCATAACAACAAGGTAGGCAAACAAGAGATCTGACGAGAAAAAGGGCAAAAGAAAAAGAGGGCGAATAAAACGGCAAATTTGTGAAGTGGGGGAGAGGAAAACGAGAGGCAAATGGAAAATAATGTAAATTGCAGGGAGATGAGATTTCTGATTAGGAACCTGATAGATGTTGATGATGTCTCCCCGGCGCCAAAGATTGGCAAGTTGAAGAGAGACTACTTTTGCACCTCCTCCCCGGCAACAGCGCCAGAAATTCCTTTTGACGTGGCTTGACACTACGTCGGTATTTCCCCAAAGAGGAAGGGATGATGCAGCACAGCGATGGTAAGTATTTCCCTCAGTTATGAAACCATGGTTATCGAACCTAGGAGGAGGACCACACAACGCTATGTAAACCGTACCTGCACACAAAGAACAAATACTTGCAACCCGACGCGTAAGAGAGGTTGTCAATCTCTCAACGGTAAAAAGATAGATTAGGTGTAGTAGATTGGATAAATAGATCGCACAAGAACAAAAATAAAAGAAGCAAATAAAAAGTGCAGCAATGTATTTTTGGGTATTTGGAATAATAGAACTGAAAACAAAAGCGGCAAAAGATAGATCGGAAAGCAATATGTTGGAAAAGTAGACCCGGGGGCCGTAGGTTTCACTAGTGGCTTCTCT
Organism: Elymus sibiricus; assembly: GCA_039707655.1. Taxonomy (NCBI): domain Eukaryota; kingdom Viridiplantae; phylum Streptophyta; class Magnoliopsida; order Poales; family Poaceae; genus Elymus; species Elymus sibiricus. Next base: position 538,032,490 of record CM077667.1, read on the forward strand.
CATGAGTATAGCACACGGTGGGTAAACAAATTACTGTTGGGCAATTGATAGAAGATCAAATAATCATGACGATATCCAAGGCAATGATCATTATATAGGCATCACGTCCAAGATTATAGTCCGAAACGATTCTGCATCTACTACTATTACTCCACACATCCACCGCTATCCAGCATGCATCTAGTGTACTAAGTTCATGGGGGAAACAGAGTAATGCAATAAGAACGATGACATGATGTAGACAAGATCTATTCATGTAGGAATAGATCCCATCTTGTTATCCTTAATAGCAACGATACATGCGTGCCTCGCTGCCCCTTCTGTCACTGGGAGAGGACACCGCAAGATCGAACCCATCACAAAGCACCTCTTCCCATGGCAAGAAAAATCTCTAGTTGGCCTAACTAAACCAAAGATTCAAAGAAGAAATACGAGGCTATAAGTAATCATGCATATAAGAGATCAAAGAAGATTCAAATAATATTCATGGATAGAAACTGATTATGAACTCAAAATTCATCGGATCCCAACAAACACACCGCAAAAAGTCATTACATCAAATAGATCTCCAAGAGACCATTGTATTTAGAATCAAAAGAGAGAGAAAGCCATCTAGCTACTGCCTATGGACCCGTAGGTCTATGGTGGACTACTCATGCATCATCGGAGAGGCACCAATGAGGATGATGAACCCCTCCGTGATGGTGTTAGATTGGATCTCGCGGTTCTAGAACTTCCGGTGGCTGGAAGTGTTTTTCGTCGACTCCTCTAGGGTTTTTGGAATATTTGGGTATTTATAGAGCTCAGAGGCAGTGGAGGGGAGTCCCGAGGCCACCACAACCCACCAGGGCGCGCTGGGGGCCTCTGGTGTCTTCTGGGCCCCCTGGGCCTCCTCCCGGGTGCTACTTTGGCTCACTGGCTTTGTTTTGGTCCAAAAAGTTTCATCACGATTGGACTCCATTTGGTACTGATATTCTGCGAAGTAAAAAACAAGCAAAAAAACAACAACTGGCACTTGGCACTATGTCAATAGGTTAGTCCCAAAAAATGATATAAAGTTGCTATAAAATGATTGTAATACATCCAAGAATGATAATATAACAGCATGGAACAATCAAAAATTATAGATACGTTGGAGACGTATGAGTTACCATTGATATGACAGTTCAGGAGGCCGCTTATACGATGCTGACCATCATGAGAGCTAACCGTGATCTTCTTCAGAACACGGAGTTCTGCTATGTTCCAGCGTCACTAGGAGGAGAGGAGGGATACCTTAGTGGAGCTTACTATGATTCCTCTCAGGAGTCTCCGAGACTTCAGGTGACTGCACAAATGTTGGAGAACAGGGATCGTGATGCACGTGCCCTTCGCATGGAGCTTTATGCTACACGTGCACGTCATTGGACAACTGTGACGCAGCTTGCACCAATCGTCCAGACTGGATATGGAGATATGGATATGTTGTGCCCGCTTCAGACTCATCTACCAGCTCGTGTAGATTGGCCTGACGTTGGAGGCATTGTTCCCCTTCGTGGACCTCTTCAGCCGCCAGCTAGGGGACCTAGGCCACATCCGTGTCCCAATGGACCCCAGGGATCTCAGGATAGGGTGTTTCCAGACACTCATGTTCAGCTCCTGGTCACGGGGGTAACCTATATGAGATGTTCTATGGAGACGCTTGGGTGCGTGTGTGGTTGTAGTAGTGGTATTGTAGCAGTTGTATATCCACGGTCATGCGCGTCTTGTGGGATATGACTGAGGTGAGTACCGAGTTCCGGAGGTGTAGAGAAATAATGTATAGGAAGCTTGTGATGCCTCCGATGAGTTGTATCATCTTCTTAGTAGTTTTTACTTCAGCTTGGGCTTGTACTGAACTATATCATGGTGTGTATGAATCATTGTGTATATATGGCAGTTTGCTTGTTACCATGATGTTCGGGTGTTTACCCCTGCATTCCATGTTGTCCAGTACATTCCGCATCTCTTATGTTAGAGTTGTTGTCCTTCTTGTCTAAGATATGGGTTTTGTTTTCCCAGGATGGTTTCCACCAGGAACAACCCCGCTCCTGCTTATGAGCAGGGTGAGGGCAGTGGAGCAAGGCAAGAGAACCTGCCTCACATGCCATCTTTGGCGGAAGTGATGCTTGAGGCAGAGAGGAACAAGTAAGAAACCAACCGTTTGCTCGAGCGTATCGAGCAGAACACTGCACGACAGCCGCGCAATGACGCAGTGTCCCTAAATGACTTTGTGAAGCTGTATCCGCCAAAGTTCCACCATTCCATCGATCCTCTCGACGCAGACGATTGGCTATCTAGCATAGCTCGCAAGATACGCTATACCAATGTGGCAGAAGCTGACAACGTGACCTTTGCTACTTATTTCCTTGAGGGCCCCGTCAATCAGAGGTGGGAAAATTATGAAGCCATATGTCCTAACGGCCCAGCAACGACCTGGACTGACTTCAGTAGTGCCTTCCACACTCACCATATTCCAGAAGGTCTTATGGACCGTAAGAGGGAGGAGTTCTGCGCCTTTACTCAGGGCAAGTTAACTGTGAACGCTTATAGCCGCGAGTTTGGAAATATTGCTCACTATGCACCTGAGGAGGTGTCAACTGATGCCAAGAAGCAAGCAAGGTTCCGCAAGGGACTGAGCCGTGATCTACGGCTGCACGAGTGTGCCAGTTTCCAGGCTCTTGTCAACAAAGCCATCAATGCTGAGACTAGACTGCCTGACTACGAGGCAACCAAGAAGCACTCTCGTGACTTCAGCTCCTCATCCAGCTCAGGATCTCATAAGCGTCGGGTGTGGGTTGCAAACACTGCTCTGCCATCGAGGTATACTGCGAGGCCATCTTATGAGGCGCCTCGTCCAACTGAGACCAACCCTCCAGCTAAGACCTATGGTGGTCCTGCTTCCAATGCTGCTCCACGGTCCACTACCGTGATTGGTTACAAGTGTGGAGAGCCAGGGCATTACTCTCGTGAGTGCCCGCAGAACAATGCTAAGTCCGATGTTCGTGGGAAGCCGGGAAAGGCGTTCTATGTGAAGCCAACTCCTACCGCTCGTGGACATGTGAACAACGTCACCCTTGAAGAAGCCCATGATGATCCAGACGTTGTCCTTGGTACGCTCCTTCTCAATTGTCATCCAGCATCTGTTCTTTTTGACACTGGAGCATCTCATTGATTCATTTCTGAAAGTTATGCACAGTTGCATAACATGTCTTTTTGTGATATGCCCACTCCATTAGTAGTTTAGACTCCTGGTTCTAAATGGCAAACTTCTAGAGTGAGCCATGACAATGAGATTCTTGTGGACAGGCAAGTCTTCCTAGCTTCTCTTATAGCCCTTAAGTCTTCGGACATAAATATCATCTCGGGTATGGAGTGGATGGCAGCCCATTACGCCAAGATTGATACTCATACTAGGAATGTTCAGCTTACACATCCATCGGGTCAGATAGTTAATGTCTCAACTCGAGTTGCTAAGCGCCAACTCTATTCCCTCAATGCTAATCCTCTTCCAGAGCTTGAAGATATTCCGGTAGTCCGTGACTTTCCGGATGTCTTTCTAGAAGAACTGCCAGGTATTCAACCTGACAGGGATGTAGAGTTTGTGATAGACCTTGTTCCAGGGACCAATAGCCAGAAGACCCTATAAGATGGCACCCTTAAGGCCTTGAAGAAGGGTTTCATCCGTCCTAGTTCTTCTCCTTGGGCTTGTCCCGTCCTCTTCGTCAAGAAGAAGGATGGAACAGATCGGATGGTTGTATATTATCAACCAGTCAACCTGGTTACCATAAAGAACAAGTATCCGCTCCCCAGGATCAACGACCTGTATGATCAACTCGCTGGATCCTCAGTCTTTTGCAAAATGGATTTGAGGTTGGGATACCATCAAATCAAAATCAAGAACGGGGACATTCCGAAAACGCCCTTTGTTACTCGCTATGGCCAATACGAGTACACCGTCATGTCCTTCGGGTTAACCAATGCCCCAGCCACTTTCTCTCGTTTAATGAATTCAATCTTCATGGAGTACTTGGATAAATTCGTCGTGGTTTACCTCGACGATATACTCATATACTCGAAGATCGAACAAGAGCATGCTGAGCATCTAAGGCTGGTATTGATGAAACTTCGAGAGCACCACCTTTATGCCAAATTCTCCAAATGTGAATTCTGGTTGCCAGAAGTGACCTATCTAGGACACGTAATCTCTGGTATGGGTATTGCTATCAATCCCGAGCGAGTTCAAGCTGTCCTTGATTGGACTCAACCTGAATCGGTCAAGCAAGTTCGGAGTTTCCTTGGCTTAGCGAGCTACTGCCGCCGCTTTGTCGAGAACTTCTCCAAGGTTTCTAAGCCTCTAACTTAACTCCTCAAGAAAGATAAAAAGTTCAAGTGGACCCCACAATGCGAGCACAGTTTTCAGGAACTGAAAAGATGCCTGACTTCTGCTCCCGTATTGGTGCCACCAGATTTCTCTAAGGACTTTGTTATCTATTGCGATGCCTCACGACAAGGATTAGGTTCCATTCTCATTCAAGATCGTCATGTGATTGCATACGCATCTCGATAGTTGCGTCCACATGAGGATAATTATCCAACACATGATCTAGAGCTTGCAACTGTAGTCCATGCACTGAAAACCTGGCGACATTACCTTCTGGGTAATCATTGCGAAATATACACGGATCACCAAAGTCTGTAATATATTTTCACCCAGGCGGATTTGAATCTCAGGCAAAGACGTTGGGTTGAGTTGATTACAGATTACGAACTAGGGATACCCCGGGGAAAGCCAATGTCATGGCTGATGCACTAAGTCGTAAGTCTTATTGTAACAACCTTATGTTACAACAAGGTCAACCGCTTCTCCATGAGGAATTTCGGAAGCTCAATCTTCACATTGTTCCTCAAGGATTCCTTTCCACCTTGGTGGCAAAGCCTACTCTTAGGGATCAAATCATAGCTGGCCAAAAGCGTGATAAGGGTATATCCTGGATCATTCAGAACATCGTTAGCGGGAACACTAACGATTTCTCCAAGGATGATCAGGATGTTGTGTTCTTCAAGAACCGTTTGGTGGTTCCCAAGAACCCACATCTACGGCAGCTGATCCTTAAGGAGGTTTATGATTCTCCTCTCATGATTCATCCTGGTAGTACCAAGATGTATCAGGACCTACGCCAGAGGTTCTGGTGGACTAGGATGAAGAGAGAAATTGTTGAGTTCGTTGCTAACTGCGACGTCTCTTGTCGCGTGAAAGCAGAACACCAAAGGCCTGCTAGAGACCTTCAACCCTTAGCTATTCCTGAATGGAAATGGGACAAAGTTAGTATGGATTTCATCACTGGATTTCCGAGGACCAAGAGAGGGAATAATGCTATCTTCGTGGTCATTGACCGCCTTTCCCAAGTGGCTCATTTCCTTCCTATTCTGGAGAGTATAACTGCTAGCCAGCTAGCGGAGCTATATATTTCTCGGATAGTGTCTCTTCATGCTGTTCCTTTGGAGATTATTAACTCAGACCATGGAAGTATCTTCACTTCCCGATTCTGGGAAAGTTTCCAAAATGCTATGGGTACTCGTCTCTCTTTTAGCACTGCTTTCCATCCGCAGTCAAGAGGTCAAGTAGAACGATTCAATCAAATTCTAGAAGACATGCTCAGATCTTGTGTTATCTCTTTCGGTATGGATTGGGAGAAATGTCTTCCATTTGCCGAATTTGCTTATGACAATAGTTATCAGTCAAGCTTGGGCAAAGCTTCTTTTGAAGTTCTCTAGGGACGAAGGTCTCGAACACCTCTTAACTAGTCAGAAACCGGAGAGAGGCAACTCTTTGGCCCGGATATGATCTAGGATGCAGAGGAGCAAGTTCGCATCATTCGTGAAAAGTTGAAAACAGCCCAATCTTGTCAAAAGAGCCAATATGACCGCCATCATAAGGCTGTGACCTTCGAAGTTGACGAGAAGGCTTACCTTCGGGTTACATCTCTGAAGGGTACCCAACGATTCGGTATCAAGGGCAAGTTGGCTCCTTGTTACATTGGTCCGTTTCGCATTCTTGCCAAACGACGAGAGGTTGCCTACCAATTGAAACTCCCACTGCATCTCTCCAAGGTTCATGATGACTTCCACGTCTCGCAACTCAGGCATTGCTTCTCGGACCTGTCCGCGAAGTGGACCACGAAACGCTTGATCTCCAAGATAACCTCACATATCAAGAGTACCCTGTTCGTATTCTTGATCAAGCTGAGCATACCACTCGACGTCGAAACATCACGTTTCTCAAGGTTCAGTGGTCATACCATTCTGAAAAAGAAGCAACTTGGGAAAGGGAGGACCGTCTTAGACTAGAGTACCCCACGCTCTTCCTGATGACTCCTAAATCTCGGGACGAGATTCTTTTGAGTGGCGGTGAGTTGTCACATCCCTAGTTTTCTTTGCTGCAATGTGCTAGCATGAGTGTTGCATCATGTTTAAATTTTCTTAAACTTGAAATGGGGATTAACAAACCCTAGCACTTCATGGAATAAACCAATTTCAATAATTGTGATTTTCAATGAATCCAAAATGCCCATAAAAATGTTCACCATGTTTGATAAATGTTGGAAACAACAAATGAGGGGTGAACTATATTTTCACAACCATTTTAACAATTTAAGTAAATCAGCAAAGTTTCTGAAAATAACCAATAAAGAACTATAAATATTTTAGTTGTTCCAAAATTTCTGATACTCCTTGTGGGATTTGGAAATGTTCCTCGTATATCCCAGGAATGATTTTAGGATTTTTGTGCTAAGGAATTTTGCCCAAAGTAAATAAAACAAAAAGCAGAAATTAGAAAAGAGAAACAAAAGCAATAAAACGGGAAAGAAGAAACTTACCTGGCTTACCTGGTCGGCCCACCAGCACAGCCCAGCCCACCAAAGCGCTCATGTCGTCTTCCTCGTGCCAGGAGGACGAGCGTGTGGCCAAGGCGCACCGGCACACGCCCAGGCCACCTCCTGCTTGCCGCCGACCGCCTGGAGGCCGATAAGGACGCCGCGAGAGCCTCTCGTGCACGCCTCTCTCTCTCTCTCGCTCTCTCCCTCCCCTCGCTGCCCTCTCTGCTCGCCATGGCCGCCCGCATCCGCAAGCTCACCGCCATCGCCGCGTAGCCACTGTGCCTTCCCCTCGCCTCTGTCTAGCCCACGAGCTCCGACTTGAGCTGATGGTCATCTCCGTCGAGCCACGCGAAGCCAGGAGCCCCGCAGCGACCTCGCCGACCCGTCTTCAACCTTCGGCCGCCAGAGATCGCCACCGCCGTCCGACCGCACCAGGCTGCCATCAAGCCCGCTGAGTTGCTCGTCGTGATCGCCGTGAGCTCCTGCCACGATTCCCTCTTCCCCCGTGCTCGTTTGCGTAGCATAGCCGTCGATTCGACGAAGGCCGAAAGCATCTCGTTGCCGGCCATGTCGTTGCCGTCGTTAGGGCTAACAAGGCTCGTGCCTGAGCACGTAGACGTGCTCAGGAGGTTCTCAGGGAGCTTCTGCAGCTTCCAACTCCTCTAACGCGGCAGCCGCAAGGCTCAATGCCGGTGAGGATTCCGGCCACCTTAGCACCACCCCTATGCACCATTCGATGGGCGGGAACGCCAGCTGCACGTAGATGCCATCCGCCGTTGAAATGTTCGTCGGAGGTGGGTTTCCGACCCCCTCCGCCGATTTTGATGTCGCCGGTGACTCAACGCCGGCGTATTAGGCCTGGTTGACCACGGGTTTGACCCCCTGGGTCACCGACAGGTGGGGCCAAGCTCTGGTTAAGTTTAGGTTAAGCACTAAATTAATTAACTCGATTAATTAGCCTAATGGGCCACTGACTAGTGGGCCCAGCCCTGTTAATTAGTATTAAGGGTTAAACTAAACTCTGTTAGTGACTGTGTCACTAACCAATGGGACCCACTGGTCAAGTTTGACATGAAATGGCCAGCTGACCTGCTGACGTAATGCTGACGCAAGGCTGACACATTAATGGATTTTCTGATAATAAAACAATTCAGGAAATTTCAGAAAAAAGATAAAACTAAGAAAAATCATATAAATTAAACTGTAGGTCAGATGAAAATAATTTATATATGAAAATTGATCATAATAATCCAATGAATCCATCTGTCCTATTTTCATGCATGGTAGAGCAACCTAAATAGGAGAACATGGACATTTTGCTTAAATGCAATATGTTGATTAATTCATGGAGTTTGAATTTGAACCCTAGGTTCAAAGCTACTTCATCTAACATCAATGATAGTTGCATTAGGTCAAATGCATCATAAGGCCTTGTCATAATCATGCATCACAGTGTTGCATTTGATGTGTATTGATTGTTCCTTTGTATTTGTTGCAGTAGGCTCTACTCCGCAAGATACCCGCGAGTATCCAACTGAAGGAGAGTATTCCACCGTTGATCTGCAAGGCAAGCAACCTCATTGATCATATCCGATACAGTCCTACTCCCTCGCTCCTGCTCTCATTTATTGCATTAGGACAATAGGATTCAACTGTTACCTATTGCGGTAGTAGAACCCATTCCTCTGCGTGACCTGTCATTGTCACAGTAAATAGCTGGACCAAGCAACCTAGCATACCTGGTAGATGCTTGAGCCATGATGTGCTTTACGCTGCTATGCATGCTATGCTTAGAGTTGTGTCAGGTCTGATTCATCTGGGTGATGAACTGGAGTGAAACGATGGTGTTCTGATGTGATGAGCTGAGTGATGAACCTGATTTGGTAAAGGTAGCGATGAGAGGCTGTGTAGGAGTACATAGCGGGTTGTCTCATTAGAACCGCTCTTAGGAACTGAGTTTCGTGTTTGTTATCCAAGACTAGTTACTACCACATGCTGGGCCCTGAAATATGACCTCGCTCTACTCATTACCGCCTTGTCCTCTGTCCAGGAGTTGCAACTAGTTTCTGTTGTTTGTAGCTATGCTGGAGGCTGTGCGTAGCGCTGACCTTAGGGGTTGGCTACGACGCGGTAGGCAGTGGCATGGTGTACCAAGTGGCACCCGAACGGTGGGCTTGGGAACCCTGCGCACATCGTTGGAGGCCGTAGCGGAAACTTCGGCTGGACTTCCGTGCGCGTTCAGTCTCAAATAGGCGATAAACCTGGACTAGGGTCTTGTGTGGTTGACGGTCGTGGCCGACTCCCTCGCTGGGCTTCCGCTTGAAGGTTGCCGAGGTGCCTTTTTACGTGCACTTAGCGATAAGTGGCAAGAGTGTGTGTGAAGCAGTACACCCCTACAGGGTATGAATCACGGTTATGCTTTTAATTTATAAGCACAACAATGCTTCAGGCGGGAGCACAACTATACTTCACGCAAAGTATTACTGTGTTTTTCACGCTTGTAACACAAAAATGAGAAAAATTGAAGAAAAAATAAAAATAACATAGAAAATATAAACCCAAGAGAAAATCGGAGAAAATCGTCCCGATGCGAAAGAAGCATACAATGCACGACATGTGGCAGCGCTGGGACGTGCCACATGGCACGTTGAGTGCTCTCACTCAGGACGAGTGTCCGCTGTGAGGGGTGCCCTCCAATTAGTTGCACCCAACAATCTTAGGTGAGCCAGAATGTAGGCCCATCTTGCATATAGTTTCAATTTGATGCGGCCTAGACTGTAGGCACCAAAGCTATTTTATCGAGAGAGAACTCCTGAACAATGCCTTAAGTAAAAACCAGGCAACTAGTGATCATGCCCTCTCGTGTGGGCCTACCCAATAACGCGAGTTTTATGGCTCGCTCGCTCGATCATCCCTCGCCCTATTTATCGGTTGACCGTCGACTTATTAGAAAAAAGTTCACATAAATTGAATTTTTTTGTGAATTTGGAAAAAAGTTCGTGAAATGAAAAAAAAGTTTGTGAATTTGAAAACAGTTCATGCATTTTGAAAAAAACGTTCGTGATTTTATAATTGTTCACGTATTTAAAAAATTGTTCATAGATTTAAAGAAGTTTTCAGATTTGAGAAAATGCTCATGAATTTGAAAACCGTTTGAAAATTTCATGTATTTAAATAAAAAACACAAATTTTAAAAAGTTTCAAGGGATTGAAAAAGGTTCATGACTTTGAATAAATGTAACGCGTTTCAAAATATTCCACAAAATTCAAAAAAGTTCACACAGCATTTAGAAGCTGGAAATCTGAAAATAAAAATAAAAAAGTAAAATGATGAAAACCGGGCAACAAACACGTAGATAAAACCAGCAGAAAAACCCCCATAAGAGCGGCCCAACGCATGTAGAAGCGTCCCAAAATCAGAGGTTGCATAGGCCAGCCCATGAGAACATATGCGCAGGTGCCTAAGGCAGTAAACGGTGAAAATTTGTGTCTGAGCTAGACTCTGCTGCGCCCGATGAACAGATATTTGAAAGAAAAATAGCAAGAGAAATTTCACAAAATTTTGAAAACTTTATAGATGAAATTTGAGAGTATTCTAGATGTTTGCAAAGTTTAAAGGTGTTTGGACATTTGAGGAGCTCGTGTAAAAAAAAATCCACTCTACATAGTGCACTTTTTGAAAGTTTCTTTGAGAAGCCAAAGTTGTTATTTTTGCCATGAGCTCCTCAAACTTTGAAACACCTTGAAAATTTGCACCTAGAAGATTCTCCCAGCTTTCATGTGTAAAATTTCAGAATTTTATGAATTTTATTTGTATTTTTTCAATAGTACTGTTTGTTGGCGGGTGCATTTGAGCCTTGGTGTAGAAATGTCGCACCTAGTAAACGACACCTTCTGCGCTAAATATGAATTTGCTTGTTGCCTACCGCAAGGCAGAGCTCTGGCTCGCCTCTGGCATGGCGCTACTGGCCCGACCAAGTACTGTAGCCACAAACTTGTATTATTATTCTATGTGGTTCAGGGTCGGCCCTGAGCATGTGCAGCCGGTGCGGTCGCATAGACCCCCCCCCCCCACCCCCAAAGATCAGGGGTCCCAGCCCAGGACGTACTTTGATAATAAATGGATTAGTGATTTTGCCCGTACGACATCAAATTATCCTTCAAGTTAAAGAGAATTACCTCCCAATGCCACCAGTAAGTGGCAAAAAAACATTTTGTTTTTTTCTTTAAGTCACTGGCCGCCGCGTTTGATTCATGCATAACTATCCTGGCATGCATCACAAGCGGATCGTAACCTGTCTGGCTTGAGCCTTGCTTTTCCAATCAGGAGACTTGAGTTTGAGTCTCACTTCTTCTCTTTTTCGGTCTCTTTGAATTTCGGGCGTATAGCAGATAGGCCGCACGGTGTTGCAATTTCGGCCCAGTTTAACCTTTCTCTTTTGGGAAAAGCTAATGCTCTACCGGCTGATTTCACGAGAAGTTTCGCCACCTGCATAGCCGTTGGATCGCCCTTGATCCAGGCGACCTCAAACGTGCTCACACGCCTCCGCTTTTTTCTTTGCCTACCACGTGCCTTTTTGTCGTATCTTACAATAACAACGGTGTTGCAAACCACGTCGGGGAACGACGATGGCAACTTACACAAGTTTTTGCAACATCAGCTATGTTGCACAAAATAATTGCAACAAAATCTCTGTTGCGAAAAAAAATTGCGACAAGAACTTTGTTGCAACAAATATCCTGCAACACAACCGATGTTGCAAGAAACATTCCGCAACACAACCTATGTTACAAAAAAATCTACAGGTATTTCCGCAACATGATCCTTGTTGCAGAAAATATTCTATAACAAATTCTGTTGCAAAAAAAAAATAACAGACATTTTCGCAACATGCTCTCTGTTGCAAAAAAATCTGCAACATAATCTATGTTGCAAAAGACCCGTCAGCCACTTTTTAACACTAGATCTGGTGGCTAGCGCCCCGACTGATCTTTTGAAAAGATCGGCCGGCGGACACGTAGCAGCGCCCTTCTCTTTTTTAGGCAGATTCAAGAACTTTTTGAAATATGCATATCTTCCAAACGCTAACACCAAATTTAACATATTATATACAAAAATCGCTCAGAAAAATGTGTAGATTCCAAATATGATATTATCTTGCATGTTCATCATTTCTAAAGTTATGTTTACGGTGCATCCTTAATTAATACTTTTCTTTATATGGGGTATTTTGAAAAGGTATATTACATATGTTTTCTACAACTTAGTAGGTATTTTTGTTGTCTAATAAATTGGACAATTTTAGTACACTTAAAAAATCATCTCACCTTTATGTTTTTGCACAACACTACTTATCGTGTTGTCTCAAGTACGGCATCGTGAAAGATTTTAAGGGATTTCCTGATGTATTTATTTTTCTCACGTTGCAACGGCACGGGTATGTTTGCTAGTATATGCTAATAGAATCAAGCAGCCTGCTAACTAATATTCAGTCACGCCCACCATCCGGCAACACTCTTAAGACCACCATCCAACAACACTCTTAAGGCAAAAATAAATAAATAAACAACAGGGCCCTTTGAAGACAATTCGAGAAACAAGACGAGCATCACTGGCCTACGTGTGGCGAACGCTCGACTGTGGGACTTTTTTATGATCCTGACGAGCAAGCATTGATCAAGACAAATATTTAGAAAATATTGAGGATATATCGAATATCTAATAAAAATCATTCTCAAGTTTAATTTTTGGTTGGAGAAACAAAAGGAACAATCATGTGCAAAATGAATTTTGTCCTTTTCTCCCTTATCCATTCTCAACTGATAACATGTTGTGGTTTTCTCTTTTATGTTTCCCCAAACCACAAATAAATGTGAATCAAAATTTTGAAGAAACGTCTATTTTTCAGAAATTTCCCGTGATAATTTGGTGCATGCACAATGAATAATTTCAGATCTTCACACAACAGAACTTTTCACTTGACGTGCGGTCATCAAGCTGAGCATACACTATTCATGCTAAGTTTTCATTATTGTCACTATGATATACAACAGTGCATAATTCTAGATGCATTTGGCCCTTCTTTCTTGAATCTTTCCATAGTAAATCTCGTTGCGATCCACTGAAGTGTAGTAATAAATCATGGAGGCAACTGTCCACTGCATGTTGGGTTGCACGGGTACTCGCAGTCAATCTCTTTCACTCTTTTGCTACCTCCACAGTGCCAATCTCCTACAGCATCTGCAATTGTCTGCTCAACAAAATAGTGAGAATCCAAGCAACACCACGGTGAAACACATAACACAGATTCCTCGCAGTTTTTAAATGAGATTTTTTTCCCTACCTTATTTCCAAGCCTCGGGGAGAATGGTGATTTCCAGGAAGTTTCATTGAGCGTTTGGCAGTGAGTGAAGCATGAATCAATGAACAATCCCCATTTCTCTTTATGTTCGACAACCTGCAATGCATCCACCATGGCGTTCCTGAATCCTATCGATGCAGAAGCAGAATATTTACTTGTTTCGACTTTCGAGAAACAAAGAAGGGATGGTTCTGAGTGAGAGAGGAAATATGAATGGATTGACAAGACAAGCTAACCGTTAAGGAATTCCATTTGTGTGGAATTGCAGTTCCGGATATTCTCTCTGCAACTCGACCACGACTTATCAGGAGCCAACAAATCCGGTATGAGAACATATTGCACCTATGGAAAAGAATCATGGATAAATCAATGAGAAGGCAAAGAAGAAGATGAAGAAGAAGAAGATTTCAAAATACCTGAAATGAATCATATGCAGAGTTGAGAATAAACATTGGGCTGCGGATGCTCTTTATAAGCTCGGCCGGGAAGAAACACTAGGGGCAATAGAGTTACCAACGTAATATGATGACATACATAAGTGTGGGAATTAGAACGAATTTGACAAGGGAGAACTACCTCTTTTGGCTTCTTTTTGGCAAGGCAGTCCTTGGGCAACACTTTTCTAAGATTCTGCAATAAGTGTAGCAAAAAAAATATGGGAAAAGAACTCAGTGGCATTTGGTACAAAGTGGCATACATTACAAGAAATTTTGCAATGTTCTCGTGAGTGTCGTCACTGACTAACCACATGAAAAAAAAAACAGAGTTGTAAAAAGCTTGATCTAGTAGTCATGTTTTACAGAAGTACACCAAACATAACATACGCTCATGTTTTAAAGTTTGAAGCATGTCCAACAGCTTACCTGCAGCTGAACAACACCATCAGAGACGGACCAAAAGGTCCTTTCTCCAGATATATCCTTTCTACCAAACAAAAAGCGGTACTTCAGTTCACGTACCATGCTAGTGGATTATATTTAATATCAGGAGTCTTACACGACAAGAAAAAACCCAGCATCGGCAAGGCATTTAACTGAAACCTCCCGAGGAAATTTTGCACTAAAATCATCGCAATGCAGCATCGTGGCTAGACCACCAGCAGAACATCCTGTAAGAAGAGCCTGAAATGTGTAGAAATATAAGTATTTTTTTTTTCATTTGCAGATTTTTCTTGTTCACGTCTAATGTTTCGTCTAGAAAACTATATGAACTCAGAAAATTAGATATGACCTGTGTAGCATTGCCAAGTCCCTTTTCCATGAGTTCATCAATAACCGCTTCATAGATGCGCAATCCTCTGAAGTAAAGTGTACTTCCATCCTACAACATCACCAATAGAACATCATTTCAAGCAACCAAAGTAGCAACATCGTACCATGATTCAGAATAATCACCTGCGCTTGACCTTCTGCATCCCCAGAAAACGATCCCCCGTCGCAGTAGCGCACATACACTTTGTTCCAGTTGTAGAAATCTAATTGGACAATAATATAAATTAGTGCAAGGACATATCAAAGAGGTAAAAATGAGATGAAAGCCTAACTTTATCCAACCAAACAGGAACAGGGGCAGTATAAAATTATGGCCCAGATAGAAGGGAGTGGTTTGTGGAGAGAAGCGTTGATGATTACCAGGATTCAGTTGCTGATCGCTGCCGAGGATCCCGGCAAACAATATCGGCTTCATGCAGTTGGATGAACCGAGACAGAGTTTGGAATTTCTTCGTTCGGAACAATCCTTAAGAGTGCTGCACCAGCCTCCTCCCTGGGTGTTTTTCAGTGGAAAAAAATATAGTTCAATCAACTAATTGCCCTTCCTTGAATCTACTTTATACTCTCTCTGTCCACAAATATAAGATGTTCTAACTTTGTTGTGAATCAAATGTATATAGACACGTTTTAGTATGTTTGTTCACTCACCTATTTCAGTCAGTACGTAGTCCATAGTCCATACTGAAATATCTAAAACATCTTATATTTGTGAACAGAGGGAGTGAATATCAACATCATGTACGAAGGCATAAACAAAAAAATATGGTTAGGCTTAGTTAAGAATATTGTAAGATCACGTCATCATCAGTATGACATTTTTTTGTTTTGCTGGTGGCTAAGGAAAACATAGCAACATAGAGAGAGTAAGAAAATGGGTGGGTGATAGATGGATGATACTACCTACCTGTAGATATACGAGCCAATTGTTTGAGCCGTCGCCGGAGCCTCTCTGCAGGTGGTATCCCGGCGGGGTTCCGTCCAAGCACACTGAAATCAAATTAATCTGAGATGAATGGACCTAAGGGTGGACGGTAGAATCTAATACAGTGTGACGACTGGAAGGCGGCGTACATGCTCCCTTCTCCTGCGCACCGGCAAGGAGGGTCAGCGGGACTGTCTCCGGCGGCGGCGCGCGGAACAGCATAGGAGGGAGAAGGCCGGCGGCGGAAGGCAGCAGCAGGAGCAGGACTGCCGCCGAGAGGCCCCATGCACGGCAATCCCGCGCACGCCGGCGCTGCTCCGTGTCCGGGTGTAGGAGGAGCTGCTCGGCCTGGGCTGTTCCTGGTGCCATGGCCGTCAAGGACAGGAGGGTAATGCTTGGATTACGGCCGCTGCTGCTGCTTCTTATGAAATATTGTTGCACCATTCGTCGTACTCCCCGTCCTCCTTTCCTTTGTAAGTTGGCGCGCTGTTAAACAAATACGCCAAATTTTCTTACATCCAAGATTAGATCAGACAGATGGCAGCATCTACGTCATCCCCATTTACAAAATGTATTGTATTTTCTTCTTTTTTTTCTCCATTTTCCATTCTCAAGTTACGGTGCTCACCGGAACCAGCGACGTTGCCGATTACCGGCCGGTTTGTTGAGTGCATAACAGCATCTCTAACAGACGCGCGCAAGCGCGGCGCGTTAAAAAAAATTACAGCACGCGCAACGGGCATTTTTGCGCCCGAGTGGGCAAGTGCTTCACCAGACTCTGCAAATTTTTAGCGCGCCGGCGTGCCGCTTCAGCAAGCGCTGTAAAATTGAGTGCACGCGTCCAGCCGACGCATAAAACAGCACATACAAGATGAGCTCAAACATCCAAAATATGCAAAGTTCGCACAAACAAGATGACCACAAGCAAGTTCATGACAAACAAGATCACACAAACGAATTAAACATGAACAATCATTCCTCATCTTCTTCCTTGTCGTTGGCCTCTTTCGATTTGTCCGTTTCTTCGTCCGATTCTTCATCCTCTTGTTTGTCCTCTCCTTCATTCGAAAGTCGGACGGTGTTTGCACTATCAACAAAGGTATCATGCGAAGGCATGTGAGGCACACCGGAAGCTCCCATGCCACCCATGCCTCCCGTAGGTGCTCCCATGCCTCCCATGAGAGCTCCAAAGCCTCCCATGGAAGCTCCCATGCCTCCGATGCCACCCATGATAGCTCCAAAGCCTCCCATGGAAGCTCCCATGCCTCCCATGAAAGCTCCCATGCCTCCCATGGGTGCTTCCATGCACATCATTTTTTTTTTTGCATCAAGATTTGATCACGGCAAAGGTTGATGTACTCCTTTTGCCTCTCATCGAAGTTGGATGTGTCCATCAAGAACAAGTACTTCTCCCATTTCAATAATCTTGCTTGCTCCTCCATGGCCAATTTTTTCTCCTCCAACGCCACTTTCCTCTCCTCGGCCACCGACTCTTGGCTCCTTGCCACCCTCCTCTCCTCGTTTGCTTCCTTTCTTGCCTTCACAATAGCCTCCATAGCACTCTTTATGTCTTCATCTCCTCCCTTCTTCTTCTTCTTCTTCTTCTTCTTATATTTTACTAGTTTCTCTCCTTGTGGTCTTTTTGGCTTCGAGTAGGCAACCGAGTTTGGTGTAGGGCTCCTCTTGCCACCATCACTTAATGCCTCATTGTCATCATCATCCAAATCAATAGTTGCATTGTTCTTGTCTTCACGGTTTCTCCATGTCTCTTGATCCTTCAACACCTTGTAGCAATGGGGCAACACAAATGCTCTCCCTTTCTTCACCTTGCCTTTCTTGGTCTTCTTCTCTTCTCCTCTAAACAAGTTTTGTGCAATGTTGAGCTACAAACAAAAGAACAAGTTATCACTAGAGACACAAAAGATGAAGCGTGAACACAAGATGCATGGAAGGAATTGGAAATGGCACTCACCCTATCTCTATCATTAGTGCCACTTGGGTTTATCTTGTCAACCGCCGTCATTGCCGCCGCCCACTTTTGACAATCTTTGTAGATCGTCGACCACCTGGACCGAAGAGATCTTTCGGTGCGCTCAATTCCACTCTTATTGTATGTGTCAAAGAACTCCTTCATCCGAACCCAATATGTATCTCTAGTTTGATCCGTTCCAATGGTGGGATCCATAGACACCTCCAACCATGTGTTGCAAAGCAATTTGTCTTCGTCGACGGTGTAGTTGGAAGCCCTTCCTTTCGGTGCACCGATCAAACCCTCACCCTCATCATCCACTTCATATTCATCTTCATCAACTTCATTGGTTTGAGACCACTTGTTGGAGCCAACACCCATAGTCGACATATATGCGTCATCATTGAAACTACAAAGTAATATGACAAAGGAAAACTAAAATCAATCTACATATGTGCACATTTGTCAACAACAACAAAACAAAAACAAAAATTATACCTTGTGAGCATTTCATCGAGCATTATGTCTGCATCGGCCACCGGCGCAACAAACTGTGAGCTTTCCGGCGCTTCGGGCGGCGGAGGCGCGGCCGGCCTCACTCCCGCCTTCTTCTTTATCACCGCTTTCCTCTTCTTTTGGGACGTTGTCGCCGTCGCGGTCGCGGCGGCCGCCGCGGTTCGTTTGGAGGCGGAGCTCCGTGGCGCGGCCGACGGCGGCGCGACGCCACCCTGCGCACTCGACTGGGGCGGCATGAAGAGACCGCGCGTGAGGTCGCTGTTCGGAACCGCAGCGGCGCCGGCGGAGGTCAAGCCCGCGCTATGGTTTGCGGCGGCGGCGGCGGCGGCGGAGAGGTCGCGCTTGTATGGAGGGGTTAGGGGGATGTCGGAGCGCCCGTCCATGGTTGGAGTTCGCGGGCGGCGGCGCGGGGTGGGGCAAAAGCGGGCGCGGGCGGAGAGTTCAGCGGCGGTTGCTCGCTTCGCACGCGTTTTCTTTCTATTGCGCGCGCGGCAGCGGACGACCGAAAAAAGCAGCGCGCAATGCCGTTCGGTTCCGCGCGCGGAGTGGTTTTTAGCGCGCGTGATTTTTGCACGTTTGCTGGAGCCGCCGATTCGGTCAAGCGCACGCTAAAAAGGCGTTTTTTCAGACGCACGGCTTATTTAGCGTCTCTGTTGGAGATGCTCTAATGTCTAACACACGGTAAAGGATAAGGAAATTGAGTACGAAAAAACCCGCTGGGCAAAAGCCTGACACGCTCGGTAAAGACGTGTTTCGCTGAGTGTTGCCTGCATAGCAGCAAAGACGTGTTGTGTTCACCTTTGCTAAGTTGGCACTCGCGGCAAACATTCCTTTTTTTCTTTTCCTTCTTCTTTCTTTCTTTTGTATTTTTTTTATTTTATGCACTGTTCATTTCTACACTACTTATTTTGCTTTCTTTGCCTCTCTCTCTATTTTATTTTATAGGCATTTAATGAATTTTTAAGCATTCACTAGTGCAGAAAAGCCTAGCTATGACGTGGTCAAAATGGCCTTGCTGGCGTAGACACCCGACGCCAGCAATATGGCGCCACAGTTAAAACATAGTGGTGGCGTTGGATCCTACGCCAGCAGTATGGTAGATGATGCTGGCGTCGAAATTGGCCAACGCCAGCTATACATCTACACTACCTTTCTCGTGTGTTGTTGTCCAACGCCAGCAATTTGTTTTTTTTGGATAATAAAAAAAACTCCTTCGGAAACTACGAGCTTAAACTTCACAAAAGGTACAGATCAAAACATACTCATAAACTTAATAAGAGTTTAAAACTTAGTACTAGTTTAAAACAGACTTCATAACTTAGCTAACTAGTACTCAACAACTAAACATACTCATAAACATCATAGTTTAAAACTACTCAACATCATCAAGGATTAAGTCCAGCTGGCGAAGCTTTTTCCGATTGTTCTCTCCATCTTTTTTGAAGTGATCAACGCCTGTCTGTAGGTTATGCTTTTCTAGCCTGTATTTCTTTTTCTCCATCTTCAAGTTGTCTCTCTTCTCCGTCAACTCATCCCTCAGATCCCTCAGTTCGTTTAACTTAGTTCCGGCAATAGCACCCTCTGCGAGCAGACTATCCCTTTCATTCTTCAGTGCGGCATTGCCTTCTTCGCCTTTTTTGATGCGCCGGTCTAAAGACTCTAATCGCCACTGATTCCAGTTCTGCACGTCGCCCACCGATTCGTTGTTGGCTGATGAATTGTCCATATGCGCTGTAATGAAAGCTCGCCATCTTATAGAATGAAGAATTTAAAAATAACATGCAGAATTTAAAAAGAACATAAGGAACAAAATTATCTATCATGACTTATCTTCTATATCTAAATAGCTAGACCCCACTATTAGGAATTCTCTAGCCACAACTCTTGGAACTAGAACAAAAGGAACAAAATTATCTATCATGACTTATCTTCTATATCTAAATAGCTAGACCCCACTATTAGGAATTATCTAGCCACAACTCTTGGAACTAGAACGTAAGGAACAAAATTATCTATCATGACTTATCTTCTATATCTAAATAGCTAGACCCCACTATTAGGAATTATCTAGCCACAACTCTTGGAACTAGAACATAAGGAACAAAATTATCTAGCCACAACTCTTGGAACTAGAACATAAGGAACTTACCTGTGCTTGAGTCGGGCGGGGAGGGTCGACGCGGCGTCGGGTGGAGACGGGCAGCGTTGGGCGGCGGCGGGGGGGGGGGGGGGGGGGGGGGCTCACGCTCCTCCTCCGACGAAGACGGACAGGGTCGGGCGTGGCGGCGTCGGGTGGAGACGGGCAGTGGCGGGCAGCGTCGGGCGAGGCGGAGACGGGCAGCGACGGCGGGGGGGGGGGGGGGGGGGATCGAGAGGAGGACAGGTGGAGTTGGGGATCGAGAGAGAGTGAGGACGAATAGATCCGGATTTTACCTGTTAAAATCGACTATTGCTGGCGTGGGCCAAATGGGCCTGAATGCGCCACGCCGGTCCTACGAAAATACCGATGGCGTAGGAACTTTAGTCACGCCAACAATAATAGGTGAAAGGCGAGAGCGTTGGGGTCCTCATACAAGTGACGTTCGGCAGAATTTGCACGCCACCACTAAGTCTGTATCAATAACGTACAAATTTAGGCAACGCCAACACTATTTGAAAATATTAGTGATGGCGTCGGCTGAAAATGGCGGGCCACCAACAAGAGTTGTGGCTAGCCATTTCTCTACTAGTGATTTAGTGAATATAATTAAAATGTGTATTTCAAGTTCATTGAGTAGTTGGTAAAATTAGGTTGAAAATTCCTATTTGTACTTTTAGTCTATGTTTACACTTTTTTCAATCAAGAAAAAAAGGAATTTCAATCATTATGGTGTCAAGACTCGACCCCAAACATGGGAGAATATTTGGTACTCCCATCCCTAGGATGCTCCCGCTGCGTCAAACTTGGTAGCACATTTTTAAATGTTCAAAAAATTCTGGAAAAAAAATCCAGAACATTGACACAACATAATTGTATGTTGTCAGAAAAATTCCAAACATTGCTCGAGATACAAAAATGATAAAATTGACATCAATGTGATAATGGGCCAAATCTAAAGCCCAAGTTATGTTGTGTACTATTTACTATTGAATTTGTCATTTATGTTTCTCAAGCTATGTTGCGAATTTTGATCCCAAATTTTGTGACAACATATACTGATGTTGTCTCAATGTGCTGGATTTGTTTTCAGATTTTTTAAACATTTAAAACTGTGCTACCGAGTTTGGAGCACCGGGAGCACCCTAGGGGTTGGGAGTACCGGATATTCTCCCCAAACATGAAGGTCATTATTTTTTTACTCCAACAAAGGCAAAGGAAGTCATAAAAAACATAAAATTTAGCATGCTGTCATTATATCACCTCAATAGTATATGGTTTTGCATAAAATGTGATGCACACTGCTTAGAAACCAGACCATATCCGAGAAATGATCTTGGTTTCAGGATGGAATAAGTCAGATTTGAAGGTGAAGCACACGCTGCTTCACCCATTTGCCCTTTTTTCCTACACTCAATATACACCAATACATGAAACATGTCGGAAATTGGCATTTTCGGTTCTATTTGATTTATTTACGTCAGTAAGTGCATTTTACAGGGATTTAGTGAATATGATTCATATTTAAAGTGCAGGTGAATGATAAAGTTTCCATAAATGGGCTGGAAAGTCCTATTTATATTCTTGAGTCAATGTCCAAACATTATGAAAGGAAATAAAAGGAATTCCAAACATCAAGATGCCAGGAATCGACCCCAACCAGGAAGCTTTTATTTTTTAAATTCCAAAAAAATGCAAACGATGTCTAAAAACATGAAACTTGGCATGATGTCATTATATGACCTAAATAGGATGTGGTAGAAAATTGAGAAGGTCCATAGAAATTGTGAATTACACTACTTAGAAACTAGTCATCTCTGAGAAAGAATCATGGTGTCGAGATGGAGTGATCAGGTTTGAAGACGAAGTGTTTAATCATTTGACCTTGAAACCTTTTCGGCTCTCAAAATACACCATCACATGTTACATGTCAAATTTTAGTATTCTTGGGGTACATTTGCTATACTTAAGCCATTAGGTGCGTTTATAAACATGTAAGGAATATAATTCGAATATGAACTGCAATGGATGAAAAAGTTAGCAAAAATGGGTTGAAAAAAGATATTCGTATTCTTGGGCCTATTTTTTGGACTTATCAAAGAAAAGGAAAAGGAAAAGGAAAAGGAAAAGGAAATTCCCAACATGATTACCTACAAGACTCGACTCTGAAGATGGAGGTCATTCAAAGAATACAAGTGAAGTATCAAAACATGAAACTTGGCATTGTATCATTATACGATCACTAGAACGTGCGGTAAAATAAAAGGTTTCACATAATTTGTGGCATATACTGCTTAGATATCAAATCACCTCTCAGGATAATTTGTGGTTTTGAGAGGGAACGAGTCAGGTTTGAAGGCGATGTGCCGACAATTATCTTTTTATTGTAGATCATGGCAAATTTCCTTCTTTGCGATATGGCAAAAAAAAATACTTTCTAGGACCATGGAAATTTTATTTTATGTATCATGGCAAATAAAGTTTATGGATCTTGAAAATTTTACTGTAAGGACCCTGGAGAGTTTCTTTCATCTTTGCAACATGAAAAATTTTCTTTATACAGGACCATGGAAAATTTAGTCTATGTATAATGACAAATTTAGTTAATGAACCATGGCAAATTCGTGGACCATGGAATATATTGTTTTTGGACCGTGGGCAATTTTTTGAAAAGATGGCAATTTTATATTTACCACGGCAATTTATATATTTTGAACTAATTCAATTTTTTAAAACCATGTCAAAATATGTTTGTACCATATTAGTTTTATTCGTTGGATAATGGAAAATTTTATCATATATTTATTCGAACATTGCAATTTTTTGTTGAACAAACAATGGTAAAGTCCGTTATTTCTACAATTTTGTTGTTGCACAAACCATGGTAAATTCCTTTTTGTACACAAGGGGCCAAAATTATTTGAACATTTCATGTGTAGTTGGCCCGATAATTGCAATGGCAACATCCAGTTGGTTGCACAACTTAACAAATTGGATTGCACTTGCACAACTTGCAATTTTGGGTTGCACAACTTAACAAAATTATTGTACAAAAGAATCAACATCGTTAGTTGATGGTTTCATTCAATAATTTGTAATGGTTTCTTGTTTTGTTTCTTGATATGGGAGAGTGGTTCTAATGCATGGCATTTTGTGAAATTTCTTGAATGGTATGTGTGTATTGTAAACTTTTTTTAAGTGCATCGAACATGCTGGTTGTTCTTGTGTTTTTCTTCTGTGATTGCAGAAACATTGCCATGAAGTAATTCTGTCATTATTTAGGACACAAGATTCTCTAAACTTGTTGTATGTGATTTTCGCATATTTTTTCCTTCCTTTGTTTAGACATGATGTTTTTCTACTAAATCAGGCTATGGACGGTGTCTATGTATCGTAACCATGGCAAGATTTTATGTTTATCTTTTCTTAGGATCAATTCTGCCGCTTTATTACTTAACCAAAGCTAGGAATCTCGTCTGAAATTACATCAAGAATACAGTCTCGAAGAACAGTAAACCAAACCTTATTAAGTTCTTCACCCATACCTACTTTAGCTAACCTATCCACGGCACAATTTGCATATTTACTCACCCTCTTAACCTTTACATTCTGGAAGTTTTTAAGCAGACCTTTATCTCTTCAACGCAAGGCCCTATAGCCGAAAGAGCTCTCTCCATTGGTCCTCGCCACCACTTCAGCATTGTCCAACTCATGGTGCATCTTATGCGTGTTAATCTCCAATGCCACTTCAATAGATCGTTTGCATACTAGTGCCTCCACCATCTCAGGACCAGTTGAGGAACTGAAGAAGTGACAAGCGCCCACCTGAAGCACTCCAGCACGATCACGCAACACTACACCACCTCCGCCCTAGTCCCTATGTTTGGACACCGCACCATCCGAGTTGTCATTCGCCCATCCTTCATCAGGGACTCCAATTTCTACCGCACCTTTGATTTGCTTAATATTTTTGCACTCCCGTGGATGGCCTTCCACTCCTTTACATATCCAGCTATTGAGTTCAGTATCACATGTGGTTCATCTATCCGGCGCCCATCCATTGCCTCGTTTCGAGCTAGCCACAACTAGTAGATCGCCTATACAATGACCAAGCGTTCATCTTCCTTAGCATCCCAAACCACCCCATCAGCTAGCGAGATAGGGCACCCTGGGAATCAGTGTGAGTCAGTGGGATCGCCACCGAAATTCCTTTTTCTGGTCGCATTTTCTTCCCGAACAAAGTTGAATGAGGGCAGCCCTAGAATCGATGGTACATTGTTTCTTCCTTTCTGCACACAACACAAAAAATTCCATCCTTAATGCAACGACAATTCAGTTCAGCTCCGACTGCCAAGCCATTCTTCATGAGCCGCCACATGTGTATTTTTTGTGTGACTATCTATTAGTTCAAAACCGAGATCCCCTCATGTAGTATCCCCACGTCGCCTACCTAGGGCGACACGGGGGGCTTACCGCCGCTGCCACCTCTTGGTTCAGCCTTCCGCCACCCTCCCCTCGCAGCCGTCGGGGTTGGCTACCGGGCAAAGCCATGGCGGTCTTAGGCGGTGGTGGGGCCCTTCTCCCGTTCCTCCCTGCCCCCCCCCCCCCCTTGTGGATCCTGACGTGGCTTGAGACTGCGTCGGTATTTCCCCAAAGAGGAAGGGATGATACAGCAAAGCGACGGTAATTATTTCCCTCAGTTATGAAACCAAGGTTATCGAACCAGTAGGAGGATCACCACCACCCAATAAGCAGCACCTGCACACAAACAACAAATACTTGCAACCCGACGCAAAAGAGAGGTTGTCAATCTCTCTACGGTAATAAGATAGATTAGGTAGTGATAGATAGGAGAGATAGATCTCTCAAGAACACAAAATAAAAAGAGCAAATAAAATATGCAGCAATATGTTTTTGGGTTTTTGGTTTTGTAGATCTGAAAACAAAGATGCAAAAAGATGGATCTGAAAGCAATATGTTGGAAAAGTAGACCCGGGGGCCGTAGGGTTCACTAGTGGCTTCTCTCATGAGTATAGCGCACGGTGGGTGAACAAATTACTGTTGGGCAATTGATAGAAAATCGAATAGTCATGACGATATCCAAGGCGATGATCATTATATAGGCATCACGTCCAAGATAGATAGACCGACTCCTGGCTGCATCTACCTCTATTACTCCACACATCGACCGCTATCCAGCATGCATCTAGTGTATTAAGTTCATGGAAAAACGGAGTAATGCAATAAGAACGATGACATGATGTAGACAAGATCTATTCATGTAGGAATAGACCCCATCTTGTTATCCTTAATAGCAACGATACATGCGTGTCTTGCTGCCCCTTCTGTCACTGGGAAAGAACACCGCAAGATCGAACCCATCACAAAGCACCTCTTCCCATGGCAAGAAAAATCGATCTAGTCGGCCTAACTAAACCAAAGATTCGAAGAAGAAATACGATGCTATAAGCAATCATGCATATAAGAGATCAAAGAAGACTCAAATAATATTCATGAATAGAAACTGATCATGAACTCAAAATTCATCGGATCCCAACAAACACACCGCAAAAGTTTACATCAAATAGATCTCCAAGAGATCATTGTATTGAGAATCATAAGAGAGAGAGAAGAAGCCATCTAGCTACTGCCTACGAACCCGTAGGTCTATGGTGGACTACTCACGCATCATCGGAGAGACACCTATGAGGAAGATGAACCCCTCCGTGATGGTGTTTAGATTGGATCTCGCGGTTCTGGAACTTGCGGCGGCTGGAATTGTGTTTCGTCGACTCCCCTACGGTTTTCCGAATATTTGGGAATTTATAGGCATCAGAGGAAGTGCAGAGGGGCTCCGTGGAGGGCACAACCCATCAGGGCGCGCCGGGGGCCCCCTGGCGTGCCCTGGTGGGTTGTTCTCTCCATAGCCCACCTTCCTAGCTCTTGTTTGGCCCACTGGGTGTCTTCTGGTCCAGAAAAAATCTCCAAAAAGTTTCGTCACGATTGGACTCTGTTTGGTATTGATTTTCTGCGAAGTAAAAAAACAAGCAAAAACAGCAACTGACACTTTGGCACTATGTCAATAGGTTAGTCCCAAAAAATGATATAAAGTTGTTATAAAATGATTGTAAAGCATCCAAGAGTGATAATATAACAGCATGGAACAAGCAAAAATTATAGATACGTTGGAGACGTATCAGCATCCCCAAGCTTAATTCCTACTCGTCCTTAAGTAGGTAAATGATAAAAACAGAATTTTTGATGTGGAATGCTGCCTAACATGTTCATCATATTCTTTTCTTATTTTGTAAAGCATGGACATTTGGACTTGTAATGATTCAAAGCAATAGTCTAGTTTTAACATAATGACTTCAATACTCAAGCATGTCAACAAGCAACCATGTCTTTCAAAATATCAACACTAAAGAAAGTTATCCCTAGCCCATCATGCTCAATCATTGATCCATTCATGAAACACACTCAAATATTAGCTATGCCCAATGCTCAAGTACGATCATAGTGCCCCCTAGTTAGTGCTTATAAGAGAAGATGGAGACTCAAAGCAAAAATAAAAATTGCATAAAGTAAATAGATAGACCCTTCGCAAAGGGAAGTAGGGATTTGTAGAGGTGCCAGAGCTCGAAGTTTTAAATTGAGAGAGAAAAATATTTTGGGTGGCATGCTTTTCCTGTCAACGAAAACGACAAAGTAGTTCACAATACTTTCCATGCTAGATATATCATAGGCGGTTCCCAAACAGAAAATAAAGTTTATTCCTTTTTCCATCAAACTTTCACTTTCCATGGCAGGCTGTATCCACGGTTGCCTTCCATACCAACACTTTCCAAGGAATTTATTATTTAACAACATAAAGTAAATATTTTTTTCTTTTTCATTTCGGGAATGGGCATCCCTATTACCGCCACACTCTCGTGCAATAACAAGTGAATAAACACTCATCTTGAGAATAACACATCTAGCATGGAAAAATATTGGACACCCCCCACCGTTTCATGAGCGGTACCAGCACACAAAAGAGAAAATTTATTTTGAAAATTTAGAGATGGCACATACAAATTTGCTTGGAACGGCACGGAAATACCGCATATAGGTACGTATGGTGGACTCATAAGGAAAAAGTTGGTTTAAGGATTTTGGATGCACAAGTAGTATTTCTACTTAGTACAAATGGAGGCTAGCAAATAGATTGGGAAGCAACCAAACCAAGGAACGAAAATTCACATAAGTGAGCATTGAACATAACTAACACCGAATAACGCACCACAAGTAGGATGTAACTTCATTGCATAACTATTGACTTTCATGCATGCATAGGGAATCACAAACCTTAACACCAATATTCCTACTAAACATAATTACTCATTAACATGACTCACATATTACTATCATCATGTTTCAAAACTATTACAAAGAATCAAGTTTAATTTGTCCAATGATCTTCATGAAAGTTTTTATTATATCCTCCTTGAATATCTATCACTTTAGGACTAGTTTTATATATTGCCATTGCTTTTTGGCAAGCTCAAACAAATTTAAGTGAAGCACATGAGCATAAAGATTTCATCTCTCAAAAAGGTATAAGTGAAGCCTGAGAGGATTTCTTCAAAATTTATCTACTCTCAAATTAATCTAAGTGAAGCACTAGAGCAATTCTATAGCTCAAAAAGTTTAAGTGAAGCACATAGAGCAATTCTAACAAATCATAGCATAATTTTGGCTTTCTCAAATAGGTGTGTCCAGCAAGGATACAAAGGAAAAACTAACAAACAAAGCAAGCAAAGATACAAGACGCTCCAAGAAAAACTCATGATATGTGATGAATAA
This sequence comes from Elymus sibiricus, assembly GCA_039707655.1. NCBI lineage: Eukaryota > Viridiplantae > Streptophyta > Magnoliopsida > Poales > Poaceae > Elymus > Elymus sibiricus. The sequence goes on from CM077667.1 coordinate 538,060,411, forward strand.
AAATATAGCTCCAAGTAAAATACCGATGGTCGTTAGAAGAAAGAGGGGATGCCACTCGGGGGCATCCCCAAGCTTAGTTGCTTGTTTCTCTTTGGATATATCTTGGGGGTGCGGTATCATCCCCAAGCTTAGGCTTTTACTACTCCTTATTCCTTCATCCATCGTGATCTCACCCAAAACTTGAAAACTTCAATCACACAAAACTCAACAAAATCTTCGTGAGATCCGTTAGTATAATAAAGCAAATCACTACTTTAGGTGCTCTTGCAAACCCATTTATATTTTATAATTGCATTATACCTACTGTATTTTAACTTTGCCATGGTTCATACCCTTCAATACAAGCCATAGATTCATCAAAACAAGCACACAATGCATCGAAAACAGAATCTGTCTTAAACAGAATAGTCTGTAGTAATCTGTACTCTAACCATACTTCTGTAACTCTAAAAATTCTCAAAAAATTAGGAAAAAGTAAGGAATTTGTATAGAAACACTGTGTTAAAATTTCAGCTCAAGATCACGTTCCAGTGAAAAATGAAAATTCAAATACTGGACGCAAAGTTTCTGTTTCAGATTCAGCATCACTTCTACTCATCCTATCAATCATCCTAACGGTTCTACTTGGCACAAACACTAAATAAACCATAAAAACACAATCATAAGGCCAAATCCAGCGCACGACCCCAAATCATCCGCATATGTCCGTTTGAGTCAAAACACGAACCAACTGGAATACCCAAACGGACAAAATGGTCCAGAGGTGTCCGTTTTTCACTACTGGGAAAAGGCATGCTAGTGGCGCACCAGTTTTGCCTACTAATGGCGCACTACTGGTGCGCCACTAGCACCACGCCATTAGAATTAAATACTAATGGCGCACCCCCGGTGCGCCATTAGTATCTGGTGTACTAATGGCGCACCTCGCAGTGCGCCATTAGTATAGCCCACCGTGCGCCATTAGTATGCCTCCCAGGGGGCCATATGTACCCATGTGCTTTGGCATACTAATGGCGCACTAGTGGTTGATGCGCCATTAGTGTCATTTTTAAAGTGCGCCATTAGTGTCTTGAGTGGTGCGCCACTAGTATGAATATTAGGGATTTTTTTTTCTTTTCTGATATTTTCACAGAATACAAAATATATTATTGGACAGAATTTAGACAACACCGCACAGCAACAGCAGATTCATCGAATACAATAGAAGATTAGTCTCCGAATACAATTCATCATATTAGTCTCCGAATTCAAAAGACCGAACAAAGATAGAACATTACAAGTCTCGAGACCGCGAGTAGCGAGTTTGTCTTCACATTACAAGTCGATATCGATCATCTAAACTACCATCACATAGAAGAGAGTTGCGGTCATCACGATGAGCATCATCGCGATGAAACTGGTCTTCATCCGGTTCCTCCTCCGCTCCCTCCTCTCTCCCGCTAGATAGCGCACGTATCTAGCTTCCGCCTCCGCCCTAGTGGTGTACCCTTTGTAACTGTTACCGCTGAAACGGTGAACCTGTTTCCGACACTCCTCCCAATCGTCGTAGACTCCGGGAACCTTACCCTTGTACACGACATACGACGGCATCTCTATGCACTAGACAAACAAAACGTTAGTAGCAATTCACAGACAATACATAAGCAATATATAAGTATGCAACAAAAGGATCGGAAGAGAAAAGCAACACATTAATAGCACGATTCGTGGTCCTACTAATAAATAGCATCGATTACATATAAGTTGAACGACTGTCCAAACTAGAGAGCTAATCGATATTTCAGAACTACATACCATCACTACTTTCGACTCGACTCAGGGACCGGAGCGTGGATGAAGCCGCCGTCTATCGTGATGGTCATGAAATCGCGGTCGTTGTCAGCCTGCATTTGTAGCGTTGTTTCTATGTCACTGTTGGACGGTTGATATCTAAGGTAGAACTGCCCCGAGGTACGAAGGACATCTTGATGGATGATTTCCGCAAACTCCGACTGGATGTGAAAGAATTCTTGTCTGATGTCCGTGTCCTGGATTGCCGACAAGCTTGCGGCCCAATCTTTGAGATTATTTGGTAGCAGAAGGTGATCATGGTCCCGCACGATCGCCCGCATGTGATGGAGGGCGTAGTAGGCATCCTTCTGACCGCCAGGCGGCTGCTTGACGCAGGGGAACGTCGTAGTGTGGGCGAACACGTGCTTGCCGTACCTACGAATTGGCCTGTTGAAGGTGCCTCCAGATCTGGCGTAGCCGGGGAGAACATCATCAAGAACTTTCTTGATATTTGTGTAGTCTTTCTTTGACTGACGGTCCGAGTCAAAATACGTGGCCATGGAATATTTCGGGCTTAAGAGGATGAGTGTGCAATGTGTGTCACTGCACAAAACACGGAATGTTAGAAAAAAAAAGAACGATCGAAATCTAAGAAATCATATGTTACGGAGCGATGAGGGGATGACTTACTCGGGAAAGTAAGTCACGAGGAAGTTATCCTTATCTGGGTTCGCCAGAATGACGCCTTTGAGGTATGAACTCGTGACTTGCCGGTCCCCAGCGCTGCCCAAGATCTTGGCACGCATGTAGAAGGGGTCGACTATCACGATGTCCGGGGTCTTGTCTCTAATGATCTGCATCTCCATACTCAGCGAAAATAGCAGAACGAAGGTGTAGTGCAGCGGATGAAGGTTAAACATAGCGAAGATGTCATCAAACCGCAGGACGATCATACCCCCGATGGCGCTATCCACAAAGCCCTTGCCCTCTGGCACCTTGGCCACGAAAACCGGGTATGCCACATCATTCTCTCGGAGACGCCGCTTCTCCAAAGAAAGAACACTGTCATGCAGACTCCGCATAGCACCGGTTGCAGCATTGAGCAGATTAGTCGGTAGCATCGGCCTACCCGCCACATGCACCCTCCTCGAGATATCCTTAGGTGAAGGTGGCCCGTCCTGAGCACGGATCGTACTCGGTGCCGGCTGGCTCGCACCCTTAATCTTTCTTTTCCGTCCCTTCTTCTTCTGCTGTAATGGGATCGAGTTCTGCTGAGAGACCGCCTTCTTGAGTGTGTTGGGGCTGATAATATTTCGCACCTCGGCTATCTGAGGCTCGGTGAAGGCGGCAGCTGGAGGCGTCTCCTGAGAACTGAACGCCAGACGACGCCTGTTGCAATTGGGTTTCTCCGCGGTACCAGCTAGATCGCGATCGTCTTTTGCAGGGTTGGGTTCTTGAGAAGGAGGCCCCAAGAATTCATCATCGTACCCATGTTCGTTGAAGTACTTATCGACTTTGGTAAATGTACCGCCGTCGTCGTCGTCGTCGTCGTCCGGATCCTGTGCCATAGGGATGTCCGGCATGTCCGGTAGCGTTGCGGCGGTCTTGCCATGGCTTGGCGCCGGCACGACTGGCGGTGTTGTCTTTGGGGTGGTGTCCCCCGCCCCCAAACGAATCTGGCTCTTCGGCCAAAGCAGGGGCCAGCTTAGGCAGGCGCTGAGGGTCATCACATCATCTTCGTCGGCCCCGGCGGGTTGAATCGGAGGTAACAACTCGTCGCAGCCTGGCAGCACCCGAACCAGTTGAACCCTATACACGGTGGGTGGCATCGGATTACCGTGGAACACGGGGTAGCCCGGTTGAACGATTCTGCCCTTGGCGACATCGACCAACTCGTCGTTCACGAAGTGCAGGAGAGTGCACGGAACGTCGGCGGCGCCCTGCGAAAACATGTAGGGCGTCAGGGATGCCCAGTCAAAGGCAAGGAGATGAAGTCCTCGGCCGAGAGACTTAATTAGTTACCGTGATGATGGCGTCGAGCTCGGCTAATGTCGAGGCACCGCCAACGGCGGGCGTGCAATTGACGGAGGGGCCGCTTGCTGCAGAGGTGCCGGCCGGCGTACACCCGGGTGCATTAAGCTCCAATGCCCGTGCCGGCGTCGGAGACACCAATGCCGCCTCCGCCGGAGACACCAATGGCGCCGCCTGCGCGTTGTGCGAGTTGCTGGCCGTGAAGCTGGGAATCGGGGGCGGCCCCTGTTGGCCGCCCGCAATCCACGTCGTCAGCCCATGAATCAAGGTAGGCATAATGCCGGTGAGCGTCGATCCCAGTTGTTGTTGCACTTGCTCTTGGACAATCTCCGGAATCCGCGCCACTTGTGCCTTGAGTTCTTGAACCTCGCGCGACTGGCTTTCCGAGCTGGTCTTTCTCTCCTTTCGCCCACCAGCGTTATAGTATGACGACCATTTTGTGGACAAGCATTTGCCGGCCACACGACTAGCTGACGACGGCTTACTGAGCTTATCCTTGTTTTTCATTACGTTCAACGCCCTATTTAGAGTGCTGTCCCAAGGGGTGCTCTGAGTCGACCCCGCGCTACTGCTTTCAGTCGCCTGCGGAAGGAATGTGAACCATTTAGAAATTTGGCTTCATTAATTAGAATGCAACCATATGGAGCTAATTACGCGGGGGTGTATTCCTTACCAGAACAACCTCAAGGGCCCTGGTCTTCGGATCCGTGGTAAACTCCTTTGTTACCGAGTCCTCCTTGTACCGGGCCCTGACATAGTTCCTGGTCTGCTTGTCACGGTATTTCTCGAAGCGGGGCGGTAGGCCTTGCTCGGCACGCTCCGCGTCCTCCTTGTCCCATATAGGCTCCGCCACTCTGTAACCGCCGGGACCGAGTTTGTGTTCCCCTAAGTTCAACTCCCGCATTTCTTTCCCCAACTGACTTGATTCGGAGGTTGCGCTGCTCTCGCACTTGATCTTGAACTCCTTGTAGTCATCTTCGCTGATCGAAGGATTTTTCGCCTTGATCTTCTCATAACTATCACCTTTGTCAATCATTCTCTTCACCGCGCTTCTCCAAGTAGACAGGGCCGTGCTCATCCTCGTGAGGGCGGCATTGTTCACTTTATTCCCTGAGAGGCGTGTGTTTTCAAATTCAGCGGGGAACTTGTATCGTTCGTGCAGCTTCGTGAAGAGGAGGTTGCGCACATTCCCTCGGTCCTTATGCCTTAGGTTCTCGGTGTTGATCGAGACGGTGCTCCAGAGAATGCACCCGAGCTGAACCGAGTACCCCTTGACTATTTCTTTGGGCGCCGTTGTATGCCCGTCGGAGTTCACTTCAGTAAATTCCTCCTTGACGGTGCGGAGCACGTTCGGGCGCCGGTCCTTTCGTTGCCTCTTCGGTTGGCTGCCATCTGTGCGTGCGCTGCCATCATCAGTGGTGGCATCCTCGGCGGCACCATCAGTGGTGTCATCCCCGACGCCACTAGGGGTTGTGTAGTCAGGATCGGTGTCTTCCGCGGCGTCCTCATAGCGGTGAGGTTCTTCCTCCATCTCCTGGGACAGCTCCCAGAATGCCTTGCCGCCCGAACCGCCGACCTCATCGTTGTGGGCCATGTTCGCTCTAAATAGGAAAAAAGTTTGGTCAAAAAGTTGGTTATTGTCAAGGAACAAGATCATGGTCTCATCATTTAGGGTTTGTCGACACCGAGGCATCCTAAAAGCTAAGCTTTTATCATTTAGGGTTTGTCGACGCCGAGGCACCCTAAAAGGCTAAGCTTTCATCATTTAGGTTTTTATCGACACCGAGGCACCCTAAAAGCCAAGGTTTTATCATTTAGGGTTTGTCGACGCTGAGGCACCCTAAATGCTAAGTTAAGTTTTCATCATTTAGGGTTTATCGATGCCGAGGCACCCTAGGTTGACTGATATATATGGGTATCTTCTAATAATATACCCTATCAAGAAAAGGGAAGGAGAATTCTAAGTTGGGCCTAATCACTTGGCTCTATTGCCACCTATGGTTTAATGCAGCAAGAATAAAGGGGCAGTTGATCCTACTTAATTAAGTACTAAGATACTCCGGCCCATGCATTAGTCGCAAGTACCCCATATGTCCTATTTTTAGCAAAGTCATGCTAAAATTCACGGAAAATTTCAGCATGACCTTTGCTGAAAATAGGACATATGGAGTACCCGAATTTGCCGGAACGGAAGTTAATCGACATTCCGGAAAACTCAAGGGCCTCTCGGGGTACCTGCAAAATCATTATCCCCGCGTAATGAAGTCGCCAATGGGTCATTTCAGAAGATCACAAGTAGCATCATCACAAGTACAAATATCTGGTTACCTTTGCAAGTGGATTGCGTGTAACAGAAGTGAGGGACCAAACTGAGGAGGGAAAGGATCAGTTCCCATAAACTCATACTGGAGCACAGAAGTGATAATCTCCTTTCTCATAAACCCATAAACCAATTCGGGAAATGAAGTGCCCACAAATGCTACAATACTTACTCTGTGCAACGACGTAGACAAGTCCATAATGACAACCAAGGCCAAAGATAACTAATGAAATCACTGCATAAGGCAGACTCGTTCTTACACAAACAATTCCTCAACTGCACCCTAGCTATATGTCAATATACTAATCACCCTGTTAAAACTGCATATGGTCAAAGAGATATATATGCAGATCTGTACTAAACCACCTAGAAGATTTTACTAAACAGTGCTGCAACTGAGAGATTTGTACTGAACCACCTAGCAGATTTACTGTTTGCTGAATGAGGTACTCCAACTCAACTAAAGGCATGAACAGTACAGAATAAAAGGCAGGATAGGGTACACAGAACATGCTTTGATACAGTATAATGATGATCAAAGGGGGGTATTTGTCCAAAAGTCCGGTTGTACCTAAGGATTATCAAGATTTCAACAGCTTCACAAACCTCATGATTCTGGGTATGCTTCATGCCTATCACATCTGTCTAACACATTTTGTATTCTCATCCATGACAATTGGCATACACAATGAACAAATATTGTGAAGAAAGGGTCAGGGTCATATGAGTTAGCTGGGGAACATATTCAACAAAGGAAGTTAAGCACTTAGAAGCCAATTTATACTATTAGCCCTGCGCGCAACAAAGAACAACAAATGCTGAGAACCAGATATTCTCAAACATTAAGAAATGCTGAGAACAGGAAATGCTGAGAACCAGAAATGAAGGAGGGGGTGAGGGAGAGAGGAGGAAGGAGTGGTGGCTACCTGCCTATGGAGTGGTCGCCGGCGTTGCTCCTGGGATGGGGGTCCTGGACCGGCGGTGGAGATGGGCTCTGCTGCAGAGGAGGGGGCGCACAGTGAGAGAGAGAGAGGGAGGGAGAGAGAGAGGGAGGGAGGGAGCGGGAGGCTTACCGGAGCGGAGGGGTTCGCCGGAGACGAGCAGGTAGGGGGCGGCGCGGCGGGCGGTCGCGGGAGAGGCGCTCGATCTGCTGCAGAGGAGGGGCGCGCACGATGAGAGAGAGAGAGAGAGAGAGGGAGGGAGGGAGAGAGAGAGAGGGAGGGAGGGAGAGGGAGGCCACCGGAGCGGAGGGGGTCACCGGAGGGCGGCGCGGCGAGGGAGGGCGGCGTGGCGAGGGAGGGAAGGGGGATCTGGCGAGGGAGGGAAGGGGGATCGGGCGAAGGGGTAGCTAGAGGGGGGAAGGTTAGTAATGGCGCACCATCTAGGGGTGCGCCATTAGTAACTTTTTTTTTTCTGATAGCAATGGCGCACCCTCCTCTGGTGCGCCATTAGTAACTTTTTTTTTCATTATTTTTTGTTGCATCTAATAATTTGTTTTTTTATCAAATTTGTTATTTTCATGAGGACTAGAACAGAAGATATCATCAAATATCATCAAATTTGTTTTTTTTTTTGAAAATATCATCAAATTTGTTTTTTTTATTTTTTATTGAAAATATCATCAAATTTGTTATTTGAAAATATCATCAAATTTGTTATTTAAAAATATCATCAATATGTTTTTTGGATTTTTAGTTGCATTCATTTGTGAATTGGTAAAACATTTATGAATATGAAAAAATATCATCAAATTTGAAAAAATATTCATGAATTCAAAAAGTGCCCATGAAATTTAAAAATATTCATGAGTTCAAAAAATATTAACAAATTCAATATTCATGAGGACTAGAACAGAAGAAATATCATTTCCATATGTCGAAATACAATCGAGAAATGAAGACTACAATTTAAATACAATCGATCTTAGCTAGCTATCTTTTCACAATCTTCTTGCCCTTGTTTTTCGCAAATGGAGTTCTTCTCTTGAACGGACGTCCTTTAGGTAGGGTGGTCCTGCTTCTTCTTGTGGTGTATGGCACTTCATCGTCGTCGTCATGTTCCATCTTCGGGTCGCCGTACTTGTCGAAGTCTTGCTCATTGGCGACTCCATCCATTCCGATGATCTTCATTTTGCCTCTCCTCACGACAACACGACTGGGCTTTGACGGGTCGGTAATGAAGAAGCATTGGTCCACTTGGGAAGCCTGTACCCATGGCTCATTTTTCGCGGTGACGTTTGCGCCCGCGGTCTTGGATTTGGCTTCGGGTATAACCATGGTGGTGAAATACCGGTCTTCTTTTAGGACGCTCTTGGCCCATCTGACACGGAACATCGGGACCTTCTCTCCAGCGTAGCTCAGCTCCCAGATCTCCTCGATCCTTCCGTAGTATCTGTCCTTGTCGTTACCGGTGTAGGATTCCATCGTTACCCCGGAGTTCTGATAACCATCGCTCTTCATGTCCTTGTCCTCGGTGTAGAATGTGTAGCCGTTGATATCGTACGCCTCATAGGTCATCAGGTTGTGCTCGGCGCCCTGTGACAAGGCGAATATGAGTTTTTCTTCCGCGGAAGAATCCTCATGTAAAGGGTACGACAGAAGCTTCTCCTTGAACCAACGCGTGAAACATGAGTTGTGCTCTTTGATTATATCTCCGTCCGTCCTCTGTTGGCCTTGGTCATTGTACGTCTTCTCAATAAAGGTTTTGTGCTCTACCACCCAAGGATCGACCACGTCTATGTGTTGTAGCGCGACTAGGTTTGCTCTTTCAAAGTCGGCGAGTCGACCCTCGAAGTCGACATGCATTTCGCGGCGACCATCGCGGTGACCCCATCCAGCGAGCCTGCCGAGGTGCCTGTTGACGGGCAGACCAACGGTGTTCTCGATGCCTAGATAATTCGTGCAGTAGGAGATGCACTCTTCGGTCAGAAAGCCCCTGGTTATGCTTCCCTCTGGACGTGACATGTTGCGAACGTATCCTTTGATGACACCATTCATCCTTTCGAACGGCATCATGCTGTGCAGGAACGTCGGCCCGAGTTGGATGATATCCTCCACGATATGGACCAGCAGATGCACCATAACGTCGAAGAATGCGGGCGGGAAGTACATCTCAAGCTCGCATAGTATCACCACGATCTCTTCCTGTAGCCTTCTGAGTTGCCTCACGCCAACCGACTTCCGAGTGATGACGTCGAAAAAGTTGCATAGGCCAAATAGCGTTTCACGGACGTGCGCGTCCATGATCCCACGGATTGCAACTGGAAGTATCTGCGTCATCAGCACGTGACAGTCGTGAGACTTCATCCCGCTGAACTTCTGCTTCGCTGAGTCTAGGTATCTGATAAGATGTTCGTGCCAGAATGACATGTTCTCGTCGAAGCATGCGTCGGTCATTTTGTGTTTTACCTTCATCTCCAGAGCCATGAGCGTTACTTTCAGGCGGGTATCCTCGGGCCTGCATCCTTCATACAATGGAGTAACCGCGTCTATCTCCAGTTGATCCAGCTTGGCTTTCTCTCGGGCGGCAGCTCTTGCGTTATCCGTCTGCTTGAGAAGCAGCTCTTGAATATGAGGGTCCTGCACCCAGCCCATCGATGGTCCATCGTCGTCTGCTCCGGCATCTTCATCTTCATGACCATGCCCTTCGTCTTGATCTTCCTCATCATCATGTCCGGCATCTTCTACATGATGACTGTGTACTGCATCACCGTCGTGATCATGTCCTGGAGATTCTTCGTCTTCTCGCCCGCCCTCGCCGCGGTGGTTGTCTTGCTGCCCTTCCTCATTTCTTGCCCGGCCCCCATGGACGACTTCATAGTCATCTTCATCACCTTGCCACCGATAGCCATCCATGAAACCACGCAAGAGCAGGTGGTCCCGCACCTGCCTGGAATCCGGGTCCGCAATAAGGCTCTTCAGCTTGCATCTTCGACACGGACATCTTATCTCCGTCTCGTTCTTTTGAAGCATCTCGGCCTTCGCGGAGCTCAAAAACCTATTCACGATGCCTTCGGTCATCGTGCGGACCATGGTCGCCTGCGGGGTAGAGCAAAACGATATTTTAGAACCAAGAAAAAATTTGGCATGACTTTGCCAAAAAATAGGACTAAAAAGAATGCATAGTGCCAAATTCTCGCCGAAACGGAAATGAATCAACATTCCGGCAAAATATTGGCAACTATGGCATTTCAAATACCGGTACCTGCAAACACAAACATATATGCAACACCACAAACATATGCAACACCACAAACATACGTAGATCTAGCTAGGCCATAAAAAGTGCATGTGCACGTTGTTGGAGGGAGAAAAAAGTAGATCTACAACATAAAGAAAGCTTTCCCCTTACTTACCTATCAAAAAAAGGTAATTTAACCACTTAATTTGGGTGAATCTATGGTGCAAATGAGGTGAGGAGGAGGAGGCAGCCGAGACAAGCTTGGAGGAGGAGGTGGAGAGAATGAAGTGGGGAAAGTGAGTGTGGTAGGTGGCTGTCCAAAATATCTATTGTGATAATAGTGGCGCCGTGGCTCAGGCAAGGGAGCCATGTTCGCACCATAAAACAATGCATATTCAACGCAAATATAAACTCATTCGACATCATGTCGAAGAAGGTTTAGTGAAAGTACGCAAAGTTCACACGGATCTGAATGTGTCAGACCCGATGACAAAGCCTCTACCACGAGCAAAGCATGAGCAACACCGGATTGCCATTGGTGTTAGGGAAGCCATGTAACTAGATTATGACTCTAGTGCAAGTGGGAGACTGTAGGAGATATGCCCTAGAGGCAGTAATATCAGTTACTTTTGTATCTCCAAGTTTGTAATGAATGTTTATGATCCATGCTATAACTGCAATGATTCTCGAGTCTGCAAATTAAACGAGGCTTGGAGGGAAACTCATGTGCACGTGTGGTATAATAAATGGTAAATTGTATTCCTAGTCTTGCCTCTAAGACTGGCTCAAGTATTGCATGATGATCCTGTTTTCCTGATCATGGGCATGGCTATGCCGGCAATTTTGAGGGCACGATGTTGGTAGAACACTTGTGTTGAATCGACCCATATTGATGTTATACTATGAGATATATTCGTCACAAGTTAATGGTTAAATAACACAGAAATGGTTAAACGTTTGCATGATTCCTTAGACCATGAGAGTATCGAGTTTCTTCATGCTTGCTTCATGAACTTTGGGGTTTTGTTAAACGTCATCCGTAACTGGGTGGCTATTACGGCAGCTTACGGGTTCATGGAAAAGTATGTCAAGTAACTTGATAGCTCAAGATTGGGATTTGCTCCTCCGTCGATGGAGAGATATCTCTGGGCCCTCTCGGTGTTACGGTGTCCATCATCGTCTGGCCAGACACCTTGTGATTTGATCACGGGGATGCCGGAACACGGGAACGAGAAAAGAGAACAATACCGGCAACGAGGTAACTGGCATAGTGGACAAGTTGTTGATCCACGGGGATGCCAACATGTCACACCTCGGGAAATTGTAACATATCGCGAAGCAACAGGAATAGCATACGGCAACTGGAGGTTCACTCGAATATTTATTCGTGTGGGTATAGGGATCGATATGGGTGTCCACGGCTCCGATGTTGATCATTGATCGGAAGGGGTTCCGGGTCATGTCTATGCTTCACTGAACATATAGGGTCACACGCTTAAGGGTCATCTATCTGTTGAATACTAGACAGGGAGTCTGAGAGAAAAACACCGAAAAAGTTTCAGACACCGGAAAAGTTTCGGACAGCGGAAAAGTTCCGCAGAGAGAGGTCACCGGATGAATTTCGGTGAAACTAGAAAAGTTGTTTCAGGGGATACCATAAAGTCAAATTGGTCTTGGCACATGCCTGATAATTCTTAGAGGGTGCCAGAATCGTTCTGGAAACTTTTTGGAATTTTCTGGAATGAAAACCGGAAATGTTCCGGAGCTGCCGAAACCGCTTCAGATGCTTTTCGCAGATGAAATCACTAAACCGTAATTGTTCCAGCTCGCGTTGAAAATTATTTTGGTGGGTACTAGAATTGTTCTAAGCCCACATGAATATTTTCAGTTCGATCAGACGCTGAAAAATGTCGTCGTGAATAGTGAAAGTGCTTTTTGGATATTTGTGGAAAAACACCTTTTTGGATATTTCCAAAAAGGTTTCTAGAAGGCCTTGGGGGCCAAGGCAGCCCCTCATGGGGGTCCCCCAAGGGTGTGGCCGGCCAAGATGGGTGGGGCACCATGGTGCTCCACATGGCACTCCCATATGGCATATTCCTTTTATGAAAGGGATATTCCATGGGCATTTTGGGGTTTTTGTATGACAACTTTACCCCTTGGCTAGCCTATAAATAGAGGTGAGTGGGCAGCCCACTTCCTCATCCTTGTGCTCTCATACACATGCTATGCTTTGCTAGCTCTCTCTTCTCCCTCACACGAAAAGAGTATTTCGTAGAGCCGAAAGGCTGTCTGGGTTCCGGCAGGAACTAGTTCTGGACGGCGAAGCCCTGCCGGATAGCTGACACCGTATGTGTGCAACCCCGTAGAGAGATTGTAGTTTCGATCTTTTTGCCCGAGGGGCTGTTTTCGAGTGTCCTCCCGAAGGGCTGTTCGAGTTACCGTTCGAGTTTCCGGCGTCCTCCCGAAGGGCTGTCCGGGTAACTGTTCGGGTTCCGTGGGTCTTCCCGAAGGGCTGTCCGCGACATTGTCCGGGGGACTGTCCGACCGCCTCCCGAAGGGCGGTCCGGAGTGGGAGTACATCCTTGCGGTTGGGAGGTTGTAAATCCTAGCTGCAGGGATCTGCACCGACGATCTACACCGACTCTTCTTCCGCTGCGCTCCGAGTCGGTACGGATCAGATCAAACCTTGTATGCAGTCTCCATAGTGGTCCTGGGTGTGCTCGCTATACCGGAAATTTTTGTTTTCTGTCGCGTTCCCCAACAGTGGCATCAAGAGCCAGGCTATGAGTAGATGCATGTTATGATCTAGAATACATGAGATGTATGGGTATTGCATAGTATAATTTTGTAGTAGATGAGATCTATTGCTGAAAATTATTTGTGCGGGTAGCAGATGAAATCTGTTACCCGATGTTCCTGTTGCTTCCCGTGAATTTGCGTACTCCTGATCTTGACGGCATGGTGGAATCTCACAAAGTTCTGCCAATCCGCGATCCTTTCATGCTGCTCCTGAGTATGCTGATTGACAGATCAACGAAGTGCTAACAGTTCTTTGGGTTCCACTTTAGTTAAAGAAAGATGGATGTTCCGCAGACGAAGGGCAATGCAGATATGATCTGCACGGGGGGTCACGCGTATGACGAAGTTTAGTATGAGGCTCGAGATTTTATTATCTCGTGTTTCATACACCCTGGAAAGTTAATCTAGCAACTTGAAGTATCATACTTGATGATGGACGTTGGTAGCTGCGGTTTAAGTCAAAACCTTAGAAGCCACGAAAAATAAAATTTTGCATAAACCGATTAGAAGCGTCTAACTTGGTTTTGCAGGATGGATTTGCATGTGATGTGGTATAGCAATGCTCATATTAAATTTGATTATGTATGAGATGACTATATGATGTAATTAACATGACCTGCGTGTCATGATTCGGCATGATGGCTGGAGCCATATGATTGCACTTTAATGACCTGCGTGTCAACCTTGTGTAATGCACTTACTTTATTAGCTATAGAGATAGCAATATTATCTGATGCATCGACAAGGTGGTGGCAATCTTCGCAAAGGTGAACACCGACGCGAATGCCGAAGACGAAGAATACTTGACTTCTCCGTCAGAAGGGGCTATACCATATCATGCTATTATGAATTGCCTGAGATGTTTATCCCTCTTGATGCACCCTTCTTGATTGCGCGGTAGTCGCTTTTTATTAGGGTGATCTCTCACAAAAATATCAAGTAGTTAGTGTTCTCCCAAGTGTAGCACCGTCACGGCACCTATCTCTTCGGGGTATCACATGGTTACATGGGTATGAACGATTAGAGAAGTGTGAGGCGGGTGAGTTGAGACCTCGCAGCGAGATCACTTGGTTGTCTTGACGTTCAGGCATGAAAGTCATGAGCTCGGAACACACGCATCGAAAGATGAACAAGAGTCACATAGAGATGTGATTGGCAAGTTGGCCTACCAATTGAAATTCTCGTCACTTGAGATGGTTACATCCTTGACGCTGAATTGAAAGTTGGATCTTGCATCACTCACAATCAATTATGAGAGATATTGATTTGAGTGGGAGCGCACTTTAGAATAAAATTGTTTATTCACTAGTGCCAAAAATCATTATGAACAATGTCTAAAATGAACTTGTGTTTTCCGTTGTAGATCAAATGGCTCGCAACACCGCGTTCAACTTAGGCCCTATGTTAGAGAAAGAGAAGTTAGCTGCGAATGGAAACAACTATGCGGACTGGGTCCGTACCCTGAGGATTGTCCTCAGGAGCGCTAAGAAAGTGTACGTGCTTGATGGAGCTCTTCCACCTAAGCCGGCGGCAACAGCCGCGGCAGACATACAAAATGTCTGGGCCACTAAGGATGATGATTTCAACTTAGTGCAGTGTCTCATGCTGTCTTGCATGAGTTCAGAGCTTCAAAAACGTTTTGAATTCCATAACTCCTTTGATATGATCAAAGATCTGGATGCTCTGTACAAGTTTAATGCACGGTCTGAACGTTTTGATATCATGAAAATGATGTCGGAGACCAAGATGGCTGAGGGCAGTTCAGTTGGCGGGCACGTAGTCAATATGATTGGCTACGCTGAAAGGCTTAAAACCCTGGAATTTCCACTTCCAGAAGAGCATGTAATGGACATGTTGCTCCGTTCACTCCCCCCTTCTTACGGAGGTTTTGTCATGAACTACCACATGAATGGGATGGACAAAACACCTAATGAGGTGCTTGCCATGCTGAAAACTGTTGAAGGAGGACTGCAGAAAAATCGCAAGCAAGTGTTGCTTGTGAATAAAACTGCCAGTTTCAAAAAGAAAGGCAAGCCAAAGAAGGGCAAGGGCGCCGGTAAGACCGGCTTCCAACGCAAATCTAAGGGCGGAGCCAAGAATGAAACTGAGTGCTTCTACTGCAAGGGCACAGGACACTGGAAGAGAAACTGCAAGAAGTATCTGGAAGATAAGAAGTCCGGGAAAACCGGAACAGGTATAATTGTTATACAAGTTAATGTCATTGACGTTTTGCTTGCTAGCGAAAATTCTAAGTCTTGGGTATTTGATACCGGATCGGTTGCTCACATTTGCAACACGATACAGGGGCTTCAGAAGGTGCGCAAGCTGGCAAAGAATGAAGTCGTGATGCGTGTCGGGAACGGCGCTGGGATCGCCGCTCAAGCCGTCGGCATTATGCCTCTACGTCTCCCTTCAGGATTTATTTTGGAACTTAGTAACTGTTATTTTGTTCCGTTGTTGTGTAGAAACATTATCTCTGGATCATGTTTAGTACACGATGGGTACTCCTACAAGTCTGAGAACAATGGTTGTTCACTTTATTGTAAGGATATGTTTTATGGATTTGCACCCATTGTTGGGGGCCTTTTCATACTAAATCTTGAATGTGGAAATGATGTCTTTAATGTGAATGCTAAACGCCTTAAGAAGGCTGATACCACCACCACTTACTTGTGGCACTATCAGCTTGGCCACATCGGAAAGAAACGCATGCAAAGACTCCATAAAGATGGAGTTTTACCGTCCCTTGATTTTGAATCATTTGACACATGTGAGGCTTGCTTGATGGGAAAAATGACCAAGACGCCGTTCACGGGTCATCCTGAACGGGCGGGTGAATTATTGGAAATAATACATAGTGATGTATGTGGTCCAATGAACACGGCCGCACGGGGTGGGTATTTTTACTTCGTGACTTTTACTGATGATTTAAGTCGGTATGGCTATATCTACTTGATGAAGCATAAGTCGGAAACCTTTGAAAAGTTCAAAGAATTTCAGAATGAGGTAGAAAATCATCGTGGCAAAAAGATTAAGTTTCTGCGGTCTGATCGTGGAGGCGAATATCTTAGTCATGAGTTTGGCCAACATCTGAGTGACCGTGGAATCGTTTCACAGCTTACGCCTCCCGGAACTCCACAGCGAAACGGAGTGTCGGAACGACGTAACCGAACCCTGTTAGACATGGTAAGGTCGATGATGTCTCTTACAGATCTACCAATATCTTTTTGGGGTCATGCACTAGAAACTGCCGCTTATACATTAAACAGAGCACCGTCTAAGTCTGTTGAGACGACACCACATGAGATGTGGAATGGGAAGATACCTAGTGTGTCGCATCTCAAGGTTTGGGGTTGTGAGGCATACGTAAAACGTTTACAGCCAACCAAGCTAGAACCTAGATCAGACAAATGTTACTTTGTAGGTTATCCAAATAACACCATTGGATATTCCTTCTACCACCAGTCCGAGGGCAAAGTGTTTGTCGCAAAGGTTGCACACTTTCTCGAGAAAGAGTTTCTCACTAAAGAAGTGAGTGGGAGGACAGTACAACTTAATGAGATTAGTGAATCTTCGGCAACCGTTGATATGGCTAAGGAACCGGAAGAAATTCCGCTAATTATCCCTACAACCGAGCCGGAAGTTGTCGCATATGATGCGGAAACTTCAAACACCGTTGTAACTGAACCGCGCAGATCAGGTAGGGCTATCCAGCCACCTGAATGGTTTCATAACGAAATCTTCATTCTTGAAGACGATGAACCTGCGCACTACAAGGAAGCGATGGCGGGGCCTAGCTCAAGGGAATGGCACAAAGCCATGAGATCCGAAATGGAATCCATGTACGAAAACCAAGTTTGGAACTTGGAAGAACTTCCAGATGGCGTAAAACCCATTGGTTGTAAATGGATTTTCAAAAGAAAGACGGACGCGGATGGTAACATTACTATCCACAAAGCTAGACTTGTCGCGAAAGGGTTCACGCAAGTTCCGGGAGAGGACTACGACGAGACTTTCTCGCCTGTAGCTATGCTTAGGTCTGTTCGGATATTACTAGCAATTGCTGCTTATTTCGATTATGAAATATGGCAGATGGATGTCAAAACGGCTTTCCTAAATGGAAACCTTGATAGGGATGTATACATGATACAGCCAGAAGGTTTTGTCGATCCTAAGAATGCTGGAAAGGTATGTAAGCTTCAGAAAGCCATTTATGGTCTGAAGCAAGCATCAAGGAGCTGGAATATTAGTTTTGATGAAGTGGTCAAAGAGTTTGGCTTCATCAGGAACGATGAAGAATCTTGTGTGTACAAGAAGTTTAGTGGGAGCGCAAAAGCATTTCTAATCTTGTATGTGGATGACATATTGTTGATTGGAAATGACGTCGATTTTCTTAGCGAAATAAAAGACTCATTGAAGAAGAGTTTTTCAATGAAAGACTTAGGCGAAGCGGCATATGTATTAGGCATCAGGATCTATAGAGATAGATCAAGACGCCTGATAGCGCTAAGCCAAAGCACGTACATTGACAAGGTGTTGAAAAGGTTCAACATGGAGAACTCCAAGAAAGGCCTACTCCCCATGTCACCTGGCACAGTGCTTTGCAAGAATCAGAGTCCTCGGACCCTTGATGAGGGAGTACAAATGAATGATATTCCATATGCTTCGGCAGTTGGTTCTATTATGTATGCCATGCTATGTACAAGACCGGATGTTTCCTATGCGCTAAGTGTTAGCAGCCGGTACCAAGGTGATCCAGGATTGGAACACTGGGCCGCAGTCAAGGGTATTCTTAAGTACCTCAGAAGGACCAAGGTTTTACTCCTTGTGTACGGAGGTGATGAAGAGCTCATTGTAAGTTGTTACACTGATGCAGGCTTCATGTCTGACCCAGATGACTTCAAATCTCAATCTGGCTATGTTTTCATATTGAACGGCGGCGCAGTTGATTGGAAAAGTTCCAAACAAAAGACTGTGGCGGATTCTACGACGGAGGCAGAATATGTTGCTGCTTCGGAAGCCTCCAAGAAAGCTGTCGGTATCAAGCAATTTCTTGAAGACCTTGGTGTGGTTCCAAGTGCTCTGGACCCGGTGGAGATCTATTGTGATAATAGTGGCGCCGTGGCTCAGGCAAGGGAGCCATGTTCGCACCATAAAACAATGCATATTCAACGCAAATATAAACTCATTCGACATCATGTCGAAGAAGGTTTAGTGAAAGTACGCAAAGTTCACACGGATCTGAATGTGTCAGACCCGATGACAAAGCCTCTACCACGAGCAAAGCATGAGCAACACCGGATTGCCATTGGTGTTAGGGAAGCCATGTAACTAGATTATGACTCTAGTGCAAGTGGGAGACTGTAGGAGATATGCCCTAGAGGCAGTAATATCAGTTACTTTTGTATCTCCAAGTTTGTAATGAATGTTTATGATCCATGCTATAACTGCAATGATTCTCGAGTCTGCAAATTAAACGAGGCTTGGAGGGAAACTCATGTGCACGTGTGGTATAATAAACGGTAAATTGTATTCCTAGTCTTGCCTCTAAGACTGGCTCAAGTATTGCATGATGATCCTGTTTTCCTGATCATGGGCATGGCTATGCCGGCAATTTTGAGGGCACGATGTTGGTAGAACACTTGTGTTGAATCGACCCATATTGATGTTATACTATGAGATATATTCGTCACAAGTTAATGGTTAAATAACACAGAAATGGTTAAACGTTTGCATGATTCCTTAGACCATGAGAGTATCGAGTTTCTTCATGCTTGCTTCATGAACTTTGGGGTTTTGTTAAACGTCATCCGTAACTGGGTGGCTATTACGGCAGCTTACGGGTTCATGGAAAAGTATGTCAAGTAACTTGATAGCTCAAGATTGGGATTTGCTCCTCCGTCGATGGAGAGATATCTCTGGGCCCTCTAGGTGTTACGGTGTCCATCATCGTCTGGCCAGACACCTTGTGATTTGATCACGGGGATGCCGGAACACGGGAACGAGAAAAGAGAACAATACCGGCAACGAGGTAACTGGCATAGTGGACAAGTTGTTGATCCACGGGGATGCCAACATGTCTCACCTCGGGAAATTGTAACATATCGCGAAGCAACAGGAATAGCATACGGCAACTGGAGGTTCACTCGAATATTTATTCGTGTGGGTATAGGGATCGATATGGGTGTCCACGGCTCCGATGTTGATCATTGATCGGAAGGGGTTCCGGGTCATGTCTATGCTTCACCGAACCTATAGGGTCACACGCTTAAGGGTCATCTAACTGTTGAATACTAGACAGGGAGTCTGAGAGAAAAACACCGAAAAAGTTTCGGACACCGGAAAAGTTTCGGACACCGGAAAAGTTCTGCAGAGAGAGGTCACCGGATGAATTTCGGTGAAACTAGAAAAGTTGTTTCAGGGGATACCATAAAGTCAAATTGGTCTTGGCACATGCCTGATAATTCTTAGAGGGTGCCAGAATCGTTCTGGAAACTTTTTGGAATTTTCTGGAATGAAAACCGGAAATGTTCCGGAGCTGCCGAAACCGCTTCAGATGCTTTTCGCAGATGAAATCACTAAACCGGAATTGTTCCGGCTCGCGTTGAAAATAATTTTGGTGGGTACTAGAATTGTTCTAAGCCCACATGAATATTTTCAGTTCGATCAGACGCTGAAAAATGTCATCGTGAATAGTGAAAGTGCTTTTTGGATATTTGTGGAAAAACACCTTTTTGGATATTTCCAAAAAGGTTTCTAGAAGGCCTTGGGGGCCAAGGCAGCCCCTCATGGGGGTCCCCCAAGGGTGTGGCCGGCCAAGATGGGTGGGGCACCATGGTGCTCCACATGGCACTCCCATATGGCATATTCCTTTTATGAAAGGGATATTCCATGGGCATTTTGGGGTTTTTGTATGACAACTTTACCCCTTGGCTAGCCTATAAATAGAGGTGAGTGGGCAGCCCACTTCCTCATCCTTGTGCTCTCATACACATGCTATGCTTTGCTAGCTCTCTCTTCTCCCTCACACGAAAAGAGTATTTCGTAGAGCCGAAAGGCTGTCTGGGTTCCGGCAGGAACTAGTTCTGGACGGCGAAGCCCTGCCGGATAGCTGACACCGTATGTGTGCAACCCCGTAGAGAGATTGTAGTTTCGATCTTTTTGCCCGAGGGGCTGTTTTCGAGTGTCCTCCCAAAGGGCTGTTCGAGTTACCGTTCGAGTTTCCGGCGTCCTCCCGAAGGGCTGTCCGGGTAACTGTTCGGGTTCCGTGGGTCTTCCCAAAGGGCTGTCCGCGACATTGTCCGGGGGACTGTCCGACCGCCTCCCGAAGGGCTGTCCGGAGTGGGAGTACATCCTTGCGGTTGGGAGGTTGTAAATCCTAGCTGCAGGGATCTGCACCGACGATCTACACCGACTCTTCTTTCGCTGCGCTCCGAGTCGGTACGGATCAGATCAAACCTTGTATGCAGTCTCCATAGTGGTCCTGGGTGTGCTCGCTATACCGGAAATTTTTGTTTTCTGTCGCGTTCCCCAACACGGATATGCGTGCACATGCGTGCACGTCGATTGCGTTGGATTTGAGGGCGGGTCAGGCGCGGGCAAGCTGCACAGGCGGGACGGCACTGCGGTGAGGCGGCACGAGCAGGGAGTTGGTAGGGAGACGGACGGGCAGAGCTGCGCGGGCTGGGCGACGCTGCGGAGAGGCGGGGGGCACGACGAGCAGGGGCGGGACGAGCTCGTCTGCGCGGAGAGCAGGACGAGGCGGCGGGCGAGCGTGCGGGTGTGGCGCGGGCGAGTTGCTGTCGAAGGACGGGCACGCCGGCATTGCGGGGTGGCAAAGACGACTCCGGCGAACATGATCCATGGCGGGATGGAGAGCTCGCGGCGGGGTGAGCGCGTCCATTTGGGGTCAGGCGACGGCGAGCTGAGGGCAAGACCCGGCGTCGAACACGTTCCGGGCGGAGGAGCTCAGGGCGAGACATGTCCGTTTGGGGTCAGTGGTCTCATGCGCGTTGGGCGCAGATGCGTCCAACGACTGTCCGCACCCCGGACGTCCGGCAAAATCCACCCCAAACGGACAAAAACGGACGTCCGTTTGGGGTTGTGCGCTAGAGTTGGCCTAACATAGGCATAATTGTGTCAACACTCAAAAACAGAAAGGAAAAAGCAAAAATTTATTTATTCATTGGGTTGCCTCCCAACAAGCGCTATCGTTTTACGCCCCTAGCTAGGCATAATGATTTCAATGATGCTCACATAAAAAGTAGTAATTAGAATATGCAAGAGAGCATCATGAATCTCATGACAAGCACATTTAAGTCTAACCCACTTCCTATGCATAGGTATTTTGTGAACAAACAATTTATGGGAACAAGAATCAACTAGCATAGGGAGGCAAAACAAGCATAACTTCATAACTATGAACACATAGAGACGAAGCTTGATATTATTGCAATTCCTACAAGCATATGTTCCTCCCTCATAATAAATTTCTGTAGCATCATGAAGGAATTCAACAATATAACTATCACATAAATCATTCTTTTCATGATGCACAAGCATACAATTTTCATTACTCTCCACATAAGCAAATTCCTTATCATCCATGGTAGTGGGAGAAAACTCAACAAAATAACTATCATGAGACACTTGATTGACATAACCACAAGGCAAATTAAAACCATGATGATAAGTTTCATGGTTATCATTACTCATTGTAGCATACGTGTCATCACCATCACCATAAATAGGAGGCATGCAATCATCATAATAAATTTGCTCATCAAAACTTGGGGGACAAAAATATCATCTTCATCAAACATAGCATCCCCAAGCTTGTGGCTTTGCATATCATTAGCATCATGGATATTTAGAGAATTCATACTAGCGACATTGTAATCATGCTTTTCAATCAAGGAGCTATCATGAATCACCTTACAAATTTCGTCTTTCAACCCTTCATCAAAATTTTCAGATTCATGATTTTCAAACAAAACTTCATAGAGATAATCAAGTGCACTCAACTCACTAGCAATTGGTTCATCATAATTTGGTCTTTTGAAAAGATTAGCAAGTGGATGAGGATCCATATCAATAGATTTTTAGCAAGCAAAGATGCAAGCAAATAGAAGGCACATGGCAACACAAGCAACGATAGCAAACAAGCAAACAAGAAGAGATCCGGCGAGACAAAGGCAAACCAAAAAAAGGGCGAATAAAACGGCAAATTGGTGAAGTGGGGGAGAGGAAAACGAGAGGCAAATGGCAAATAATGTAATTGCAAGGAGATGAGATTTGTAATTAGGAACCTGGTAGATGGTGATGGAGTCCCCTCGGCGCCTACGATAGGCGCGTAGAAGAGACCGCTTCCTCCCCGGCAACGGCGCCAGGAATTCCTTTGACGTGGCTTGAGACTACGTCGGTATTTCCCCAAAGAGGAAGGGGTGATGCAGCACAGCGACGGTAAGTATTTCCCTCAGTTATGAAACCAAGGTTATCGAACCAGTAGGAGGATCACCACCACCCAATAAGCAGCACCTGCACACAAACAACAAATACTTGCAACCCGACGCGAAAGAGAGGTTGTCAATCTCTCTATGGTAATAAGATAGATTAGGTAGTGATAGATAGGAGAGATAGATCTCTCAAGAACACAAAATAAAAAGAGCAAATAAAATATGCAGCAATATGTTTTTAGGTTTTTGGTTTTGTAGATCTGAAAACAAAGACGCAAAAAGATAGATCTGAAAGCAATATGTTGCAAAAGTAGACCCGGGGGCCATAGGGTTCACTAGTGGCTTCTCTCATGAGTATAGCGCACGGTGGGTGAACAAATTACTGTTGGGCAATTGATAGAAAATCAAATAGTCATGACGATATCCAAGGCGATGATCATTATATAGGCATCACGTCCAAGATAGATAGACCGACTCCTGCCTGCATCTACCTCTATTACTCCACACATTGACCGCTATCCAGCATGCATCTAGTGTATTAAGTTCATGGAAAAATGGAGTAATGCAATAAGAACGATGACATGATGTAGACAAGATCTATTCATGTAGGAATATACCCCATCTTGTTATTCTTAATAGCAACGATACATGCGTGTCTTGCTGCCCCTTTTGTTACTGGGAAAGAACACCGCAAGATCGAACCCATCACAAAGCACCTCTTCCCATGGCAAGAAAAATCGATCTAGTCGGCCTAACTAAACCAAAGATTCGAAGAAGAAATACGATGCTATAAGCAATCATGCATATAAGAGATCAAAGAAGACTCAAATAATATTCATGGATAGAAACTGATCATGAACTCAAAATTCATCGGATCCCAACAAACACACCGCAAAAGTTTACATCAAATAGATCTCCAAGAGACCATTGTATTGAGAATCATAAGAGAGAGAGAGAGAGAGAGAGAGAGAGAGAGAGAGAGAGAAGAAGCCATCTAGCTACTGCCTACGGACCCGTAGGTTTATGGTGGACTACTCACGCATCATCGGAGAGGCACCTATGAGAAAGATCAACCCCTCCGTGATGGTGTTTAGATTGGATCTCGCGGTTCTGGAACTTGCGGCGGCTGGAAATGTGTTTCGTCGACTCCCCTATGGTTTTCCGAATATTTGGGAATTTATAGGCATCAGAGGCGTGCAAAGGGGCTCCGTGGATGGCACAACCCATCAGGGCGTGCCAGGGCCCCCCTGGCGCGCCCTGGTGGGTTGTGCTCTCCACAGCCAACCTTCCTGGCTCTTGTTTGGCCCACTGGGTGTCTTCTGGTCCAGAAAAAATCTCAAAAAAGTTTCTTCACGATTGGACTCTGTTTGGTATTGATTTTCTACGAAGTAAAAAACAAGCAAAAACAGCAACTGGCACTTTGGCACTATGTCAATAGGTTAGTCCCAAAAAATGATATAAAGTTGTTATAAAATGATTGTAAAACATCCAAGAGTGATAATATAACAGCATGGAACAAGCAAAAATTATAGATACGTTGGAGACGTATCAGATCCCACGGGCAGCACCCGGACGACCATGACGCTGATCTTTTCTTCCCCTGGCGGGTTGGGCTCCTCCATGCCACGGATCTCGCCCTGGAGCGCGCTGACCGGTGCTAAGTTGACTCTGCCCTGCACTTGGGGCTCACCACCGAGGACCTCGGCCTGCCCTTTGGTTGGTCGGATCTGGCTATAGCACGCGGCTGCGGACCTTCGTACACCTCGTTGGTAGTTGTGGCGCAGGCGGCTCTCCCGGTGGCGGCTGCTAGCGAGGTTTAGGGCTAGGCTCCTTCTCTCGTTGGTGGTCCTATCAAATCAGTGAATGTTTCGTCTGGTGTTGGATTTTGGAGGTTTCTGTTTCAGATCTAACCATGGCGAACCGGCATGCCACTCGAGCTGCAGATTACGGTGGACAATGACAAAACTTTGACGGTTTGTCGATGACTACTACCGGCGGCTCATACTGGAAAGTTGTGGGATGCAACCGAAAAGTTGTGGGATGCAATCGAAAGGTTCTACTGTGCGTTTTGGCAGCTCCGCTCCGGCCAATTTGCCTTCGATACAAGGCCAAGCATGGCAGCGATGGTGATAAGGACCATACGCCTTCTTAGGCACACCGCTTCCCAGAGTAAACCAGGACGGTTGTCATCGGCAGATCTCATGGCCGAAGGGCCTGGTTTAGCTGATGATCGCTCACTGGCTAGTCGGATTGTGCTACAGATTAGGTGGCTCTGTTTTTGCGGACACCTTGAAACATGCCTGCACCAAGATTTTCAAGGGTTCAACACATGCGGAGAATGCCATGACGTGGACCTTCAAATGGCGAAGGCGGGGTAGTGGATGCGATGAAGACTTTGCTTCACAGGTAGTTGTTCTGACTTGACTTGCGGGAGATGTTCCCGTCCAGACCAGACACGAGTTCCTATGAGCCTGGTGGTATGTGACTTGCAGTAGTAGCCTCTGCAAGTGGGGACGGTAGCATTGGATGGCTTCTTTGTTGGTGGTGCTCCTTTGAGTACCGAGGCGTGATTTTTAGGGTGAAAACCCAAGGTCTGGCCTTTATTGATTGTGCCTGGCAGTGACCTTGTTGAGGGCATTGTTTTGGGAACGCGATCTTTTTCCAGAGTGAAAACCTACGATCTTTGATAGGGCGACGACAATGCTTGTGCATTGTTTCCTTCCTGGAGGCGTTGTTTTTGGAGAACCTTCTTTCTAGTCTGGGTGCTGTCGTTGGTGGTGGTTAGAGTGTTGCTACGGCGGGTGATTGATCACCGTGCAGGGTCATTTTTTCATTTTCTTTTTTGGCTGTGTACATGCTAGATGATTTTAGGCATCTTGTTGGTGCAGAGGATGGGTGTAATTGGTATCTACTTATATTAATATATTCCCCTTTAAAAAAACATGTGTATTTTTGCCTTGTTTTGAGCCGAGGTGTCCCAAAGGGCCAGCCAGCCCTTATGTTTGTGTACAGACGATGAAGACGATGAAGAACCTGACTGTCCAGATTTTACTTTATTCAATGACATGCGCAAGTGATAAGCCGATTTGACTGAAAAATGGCCACTTTTTGTGTAAGTTCATGCAAGCTAATCATCTATACCAGGGCCACATATATTCAGGTGGGGAGCCTTTCCCCCCGATGACCATTTAAAAAAAAGGTAATCATCTATACCAGGGCCACATATAGCAATTTGCTTAATATGTTGTGCATCATCCTGTGAGAAAATTGTGTCTACCTTTTGGGCATCCCATGAAGTGCCTGTATGGTCCAGCAGGTCTCTAACTTTGGTCACGACAGGAACAAAGATTGCGCCCAGAGGCTGCATACTTCCACACCTCGTCACCCAAGGATCTGCAATATGTCATATGTTCCTGTTTGCAGTAGGTCTCTGCGGTGAATAATACTCCTGAACGTATACGACCCACTCGCCAGACAAGTGGCATTCATGATTGAGCCATCACTGAAATATCTTTCTTTAAGGACTCTCACATAAGGAAGAAGGCACCTGCAATATTCTCCATGCATGTTTGGCTAACATCGCTTGGTTGAAGGCCTCCGGGTTTCTAAATCCCATACCCCCCCCCTCTCGTTTTGAATTACGCATTTTCTCCCACGCTATCCAGTGCACCTTTCGCTCACCATCAATTGCACCCATTAGAATTTTGATGAGATCGATGTCAGGTTCCGACACATCTTCTTTGTGAAGTGGAAACGACTCATGGTGAACGCCGGAGTGGCTTGAAGAACGGACTTAACCAACACTTCCCTGACTCCCTTAGAGAGACCTTGCCCCTTCCATCCAGACACCTTCCCTTTAGAGCACTTTGTCACGTATTTAAAAGTACCATCTTTAGATTTCCCAACCACCGTTGGTAGTCCCAAGTACGTCTCACTTAGAGCTTCCGAGTCGATCCCTATTGCCTGTTTAGCATCTCCTTCTATTCATACAGATCGATGCTTCTTTCCGCAGCAAACGTTTCGTTCCCACGAGGGTAGGCTAAGATCTGAGGTATGTAGGAATCACGTTCAAAGAAAAACATAGGTACTCCCTCCATTCACTTTTATAAATCGTGTCAGACAACTGAAATTTAGCTGTTTTTTACGCTGTCTGAAATGTCCACAACGCCTTATAAAAGTGAACAAAGTGAGTACCTAACATGCGGGATCCCGTCCAAACACACTGAATTGAATTTAATGGAACCAAATATTCAGATTAACTTGAGAGGGATGGATCGATGGGTGGATGATGCTACGATTGAGAGCCATCGTACCTGCTCCCTTCTCCCGCGTGCGGCGCCGGTCAGGAGGGTCAGCGTAAGAGGGAGAGGGCACGAGGCAGGCAGCAGCAGCAACCGCCGCCAGGAGACCTCACGCGACGCAGTCCTGCGGACGCCGGCGCCGCTCCGGGTGGTGGAGGACGAGCGGCTCGGCTTGTGCTGCCCCTGGCGCCATGGCCGCCAGGTAAGAGAGAAATGGTTCGAGTGTTGCTGCTGCTACTGCTTAGTGTCTCTTCTTGTACAATATGGTTGCAGGTGAGGTGAGGTATCGTGCACTCGACTCCTCGACTCCTCGTCCTCTTTCGTAAGTAAGATAATAATGCAGAGAAACCCATCAAATCTTGGAGCTCAAAAGAGGTTTGCTACCATTTGAATCTTCCCGTGCTTTTGCTAAATCCAAGTGTGGCCTCACACAGAATTAGATATAGATTGACAGTGGATATCAAGATTAGATCGTGTCATCGACTTAGATATATGATTGTTTTTTTCTATGAACAGAAGGGGCTTGGAGATGAAAAGGGATTTGCCCATTCATATCCTCCGGCACAAGCAATGGTGCCTTCTACAGTTGTGCTAAATCCAAGCGGCCTCGGGACAGATTTTTCTTACTTGTCAATTGATGTCTCCGCGCGTCGAGATTCACTCGGACACGATGGATATCAAGATCAGATAAGACGGATAGCACCACCTAAGTCACCCCCATTTATAAAGACTAACAAGAGCTTTGTCTTTTGTTCTTTTCCCACCCTTTTTCATTCTCAACTTACAATGTTATGGATTCCTCTTCTTCTTCTCCAAACAGAAACTAACTATGAATTGAAATTTTGAAGCAACGTTTGATGCATCAGTAAAATAACCCTTCTCCTTTTTGGGGAAATTTCCAATGCTGATTTGGTGCTTCAACTAACTTAAGATTTTCACTGAAGGAACATTTTTCACTCGGCACATTGCCATTCATCTGACGTTGCTTATTTTCATTCCTGGTGAATATTATTTTCCCTTTGATGGATAGTACAATATGATAATTGTTGGGGTTGTTCCCCCTTTCTTTCTTGAATCTTTACTCAGTAAATCTCGACACGGTCGAATGCAGTAACATCTCGTGGAGGCGGCAAACTATTACATGTTGGGTTGCACTGATACTTGCAGTCAATCTCTTTCACTCGTTGGCTCCTTCCAGAGTGCCAATCCCCAACAGCCTCTGCAATGGTCTGCTCCAAAAACATTGTAAACCAAAATGATATATCAATCCAACCAAGAATATGGTGCACCAAAGAAAACACGGGTACATAATGTGATTTGGTAGTCGTTTTTTTAACTCCATGCCTTATTTTCAAGCCTCGGGGAGGTTGGCGAATGCCAAGAGACGCCAGAGAGCGATTGGCAGTGCGTGAAGCATGAATCGATGAACATGCCCCAGTCCTCCTTATCTTCGACGACCTTCAAGTCGTTGACCATCTTATTCCTCAATCCTATCGATGGAGAAGAACAACAATTTAGTGTTTCACGAAACCGAAAAACCATTTGTGCTGAAGGTGGGAGAAAAAAAAGAAATGGATTAACAGGCTAAGCCAACCATCAAGGACTTCAACTTGTGTAGAGTTGCAGTTTCGGATATTTTCCTTGCAACTCAACCATGATTTGTCCACTAGTACAAAACAGGGCTTCGGTCCACCCCAGAAAAGCCCATTAATCCCGGTTCACTCACGAACCGGGACCTATGAGGGCATCGGTCCCGGTTCGTGAGGCCAGGGCGCCGGCCGGGGCTCGTGGGCCATTGGTCCAGGTTCGTCTAACCCCTTTGGTCCCGGTTCCAGACATGAACCGGGACCAATGCGCCTCGCTCCTGGCCCACAACCATTGGTCCCGGTTCGTATCTGGAACCGGGACTAAAGGGACACCTTTGGTCCCGGTTCCATACACGAACCGGGAGCAATGCGCCTCGCTCCTGGCCCACAACCATTGGAGGCAACCGTTCGCCTGGCGCGAGCCCTTTTAGTCCCGGTTCGTGTCTCAAACCGGGACTAAAGGTCCCAACCGTTCAAATCCCACGCCTTGGAAGTTGTTGCGCGCGACGCTACAGTAACGCGACGCTAGAGTAAACGTGGCCAGTCTCCATTTCTGTTCGTCTCCCTCTCCTCTCTTCTTTCCCATCCTCCACCATGAATCCAAAAACTCGCTACGGGAACGTGCTCGCACATGGCACGACCAATCTCCATGTCGTCTACACGAACAACACCGCCAAAGTGGAGGGTTTTATTTCCATGTTCGAGGAATGGCTTCAAGAGGAGGAACACAAGTTCATGGGCCTCGATCTCGAGTACACGGCCGATGGTCGCAATGTTGCCGTCGTCCAACTTTGTTTCAAGAAACATGTCATGGTCTTCCAGTGGGCAAGGTAATACGAAACTTGTCATGGTTTTAATTGGGGCTTTTCTTTGATTCATAGGATAGGAAAATTGCATAGGAATAGGAGGATTGGGAATGTCGAGAACATGTCATAGTTTCCTTGATTCATAGGAAAAATGCATAGGAAAATTGGGGCTTTTCTTTGATTCATAGGAAAATTGCATAGGAATAGAAAATTGCATAGGAATAGGAGGATTAGGAAAATTGCATAGGAATAGGAATAGGAGGATAGGAATATGATAGGAAAATTGCATAAGAATTTTCCTTGTAGTTGCATATTGGCCATCGTGGGAGAACATGTCTTAGTTTAGGGGCTTCTTTTGATTCATAGGATAGGAAATGCCTAGGAATAGGAAAGTTGCTATGATTCTTATTATACTTGTTATGATTCTTATTATACTTGTGCCGAATTATACTTGTTATGATTCTTAATTATTATACTTGTTCTAAATTATACTTGTTATGATTCTTATTATACTTGTTCTAAATTATACTTGTTATGATTCTTATTATACTTGTTCTAAATTATACTTGTTATGATTCTTATTATACTTGTTATGATTCTTATTATACTTGTGCCGAAATATACTTGTTATGATTCTTATTATACTTGTTTTAAAATATACTTGTTGCAGCAGTATTTAACACATTTGTTCCATTTTGTTGTTGCAGTAGTAACAAGCACTGTCCAAAACTTATGGAGTTCCTTCGCAGCGGCATATATTTTGCTAGCGTTGATATAACGAATGACAGGATCAAGATGAGGCGCACCTGGGGTATTGAGATACCAGCTGAATGCCACATTGATCTTCAGGGCAGGTTCAGGCTTGAGCATGACAAGACTTCAATGGCTGATATGGCAGCCGCCCTGATCGACGAGCACTACGCTGATATGAAGACAAAATTCCCCAAGTCAGGGCACAAACATTGGGAGAAGACCCCACTTGACCCTATCAACATTGAGTATGCAGCAATAGATGGGTACGTTGCATACGAGTTGTACCGCAGGATTCGAATCTTCAATTATGGGCAGCGTCACCTCGTACCGCTAGTACCACCACCAGTGCCCCATGGGTCTCCTACTTGGGGGTATTCTGATCCGGACGACGAGTAGTGTTTGCAATGGCAAACACTTTTATCTCTATTATGTAGTGCTTGGGGGTCTCCTGATCCGGACGAGTAGTGTTTGCAATCCGGAAGAGTAGGATTGGTATCTTCAATTATGCAGTACTTTCTGTAATGGATATCTGAACTATTATTTCTATTATGTCCCTGTTTAAGTACGGTTTGTGTGTAAGAATATTTAGTATGATGTGAGCAAGCTTCCTGAAGAAATGTCATGTATGTGATGAAGATTGTCCATGGTTACGGCGCAATAAGCAAGGGACACACGCGAAGAAAAAGTTTTATACCCCAAGATCCCACTCTGGGATGTGATCGGCTTCATTGTCATCACTTTCTTCTCTAGTGATGAGTAGCTGAGATGGTCCATTTTGTACACGAAGTGCATCCAGTTTTTGCCGTAACCCTCTCAACTTTTTAGCACATGCTATGTGGGTGAAATGATGATACCATGCCAACTTTCAACCTTTTCAGAGTTCATTTGTAGTGCTTTTCAATTTCAGGGCCATTTAACTCAAAAAAAATCAGTAAATGCATGAAAAAAAGGAAATGAAGTCAGAAAGGGTTGAAAATTGATGATGTGGCTTTGAATGGTGCATTTTGAACACACAAAAAGTCTGGAGTTCAAATAAGTTCAAAAAAATGAAATCCCTTTGTAACAGATGAGTTTTCGTCCGAAACCCTGATACTTCGAAAGAGATTGTCCATTTTGTACACGAAGTGCATCCAGTTTTTGCCGTAACCCTCTCAACTTTTTAGCACATGCTATGTGGGTGAAATGATGATACCATGCCAACTTTCAACCTTTTCAGAGTTCATTTGTAGTGCTTTTCAATTTCAGGGCCATTTAGCTCAAAAAAATCAGTAAATGCATGAAAAAAAAGGAAATGAAGTCAGAAAGGGTTGAAAATTAATGATGTGGCTTTGAATGGTGCATTTTGAACACACAAAAAGGCTGGAGTTCAAATAAGTTCAAAAAAATGAAATCCCTTTGTAACAGATGAGTTTTCGTCCGAAACCCTGATACTTCGAAAGAGATTGTCCATTTTGTACACGAAGTGCATCCAGTTTTTGCCGTAACCCTCTCAACTTTTTAGCACATGCTATGCGGGTGAAATGATGATACCATGCCAACTTTCAACCTTTTCAGAGTTCATTTGTAGTGCTTTTCAATTTCAGGGTCATTTAGCTCAAAAAAATCAGTAAATGCATGGAAAAAAGGAAATGAAGTCAGAAAGGGTTGAAAATTGATGATGTGGCTTTGAATGGTGCATTTTGAACACACAAAAAGCCTGGATTTCAAATAAGTTCAAAAAAATGAAATCCCTTTGTAACAGATAAGTTTTCGTCCGAATCCCTGATACTTCGAAAGATTGTCCGTTTTGTACACGAAGTGCATCCAGTTTTTGCCGTAACCCTCTCAACTTTTTAGCACATGCTATGCGGGTGAAATGATGATACCATGCCAACTTTCAACCTTTTCAGAGTTCATTTGAAGTGCTTTTCAATTTCAGGGTTATTTAGTTCAAAAAAATCAGTAAGTGCATGAAAAATACCAAATGAAGTCAGAAAGGGTTGAAAATTAATGATGTGGCTTTGAATGGTGCATTTTGAACACACAAAAAGTATGGAGTTCAAATAAGTTCAAAAAAATGAAATCCCTTTGTAAGAGATGAGTTTTCGTCCGAAACCCTGATACTTCGGATGAGATTGTCCGTTTTGTACACGAAGTGCATCCAGTTTTTGCCGTAACCCACTCAACTTTTTAGCACATGCTATGTGGGTGAAATGATGATACCATGCCAACTTTCAACCTTTTCAGAGTTCATTTGAAGTGCTTTTTAATTTCTTTCAAAACATCGTGGGAGTGGAGTTCAAAAAGTAATCAACTAAAAAGCTTTTATAAACCTCTAGTATTTTTGAAACTATAATTATATAAAAATTATGCAACTAAAATTATCAAAGTATTTTTTGTTCAAAACATTAATAGCAAAAAGAATTTTCATAAAGAAATTTTTTGTTAGAAACTTTAATAGCAAACTAAAATAACCAAATCTGTTTTTGATTAAAACAGACATTTAAAATAACCTAAAACTTACCAAATTGAATATAATGATAAAACACAGTAACATTAAATAGCAGGAAAAAGAATCGCTCAAAAATCTATTTTTTTAGTAAAGTTATTCACAAACTAGTGATTCACACAAATTTCAAAAAATTCTAATTTAAACTATTCAAATTTGAAAACTAAAGGCACTAACAGAAATTTTATAATTTTTGTGACCTAAAAGCAAAAGGAATCACTGAAAAACTGTAAGTATTTAGCTGTAAGTAGAAACAAAAAAATAAAGCAAAAAAGAAAAAAAAACAGAAAAAAAAATGCCACCTACTGGGCCACCACGGCCTGAATACGACTAGGAACCCAGCTAGTTGGGCCAGGATTCAGGCCCGCAACAGGCCCAGTAGGCCAACAGGCATAGCAGTGTGAGATTAGGCCCCCAGGCCTGCAGTTCAGAGGAATTCGAGAGAGATGGCGCAACCGCGCTTATAAACAAGTGCCGAAGCCTCTCAGCTAGCGAGGTGAGACTAAACATCCAACCGCACCGCGGCTGTGCCAGGCGCAGGCCATTGGTCCCGGTTGGTTCCACCAACCGGGACCAATGCCTACCTTTGGTCCCGGTTGGTGCCACCAACCGGGACCAATGCCCCCTTTGGTCCCGGTTGGTGCCACCAACCGGGACCAAAGGTCCCTGTTTCCCGCCCTTTGGGCTGACGAAAAGAGACCTTTGGTCCCGGTTGGTGGCACCAACCGGGACCAAAGGGAGGAATTGGTCCCGGTTGGTGCCACCAACCGGGACTAAAGGTGTGTGTATATAAGCAACACTTGTGAAAAATTTCAGATTTCATCTACCATTTGCCCCCGACGACGCCGAGCACATCGACGCCGCCAGGCTGCCCCGACGTCGTCCGCCGCCCCCGCCGTCGCCGTCGCCGTCGTCACCGTCGCCCGCGCCCCTGCCCCCGGGCCGCCCCCGCCGTCGCCGTCGCCGTCGTCACCGTCGCCCGCGCCCCTGCCCCCGGCCCTCCCCCGCCGTCGCCGTCGCCCCTGCCCCGAGCCCGCGCCCCTGCCCCCGGCCCTCCCCCGTCGTCGCCGTCGCCCCTGCCCCGAGCCCGCGCCCCTGCCCCGCCCCCGATCAGCCCGGCCGCGCCCCTGCCCCGGCCCGTCCCCGCCGTCGCCGGCCGCGCCCCTGCCCCGTCGTCGCCGTCGGCGTCCTCGCCCCCGACCCCGCGCCCCTGCCCCGTCGTCGCCCGAGCCCCGCTGTGAGCCGCCGCGCCGCCCCGGCCTTTTTTTATAATGTTTATGTTTATGTTTATGTATATGTTCATAGCATTTTTTGGTCAAAAAAAATAGATGTGATCATTGTCACACCAAAATGCTATACTTATTTTTGATATGATGAATTTTTTAGTCATGTTCATATGATGTTTTTTTTTGTTCATAGAATATATTTTTGTTCATAGCAGTTTTTGGTCCATGTATATATGTATGTGTATGTATGGATGGATGAATGGATGGATGTAACTATATGGATGCATGTAACTCTAAGTTAAAATTATTAGGAGTCTTAGGAAAAAAATAGTATGTGTATGTTATATTACAGAAAAAAAATTGGTTTTATGAAAAATTAGTGATTAAACGATAAGAAAACGTTCTCATAGGAATTTGTCTCGACGTCGACGATGCCCGGCCCTCATCCTCGTCGTCGAGTGGTCCGCGAGAGCCTGCTTGATAGGCGCCATGTCCGGGACTGGGCTCCGCCGGGCTGGCACTGGGAGGTGCTACCTTCCCGGGCTCGGAGGTTGGTGAGGAATCCAGGTCTCGTCGTCGACCCGGAGCTTCTGTGGTGGCGGTCACGCGGGCCACTTTCGGTGCGGAGGGAGCGGGTCCCCGCGGAGGTGGTACGTCGCCGTGTCAGGGAGGAGGACGAGCACGTCCGTCGCTACATGGCGGCGTTGGACGCCCGGTTCGACAATACCTGGCAGATTCTTCAGGGATCTCACCCGAGTTATGATCCCGTGATGGTTCCTTATCTTTGGGTGTCCACCGCCGGCGACTCAGAGACCGCTAGTGAACCTAGTTCACCGTCCTCCACTTTGGATTCTAGGATATTCGATCTGTATTAGTGATCTTATATGATAATATTCGAGATGTATTAGTTAATATTTGATGATGCATTAACTGGATTGTTCGGGATGATGTATTAGTTAATATCGAGTGCTTGTGATTTGCCAGTCATTCCGGCAAAACATAGGGAATTTTTTCTATGTCATTGCTCGATATATGGAACGGGTTGACTTCAGGTCTGTTTCGGCTCCTTGTGTGTCTTTCAGTGAGGGAGAGTGTCCACCATATATATATATATATATATATGAGAGAGGAAGAATCCCGACTGTTGTCGTGGGGGTCGCTTCTCCTTCGTTCCCGTGTGCTAGACATTTTGGTGTAATGCACTCGGGGACGAATGGAGGAGCCACCATCACCTACGGTCGCAATATCAGAGGGAGTGCCCACCATATACGTGAGATGAGAGTTTAGGAAGCAAAGACTCGACAGACCTAAAGTCAACCCGTTGCATATTTTGAGTAATAGTGATCTGTGTGTTGATCAGTTTCCTGGTAGTTGCCTTCGATCGATTTTAAATGTTTCAACTATGAACATAGGAAATGTCTGACGACGATAGCGAAAGGGAATTCGGTATGTGCGAATACTGCGAAGACGAGCGCGGTCTGTGCGACACGACTCACCTAGTTGATGGTAGGCGCTTCAGCATCGTGCTGGATGAGACCTTCGAAGTGGATACAGTAAGTCACAACGACAAGTCTTTTTTCGTAATTAAGCATGACTTCTGCTTCTTTTGCTTGAACTTATAATTTTAATTTTTTACTATTCTACTAGCGTATCCCCTGCCATGCAAGAATTTATGTCTTGGATAAGATTGGTTTCAATACTAAAAAAAATATGGAGGTAAAGAGAGTTCACTTGAGGACCGAGCATGGTTATACTTTTGCCGTAAAATTGTACAATGCAGACACCTACTCCTATTTTGAATGCAAAAGTTGGCAAGCACTATGCAAGGCTTATGCATTTGAGCCTAATATGCTTATCACCTTTGATATTCGTCCGGAAGATGAAATTGAAGGTAATATCGACATCTGGGTCGATGTGCAGACACCTCCAGTTCTACCATTATGTGAGTTTCTCAACCATATTTATTATGATTCCGATTCTGCCTCCTTGTGAGTTTGTTAAACATATTTATTATGTAATTTATATTGTTTATTTCAAAATAGTTGACAGCTTATTTCCATTGACAGCTTATTTTCATTCTTCAAAAAATGTACGAAAGATGGTAGACAGAACCTACTACACCGATGGCGCAGAATTAACTTGTTAGGAGAAAAATCATCTTATCGCATTTATTAATGATCTTCAGAATTACAATACCTATTATCAAACTCCTACACATTATGGTCAATACGTGCCACTAGTGCACGTGTTGAACTACGGTAACATCCATGGAGATCGCATGGTAAGATTTTTTACTATTAAGACATCCGTGCATCTTTTGCATAAATTATTTTTAAAACTAAACTACATTGCTAACTATGAAGTTATTACTATGTTTTTCAACAGAAAATCTCGAATGATTGTGTGCCTCATCTGATGTTTCCGAAAGGTCACCTTGATATTATGAGCTTACTGCCACCAGGTCATCATATGCATCACTGTTGTCCATACCGGATTTCTAAAACCGATGAAGACATGACAATCAAAGATTGGAAAAAATGTATGGTCGATCGTAGGGAGCTACTTGGAAGCAACATTGTGCGACGTGCAAGAATTGGAGACAGGATAATCTCCATTCTCCATAATGGAGAGTCAGGGCCTATCTTGTTTTATGCTATTTTACCTAAGAGAGGCCGGGTAGTTAGGTCCTAGCTAATACTCATGATCATGTGCTAAGAACAATTAAGTATGGTTGGTTAGATGACTATGGTGATGATGATCTAGTATGACTTGTTATTATGATAACGAGTAGTTCTAAGAACAATTAAGTATGGTTGGTTAGATGACTATGATGATGATGATC
Organism: Elymus sibiricus; assembly: GCA_039707655.1. Classification (NCBI taxonomy): domain Eukaryota; kingdom Viridiplantae; phylum Streptophyta; class Magnoliopsida; order Poales; family Poaceae; genus Elymus; species Elymus sibiricus. The sequence goes on from CM077667.1 coordinate 538,096,967, forward strand.
GAGTATGACTTGTTATTATGATAACGAGTAGTTCTAAGAACAATTAAGTATGGTTGGTTAGATGACTATGATGATGATGATCGGGACACTTCTCTCTATTAGCTAGCTAACACAATATGAAACCCTAAATTAACCCTCCAAACACCCCCCCCCCATTTGAAAAAAACAAAAACAAAAACAAAAACCCCAGTGCCTTTTGGTCCCGGTTGGTGTTACCAACCGGGACTAAAGGTCCTCCTGCCTGGGCTCCCAGCACCAGCCACGTGGAGGGCCTTTAGTCCCGGTTCGTAAGCCAACCGGGACTAAAGGTTTTGGGCTTTAGTCCCGACCCTTTAGTCCCGGTTCCGGAACCGGGACAAAAGGCCCTTACGAACCGGGACAAATGGGGGTTTTCCTACTAGTGGTCAGGAGCAGATGAATCAGGTACAAGAACATTTCGTATCTAGCGAAGAATCATGGACAAGACGGTGAGTATTCTAACACGAGCACATGGATATAAAAACAAGAATAAATATTGAAAATTACCTGCCATGAATCATAACTTGGGTTGAGAATAAACATGGGGGTGCGGATGCTCTTAATAAGCTCTGCCGGGAAGAAACACTAGGAGAAACATTATTTCAGCTAAAGAACTTACTGACATAATTTGATGATAGGACAATGTGTGGGAAGCAAATAAAATTATACAATGGAAACTACCTCGGTTGGCTCCTTATTGGCAAGGCAGTCCTTGGGCAACACTTCTCTAACATTCTGAAATAATTTAGCAAAAAAATGAAGGCGAAAAGAACTTAATGGCATTTCGTACCAAATAGCATCAATCGCTAGGATAAAAATATATTGCACAAGACTAACCACATGAAAAGACAGAGTTTTACGAAAGCTTGTTCTTGTAGAGAAGTACAACAAGAATTAGAAGATGACCAGAAGGCTTGAATATAAATAAGACATATCTGTTAAAGTTTCAAGAATGATCAGCAGCAAACCTGGAGGTTAATGACTCTATCATACAGAGACCAAAGGGACCTTTTTCCGGATATATCCTTTCTGCCAGAAAAAAGTGGTACTTTAGTTCAGGTGCAATGCTAGTGGATTACTTTTTTTCCCAAGAGCCTTACTCATCAAGGAAGAACCCAGCATCCGCAAAGCATTTAACTGAAACCTCTTGAGGAAATCTTGCACGAAAATCATCGCAATGCAGCATCATGGATAGAGCACCAGCAGAACAGCCTGTAAAGAGGGCCTGAAATGTGTACAAATATGAGGTTTTTTCATTTGCGCTGCTAAGCTTATATTAACCCAATTGATTGAGTATGACCTGTGTAGCATTGGCGAGTCCTTTTTCCATGAGTTCGTCGATTACCGCTTCATAGATACGCAATCCTCTGAAGTATAGTGTGGTTCCATCCTACATAAGTACCAACAGAACATTAGCTGAAGCAACCAAAACAGCGACATACATCAGACAGAGGTTCAGAAAAAAAAATCACCTCTGCTTGAGCTTCCGCGTCCCCAGAAAACGACGCCCCATCGCAGTACCGCACGTAGACTTTGTTCCAGTCGTAGAAATCTAGTAACACGCCGATTGAAATTAGCGCAAGGACATGAAAAGAGATGGAACAAATAGGTAGTGGTCACTGCGACAGAGAAGCATCGGTTGTTACCAGGATTCTGCAGCTGATCGCCGCCGAGTATCCCATTACCGGCAAACCGTATCGGTTTCATGAAGTTGGATGAACCTTTGGTGGACAGTCTGCTGTCGGAACATTCCTTGACTGTGCTGCACCAGCCTCCTCCCTGGGTCGTTTTGGAAAAACATGCATGAATGTCAATTAATCAACTAATTAAAGACCAACTAATTGCCCAGCTGCCTTAAGTCCACTTGCTAAGCGTCCCCATCATGAATACTTTATCAGGCATGTACCTTTTTGATAGGAAAAAATAAGAGATGTAGGGAGGCACATGTGCTTGATGGCAACAGAAGTTAGGAGCTGGGTCTCTCTCTTATGTCAAAGCAGATTTGGGTCATGAAATTTGTAATATATTTTTTTCAAAAGGTTACAAAAATTGCACCTTGTGAACAAGTCATCGGAAAAATTCAAAATCGCAAGAGGCCAAGAACATGGGAAGATCATCCCCTCTTCAATCTGAACAATTTTCTTGGTGGCAGGTAATTTGATTTGCCCGACTAATGAAAAAGGAAAAAACAGAGCAATATATTATAGCATAATTGATGGATGGTACTGGTGTGTACCTCTAGATGGACGAGCCAGCGGTCGGCGCCGTCGCCGGAGCCCCTCTGCAGGTGGTACCCCGGCGGTGTTCCATCCATGCACACTGGAATGGAACCAAACTTTTCTCAACAAAATAAGAAAGAAGCAAACCAACTCGACATGAATGGCGCCGCGGTAAGTTACCTGCGCCCTTCTCCTTCGCACCAGCGATCGAGGAGGGTGAGCGCGACGCGGTCCGTCGATGGCGCGCCGAGCAGCGTACGATTCAGATGGCTGGCAGGGACCAGCAGCAGCAGGAGCAGGGCCACAGCGGCCGACAAGGTGGCAGCGAGCACCCGTGCCGGTCGGCGGCGGTGCTGCGCCTGGGGAAGGAGCTGCTCGGTGACGGCGGCCATGGCCGTGGCTAGGATGCTCTGCTCTGGTAGACTTAACCTTCTTCTTTCTCTCTCATTGTGCACTCCAGCATTGCCGTTTTAAGTAGCTAGCAAGTGCAAGCAGGCAGCTGAACAGTCTGCCACTGATGTGACCTGATACCAGTAGTGTCTGAGATCCTGCTGCTGCTACTGACACTGATCACTGACCAATGAGCAATGGATACCATTGTGATAGGTCAGGACTATTGGAACCAAGATAAGATTGACATAAGGATTTAGCCAGCCTGACTCAGAACCCCTCTCAAAAAGAGGGCTCAATTATTCACAAATCTCATCAGTCCGTGGCTACAAACGAAACAGCAGCACACAACGTGTGGCACACTACACTTACATACTAAAAAAGGATGCCAGCCAAAAGCTCATATAGAAAGGGCATCTCATCTCATCTCACTCACACAGCCTGGATTCTCAAACTTATTTATGTACACCAACCGTATCTATCTACACCTCCTCCGTGTCTGGGTCCCGGGCCACCATCCACCCTCATGACGCCTCGGCGGCAGGGAAACACGTCTGTGCCGTGGCGATCTCGCGTGGGAAGACCCCTCCGCACTTGGGCTCTTGAGCGTCGAAGGCGCTGTAGTCCAGCACCTCGGCCTCCTCCACTTCCCCTAAGCCTAGTTCTTCAGGCGAAGACGGCCTGAGGAGAAAATGTTCGTCGGCATATATGTTGATTTCACATGCATGATTCCCGGAGCGTGGAACCGAAGGTAATAGGAAATGCTTGTGGTCTTACCTGGGCACGTCGAGAGCAGGCGGGTTGTGGGTGGCGTTGTGGAGGCCGCTCTTCTTGCCGTTGCCACGCGACTTCCTCTTCTTCGGCTTCTGTTTCTGCTTGCTCTTGTCCTTCTTCCTGGACCTGGAGCGCTGTTGGTGGCCCTTCATTGTGTGGTCGACCGAGGTGACTGGGGGGTCGTACACATCTGGGGCCCAGTTCACGCGGCGGGCTCCGGTTGGCGATGCTTCGCAGCCGCTTCTCTCGCGGCCTCCTTTCATAGCGGAGACGAGAAGCCTTGACGTCGACTATAGACAGAAAATAGAAAGGGAATGTGAGTCAGGCGAAGCTAAGACTGCATGATAAATCAGAAAAAGCTGCCACAATAACAGTGTGATCTTATCGTGGAGGCCTAGCTTAAATGTACTAATGCCCCTACAGCACCATTACAGCAGGTAGGAAGTAGGAACAGAACTGAGCGCAGCGCAGATTCATCATCAATTTAACATTACAAGTTTAAGCTCACTTAGCTCATTTAAATTCACACCACAGAATTAATTTTTTTTTTTGTGATGAGCCTAGACAGCTGGACACAATAATTCGTTAGGCGCAACAAATAGTATGATTGGCCTGGGAACTGAAATTAAATGGCATGGTCACATCAAACTAGTCAGTTAGAACTTCCGAATTCTCAATGCGGATAGGTGAAACATGTTTCACAACATGAACACGGCTGAGAGGTTCATAACGCGCCACAACATAATATCACTGCCTTTTGAATTTGGTAAATATTTTTCACCTACGAAAATCAATGTCAGGATATTATAGCAAGAATACCGCTCCTCCTGGTGTCCTTCCTACTTTCCCTTTAGCTAGTGGCTACACCATATCTCAAGCACCCCTTCCCTGTTCATAGAGATACTACACAGAGTATGCTAAAATCATTGACATAGCTGAACCAAACACAGAATAATCTAACATGTTGAACTCACAGGAAAGGACGGCAAGCGCTCATAAGTTGAAGAGGCCTTTGGTTCAATGTAATTGGAGATTGCACGGGAGTTCCCATCACCTCCTTTGCCTCTCTTTATTCCCGAGCTGGGAGAACCTGAGATATCAACTTCACTGTCCAAAGAACCAGCATCCCTTGCTTGTTTATGAGTTCCGTCCTGGTTATGACGGAGTTCCACACAAGAACCTAGAGTCTGCCCTGCTGGAGGAAGTGCCTCCTCTAGCAGAACCATGTCATCCTTGCAGACAGAAGAGACATCATGACCCTCCATCAGCACTCTTTCAGAATCACAAGCCAAATCACCCATGAAGTCACTTGTCGCTGCAAGAAGGCAGTTAGATATCAGTGGAATGCATAGAAACTACAGATCATCAATCGATAAAGTTATGGTAGTCACCAAAAGTGTGACGGTTGACAGGGATCTCTTTGCAAATGTCCAAAACATAATCAAGGGGTCATACATAAGAAGCAACAGCAAGTGCTGCCAGTGGTCGGTCAAATTTCTGACCAACTTGTCGTTTGCCAAGCAAGGTTAAATTCATAACCAAGCACATTTTGCATAATGTGAATCTCATTTGTTGAGCAAATCAACTACATCACGTCAAGGACGGACGGAAGAGATAGTAGCAACCCACGTTCCACTGATTCAGATACCAAAAACAACAACACAAACAAAACAACAGATATCATATCGGTGGTTAACAAATCTTTGAAAGTGAAACTACATATCATCAATTGATAAAGTTTATGGCTATCACCGAAGTGTGGGTTTGGACGGAGATACATTCTACTCGTGCTTACGATGCATTTGAGGGGCCAGCCCATAATACGCGACGATAAATTTCCAACCAACTTGTCATTTGTGAAGCAAGGTTAAATTCATAGTGAAACAGGTTTTGCATGATGAATCACATTAGTTGAACAGATTGAGTAGTACTCCCTCCTTAAACTAATATAAGAGTGTATAGATCACTACTTTAGTAATCTAAATGCTCTTATATTAGTTTACAGAGGGAGTACATAGCAACCATGTTCCGCTAATTCAAATACCAAGAACAGCAATGCAAATGACGAACAGGGATACAGATACAGGGCAGGATCGACGACCCTCTGAAGGCTCAGATCGCCATGGTATGATCCCTGGTTGTTAGTTACCTGAGATGCCGAGCAGAGCTGGGTGGAGCCAGTCGCCGATCAGCTGAGCCCGCGGAGGAGCAGATCCGGTCCGCGGTACTACAATCCTGGGGATCAAGAAATGCCGCCGGAGAGGCGGCGAGGCAGGGACGAGTGAGGGAGATGGGGTTAGCTGGGTGAGGGAGTTAGGAGAGGTGGGGGTGCCAAGGGCGGGGGGAAGGGGAAGGGGGCTTGAGCCGGGCGTCGCCGAAGGAAGAAGAGGGTGTGGCGCCCGGCACCGGCTGCATCGTGGCCGAGCCGGCGCGCGGGGCTCCGCCGCCGACGCCGACGACGCCGGAGGGACGGCGGCGGTGTGCGGGGAGGGGAGACCGGAGACGGCGAGCCGGACGGCGTCGGCGAGATCTGGCTTGTGTTTGGAGGATGGAATGGAGTGTGGGAGGACGACGACGACTGGACCGAGGTTTGTTCTGTCGGAAATATCTGCAGCGATGGGCCTGGGCTAGCCCACCGAGAGGCCCAGGGCAAGATCCAGGGCCACGTGCTTGCTTATCGTTTTGCCCTTCTTCTCCAAAAAAAATTGACCCGCCCGTGCAAACTCCTCGAAACGGGTTTTTGACCCCGCTTTATAAATAAATCCCAAAGGACCGAACTGGGCGATGAAACAATCCTCTAAACCAGAAGAAAAACACTAAGGTATGTCTTTTTTAAGATATGTACTAAGCATATCCGCATATGTCCATGCGTTGGCACGGGGCCAAATGCTTGCTTAAGGCAATATAAGAGGATCGTATGGGATAAATTTTGAGGGAAAACAAATACACAAAATAATATTAAGTTTTGGTTATAAAGCGTAGATTTTCAGCCATTGCTTAAACTACGAAATTGGTATATGCCCATGATTGCTCTGGTTATTGTGTTACAAAAGGTTTGGTTTATTCAGTTACGAAAGATTCATTTAATGAAAATCACAAGTGGATAGAAAACAAGAAATAATCGATGGAGGGTGGGACGATGGACGAAGAGGTGATGGGGGAAAAACGACGTAAGATGAAACCTTACGTTCCTTTTAAGTAGTAGAGTAGAGAATGTGTACTATTTATCATATATTAGCATGGAACATAAGAACCAAAATGATATGGCATTCAATACAAATTAATGAATGTGCATTTGGAAATACATATGCACACTATTTTAAAACTTAATTTGTTATATGTCACTGCATTTGTTTTCGAGCATATTTAAAACATAAGTATAGTTCCCAAGCAATTTATTAATTAGCATGTCAATTACCATTAGATCAAGAATGTCAATACAGTTTTCACCCCGAGCTAGTGCAAGCCTATTGACCCATGATGACATCAATACTGCTGCATGCTGCCTGGATCATAGCAGGGCCACCTCCATGAGAACACAGATGGTAGTGAAGCATGGAGAAAGGTCGAGTCTATGTCTTGCATTATCCGAGATAAAAGAACGCATTGCCTAAAGGGAGCTGGTAGTGGTCCGGCAAAGTAACCATGTGGTTTCCTCACATCGATGTCATGCATGTTTTTTCTTTAACTTTTCTTTATATTTTGGAAAATATTATATATTTATATTATGGAATTTTTTTAAAGTGTCCATTGCACGTTTAAAAAAGAATCCATACAGTGTAAAAAAAAGTTCACTCAACTTTTAGAAAAAACGTTATTACCATTCAGAAAAATATATGTGACATTTAAAACAATGTTAACATGCTTAAAAAATGGAAGTGGCACTAAAAATATTATACAATGTAAGAAATGTTTGTATCGTTAAAATAATATTTTTTAGTACAAGTCAAAAAGAATGTATGTTACATTTTTAAAAAATCACCCATTTCTTAAATATGTTTGTCATATTTCAAATACAAATATACAATGTAAAATAATATTTCCATAGTTTTAGAAAAACAAATTTGTGTGATTCAAAAGAAACATTTCAGCATAAAGTTTTAAGATGTTTCAATATAAAAAAAATTAACATATATTCAAAATTTTGTTCAATACATGTACTTGAAAACATGTTAATCATGTGTTTTAAAAATGTTAAATGTATATAAAACTAGGCTTTAGATGTATATGAAAAATGGTATAATTCGTATGAAAAACAAAGAAAATAATGAAAGAAACGAAGAAAAACAAGGAAACAAATAAAAGAATGGAAAAGGAAAAAACCGAAGAAATTCTAAAAGGAACCGTGGCAAAACAATCAAAAAATGTTTGTACCATTCAGAAAAATACATGTGAAATTAAAAAAATCTAACATGTTTCACAAAATGGAAGTGGCATTAAAAAAAACTGTTATACAATGTAAGAATTGCTTGAGTAATTGAAATAATATTTTTAGTACAACTAAGTAAATCTATGTATTATTTAAAAAACTTAAACATTTCTAAAATTTGTTAGTAACATATTTCGAAAATTATACAATGTAAAAAAATTGCATAGTGTTAGAAAACTATTTTGTATCATTCAAAAAAAATATTTGAACATAAATTTGAAAAATGTTTCAACATGAATTTAAAAAAAAATGTATTAAAAATTGATCAAAACATGTTAATCATGTATTTTAAAAAAATTATACATATATAAAAATATGTTTTAGATGTATATGAAAAATGTATAATTCGTATGAATAAAGGTAAACATGAAAAATGCATTTGGAACAATGGTAATCATGTATTTGAAAAATATGAAGTGTGTAAAAAAATGTTGATGATATATACAAAAATGGTACAATTTGTAAGAAAAAGTTTTGCACGTGTTACGAAGGAAAACGAAAAGAAAAAGGATAAAGACAAAGAAAACCAAATAAAGAAACAAAGAAAACCAAGGAAAGAAAGAAAGAATGGAAAAAAGAAGAACCAAAGAATACCTAAAGGGAACCGACGCAAAACAAGGAAAAACCGATGGAAACTATTAGAAAAACCTATGCACGGCTTAAGTATTGGACGGCTCAGTAGCTCCATACTATAGGCGAGAGCTATTACGATGCGCAATAGGCGGGAAATAACATTTGCGGTCAGCTGGGGGAGGCAGCTAAAGAGAGAGAGAGAGGGGGAGGGGCTAGGGTTTCATCCTTTTTTCAGTCACCTGTTAGTACGTTGGTTGATAGTGTTGTCACTCAAGTTATTTGTAGTTCAAGCACGGAATTAGTGTGCTTGAAAGGGGAGATGTTATTTTACTACTACCTCCGCAAAGAGATATAATGTTTAGATTATTAAGATAGTAATCGAAACGCTTTTATATTTGTTTACAGAGGAAGTAATTCATAATCACTTTTCAGAAATTTTAATTCATGGCTAGTTTTTATTTGGAGAAACAGAAAAAGAGAAATCTCTAGCATTGTAAATTGAGAATGGAAAGATGAGGGAAAAAACCAAAGACATTCTTTTTACTACAGTACAGATGCAAATGCTATATATACGCGCATACACGAACCCCTACGAATGTTATACACACACTCCCTATCTCTGTGAGCACCTCCGAGAGACCGAGCCGGCATATCGTCTTGAGATTTAAGAAGTCACCATAGACGCTCCATAATAGACGGAAACATCTCCTACCCACTGAACATATATCGTTGGAAATCCTGAAATAATTCGAAAAAGTGCGAACATCATGATTTGAACCCTGGTGAGATGGGGATATCACTGTCCTCCTAACCATCCAGTCACAAATTGATTCACAAAAACCAAAAGAGGTTGATATGTACTTTTCATGAATGGGGAAAAATTGGGGATGTCATAGATTTTTTTAGAAAAGGAGGAATACCTTCGGCCTCTGCATCAGCGCGATGCATGCAGCCCCATTTATTAATGAAATCAAACAAATAATCCGCGGTTCTGAGAAGTCTCCAAAGGAACAAAGTAAATGAAAAAACAAAAGTGCCACAACCGGCTAAAATAGGCCTAGATGCCTAACCATCTATCCTATTACTGGACTGCCATCCAAACCGGTTGTAGATATCCCGCGCTACCATCTCCCATCGGGTAGACCCAGTAACCAAAGGCTCCCTGGTTTCCGCAGGAGTGAGTAAGGACTATGTACGGATCAACGCCGATGCTCTGTGCAGTACCTGCAAAAAAATTATATGCGTTTGTCTGTTAAAAACCATGTCATTCCTGCAGTTCCATATAGCCCAAAGAAGTGCACATACTCGTATACGAATGTGTCTGGCATTAATCGTGTCAACTCCATTTAGCCACGTCCCAAACAACGTGTCAATGCTATCTGGAGGTATAATATTAAAGGCTATACGGACCGTCTGCCATAGGATTCTTGCAAGCGGACATTGGAGAAAGAGGTGTTTGATGGTTTCCTCGTTATCACAGAAGCTACATCGTGTATCCCCCCCCCCCCCCCCCCAATTACGTTTTGCCAAATTATCCTTAGTGAGAATCACCTTCTTGTGAACAAACCACATGAAGACTCTGATTCGTAAGGGTACCATGACTTTCCAAATATGAATCGATTTGGGGATGATCGTTGTATCAATAAGGTTTAAATACATCGATTTTACTGTAAAAATACCATTAGTCGTTAGCTTCCATTGAAGCCTATCAGACTCGTCTGATAACTGGACATCCATGATTCTCCTAACTAGGTGTAGCCAAGCCTCCCACCGATGGCCTATCAATGCTCGTCGAAATTGAATATTTAGAGGATTTGACTGTAGAATTGTGGCCACGTATGCCTCCTTACGTTGCACAATATTATAGAGAGCTGGATATTGTATGGCTAGCGGCGTCTCCCCCAACCACGTATCCTCCCAGAATCTCGTACCCTCACCATTTCCAATAATAAATTTGGTTCTATGAAAAAAGGCTGCTCTCATTTTCATCAACCCTTTCCAGAATGGTGAATCATTGGGTCTGACATTCACCTGGGCCAAGGTTTTAGATTGTAGGTACTTATTACGCAAAATTTGTACCCACATACCTTCTGTCTCTACAGATAGCCTGAACAACCACTTACTGAGCAGACATGTGTTCTTTACCTCTAAATTCTCAATCCCCAAACCTCCTTGGTCCTTGGGCCTACATATAATGTCCCACCTAGTCAGTCTGTATTTCTTCCTATCTTCATCACTCTGCCAAAAGAAACGGGATCGATAAAAGTCCAACATTTTGCGTACCCCTACCGGTACCTCAAAGAAGGCCAAAAGGAACATATGCATACTCGTAAGAACCGAGTTAATTAGAATTAGCCGTCCTCCATATGACAAAAGCTTACCCTTCTAGCAGCTTAGCTTTTTCTCAAATCGATCCTCAATACACTTCCACTCTTTATTGAAAAGCTTCCGATGATGAATGGGAATGCCTAAATAACTAAACGGTAGGCTTCCCAGTTCACATCCGAACAATTCTTTATAAGCGTCTTGTTCATCTTTGGCTCTCTCAAAGCAAAACAACTCGCTCTTGTGAAAATTTATTTTCAAGTCTGACAACTGTTTGAATAGGCAAAGTATAAGCTTCATGTTTCTTGCTTTTGGTATATCATGTTCCATAAACAATATGGTATCTGTTGGAAATATGCCCTAGAGGCAATAATAAATTGGTTATTATTATATTTCCTTGTTCATGATAATCGTTTATTATCCATGCTATAATTGTATTGATTGGAAACTCAAATACATGTGTGGGTACATAGACAACACTGTGTCCCTAGTAAGCCTCTAGTTGACTAGCTCGTTGATCAAAGATGGTTAAGGTTTCCTAGCCATTGACATGAGATGTCATTTGATAACGGGATCACATCATTAGGAGAATGATGTGATGGACAAGACCCAAACTGTAAACGTAGCATTTGATCGTGTCAGTTTATTGCTATTGTTTTCTGCATGTCAAGTATCTGTTCCTTTGACCATGAGATCATGCAACTCACTAACACCGGAGGAATACCTTGTGTGTATCAAACGTCGCAACGTAACTGGGTGACTATAAAGGTGCTCTACAGGTATCTCCGAGGGTGTCTGTTGGGTTGGCATGGATCAAGACTGGGATTTGTTACTCCGTATGACGGAGAGGTATCTCAGGGCCCACTCGGTAATACAACATCACAATGAGCCTTGCAAGCAATGTGACTAAAGTGTTAGCCACGAGATCTTGTATTACGGAACGAGTAAAGAGACTTGCCGGTAACGAGATTGAACTAGGTATAGTGATACCGACGATCGAATCTCGGGCAAGTAACATACCGAAGAACAAAGGGAACAGCATACGGGATTAACTGAATCCTTGACATAGAGGTTCGACCGATAAAGATCTTCGTAGAATATGTAGGAGCCAATATGGGCATCCAGGTCCCGCTATTGGTTATTGGCCGTAGAGGTGTCTCGGTCATGTCTACATAGTTCTCGAACCCGCAGGGTCTACACACTTAACGTTTGGTGACGATTAGTATAATTGAGTTATTATGTTGGTGACCGAAAGTTGTTCGGAGTCCCGGATAAGATCCCGGACATGACGAGGATCTCCGGAAGAGTCCGGAGGTAAAGATTGATATATGTGATAATAGTGTTTTGATCTCTGGAAGGGTTCCGGAGTTCACCGGAAGGGGTTCCGGATGTTTACCGAAGTGTTCGGGTGCAGCAACACTTTATATGAGCCAAAGGGATAAAGCCCACAAGGTATTGGAAAGTGCAAAAGTAGTTTTGCTGCCGCGTAAGCGGTACTACCGCTTGGTGAAGCGGTACTACCGCCCGAGCGGTACTACCGCTTGTGTGAAGCGGTACTACCGCCCAAGCGGTACTACCGCTTGTGTGAAGCGGTACTACCGCTTGTGCGCGGCTGTGCACGGTTCGGCCGGGATCCGAGTTGGACTCTTTCCCTGCGGGCCAAACCGACCTTGTGCGGGCAAAACCGACCCGGAGGAGGCTTTTACTCCAAGTTTAGACCCCAAGGCTCAACATATAAATAGAGGGGCAGGGCTAGCACACGGGACACATCAGGATTTCCCAAGCCGTGTGCCGGCAACCCTAGCCCTCTAGTTCCTCCGTCATAATCTCCGTAGTGCTTGGCGAAGCCCTGCAGAGATTGTTCCTCACCACCATCACCACGCCGTCGTGCTGCTGGAACTCAACCACTACTTCACCATCGCTCGCTGGATCGAGGAGGTGAAGGCGTCATCAAGCCGTACGTGTGTTGAACGCGGAGGTGCCGTCCGTTCGGCACTAGATCGGAAGGATCGTGATTGGATCGCGGGACGCTCGGCGATTTGGATCGCGAAGACGTTCGACTACATCAACCGCGTTTATTAAACGCTTCCGCTTAGCGATCTACAAGGGTATGTAGATCCACTCTCCCTCTCGTAGATGCTCATCACCATGGATAGATCTTATGTGTGCGTAGGAAAATTTTTGTTTCCCATGCAACGTTCCCCAACAGTGGCATCATGAGCTAGGTCTATGCGTAGATGAGATCTCGAGTAGAACACAAACGAGTTGTGGGCGTGGGTGTATACATATTGCTTGCCGTTACTAGTTGATACTTGATTCGGCGGCATTGTGAGATGAAGCGGCCCGGACCGACATTACGCGTACGCTTACGCGAGACTGGTTTTACCGCTGCGTGCACTTGTTGCATAAAGGTGACTGGCGGGTGTCTGTCTCTCTCACTTTAGTTGAATCGGTTCAATGAAGAGGGTTCTTTTAGAAGATCAAAAAGCAATCACTACACCACGTTGTGGTTTTGCGTAGGTAAGAACGGTTCTTGCAAACCCGTAGCAGCCACGTAAAATTTGCAACAACAATTAGAGGACGTCTAACTTGTTTTTGCAGGGTATGTTGTGATGTGATATGGCCAATTACATGATGAGATATATGTGATGTATGAGATGATCATGTGTTGTATAGAATATCACGACTTGCATGTCGATGAGTACGGCAACTGGCAGGAGCCATAGAGTTGTCTTTAATTATTGTATGACCTGCGTGTCAATCATTAAGCGCTATGTAATGCTTTACTTTATCGCTAAACGTTAGCTATAGTCGTGGAAGCAACAGTCGGCGCGACAACCTTATGGCGACACGTTGATGGAGATCAAGATGATGGAGATCATGGTGTCATGCCGGTGACGATGGAGATCATGCCGGTGCTTTGGAGATGGAGATCAAAAGCACGAGTTCATGGCCATATCATGTCACTTATGATTTGCATGTGATGTTAATCCTTTTATGCATCTTATTTTGCTTAGGACGACGGTAGCATTATAAGGTGATCCCTCACTTAAATTTCAAGATAAATTGTGTTCTCCCCAAGTGTGCACCGTTGCGAAAGTTCGTCGTTTCGAGACACGCCGTGATGATCGGGTGTGATAGACTCTACGTTCGCATACAACGGGTGTAAGCCATGTTACACGTGCGGAACACTCGGGTTAAACTTGACGAGCCTAGCATGTACAGACATGGCCTCGGAACACAAGAGACCGAAAGGTCGAACATGAGTCATATAGTAGATATGATCAACATGAAGATGTTCACCATTGAAACCACCTCAACTCACGTGATGATCGGACTTGAGTTGGTGGATTTGGATCATGTTACACTCGAATGATCGGAGGGATGTCAATTTGAGTGGGAGTTTTTTAAAATATGATTAACTAAACTCATTATCTAAGAACAATAGTCTAAGTTGTCTTTGCTATATTTATGTTGTAGATCATGGCTCGCGCAGTAGCACCCCTGAATTTTAATGCGTTCCTAGAGAAAGCTAAGTTGAAAGATGATGGAAGTAACTTTGTGGACTGGGCCCGTAATCTAAGGATTATCCTTACGGCTTCCCAGAAGGCTTATGTCCTTGATGCACCGCTTGGTGATCCACCCGCTCCAGTTGAGTCTCTAGACGTTGTGAACGCCTGGCAGGCTCGTTCTGATGATTACTCAATAGTTCAATGTGCAATGTTGTATGGCTTAGAACCGGGACTTCAAAGACGTTTTGAACGTCATGGAGCATATGAGATGTTCCAGGAGTTGAAGTTTATCTTTCAGAAGAATGCCCGGATCGAGAGATATGAGATCTCCGATAAGTTCTATGCTTGCAAGATGGAGGAGAACGGGTCTATCAGTGATCACGTGCTCAGAATGTCTGGGTACTCCACCCGTCTGGCTGAGTTAGGGATGCCCCTTCCGCCAGAGGCTATCACTGACAGAGTTCTTCAATCATTGCCACCTAGCTACAAGAGCTTCGTGTTGAACTATAACATGCACGGGATGAACAAGTCAGTCGCCGAGCTGTTTGCGATGCTGAAAGTCGCTGAGTCTGAAATTCAGAAGGAGCATCAAGTGTTGATGGTCAATAAAACCACTAGTTTCAAGAAAAATGGCAAGGGTAAGAAGGGTAACTCTAAGAAGAGTGGCAAAGCAGTTGCTCCTCTCGTGAAGAAACCCAAGGCTGGACCCAAACCAGAAACTGTGTGTTTTCATTGCAAGGGAACTGGACACTGGAAGCGGAATTGCCCCAAGTATTTGGCTGACAAGAAGGCGGCCAACAACAAACAAGGTATATATGATATACATGTTATTGATGTGTACCTTACCAACTCTCGTTGTAGTGCCTGGGTATTTGATACCGGTGCGGTTGCTCATATTTGCAACTCAAAACAGGAACTGCGGAATAGACGGAGGCTGGCAAAGGACGAAGTGACGATGCGCGTGGGAAATGGTTCCAAGGTTGATGTGATCGCCGTCGGCACGCTCGCTCTTCGATTACCGTCGGGATTAGTGATGAACCTAAATAAGTGTTATTTGGTGCCTGCGTTAAGCATGAACATTATATCTGGATCTTGTTTATTGCGAGACGGTTACTCATTTAAATCAGAGAATAATGGTTGTTCTATTTATATGAGTAATATCTTTTATGGTCATGCACCCGATGTGAGGGGTTTATTCTTATTGAATCTCGATAGTAATGATACACATGTTCATAACATTGATGCCAAAAGATGTAGAATTGATAATGATAATACCACTTTCTTGTGGCACTGCCGTTTAGGTCATATTGGCGTAAAACGCATGAAGAAGCTCCATGCTGATGGACTTTTGGAGTCACTTGATTTTGAATCACTTGACACATGTGAGCCATGCCTCATGGGCAAGATGACTAAAACGCCGTTCTCTGGAACAATGGAACGGGCAAGTGACTTATTGGAAATCATACATACTGATGTGTGCGGTCCGATGAGTATTGAGGCGCGCGGTGGTTATCGTTACTTTCTCACCTTCACTGATGACTTAAGTAGATATGGGTATATTTACTTAATGAAACACAAGTCTGAAACATTTGAAAAGTTCAAACAATTTCAGAGTGAAGTTGAGAATCATCGTAACAAGAAGATTAAATTCCTACGATCTGATCGAGGAGGAGAATATCTGAGTTATGAGTTTGGCAGTCACTTAAGACAGTGTGGAATTGTTTCACAATTAACACCGCCTGGAACACCACAGCGTAATGGTGTGTCCGAACGTCGTAATCGAACTTTATTGGATATGGTGCGATCTATGATGTCTCTTGCCGATTTGCCACTATCGTTTTGGGGTTATGCATTAAAGACAGCTGCATTCACTTTAAATAGGGCACCATCGAAATCCGTTGAGACGACGCCATATGAACTTTGGTTTGGCAAGAAGCCAAAGCTGTCGTTTCTTAAAGTTTGGGGATGTGATGCTTATGTCAAAAAGCTTCAGCCTGAAAAGCTGGAACCCAAAGCGGAGAAATGCGTCTTCATAGGATACCCAAAAGAGACAGTTGGGTATACCTTCTACCTCAGATCCGAAGGCAAAGTGTTTGTCGCTAAAAACGGAACATTTCTTGAGAAAGAGTTTCTCTCGAAAGAATTGAGTGGGAGGAAGATAGAACTTGATGAGGTTGTTGAACCTTTACTTCAACCTGAGAGTAGCGCAGCGCAGAAAGTTGTTTCTGTGGAGCCTACATTAGCTGAAGAGGAAGTTAATGATGATGATCATGAAGCTTTGGATCAAGTTGCTATCGAACCTCGTAGGTCGACAAGGACGCGTACTGCTCCTGAGTGGTACGGCAACCCTGTCTTAGAGGTCATGTTGTTAGACAACGATGAACCTACGAGCTATGGAGAAGCGATGATGGGCCCGGATTCCGAGAAGTGGTTAGAGGCCATGAAATCCGAGATGGGATCCATGTATGAAAACAAAGTATGGACTTTGGAAGTATTACCTGAAGGGCGTAAGGCCATTCAGAACAAATGGATCTTTAAGAGGAAGACGGACGCGGACGGTAATGTCACCGTCTATAAAGCTAGACTTGTGGCAAAGGGTTTTTCACAAGTTCAAGGAGTTGACTACGATGAGACCTTCTCACCCATAGCGATGCTTAAGTCCGTCAGAATCATGCAAGCATCTCGGAGTTGGAATCTTCGTTTTGATGAGGTGATCAAAGCGTTCGAGTTTATACAAGTTTACGGAGAAGCTTGTATTTACAAGAAAGTGAGTGGGAGCTCTATAGCGTTTCTAATATTATATGTGGATGACATATTGCTGATTGGAAACAATATAGAAATGCTGGAAAGCGTAAAGGAATATTTGAACAAGAGTTTTTCAATGAAGGACCTAGGAGAAGCTGCTTTCATATTAGGCATCAAGATCTATAGAGATAGATCAAGACGCTTAATAGGACTTTCACAAAGCACATACCTTGATAAGATTTTGAAGAAGTTCAAAATGGATCAGTCCAAGAAGGGGTTCTTGCCTGTTTTGCAAGGTGTGAAGTTGAGTAAGACTCAATGCCCAGTGACTGCAGAAGATAGAGAAAAGATGAGTGTCATCCCCTATGCTTCAGCCATAGGCTCTATCATGTATGCAATGCTGTGCACAAGACCCGATGTCAGCCTTGCCATAAGTATGGCCGGAAGGTTTCAAAGTGATCCAGGAATGGAACACTGGACGGCGGTCAAGAATATCCTGAAGTACCTGAAAAGGACTAAGGACATGTTTCTCGTTTATGGAGGTGATCAAGAGCTCGTCGTAAAGGGTTACGTCGATGCAAGCTTTGACACTGATCCGGATGACTCTAAGTCGCAAACCGGATACGTATTTATTCTTAATGGGGGTGCGGTTAGCTGGTGCAGTTCCAAGCAAAGCGTGGTAGCTGATTCTACATGCGAAGCGGAGTACATCGCAGCCTCGGAGGCGGCGAAGGAAGGTGTCTGGATGAAGGAGTTCATGACAGATCTTGGAGTAGTGCCTAGTGCGCTTAACCCAATGACTCTGTTTTGTGATAATACTGGTGCCATTGCTCTAGCCAAGGAACCAAGATTTCACAAGAGGACCAGACACATAAAGCGACGTTTCAATTCCATCCGCGATTACATCAAGGAGGACGACATAAATATTTGCAAAGTACACACGGATCTAAATGTTGCAGATCCGATGACTAAACCTCTTCCAAGGGCTAAACATGAACAACACCAGAACTGCATGGGTGTTCGATTCATTACAATGTAAATCACATAGTGATGTGAACTAGATTATTGACTCTAGTGCAAGTGGGAGACTGTTGGAAATATGCCCTAGAGGCAATAATAAATTGGTTATTATTATATTTCCTTGTTCATGATAATCGTTTATTATCCATGCTATAATTGTATTGATTGGAAACTCAAATACATGTGTGGGTACATAGACAACACTGTGTCCCTAGTAAGCCTCTAGTTGACTAGCTCGTTGATCAAAGATGGTTAAGGTTTCCTAGCCATTGACATGAGATGTCATTTGATAACGGGATCACATCATTAGGAGAATGATGTGATGGACAAGACCCAAACTGTAAACGTAGCATTTGATCGTGTCAGTTTATTGCTATTGTTTTCTGCATGTCAAGTATCTGTTCCTTTGACCATGAGATCATGCAACTCACTAACACCGGAGGAATACCTTGTGTGTATCAAACGTCGCAACGTAACTGGGTGACTATAAAGGTGCTCTACAGGTATCTCCGAGGGTGTCTGTTGGGTTGGCATGGATCAAGACTGGGATTTGTTACTCCGTATGACGGAGAGGTATCTCAGGGCCCACTCGGTAATACAACATCACAATGAGCCTTGCAAGCAATGTGACTAAAGTGTTAGCCACGAGATCTTGTATTACGGAACGAGTAAAGAGACTTGCCGGTAACGAGATTGAACTAGGTATAGTGATACCGACGATCGAATCTCGGGCAAGTAACATACCGAAGAACAAAGGGAACAGCATACGGGATTAACTGAATCCTTGACATAGAGGTTCGACCGATAAAGATCTTCGTAGAATATGTAGGAGCCAATATGGGCATCCAGGTCCCGCTATTGGTTATTGGCCGTAGAGGTGTCTCGGTCATGTCTACATAGTTCTCGAACCCGCAGGGTCTACACACTTAACGTTTGGTGACGATTAGTATAATTGAGTTATTATGTTGGTGACCGAAAGTTGTTCGGAGTCCCGGATAAGATCCCGGACATGACGAGGATCTCCGGAAGAGTCCGGAGGTAAAGATTGATATATGTGATAATAGTGTTTTGATCTCTGGAAGGGTTCCGGAGTTCACCGGAAGGGGTTCCGGATGTTTACCGAAGTGTTCGGGTGCAGCAACACTTTATATGAGCCAAAGGGATAAAGCCCACAAGGTATTGGAAAGTGCAAAAGTAGTTTTGCTGCCGCGTAAGCGGTACTACCGCTTGGTGAAGCGGTACTACCGCCCGAGCGGTACTACCGCTTGTGTGAAGCGGTACTACCGCCCAAGCGGTACTACCGCTTGTGTGAAGCGGTACTACCGCTTGTGCGCGGCTGTGCACGGTTCGGCCGGGATCCGAGTTGGACTCTTTCCCTGCGGGCCAAACCGACCTTGTGCGGGCAAAACCGACCCGGAGGAGGCTTTTACTCCAAGTTTAGACCCCAAGGCTCAACATATAAATAGAGGGGCAGGGCTAGCACACGGGACACATCAGGATTTCCCAAGCCGTGTGCCGGCAACCCTAGCCCTCTAGTTCCTCCGTCATAATCTCCGTAGTGCTTGGCGAAGCCCTGCAGAGATTGTTCCTCACCACCATCACCACGCCGTCGTGCTGCTGGAACTCAACCACTACTTCACCATCGCTCGCTGGATCGAGGAGGTGAAGGCGTCATCAAGCCGTACGTGTGTTGAACGCGGAGGTGCCGTCCGTTCGGCACTAGATCGGAAGGATCGTGATTGGATCGCGGGACGCTCGGCGATTTGGATCGCGAAGACGTTCGACTACATCAACCGCGTTTATTAAACGCTTCCGCTTAGCGATCTACAAGGGTATGTAGATCCACTCTCCCTCTCGTAGATGCTCATCACCATGGATAGATCTTATGTGTGCGTAGGAAAATTTTTGTTTCCCATGCAACGTTCCCCAACAGTATCATCTGCATATTGTAGAATAGACACCCCACCATCCACAAGATGTGGTACAAGTCCACCTACCTGGCCTTCCTGCTTAGCCCTTCCTATTAGAATTGCCAACATATCCGCAAGTATATTAAATAGGATGGGTGACATTGGGTCTCCCTGCCTAAGACCTTTGAGTGTTTGGAAAAAATGTCCAATATCATCATTGACTTTAATTCCAATGCTCCCTTTTTGTACAAAGGATTCAACGTGTCTCCTCCATATGTCATTGAATCCCTTCATACGCAACGCCTGTTGCAGGAACGGCCATTTGACCTTATCGTATGCCTTCTCGAAATCCAACTCGAAGATAACCCCATCGAGTTTCTTCGAGTGAATTTCATGCAGGGTTTCATGCAGGACAACCACACCCAGCCGTCTGACTAGGTTGCACCACTTCATGTGCAATCTGCGTCAACCTATTCGTTCCTACCTTCGTAAAAAATTTAAAGCTGACATTCAGAAGGCAAATAGGTCTGAATTGTTCAATGCGCACCGCCCCCTCCTTCTTTGGCAACAACGTCACTGTCCCAAAGTTTAGGTGAAATAGCTGCAGGTGGCCATTGAACAAATCCTGGAACATCGGGAATAAATCACCTTTAATAATATGCCAGCATCTTTTGTAAAACTCAGCCGGAAACCCATCTGGACCTGGTGCCTTGTTATTCTTCATTTGCGATATAGCCTCAAAAACCTCTTTGTCCGTAAATGGTGCGGTTAATATCTCATTCTCGTCCGTCCCGAGCTGAGGTATGTCACCGACCATCTGCTCATCCATGGATACATAATTATCCTCTGGAGCCCCGAATAGTTTCTTATAATACTCAGAGATGTACAATTTTAGATTTTCATGTCCTACAATTGTACCCTCATCCTGCTCAAGTTGATAGATTTTTTTCTTTCTGTGCTTTCCATTAGCAATTAGATGGAAAAACTGCGTGTTGTCATCACCTTGTACTACCTGTCGCACTTTCGCTCTAAGTGCCCACTTCAACTCCTCCTCTCCAAGGAGTTGTTTGAGCTTTTGTTCCGCATCCGTTTTCAATGACCTCTCATTGTCATCTAACAACGCATTTTCGGCCTTTATATCTAGCTCATTTATAAGATCGAGCAGCCTTTGTTTCTCTTTCTTATATATGCCACTTTCATGTTTTGCCCATCCCCGTAAGAACTGCCTGAGGTGTCTTATCTTATTTTGCCACCTATCCACATTCGAGCTACCCCCCGTGTCTCTAGCCCATTCTCTGGCTATGAGGTCCATGAATCCTTCTCTTTCAAACCAGGCCAGCTCGAAAGAGAATAGATTTTTGTTTCCCACATGTGTTGCCTCCCCCGAGTCAACAAACAATGGGGTGTGATCGGAGATAGCTCTCGGCATGGCTCTCACTGTCACTCGTGGGAATTTCTGCTCCCATTCCACACTCGTGAGGACCCGATCCAACTTCTCAAAAGTTGGAGTAGGTAGAGTGTTCGCCCAAGTAAATTTTCTTCCTAATAGCTCAATCTCTCGCAAATCAAGGCTCTCGATGATTTGTATTAAACATGAAAGACCATCTGCCATTGAAATTATCATTATTTTAATCATCTCTTCTCCTGATGATATTAAAGTCACCCCTACTAAAATCGGCAACCTCTCGTCCCCACATATCCTGACGAGGTCAGCCAGAAAGTCCCTCTTGAGCTCCGGTTGGGCCGCACCGTACACGGCCACAAGTGCCCATTGGAAACCGTCCTCCTTGGAGCGAACACTGAATTTGACGGCAAAATCCACAAACACCACGTTTCGGACTTCAAGCGTCTCGCACCTGACCCCAAGTAAGATCCCCCCGGACCTTCCTCTTGGTGGTAAACAGTGCCAATCAAAATCAATACCACCGGAGAGAGTAGTAAGAAATTGTGATGTAAAATTGTCTCTTCGAGTTTCCATTAATGCAATGAAATCTAGTTTATGTTCAAGTGATGCTTCCGCTAGAAATCTTCTTTTAGCCAAGTCTGCTAGACCTCTGCTATTCCAAAAAATTCCTTTCATCTTTCATCATGAAATTTCTTAGCAGTCTTAATCCTTGCGCTTCTGCGTACTGCTGAAACCGGGTACACCTTCCTCTTCCAGGTACGTTTTGGTTTATCCGGTCCAGCCACCCGGTCCACATAACCGGTTTCTGGCTGTGCGCACTTAGTCGCTTGCACAGGAGCCATATACCCCTCCGCAGCTAACTCATTATCCTCCTCCGGCATCAGTGACGGTGGCACAAGATCCTCACATAGACGTTCTAATGCCCCCATCCCGAGTGCATTTATATCGGAATTATTCATCGGTTCCACCGACACAATCTTCCTAACCATCTCGATAGCCCTATCAGCCTCTAAGTCTAAAAGATCGTTCACGGATTTTGAAATTTCCTTTCCATTACTACCCAACGATACCCCGAGTTTGCTTGCACTTAAAATAATATCTTCATCCGAAAAATACAAAATAGAACAGCTTGTATCAATAGTCATACCTGTAGTGGTCTCAATGTCGCGAATCTTGGCCGCCCTCAATGCACGACCCATCAGCAGCTCATCGACATCCGGCTGCGCCTGGAGACGGTTGCTCGTCCGCCTGCCCTCGCTCGCCGGGTCTGGAATCCCTCCAAACATGATGACCTCCTCGGTGGTTGGCCCTGTCAGGACGTGGCCACCTGCCACATGTCCGACGTGGCTAGCGCACGTCACGCCAGCAGACTCGCGGCCACCTTGGCCCCGAACCATACCGCCAGTGCTGCCCGCCGCAGTGGCAAGCCCTGTCGGCACGTGGCCACCTGCCACATGACCGACCTGGCCAGCGTGCACACCACCGGCGGAGGCGCGACCGCCTGTCAAGTTCCCGCCGATGCTGGTCCGCACTCCTGTGTCTCTGTGTGCAAGTACGCCCAGAGCTGGGTTGTGGTCGCCTACCACATCGCCAGCCGAACGCGCCGTCTCTAGAGTGGTCACGGCCAAAACTGGGTTTTGGGCACCTAGCCCACCATCAGCTGACCGCGTCGTCGCTGACACAGTCGGGGTATGGCCACCTGCCAGCATCCCAACTGCCTCCGTCCTCTCTAGGCAAGCTGCTGACCCCGGAACGACCGTATGTCGAACCAGAGTCCGATCCTTGGACCGCGGTGTCACAGACAGCCTGGGTGAGGCGTCTTCCACCGACGGCCCCGAAGGCCTCGGTGTTACAGGAGGTGAAAGTGGTGGCAACTCCTGTTCAACTGGATCATTCATCTCCGCCCTGACACCCCATAGCCTGCCCGGAGCTGAAGAGGATCCAAATGACCCAAACCTCAGCTGATGAGTCATGGAAGAACTATGAGGCTGCTCCCTATTAGAACCATTATCCGCTGGCTTGGCCAACGGTGCAGAGCCTCTGTCAGTGGTATCCCTCTGAGCCAAACCCTTGTCTAGGTTCCCGTCACCGCCATGCCCGTCATCAGTGTCCATATCAACCTGCTTAGCCAACTCCTGAAAGTCAGCATTCTCCTCTATCTCAATATCCAAGTCAAAGGACCTGCCATCGTACGTCCATCTAACAGTTTCCGGAATATGCTCAACGCTAACCACGCTAACACGCAGGCGAGCCACTCCCTGCGCACGCGTGAAAGGCATGGCCGCCTCCTCAGTCTTCCCAATCAGCGAACCAAGACTCCAAGTCACCAAAAAATCATCCAATGCCGTACGCGGTGCTCCAAGGAATCTGACCTAGAGTTGAGGTAGCGGGGTTCCCTCAGGTTCCTTCTGAGTCCATGCGTCAAACTCAAGAACACAAGTACTGTCTGGAACCCTACTCATCCCAAACTTTAGAAGCCTCGCAAGCTCCTCCTTAGTAGGGAAGTCAACTCTGAAGACATGCTCATCTAGCTGGACAGGATCCCACTGGAAGCTAGCAGAGACTAACTCACGCAGCCTTTGAACAACCCTATCCATAGTCATCGTTCCACGCGTCACCCTAACAATACCTGTCCGGGAACTCTCCGGAATGGGTGCCGTGGAAGAAGAGCGTGGAGACTCAAATAACATAAGCTCCGGGCAGCATGCCCCATAGATGGTAACCACCGGTTTCGGCCCCAAAAGTAATGGGCACCCGTTCATCACGTGCTTTGGCTTGCGGCATATATCACAAAGTTCCACCGAACACTCAGCCACAAAATGCCCCGGTTCTCCACACCTGTAACAAGTCATTTTTTCTTTTTTCCGCGCCCACTTTGATGCTCTCTCACCATCAGACTTCTCACTAGCTGTGTCAGACCCTGTGTCCTGGTTTGCAGCATCCTTAACAGTAGTTACGTCCACCCCGGCAAGAGCACGAACCGCCTCAATGGCCTCTCCCGGTAGTGACGCTGAACCGTCGGCCGAGCCATCTCCGGGAGCTTTCTGCTGCGCCTTATCCGCGGCCTCCAATTGCCTAGGAGGAGGATCAACACGAGGTGGGTCTCGACGCGGTGGTGGCCGTCTGCCACCCCCTCGTCCACCTGTAGGACGGTACACCGGCCTCTGCCTGGTAGGTCCGGTCACTCCCTCGACGAAAGGGTCGGGGGGCCCATAGAAGCCTCATCCACCTCCGTCGCCTTGGCTGCCAGTAGAAGATGATCCTATGTGCAAACCCTCGCCATAGGCGTTATACCCGTCATCTCCCCAACGACCACGAGCAGGGAACCGTTCCACCTGCGTCTGGAAACCACGGCCTCCGTCTGTCCTGCCACGGCCTCCGCCTGTCCCGCCACGGCCGCGGGCTGCACCCTGCCCACCGGCCTCCGCCCTCCCATCGCCCGGACCAGCAGCCGTTCGTGCGGCCGGTGGAGCTGGTTTTGGCGGCGGCAGGTTTCCACGGCCCGCCATCAGCACGGCAGCGGCTGGCTCCGGCGGCGTAGGCGCACTAACATGGGGAGCCTTGCCCGCGCACAGGGACGGGAAGCCAGGGTTGTTTCGGTGTGGTCTAACCCTAGACTCGCAAGGTTTAGGACCCTCAGTTCTGCCCGTCGAGTCGAATATCAGGGAAGGGAGATCGATCAGAGTTCCTTCGACAGCGACGCTCTGGTCGGTCTCGGGATTAGCTTGGGCAGCGGATTGGGCCAAATACCCAATTCCAGCTGAGCCCACCACTAACCCGTTTCGTTCCGGCCCAGCTTGGCCCAACAGATAATTCAAACGAGCCGAGCGTAGATCACAGATCGACTCTACCGCTCGCTCCGGCGCTGGCAAGACCGCCGCCGGCCGCCGCTGATGCTTCTTGTTTTGCACAACCTTCCACGATGATGAATCGATGAAATCGGAAAGAGTAAGTTTAGGAAGACGAACCTGCGGTAGTGGACCTTTCCATGGCCGGATCGCTGTCGCCGCCGTCCTCCGATGAACGACCGGACGGGCAATCTCCTCCCTGTCCACCGCCGGTAGGCCTTGCCTCGCTGGATCATCGCACGGTATCACCGCATCCACCAGCTTGGCGGCATCTTCCTCCGCATATCCCACCTTGAAAGCCTCACAGATGATGTCCGAAGGAGTCGGCGACGCGATCTCCGGCGCTGCAGGAGACTCTCCGTCCTCGTCGTCAACTCCGGCGTCCTCTGCAAGGGCCCAAAACCGGCCTCCAACCTGTCGATGACCGGTGGTGTGGGCGCCGGCGGGGGGACTCGCCCGAGTCGCCTCCCCCATCGCCCGAGTCGCCCGAGTCAACCACTCTCCAGCTCTCCTGCTCACTAATGGCCGGGAGCCCGGGATGTCGTAGATGGTGGTATCCGTCTCATCCAATCTTATTATCCATCGAGTGAATCCCGACGCGTGGAGAGTTTTAGACGCAAGGAAAATCCATCCGTGGACACTAATAGGTACCATTGCTTGTACCGGAAGATTCAAGTGGCAGCAAAGCTCATTTCAGCTCGCACGATTTGGCGGGGTTCTCTGCCATTATTATCTACGTAGCTTGGCGCCAACCTACGAGAGAGGACGACGAGTGGAGTGCACGAGACCTCACCTCACCTCACCGGCAACAATATTTTAGAGCAAGAAGACGAAGCACCACCAGCAGAAGCAGCCGGGACCAAAGCATTTCTCTCGTGCCCGCGACGCGACGCCCATGGCGCCGGGGACAACCGAGCCGCTCCTCCTCCACCCGGAGCAGCGCCGGCGGCTCGCGTGGGGGCTCCTGGCGGCGGTCCTGCTCCTGCTGCTGCTGTCAGCCTTCGGCCCTCTCCGTCCGACGCTTTTCCACGCGCCGCCGCCGGAGACCATCCCGTTGACCCTGCTCGCCGGCGCGCAGGAGAAAGGAGCAGGTACGTACGATACGACGGCGCTCGATGGTCGCATCATCCATCCATCCATCTGGTCATCAGGAGTTAATTTGAATATTTGATTCCATTGAAATTCAGTGTGCCTTGACGGAACCCCGCCGGGGTACCACCTGCAGAGGGGCTCCGGCGACGGATCCAACCGCTGGCTCATCCATCTGGAGGTCCGTACCATACTATCATCCCACCCATGCATCGCCTCTTGCTTCTTATTATGACGACATTTTATTTTCATGCATCGCCCCAACCCAACTGCAAAAATGAATAAAACAATGTTCTTGAACAATATTTTTTTTTTGAAAAGGGACGCTTTATTACTTAAAAGGTTTAAGCATTACACCCGGCCTCTACATAACTAAGATGCACACAGCCAAACATTGTCCTCTAATTCAAACAAAAAATGAAATGGCGAAATACAATGAAACATGTAGAGTCCGTATAACGCCTAAAGTGAAGGGGGTGCAATCCTAAGATTATGCTGCCACCCATGTTGGATAAAAATATCCCTCGCCGTAGCCTCCAATCGTGTACACACCTCCATAAATAGGTCTCGATTCTCCACGTGTTGTAGAGAGGACCATAAACGAAGAGTCCCGGTACATCTGTAGATAACCTGCATGAGAGAAGTACTTTTATCGTTAAAAACCTTATCATTTCTACATAGCCAAAGCGACCAAATAACGGCAAGCGCTCCCACCCTGAGAAGAGTTCTAAACCTGTGATCAATCCCATATAGCCAATTGCCAAATACATTAGCAACACTACAAGGAGGATACAAGCCAGAAGCTATTTGGATGACTGACCATATAGAACGAGCAAATTTGCATTGGAAGAATAAATGTTTTATTGTCTCCTCATGGTGACAAAAGACACATTGCGAACTTCCATGCCAATCCCTCTTGATAAGATTATCTTTAGTAAGAATGACTCCGCGACGAAGATACCATGCAAAGATTTTATTCTTAAGTGGTATCTTCATCTTCCAGATCTTCTTATTATTATCAACTGGCACATCAGGGTGGATTAACGCTCTATACATCGACTCCACTGAGAACTGTCCATTCCCGTGTAGGTTCCATCGGAAAACATCAGACCCATGTGACAATTGCACCGTGGACAACCGCTGGAGCAGGTTGTTCCACGACTGGAGTCTGGGTCCAATTAAATACCTTCTGAACGTCACATTTGGTGGAAATGATTCCATTACTGTGGCGATAGTATCACCCTTGTGACGCACAATATTGTATAGAGCTGGATATTGTTCCCGGAGAGTAGTATTTCCTAACCACGCATCCTCCCAGAATCTAATTTCTGAGCCGTCCTTAATCGAGAAAGATCCATAGCAGAAGAAATATTTCTTCGTAGCCATTAGACCCGCCCAAAAGTGAGAATCCCCAGGCTTCCAGTATATTTGGGATACCGCCTTGGAGCCCACATATTTCCTCCTGAGGAGGGTTTGCCATACACCATCCTCCGTTAGTAATTTAAACAACCATTTACCGAGTAGGGCCCTATTCTTAACCTCAAGGTCATGAATGCCCAACCTGCCTTGGTCTTTGGGACGGCAAACCACACTCCATTTAGCCAGTCGATATTTCTTTCTCTCGCTATCTCCTTGCCAAAAAAATCTTGATCGGAAATAATCCAATCTATGTAAAACTCCTTTCGGCAGCTGGAAGAAGGAGATCATATAAAGTACCATATTACTTAGTACTGAATTTATGAGGACCAATCTTCCACCCAGAGACAACAATTTACCTTTCCAACTGCTAAGTCTTTTTTGTAGCCTCTCCTCAACGTGTTTCCATTCAGCATTTGTGAGTCTCTGATAATGTATCGGTATCCCCAAATATGTTATCGGAAACTGACCCAACCCGCATCCGAACAGGTCGGCGTACAGGTGAGCCTCGTCTTGAGCTTCGCCAAAGCAAAACAATTCACTTTTATAAAAATTGATCTTAAGACCTGAGAGTTGCTCGAATGCTGATAAAATTAATTTCAGATTTCTCGCTTTCTCGAGGTCATGATCCATGAAGAGAATCGTATCGTCGGCATACTGAAGTATAGAGAGACCACCATCAACTAGATGATTTACTACCCCATCAATTTGTCCATCGGCCTTGGCACGCTCAATCATGACTGATAGCATATCCGCCGCTATATTGAATAGCATGGGCGATATAGAGTCACCTTGTCGCAATCCTTTCTTTGTTTGGAAATAGTGGCCAACGTCATCATTGACTTTAATGGCAACACTACCTTCTGAAACGAAGCTATGGATCATAGCGCGCCACTCTGTACAAAATCCTTTCATTCTGAGAGTCTATTGAAGAAAGGGCCATTTGACTTTATCATATGTTTTTTCAAAGTCTATTTTAAGGACCACACCATTTAACTTTTTCCGATGTAATTCATGGACAGTTTCATAATTGAACAATATATTTGAGATGAAGCTATTGTTTTCCCGTTTTCTTATTACTATTGTTTTCTTATTATTATTTACGCCTCGCACGAATTACCCAGCCGGGGGTGTATCCTCCTTTTCAAAAAAAACCTCAAACGTATTGGATGATATTCAAAAGATACACTTTTGATAATTTTTTGCTAAAATAATACATTTTTCATAACCAAAGTGTACTTTCAGATAGAGACCCGGGCCCTAATTTCTGTTGCCACCGAGCAGATGCCTTTCCATTGCTTGACTCAAGGTAATGGTAGTGTGGTTAGTTGATTGACCTACCTTTTTTTTCAATTATAAACAACCCAGGGTGGAGCCTGGTGCAGCACAATCAAGGATTGTTCCAACCGCAGAATGTACGCGCTCGGTTCATCCAACTTCATGAAACCGATGCGGTTCGCCGGTGCTGGGATCCTCGGCAGTGATCAACTGCAAAATCCTGGTAATCTCTGATGCCTATATATCTATTTGTTCCATCGTTATCATCCTATTTGTTTGCATTATCGTTCTTCTTTTACCTGTTTGATATGTCTTTCCCACTAACTTTGATCACCATGTAATCAGATTTCTACAACTGGAACAAAGTGTTTATGCGGTATTGTGATGGGGCATCGTTTTCTGGGGACGCGGAAGGTCGAGCGCAGGTGATTTTTCGGAGTCTTGGTCTGATGTCGCTGTCTTGGTTACTTCAAGTAATGTTCTGTTGGTGATGATGATGTAGGATGGAAGCACGCTTTACTTCAGAGGATTGCGCATCTATGAAGCGGTTATGGCCGAACTCATGGAAAAGGGACTTGCCAATGCTACACAGGTCATACTTAATTTGCCGAGTTCATACAATTTTCTACCCTTTCAAAAAAAAGTTTAAACTATTTTCTAGATGAACCATTAGTACATACTCCCACCGTCCGGAAATACTTGTCGGAGAAATGAATATTTCCGGACAGAGGGAGTATATATTAGTCTATCAAATTCAGCAACAACAGCTACTCATTTCGTTGAGAACAACACCATGCGAAATCCTCGTTTTTCTACACATTTCAGGCTCTCCTTACAGGATGTTCTGCCGGTGGCCTAGCCACGATACTGCATTGCGATGATTTCAGTGCACGGTTTTCTCGCGATGTTTCAGTTAAATGCCTTGCTGATGCTGGGTTTTTTCTTGACGTGTAAGACTCTTGAAAACAAATGTGACCCACCAGCATTGCACTTGAACTAAAGTACATTTTTCTTCCACAGAAAGGATATTTCTGGGAAAAGGTCATTTTGGTCTGTCTATGATGGAGTTGTTCGCCTCCAGGTTAGCTGTTGGACATGCTTCAAACTTTTAAAGACATGCATGGCTTATTTTATAATCAAGCCTTGTGGTCATCTTGTAGTCCCTTTTTGTACTTCTCTAAAATGTGACTACTAGAAAAAAAGCTTTATAAAACTCTGATATTTCAAGTGCTTAGTCTTGTGCCACAATCAGTATAACACTGCAATATTTTCCGTCAATGTGATTAATGGCGCTTTGTACTAAATGTTGTTCATTTATTCTTTTCCTTTTTTGATAAATATATTTCAGAATGTTAGACAAGTGTTGCCCAAGGACTGCCTTGCCAACAAGGAGCCAACCGAGGTAGTTTCTATTGTTCAGTTTGATTTTCTTGCCATACTTGCTCCTGTAATAATTATGTCAGACAGTTTGCTAACTGAAATAATGTTGCTCCTAGTGTTTCTTCCCCGCGGAGCTTATTAAGAGCATCCGGACCCCCATGTTTATTCTCAACTCTGCGTATGATTCATGGCAGGTAATTTGGAATATTTTTTCTTTCTTCTTCTTCTTCTTCCAACTTCTCTTTTAAATTTCTTCCTGTTTTATCGATGACTCTTTGCCACAGATACGAAATGTTCTTGTACCAGTTTCATCGGCTCCTGATAAGTCGTGGTCGAGTTGCAAGGATAATATCCGGAACTGCAATTCCACACAAATCAAAGTCCTCAATGGTTAGCTTAGCATGTCATTCCATTTTTTTTCCTCTCTCATTCAACGCAAATGCGTTTTCTGTGCAACGAAACACTGGATATTCAGCTTCCGTGTCAAATAGGCTTCAGGAACACAATGGTGGGTGCGTTGAAGGTTCTCGAAGATAAGGAGGACTGGGGATTGTTCATCGATTCATGCTTCACTCATTGTCAATCCCTATATGGAATCTCTTGGAATTCAGAAATCTCCCCGAGGCTTGGAAATAAGGTAGGGAATTAAAAAAGTACATGAACATAAAGCACATTATCTATGTCATCTATTTATTTTGCAAGGAATCTGTGGTATCTGATTCACCGTGTTGTTACTTGGATAATCACAATTTTGTCGAGCAGACCATTGCAGAGGCCGCAGGAGATTGGTACCATGGAAGGAGCCACGGAGTGAAAGAGATAGACTGCGAGTATCCATGCAACCCAACATGCAGCGGACAGTTGCCTCCATGATTATTATTAGATCACATCGAGATTAAATATGTCAACGGGAGCAGATGCAGATATCGTTATCTTGTGATGTCCATCATAGTGAAAGTTAGTGCCAATTTAGAATGAAAATAAGCATACTCAGGCAAATGACAATGCGTCGAGTAAAAAATTCCCATTTCTGTGAAAAACCGAGGTTATAAATATTTGGAATGGATCTTCTCCTCCCTAAATTTAGTTTCGTCACACAGGGGTAAACAACTCCCCCTCCCCTTGTGTCGCTCCCCAGCAGCAACACCGGGTATCGGAGTCGATACCCGTGAATCTCAGGTAGGGGGCATGAGCTGCTAGCCTAATTAAGTACGTTGGTAACAAGAGATGCAAAGTTTTTACCTAGGTTCGGGCTCCCTCGAAGAGATAATACCCGACTTTCTACATTGGATTGTATTGATTGTGGATGGAGTACATGGTACATGTCTTTCTACCACAAGATTGTTTATGGCCTCTACATGCCCTACCTGGGGGTCTAGTGTTACAGATATGTCGGCTACGTATTTGGTAGATCGTGTTGTAGACGACTTCTGATCTTGGAGTGCGCGCCAAGCCTTCGGGAATCCTCCTTGTGCATGTGTTCTGGGTGCGGCCGATTAGTGAACCACATGGGGCACCTTGGCCCGTCCCACTAGCCAGGAGACAACGTGGTGAGTATACCCTAGTCCAGGACACCATCACCGAGGGCGCATGCCCTAGCGCCGCCATACTGCCATCCTCCGGCCCCTCCTTCCGCCATTGTTGCCTGCCTATGTGCCACTGCGGCGGCGGTCCATGTCTCCTAATGGTTGATGGGGATGTTTGCGCCAGTGGTCGTCTTCCTCGGTTGAGGGGGCGGCAAAGACCTCGTTGGCTTTGGTGCACTGGGGCGGTGACCTCATCCTTCCCTTCTCCTCGTGGTGGAGTCTTGGCAGCGTGTTGTGTTTGCTGCAGATTGGGGCCTCGGGCCCGGATCCGGTGGTTGCGGGACATCTCCTGACGTGGCGGGTCTACGGTGGCGTTGGATGTTCTGCGCCGCGCGAATGGCAAGGCGACTACATGGTGTTTTCTCACGAGGTTGGTTAGGTTCATGCATGCCCGATTTGGGCCATGTGGCCGGCTGCTCTACGGGCAGTGTTGCCATGGATTTGGCTGAATCCAGCATGTGGAGGTCGGTGAAGCTCGGGATTAGGTGTAGCGGCCCCTGGCTCCTCTCGACGGACGGGTCCAGCCATGGTCCTGTGGACGACGCGATGGCCGGATCTGATGTCAGGGTTGTGTTGTGCTCCTGCCAGCGTGATGTCGATTGGAACCGTTGGACAACTTGGGTTGTGTGACTCCTTATGGTGCAGGTGGTCATGCCTCTTGTCGTGCAAGACATGCTCCTCACTCTTTGGATATGCGTCGTGCGGGCCTCGGCCATGGCACATCTGCTTGTTGCTGTTAGCGGGTTAATGCAGTGGTGCGCGAGCAGTGTTGTGGCTTGTCTATGCCAACGTTGCAGTGGTGGTGGTGGTGCCAGCATTGATGCAAGTTGTCTGGCATGGCGGTGTGGGCATTATGTACTTTTGTTCCTCTTGGTCTCGTTCGACACGTTTGCTACTGTTGATTGCGAGGATCGGTCTTACAAGCTTCGCAACGACCTGGGCCCTACCCTGGGTGAGAGGTAGCGAGGTGTAACGCTCCGGGTGAAAGCTTTATTCTTTGATGGGGGTTGTTGTCAATGATGTTGGCGCATGTAGGCCCCCTCCTCCTTGGAGGAATTATCAAAGAGTACTTCTTCACACTGGGTCATGGCCGGTTGTGGTGGAAGCAACGTTAAAGGGTTTGGGGGTAGTCGTGCGTGGGTCTAGGGGAAAGCTTTGTGGTCGATGTGGGTCGATGTTGGTTATGCCAGCAACCGCGAACGCCTTCTTAAAGGCATTTTCAAATATCTTCCCTTCGATCTCTTAGGGAAGAGGGCATGTTGGGTGGTGGCAGCCTGCTTGGGTTGTTATTGGTGATCTGTTGAACACATGATATGATAACTAAGTGTTTGACGGGAATTCATAGTATATCATAAGTCAGGTCTGTCCAAGATCATTGTTCTGCCAACATGTTCTCATTATTGTTGCCATCCTTGTTACTTAAACAATGCCTTATGATCAGGAGGATAAGATCATCATGCAATACATGACCTAGTCTTAAAGACGAGACTATGGATCTACTTGGTGTTTATGTTTCCACACATGCAATTGAATTTCGTCTGAATCTAATATTCAGGAACCATTAAAATTATAGCACGGATATATAAACATTAATTATGAACATGGAAATAACATAATAATTTATTATTGCATTCAGGACGTATTTCTAACAAGCCCAAGATAAGTACTCTATAGTTCGGCATCCCTAGTGAGGCTGACCTAGCATCCGAGTCTACCGCTTTCGCCCAAAGAATCAAGCTTAATGGATATAAGACTGACCACCTCTTTGACATTGTACTGCCCACCAACAGCTACATCAGGGTGCCATTTGTGACCCGCCCACCAACAACTACATCGGGGTGCCATTTGTGACCCGTTTGACAAAGACAAACATTACCAAAAATGTGATGGTATGTTTATATAGTCCTTTTGTTTTTGCTTCTTTCCATCAAAAACTGTGTGGTGGTGGCTGTCATCGGTGCTATTTTTGTTTTTCATCCACGACGGCATCCCAGAAATTACCTCAGAAGCTAGTTTTCAGCATGAGCATCGCGGGGAAGCCCTAACTGGACTATGCCTTGGTGCAGGGGTAGTCAGCACCACTGCATGCAAGACGGAAACAAACGTACGCATATCCTTCAACAAGGAGTGGTGGGAAGAGTTCCTCATGGGAAAAAAATCTAAAGGTTGGACAAGTTGTGCTAATCGCTGTGAGGAACAGCGCGCACAACAACCATAAGATGATGGTTGTCATTGACATAATCTAAAGGTAAGCATCGTCCACGAGGTGGATAATGCGGTGGAGGGTGAGTGTGGCTGCGCCATAGTTCGTAGATGATAAACTAATTAGTCATTTTTTTAATATGAAAAGTTTCTAGATGATGAACCAATTTTAATGAGACTGGATGTTTCTTGGCCATGTTGAGAACTAATTGAGCTTTTTAGTACTTTTTACATGTTTCATGTATAAAAACAGTGCCACGACAGCGAAATATGCTGCCACGGTAGCAAAAGATGCCTCCACGATAAGGGGGGCTTATAGCTCCCGTGCGACGTATTTCGTGTGAATTGGAAGGAGTGCGACGTTGTTCGAGCGAATGGTTGTGGTGCGACATATTTGAGCGTGTAAATAGCCCAGGGCCACACGAGTGTTAAATGGTGTTAAATTGGTCGTCAACCAAGCCCGTTTATGTTAAGACATGTGTGTCCAACTTAGTTAACACTGCATCGGGTCTAAACAGCTGACCGTGCCCGGCCGCCCGGCTATTCCCCCACTCCACTCTGCCCCCCCCCCTTCTTCTCCGGCGCGGCGGATCTTGCGTTCTTGGCGGCGGAGCCCTCGTTCTCAACGGCGGCAGATCTTGCGTTCTCGGTGGCGGCGGCATAAAGGTGAGTGAATTCGAACCCTAGTCCTGTTCCCCTCTTGGGCCCGTAGATCTCAGCTCGTTTCCTCTGTTTTTGCTGGTTGAATCGATAGATTGTGAGGGGAACCCGTGGGCATATTGAGATGGAGCCGCCGGATTCAACTTCGAATAGGTAATGTGCCTCTCTCCGATCCAATTTTGAATGAAATTAGGACCTTGTCTGCTCTTTCTCACACTAGCCGCCACTGACAGAGGGGATGCTGCCGCTCAGACCTTTGAATTGACGATCAATTTATTTCCATCGAATGAAAAATTAGTTGATGGTAGCATACAGAACATTGAGAGAGACACAATTGTGAAATGGGAGGTTGAGTTTACATAGATTGATCCACAAATTCTACAGAACATGGGAGAGAAGGCGGTGAAGAAATGGTTGGAGAAAATTGGGGAGAATATTGTTTGGGGTCCAGAGCAAGAAGTATCACTGTTGTGGTTTGATGATTGGAAAGGAGAGTATGTCAGAATAGAAGATGGTGAACAGATTGTTGAAGAAATCGATCAGCAAAACCGCTGGACAAGCAAATGGGCTAAAAAAATTGCTGAGCTTGTTGATCTGAATATTTTTTCGAAGGTTGGATATGTGCCATCACACTTGGCTGCGCATATGGTAGATGATGATTGGGCTTCACAGAGGCCATTGATTCCCATCTTTACTGAACTCACAGTAATAGCCAAAGAGGGACAGGTGGCTGGAACTGAAACTGCAGCTACTGTTGATTGGAATGCAGTTGAATTAGATGAGCCTACTAATTTGGTCATTGCACCAATGCCCGACACTGAGATGGCCAAACTTTTTGGCATTCCAGTCGATGACATAGATAAGGAGAGGGGTGAATCTAGTTTGCCTGCTAATGCTGATGAAGATGTAGATGGGCAGTTGATGGAAGAAGCTGCAGATGATGTAGATGATACACATGATGATGAGCTGGTGCATGTGTATGACAAGGAAAACCCTGTCATTGAAGTGGGGAAGTTGTGGCCAAACATGGATGAGTTTAGGATGTGTTTCAAAACTTATGCAGTGAAACATGAGTTTGATGTCAAGACTGTTTGGACCGATAGAAAGAAGTTTTATGCGAGGTGCAGAGGATTTGATGGTAGTGTCAAGCCTTGCAAGTGGTACATATCTGCTAGACTGCAACCTGATGGAAGTACTGTCAGGGTTAACCAAATCCCCAATCAACATACTTGTATTACAAGTTCACAGAGAGTATCAACCATGACATCACAACTTTGGGTTACAGAAAAGATCACCCCAATTTTAGCCAAAACACCAAACACTACTGCTAAGAAACTCAAAGTAGACTTGGAAAAGATGTACCCCATTAAACTGAAATATACCACAGTGTGGAAGGCAAAACAAAGGGCAATGAAAAATTTATATGGTGATTTGGCAAATACATTTAGGATGCTTTACAACTTCAAAGCAAAGGTGAAGAAGAGGTCACCTAACAGTGTTGTGGAGATAGATACTGAGGTATCAGAGGAAGATGAAGTCAAGTTCTCCATGTTCTTTATGGCTTTGAAGCCATGCATCGATGGCTTCAAAGCAGGGTGCCATCCATATTTGAGCATAGACTCATCTTTTTTGACAGACAAGTGGAATAGTTAGTTGGCAGCATGCAATGCTCTAGATGGATACAACTGGATGTTCCCCATTGCTGTTGGCGTGTTTCAATCAGAAACAGAGGCTTCATGGACATGGTTCATGATGCAGTTGAAAAGATGCCTAGGGCCAGTGTCACCTTTGGCTATACACACATATGCATGTAAGGGGCTGGAAAATGCAGTGAAAAATGTTTTCCCACATGCTGAGTAGAGGGAGTGCTTCAGCCATATGTGGATGAATTTGATCAAAAAATTTAGAGGAGAAGAATTTGGGCGCATGTGGCCAGCAGCAAGATCTTACACTAGGCAGACACACACATATCGTCTTGCTAAGATAATGGCAGCATGCGACGAGTTTGGTCCATGGGTGAACACCTACCATTCTTTGTTATGGTGCTGGTCAGGATTCAACACTGCCATCAAGTGTGATCATATCAACAACAATTTGGCAGAAAGTTTCAACAACAAGGTGAAGCAGTTAAAAGATTTGCCTGTGCATGACATGGTTGACCAAATCAAGATCATGCTTATGCGGTTGTGGTAAGTGATAAGAAGAATATGTGATTGTCTGCAAGGTGATAAGCTTCCAGCAGTGGTACAACAGGTGGTCAACAGGAGCAGAAGTCTTTCATATTTGTCTGTTGAAAAATCTTCACTTTGGGGTGCTGAAGTTAGAGATAACAAAACTGAAAGGAGGCATGTTGTTAACACTAAATTGCATGATTGCACTTGCCTCGAGTGGCAACATACTCGTAAACCATGTGAGCATGCCATTCTTTTCTTAGCCTCCCAACCGAAGATAAACATGCATCCTTATTAGCATGAATATTATTCGGTAGCAAAATTCAAAGTTGCATATGCTACTCCAATTCCAGCACTTACAGATCAGTCTCAGTGGCCTGAAGTGGAGATTGAATTTTCCATGTGTCCTCCCTTGACGAAAAGAAAGGCTGGCAGGCCTAAACAGGGTAGATTCAAGGCATGGTTTGAGAAAGGTGGGAGTAGTAGGAAGGGAAAGAAAGATGGAAAGCCAAAAAGGGCCCAAAAAGGTAACAAAAACAAATGCAAGTTGTGCCAGGAACTTGGGCACAGAGTGGGATCTGTCAAATGCCGTTACGCTCCTGAAAAGCCAAAGTATGTTCTTGTTTATTTGTGTGTGTTTTGATTTGGTGTTTTTTTCCAATTTCTATATCTATAAGATGCTTTTTTCCAATGGCCAGGAGGAAGCGTGCAAGTCAACCCCTTGTTGTTGAAGAGTGCTGGCCAACAAAAAAAGCAAGAGTCAATGGCTGCAGAAAGAAGAGAAGTGTGCCTGCCGAAACTGAACCTCTTTTGGATGTTTTGCAAACTGAACCTGAGCGTGTCGAGGTGTAGACTGAAGAAAATCCTGCTGCAGTCAACATTCAGACTGAAGAAACTGCTCTCGAGGTTGAAACTGAACCTGAGTATGTCGAGGTTCAGACTAAAGAAACTCTTGTCGAGGTGCACACCAAAGAAACTGAAACTGTTGTCAACATTTAGAATGAAGAAACTGCTCTCGAGGTTGAAACTGAAAAAATTGAATCACTTGTGTGTGTTGACGAGGTGTTGAAACCAGTGAAAAAAACCAAGATAATCAGTGAACTTGTGTGTGTAGTAGAACCAAAAACAAGAAGTGCCAAGGCGAAGAAGGGCCCACGGTGTGGTAGGAAGAGGTAGAACAGAGAACTGTTTGAAAATTTGTGTCATGTGGTACGCACTATGTATCCCCGTATTTCTATTCGAACTTGTTTGGTCATTGTTTTAAATTCAAATTTGGACTCAAATTTGAATTAGGGCTTGGGTATTGATGTTTCAATGCTATCTCAACTCCCTCAACTCAAATATGTTTGTTAGCTGATCAATTCGAGCCCTTTTGCTAAGTTAAACTCGTAGTCATGAAAAGTGTGTTTCAAATGACCTCTAAAGGTAGGGTAAACGACCTCATTTCTAAGCAAGTTTTTTTTGCACCTTGTCTAAATCCGCCAAATAAATTTTCTACACATCTATTCTACCTATATAGTGTAAATCTGAAGTCTCACTATTTATTGAATTAATCTTCTATTATTTTATTTTATTTTTGAAAAAACATGGTTTAATAGAAAATCATATATAAAACAAGTTTAAGACATAAAAATGAGAAAGTAAGTTCAGATCTTTCTTAGTCACTCCAAAATGAAGCTTTGGTGAGGTTTTGACAATTTTCATTTTCAAAAACCCACCTACTCTCGGGCGCCCCCTACTCTCTCCCTTGAAATCCATACTACATTGTTCGCGAAATGGCAATTGAGTGAAAGATTTTTCGTAAAAATGTATATAAACCATATTTATATTTTTTTTCTCATTACTATACGACATAAGAAGACTATGCGCGCAAGTTTTACATTTTTTTGATTTTTTTTAATTAGTTATGCTCAACCCTAATCACATAAACCCTCTCAAAACTCCTCAAAACCCCGCACACTTCCGGGCCGTCGATCGTTTTGTGTGGACGGTTGAGATCAGGCACTAGGGTTAGCTACAGTGTCCATCGATCCGCATGAGACGCGCTGATTGGCTGAATCAGTGGGGTTTGGACCAGCCTCTCTCGTTGGGGCATCAGGACCGTTCATTTAAATCCCACGGCATGAGTTGACGCGGTGCATGGACCAAGCTTACGCAGTGCCCGTTCCATCTCTGCATGCATGCCCATCCGCCCGCAGCGCCCGTTGCAGCATGCATGCCCACTCGCAGCACCCGTGCCCATTGCATGCATGCCCACTCGCCCACGCGCACCGCCCTGCTCCGCCGCGCACTCGACGTAGCCCTGCTCTGCCACCCCTCTCGACGTAGTAAAGTGTCGCATTCCTACAATTAGCACTGATGCAGCGTCGCATCAAGGCGTGCAGACCACGATGTAGCGGGCAGACCACGATGCAGAGACGCCCAAAAAACCAGCGGGCAGCCCCCTCATTGCATCGATGCAGTAAGGCATGCAAGACGTGCTCCTCTTTCCACGACACACTACAATCACGATGGGTATCGATCCAGCTCAAAGGGCGCTCAAACGGCGCGCGTTACACGATGGGCAAATTAAGGCGTCCATTATTGTCACATTTCCCACCGGGCCCTTTCCCACCGGGCACCCCTTTCCCACCACGATGAAGGGCAAACGGCATGAAACATGGACCTACTTAACCCCACCTCTTCTACCTCTAACCATCGCACCTATCTCCCCTCTCTATCCCCAAACTCCACACTCGCATCTCAGATCCAAGCCATGCCCCACCCCACCGGCACCATGCAGTACGTCGGGCCAACCTTCCTCGTGCCGAACACCGTGCCGGAGAGGGAGTACCCCGCCGGGGTCATGGTCGAGAACGAGCTCCGGGTGTGGGCAATCTCGAGGTGGAGGGGTGCGATGGAGTTTGCGACCGTGTTCATTAGGGTCGGTTACCGTCACTTACCTCCCGGCTCTCCGCTCATGTTCAACATCAGGGAGGCTCGCATTGGAGGAAGTGGCCTCATCGTCCACTTCACCAATCCCTTTGATGCCTACCATCTCCTCGGCCGGTCCTTCTTCTGTGGGTGCGAGTTCATCGTGTTCTCAACATACAACATCTTCAGCCAGCTCAACTACATCTTCCCCACCCCGGGCCACATGCACTCTCTCGCACTCCCCAACCCAACGGAGGATGAGGAGTGAAGACGTCTCCATGTCGGCCCCCCATGGTTGATGATGTGCAAGCTATGGCTATGTTCTAAGGGTGTGTTGTGTTGTCATGAGTTATGCTTTGGTTTATCATGTATCCATGTAGTTTTTTTAATTATTAGTAATGAGTTGTAAGGGGGGCTGGGAAGTTCTAAGTTGGGAGATCCCAAGTTATAAGGGTGATGTTCGTGCTACTATATATCTATGTTATGTTCGTGCTAATATATGCCTGTTTCGTTCAAGTAATAGTGTGCTTTTTCTTTATCTTTACTCCTTGCATTATATGTTTCATATGTTGTAAAGGGGGCTGAGAAGTTCTAATTTTTATGTATTTATGAGTCATGCAAGTAACACCACATGGAACAACATTTTTGTAGGAGTAACAAATATTTCCATGAACCATTCAACACTTAAGAGAAGTATTATTTTTCAAAGGTTAAAAGAAGAAAAGTTTCTGTTTGAGTTAAGACAAGTAAAACATGTGCTAACTCTTTGCATTTTGCCGCATTTTTATTTACATTGTTCCATGAACAAAATTTTGGCCAAAGTAAAAACAAGTAAAGAAGTATATGTTTGTTAGATGTTTATTTGCCGAAGCAACATTTTATTTAGAGGTTTTAGTCAACGCATTCTTCGCTAAACATGGGTACCTCTATGCTATAAAAAAGGGCTGGTGCCCCTACACGGGTGGGCTGGTTTCTCTTTGGGCCTGGTTATTTTCTCAGGACCCAACAT
The DNA here is from genome assembly GCA_039707655.1 of Elymus sibiricus. Classification (NCBI taxonomy): domain Eukaryota; kingdom Viridiplantae; phylum Streptophyta; class Magnoliopsida; order Poales; family Poaceae; genus Elymus; species Elymus sibiricus. Next base: position 538,137,839 of record CM077667.1, read on the forward strand.
CTGTTCGGCAGCCCAATTTTTTTTACTAGAAACTGAATTTAGGTGTGCACTCTATTAACTGAAGAACAAAAACAGGGGCACAAACACTGAATAATTTTCAAAATTGTTGTTTTGATTCAGTTACATGAACTTGGCATGGTGCACAGATCACGTCATCTGCCCTAACAGGCCTAAATGCCCATTCTAATGACGGATGAACAACAAGTAAAAGAAAAACAGAGCAATGATACAACAATAGAACCCCCCTGCTGCCATGATATTTACTTGCTTCTGCAAATCGAGCATCTGCATTAGATGTTTCTTGATCTTCTTCAGTTCCTCGTTCAGTTCAGACTCCGCGTGCAGTTCAGCATTGCGCGCATACCTCGCCATCGGCAGGACTCTTCGTGTGCCTCTGTCCGAGCTCCCCAAATTCTCCATAGTAATCGGCGGCACCCCGCCCAAATTGAGCTCCTAGGTTGCAGCCCCGCTCGAATCAATGTAGCCCTCAAACTGAATCCTCTCAATATAATCATCCATCCACTCGAAATGGGTACATTTCTTCAGGATCTAAAAACAACAACATGAACCATAAATCCCAAATTCGACAAGAAAAAATGAAATATGGAGAAATCAGAGCAAACGGCAGCGAAAGAACGGGCTAAGAACTGAGATCTAACCTTCCTGCCATTGTTTTGCTCAAGCATTTCACAAATTCGCGCCCAAGCTTGCCATTGTCATGAGTCTTACTGACCCACCGTTTAAGAGACTCTGGGCGTGGGCAGTCAGGGCACCTTGTGAGCGGCACTGGACCATATTGTCGCCATTTTGAGTGCGTGGCGGAGGAGGTAGACATCTACGCTAGGTCGTCGTAGAAGAGAAAGATTGGGGAAAGGGGAAGCAATGGGCAGCAGCGGGCGGACGGGCACGGGCGCTCATCTCTTCTAGCTGCGAAGAGGTGGGTCCCGTGCTTATGTGGACAAGTGGTGGGTCCCGTGCTTACGTGGATAAGTGGTGGGTCCAACCCGTAACAGCTAACGAGGGCATCAGTTGAGTTTAAGGGCCATGTTGTGGCTGGGCTATTTACGCGCTCAAATGTGTCTCACCACAGCCATTCGCTCGAACAACGTCGCACTCTTTCCAATTCCCACGAAATACGTCGCACAGGAGCTATAAGCCCCAATAAGGAAGGTCAGCTCTTTCCATCCTTGCAATTACTTTTAGGCAAATAGCTTTGTTTTGATGCATTTTTTGGCACTAGGTGAACCCTAGTTCATCTATTAGTTTGAAATTTTGTTGATTCTAAATTTGTTTAGAATGGATATCTGTGGATGTGTGGATGAATGTATGAGTAGATGTTATGAATATATTTTATTGTTTCATATTTGCTTTTGTTATGGACAAATGCATGGATAATGTTTTTTTTTGAAATGGTCACCGGGGGTGGGGGCGAGGCTCCCCACCTGAATATATTTCAAAAACGGAGAAGTGTTACAAGGATCACGATTATCGTGAGGAGAGCAAATATCCATATTCTGTCGTGTTCCTTTAACATTGCCGTCTTGAGACAGTGAGACTAGAAAATAAGATCGTCTAGAATAGCTTCTACAAAATATCTAGCGTCAATATCCATATTCTGAAAAACCTTTTTGTTCTGAGCGTCCCAGATTTTCCAGAGTATGAGGAGGAGCATAAAAGGGCGAATCGAATTAGGCCGAGTAGTCGGCAAGCTGGTGGTGAAGAGGTCCTCAATAGGGTCGAAAGTTGGTCTAATGCCGGTGGCGTGCCAGATAGAACGAGCCGCTGGGCAAGTGAAAAACATGTGCACCCGGTCATCCATCGTGTTGTTACAACGAGGACAAATATCAGAACTCAGAATGTGTTTCTTCCGCAGGTTCTTCCTTGTGTTGACACGGACCAGGAAGAATAGCCACCCAAAGATCATTACCTTCTTCGGGACCTTGGAAGCCTACACCAAAGCTAGCGTGGGGTTGGAGACACTAGTAGAAAAAGGCCCATTTGTCCCGGTTCCAGAGGCCCATTACTCCCGGTTCTGGAACCGGGACTAAAGGGTCGGGACTAAAGCCCAAAACCTTTAGTCCCGGTTTGCTTACGAACCGGGACCAAAGGCCCTCCACGTGGCCGCTGCGGGGAGCCCAGGCAGGAGGACCTTTAGTCCCGGTTGGTAACACCAACCGGGACCAAAAGGCATCCACGCGTCAGCATCTGGCAGGAGCTGGGGTTTTTGTTTTTTTTAAAGGGGGGGGGGGGGCTTAGGGGGTTTTGTAGGGTTAATTTAGGGGTTTCATATTGTGTTAGCTAGCTAATAGAGAGAAGTGTCCTCTCTTTCTCCGTGCTTGGTCGACGCTAGCAACTATAGAGAGAACTCGACACGCTAGCTAGTAAGCAAATGAAGGAACCATTAAGTACATAAGATCGTCATGAACATATACAGAGAGAAGTGATCGACCTCTCTTTCTCCGAGAGATTGGTCGAACAACAAGTTTTCGTATATCTATCCGACGCTACTACATATATACAATATAACATCTTTTACAATCCCTAACATCATGTACCTAAGATCCAATCAAAAATTCGAATGATATTCTCCGTCTTTAGGTATGACGTGGTCAAGAAAGAATCCCGCCAATTCCTCTTGAATTGCTCGTATGCGATCATGTGGTAGGAGTTCATCCCGCATCTGCCAGATCTAATTTAAAGAAGGGGGTCAATACATGCATATATATGAATAAAACTCAACACAATTGATGGTAATATATAAAATAAAATTGTGAATATTATTTACGTACTTCAAATTGTTTGTCAGAGAAGCCCCGCTTAGAGGTCGAGTGGCGAATGAACTCGCATACGTAGTATGCACATAAAGAAGTCCCTTCTTTCTGGTACAAGCACTTTACGAGAATAGAGTTCAATCAAATTGATAAGCAAGCATGGTAATGATATATTGATGAAAATTTGAATCAATTAGAGATGCGCGGAACTAGCTAGTACTACTTACTTTGGGGTGCGTAAATCACAACTCTTTGTTTAGACCGGGAACCTTTCGGGTGAAATTCTTCCAAACCCTGCCAGGCAAAGAAAATGATTACTTGATATCAGGAATTTAACGAAAGTTGCATGCCGATATGGTCCCGGTATTGACTGAACTTACTTCTTGAGCATTGCAGTCATGTCCGCATAATTCTCGGGATCTTTACGTCTCGAGTCTAAGACAGTTACTAATGCCCCGTCAAGCTTAATGGATAGCAGAATAAAGTGGAAACTGCGCACACATATATAACTCATCAATTACATTACTTAACCTCGAGTAAGCGAAACCGAGTATACCGAGAAGACAACAACACTCACTTGAAGTTGTAAGGAAAGAGTATTTCCCTTTTGTTTTGATGTATAAGGAACGACTTTAGCAAGTTCTCCTCGGTCTCTTTGATTGAGTTTCGTACCGTCCATTCATTTACGGCATCTGGGCTAATGAACCCAACATCGAAGATTCCTAGTTTTTTGCATTCGACGATCTTCAATCTGCATAATATAGTGAGGATAATTATATATACATGCAATGAACGAGCTGAGCTAGAGAATTAACTATAGAAGTAATACTTACAGATAGTAGGCAGTCATGAGTTGTTTGTCGAGGGCCAGTTGATTGTATAACTGAAATAACTCCACAAATTCAACAGGCATCACGGGAAGTCCAATGAATTCGTGCTCTGGTTTCACTGCCATATACATAGTGTCTCTCCCATACTCCCTGCAGGTTTTCATGTACCACTCATGCAATTTGTACATCGTCGTTGTTAGAGGAGGATGATCAGGTTTGACGAGAGGCTTCCCGTGCATGTATTCATATTCTTCTTTTGTTACCTCAGCCGTTTGAAAAATTACATCATCCCCCAAGTAATCACCAGGATTGGGACCGGGCACCATCCCCGGATGATTTGCGACGATATCGCTAGACACCTTGAGCGGGGGGCACGATTGCTTCTCCTGTTCGCTGAGCTAGGGAATTGTTTTCCCACTTCTTCGTTCTGCTAACCTTGCATCACTAGAAGTACTTCCCGACCGCCGCGCTTCTTCATATGCCATTTTAATAATCCGGACATAGTTGGAATCCGGCGGAGGCGGTGGTGGTCGCTTCAGGGCATCGATAGTGCGCTTCACTTTCACCGGATCTAGCTTCTCCTTCGGAGGTGGAGTTTTCTTTGCAAAATGGGCCCTCAATTGGTCCTGACATATCTCCTCTTTTTCAGACTCGGTCCTCTCATATGGTAACTTTTCCAGAGGCTTGAGAGATGGACCGTATCTGTATTCCCTCCCGCCTCTGCTTGTACTGCTAGCCGCCGGAGCGGCGGCGTCTCTCTTCCGTCGTTGCTTACGAGGTGGAGAAGGAGGCGGAGTGCTCCGACGCGCCGGAGGAGCTGGAGCGGCGGCGTCTGTCTTCCGCCGTTGCCGACGAGGCTGAGGAGGAGGCGGACTGCTCCGACGCGCCGGAGTAGGCGAAGGAGGAGGCGGAGTGCCCTCACGCGTCGGAGGAGCTGGAGAAGGAGGTGGGGTGCCCTGATCACTCGCCGGAGGAGGAGGAGGAGGAGGAGGAGGCGGAGTGCCCTGACTCGCCGGAGGAGGAGGAGGCGGAGGCGTCCAGTTTGGAAGCTTGATGTACTCCTTCTGCCATAGACATGTACTCCTCAGGGCACGAACCAGCTGATTCTCCCCTTCACCTGTAGAGTGGTCAAGCTCGAGATCCTCAAATCCCTCCATTACTTCATCCACCATCACAACAGCATAGCCATGTGGAATCGGACGGCAGTGAAAAGTTCCGTTGGGTTGAGGAGGTGCAACAGAGCCGACTGCCGCCTTGAAAGTGAGGTTTCGGTATTTCGTCATAAGCTCGCAATGTTGAGCCTCCGTGATAGTATCCACGGGGTAGCAAGGAGACGTGCAGTCATGCTGAACGGGCTCCGTGGAAGCGACGCTGCTTCTCCACTGAGATGGCGGGGTAGCTTCTGGGGTAGCTTCGTGCCGCTGAGATGGTTGGCCGGCAGCTCGCTGGCTCTCAGCTTCCTCTAGCTTTTGTAGTCTTGCATTGAGCTTCTGAATTTCGCTCAGCTCCGCTTTCCTCTTTCTCTCCCGGTTTCTGTAACCGCCTGCGTCGGGAATCCCAGCCTTCCATGGAACGGAGCCTGGTGTGCCTCGTGTTCGTCCAGGGTGCTCAGCATTCCCTAGGGCCTCAGTCAGCTCGTCCTTCTCTCTGTCGAGAATGAACGCCCCTTCCTGCGCTGCGGTGATATACTCCTGAAGCTTCGTGACGGGTATTGCAAGTTGCTCGTCCGTCCAACGGCACTTCCCTGTTTCAGGGTCCAAAGTTCCCTCAACCCCGAAAAACCAAGTCCTTGAACGGTCTGGCCAGTTCAATGTCTGTGGTTCGACCCCTTTAGCAATCAGGTCATTCTCAGCTTTGTCCCACAACGGCCGGGCTTTGAGGTAGCCACCTGACCCCGTGTGATGGTGATACTGCTTCTTTGCAGCGTTGTTCTTGTTTGTCTCTGACATTTTCTTACTCTTGTCCGATGTCTTGTAGGCCACAAATGCGGGCCAATGATCTCTTATCTTCTCAAATCGGCCGGTGAATTCTGGAGTCTTCCCTTTGTCACAAACTTTGATTTTAACTCATTCTTCCACCTCCTGAATAGATCTGCCATCTTCTTAAGAGCACACGCCCTGACCAGTGGCTCTATAACTGGCTTATTCAGATCCTCCTATGGCGGTAGGGTGAAATTTGCCTTCAGCAAGGTCCAAAGATCATCTTTCTGTCTATCGGTGACATAATCACCTTCAGGGGCGCCGTCCTTAGGCTTATTCCATTGCTTGATGCTGATCGGGATGTTGTCCCTAACAATAGCTCCGCACTGAGCAGAAAATGCGTCCTTGGTCTGCTTGGGTTCAATCGGATGGCCATCGTGCGCGAGTGCTGTGATCGTGAACCTTTCATCCTTGCGCAACCTCTTCTTCGGGCCTCGTCTCGTTACCGAAGTTTGGCTCGATCCGGAGGGCTATAAAAGAAGAAAGAAGAGTTAATTAATATATGTACATACCAAAACAATTAATGCATCAATTAGCTAGTCAGCACAGGCTTAATTAATATATATACCTTGCCGGACTTTGCAACAGCTCCCTCCTCCGTTCGGTCACCGGAGCCGTCATCATGGTCTCCTTTTTCCTCCGGCATTCGGTCAGCGGAGCCATCATGATCATGTCCTTCCTACTCCATTGTTCGATCACCGGAGCCGTCATCCTCTCCTTCCAGACCATCGGTGTCGTTGAGAAACGACAAGATATCACGTCCGCCGTGGATTATGTCCCCCAACAACTGTTCTTGTTCCAAGTCTCTTGGATCCATAGTTTCTGCAAATATTACAACATGGCAATTAATATACAAACATGAATGTCCGACGTCCGGACCGCCTCTCTCATGAATGTACGACGTCCGGTTTGGGGTGGCCTCGACAACACTTCTAGGGTTTGGGTGGCCTCGAGAGTTTATCGGGTAGGGACGGGAGGGGGTAGGAGATCGACAACGCTCTTTCTTCTAGGGTTTGGGTGGCCTCGAGAGTTTATCGGGTAGGGCGAGAGGGCCGAGATTCTCTTAACCTTTTAGGGATTTAACAAAAATGGCGCCATTCTGGATGTGTAGAAAATGGTCCATATTTTTCCTGATCTCATCTACCCTTCTATATGTCACGTTGTCTAGTGTCAAAGGATTCAAGAAAACCACGGCTTCATCATTAGCCGGAAGTAACAGGCGCATAATGGTACGAAGCTCTCCAAAATTGTTTTGGAACGGAGTCCCGGATAGGATAATTAGCTTTTTGGTACGAAGTTCAGCAAGAGCCTTCCGAATATCGCTATTACCGGAGTTTTCTATATGAATATCCATAATGGGAGCATTCTTGATAAATCTATATTACCGGAGTTTTCTATATGAACATTTTACCTTAGTAACTTAGAAAAAAAATGTTATCGGGGAGGGGGTATATCGACAACGCTTTTTTTCTAGGGTTTGGGTGGCCTCGAGAGTTGGTCGCCCGGTATCGAGAGGGGGGTGAACATTTTACCTTAGTAACTTAGAAAAAAAAATGTTATCGGGGAGGGGGTATATCGACCCCCCCTCATGTCGAAGTTATTGGGGAGGGGGTATATCAACAACGACATACATTCCGGATCCGTTGGAAAGCTCTCGGGGAGCCGATGCCAACGTGATGATAGGGGGCCGGGGTGCTCCCGTGGCCTTGTTGATAGATAGAGCCGATGCCAACGTGATGATAGAGCCGATGCCAACATTTTCATTTAACAAAAAAACTACCTTCAAAAAAAGACTTGCTTCGCCGCGGGTGCTCGGTGCGACGTGGACTCGGTGGAAAAACTTTATGAAAATGCGGTGGTGGCCGGGCCGGGTGGTTTTCTTTTCCTTCTTCATTTTTTCCTTTGTTTTTTCTTATATGTTTGTTTTCGTTTACACTCTACATTTTCGTACATATGAAAAACAACGAAGACTTTTTACATGAACATATACACACATATACATGAACATATATACATATACATGAAAAAAAACATATACATGAACATATACACATATACATGCCCGCAAAAAAAACCTAAACGATGACGGGGCGGCACGCGGTGACAGGGAGCAGGGGACCATGGGAAAGGGGGGGCTCACTGGGGGGGGGGGGGCGGCGATGGCTGGAGGCCGGCGACGGGGACGAGGACGGCGGCGACGGGGACGAGGACGGCGGCTCGGTGAGGCGACGGGGACGGGGACGAGGACGGCGGCTCGGGGAGGCGACGGGGACGAGGACGGCGGCGACGGGGACGAGGACGGCGGCTCGGGGAGGCGACGGGGAGGCGACGGGGACGAGGACGGCGGCGACGGGGAGGCGACGGGGACGAGGACGGCGGCTCGGGGAGGCGACGGGGCCGGCGACGAGGACGGCGGCTCGGGGAGGCGACGGGGACGAGGACGGCGGCTCGGGGCAACTGGTAGATGAAAACTGAAATTTTCTAAGGGTTTTCTTATATACAAGAAGCATTGGTCCCGGTTGGTGGCACCAACCGGGACCAATGCCAACCTTTAGTCCCGGTTGACGCCACCAACCGGGACCAAAGGTCTCTTTTCAGCAGCCCAAAGGGCGGGAAGCAGAGACCTTTGGTCCCGGTTGGTGGCACCAACCGGGACCAAAGGTAGGCATTGGTCCCGGTTGGTGGCACCAACCGGGACCAAAGGTAGGCATTGGTCCCGGTTGGTGGTACCAACCGGGACCAATGGCCTTGCACAGCGGCGTGGTGGGAGTTTAGTCCCACCTCGCTTGTGGAGAGAGTGCCGCACCTGTTTATAAGGCGCGGTGCGCCTGAGCCTTCGAGCTCCTCTCTAAAGCAGGCTTACGGGCCTAACCACTTTGTATCTGCCTGTGGGCCTAGTGGGCCTTCTGCGGGCCTGAATCCTGGCCCAATTGGCTGGTGGGGTTTCTAGTCGTATTCAGGCCGTGGTGGCCCAGTAGGCGGCATTTTTTTTATTTTTTCCAGTATTTTAGTTTTGTTTTTTGCTTTATTTATTTATTTAAATTTTTTTCCAGTATTTTTCTTCTGTTATTTTAGTTCATTCTTTTTAACAAATAAATACTTTGATAATTTTAGTTGCATAATTTCCATTATTTTGTTTTGTTTTTTGCTTTATTTATTTTTGTTTTATTTTTTGCTTTATTTATTTCCAGCGTGTTTTATCATTATATTCTTTTTGCTATTAATGTTTTGAACAAAAAATACTTTGATAATTTTAGTTGCATAATTTTTATATAATTATAGTTTCAAAAATATTAGAGGTTTATAAAAGCTTTTTAGTTGATTCTTTTTTATATTAATGTTTTATTTTTTTCCAGTATTTTTGTTTTGTTTTTTGCTTTATTTATTTTTTAAATTTTTTCCCAGTATTTTTCTTCTGTTATTTTAGTTCATTCTTTTTAACAAATAAATAATTTCCATTATTTTTGTTTTATTTTTTGCTTTATTTATTTCCAGTGTGTTTTATCATTATATTCTTTTTGCTATTAATGTTTTGAACAAAAAATACTTTGATAATTTTAGTTGCATAATTTTATATAATTATAGTTTCAAAAATACTAGAGGTTTATAAAAGCTTTTAGTTGATTCTTTTTTGAACTCCACTCCCACGATGTTTTGAAAGAAATTAAAAAGCACTTCAAATGAACTCTGAAAAGGTTGAAAGTTGGCATGGTATCATCAATTCACCCACATAGCATGTGCTAAAAAGTTAAGAGGGTTACGGCGAAAACTGGATGCACTTCGTGTACAAAATGGACAATCTCTTTCGAAGTATCAAGGTTTCGGACGAAAACTCATCTGTTACAAAGGGATTTCATTTTTTTGAACTTATTTGAACTCCAGACTTTTTGTGTATTCAAAATGCACCATTCAAAGCCACATCTTCAATTTTCAACCCTTTCTGACTTCATTTGGTATTTTTCATGCATTTACTGATTTTTTTGAGCTAAATGACCCTGAAATTGAAAAGCACTACAAATGAACTCTGAAAAGGTTGAAAGTTGGCATGGTATCATCATTTCACCCACATAGCATGTTATATAAAGTTGAGATGGTTACGGCAAAAACTGGATGCACTTCGTGTACAAAACGGACAATCTCTTTCGAAGTATTAGGGTTTCATACGAAAACTCATCTGTTACAAAAGGCATTTCATTTCTTCACATGTAACTGCAATGATATAGTTGTGGAGAGAAAGTCTTCACTTTTTCTTCGCTTGTGTCCTTTGCTTATTGCGCCGTAACCATGCATAATCTTCATCGTTTAAGAGGGTGCTTGGGTTAGCCTTGACTTTGAAGGGAGGAATTTCATGAAACTTTTCATAATCTTCAGACATGTCTGTCTTGCCCTCCAATCCCACGATGTCTCTTTTTCCTGAAAGAACTATGTGGCGCTTTGGCTCATCGTATGATGTATTCGCTTCCTTATCTTTTCTTTTTCTCGGTTTGGTAGACATGTCCTTCACATAGAAAACCTGCGCCACATCATTGGCTAGGACGAATGGTTCGTCTGTGTACCCAAGATTGTTCAGATCCACTATTGTCATTCCGTACTGTGGGTCTTCCTGTACCCCGCCTCCTGACAGATTGACCCATTTGCACTGAAACAAAGGGACCTTGAAATCATGTCCATAGTCAAGTTCCCATATGTCCACTATGTAACCATAATATGTGTCCTTTCCCCTATTGGTTGCTGCATCAAAGCGGACACCGCTGTTTTGGTTGGTGCTCTTTTGATCTTGGGCGATCGTGTAAAATGTATTCCCATTTATCTCGTACCCTTTGTAAGTCAATACAGTCGAAGATGGTCCCCTGGCCAACGAGTACAACTCATCAGAAACAGTGTTGTCACCCATGAGACGTGTTTGCAACCAACTGCCGAAAGTCCTGATGTGTTCATATGTAATCCAGTCGTCACACTGCTCCGGGTGTTTGGAGCGCAGAATATTCTTCTGTTCATCGACATACGGGGTCACCAAGGTAGAATTCTGTAGAACTGTGTAGTGTGCTTGAGACCAAGAATGCCCGTCCCTACATATTATTGAGTCCGCTCCTAGCGTGCCTTTTCCAGTCAGTCTCCCCTCATACCGTGATTGAGGGAGACCAATCTTCTTAAGGTCAGGAATGAAGTCAACACAAAACCCAATGACATCCTCTGTTTGATGGCCCATGGAGATGCTTGCTTCTGGCCTAGCGCGGTTACGAAAATATTTCTTTAAGACTCCCATGAACCTCTCAAAGGGGAACATATTGTGTAGAAATACAGGGCCCAGAACGACAATCTCGTCGACTAGATGAACTAGGACGTGCGTCATGATATTGAAGAAGGACGGTGGGAACACCAGCTCGAAACTAACAAGACATTGCACCAAATCACTCCTTAACCTTGGCAGGATTTCTGGATCGATCACCTTCTGAGAGATTGCATTGAGGAATGCACATAGCTTCACAATGGCTAATCGAACGTTTTCCGGTAGAAGCCCCCTCAATGCAACCGGAAGCAGTTGCGTCATAATCACGTGGCAGTCATGAGACTTTAGGTTCTGGAACTTTTTCTCTGCCATATTTATTATTCCCTTTATATTCGACGAGAAGCCAGACGGGACCTTCATACTGAGCAGGCATTCAAAGAAGATTTCCTTCTCTTCTTTGGTAAGAGCGTAGCTGGCAGGACCTTCATACTGCTTTGGATGCATGCCGTCTTTTTCATGCACACGTTGCTGTTCCTCCCGTGCCTCCGGTGTATCTTTTGTCTTCCCATACACTGTTGGGGAACGTTGCATGGGAAACAAAAATTTTCCTACGCACACACAAGATCTATCCATGGTGATGAGCATCTACGAGAGGGAGAGTGAATCTACATACCCTTGTAGATCGCTAAGCGGAAGCGTTTTAAGAAACGCGGTTGATGTAGTCGAACGTCTCCGCGATCCAAATCGCAAGTCGTCCCTCGATCCGATCACGAACTAGCGCCGAACGGACGGCACCTCCGCGTTCAACACACGTACGGCTTGATGACGCCTTCACCTCCTCGATCCAGCGAGCGATGGTGAAGTAGTGGTTGAGTTCCAGCAGCACGACGGCGTGGTGATGGTGGTGAGGAACAATCTCTGCAGGGCTTCGCCAAGCACTATGGAGATTATGACGGAGGAACTAGAGGGTTAGGGTTGCCGCACACGGCTTGGGGAAATCTTGATGTATCCCGTGTGCTAGCCCTGCCCCTCTATTTATATGTTGAGCCTTGGGGTCTAAACTTGGAGTAAAAGCCTCCTCCGGGTCGGTTTTGCCCGCACAAGGTCGGTTTGGCCCGCAGGGAAAGAGTCCAACTCGGATCCCTGCCGAACCGTGCACAGCCGCGCACAAGCGGTAGTACCGCTTCACACAAGCGGTAGTACCGCTTGGGCGGTAGTACCGCTTCACACAAGCGGTAGTACCGCTCGGGCGGTAGTACCGCTTCACACAAGCGGTAGTACCGCTTACGCGGCAGCAAAACTACTTTTGCACTTTCCAATACCTCGTGGGCTTTATCCCTTTGGCCCATATAAAGTGTTGCTGCACCCGAACACTTCGGTAAACATCCGGAACCCCTTCCGGTGAACTCCGGAACCCTTCCAGAGATCAAAACACTATTATCACATATATCAATCTTTACCTCCGGACTATTCCGGAGATCCTCGTCATGTCCGGGATCTTATCCGGGACTCCGAACAACCTTCGGTCACCAACATAATAACTCAATTATACTAATCGTCACCAAACGTTAAGTGTGTAGACCCTGCGGGTTCGAGAACTATGTAGACATGACCGAGACACCTCTACGGCCAATAACCAATAGCGGGACCTGGATGCCCATATTGGCTCCTACATATTCTACGAAGATCTTTATCGGTCGAACCTCTATGTCAAGGATTCAGTTAATCCCGTATGCTGTTCCCTTTGTTCTTCGGTATGTTACTTGCCCGAGATTCGATCGTCGGTATCACTATACCTAGTTCAATCTCGTTACCGGCAAGTCTCTTTTACTCGTTCCGTAATACAAGATCCTGTGGCTAACTCTTTAGTCACTTTGCTTGCAAGGCTCAATGTGATGTTGTATTACCGAGTGGGCCCTGAGATACCTCTCCGTCACACGGAGTAACAAATCCCAGTCTTGATCCATGCCAACCCAACAGACACCCTCGGAGATACCTGTAGAGCACCTTTATAGTCACCCAGTTACGTTGCGACGTTTGATACACACAAGGTATTCCTCCGGTGTTAGTGAGTTGCATGATCTCATGGTCAAAGGAACAGATACTTGACATGCAGAAAACAATAGCAATAAACTGACACGATCAAATGCTACGTTTACAGTTTGGGTCTTGTCCATCACATCATTCTCCTAATGATGTGATCCCGTTATCAAATGACATCTCATGTCAATGGCTAGGAAACCTTAACCATCTTTGATCAACGAGCTAGTCAACTAGAGGCACACTAGGGACACAGTGTTGTCTATGTACCCACACATGTATTTGAGTTTCCAATCAATACAATTATAGCATGGATAATAAACGATTATCATGAACAAGGAAATATAATAATAACCAATTTATTATTGCCTCTAGGGCATATTTCCAACAGTCTCCCACTTGCACTAGAGTCAATAATCTAGTTCACATCACTATGTGATTTACATTGTAATGAATCGAACACCCATGCAGTTCTGGTGTTGTTCATGTTTAGCCCTTGGAAGAGGTTTAGTCATCGGATCTGCAACATTTAGATCCGTGTGTACTTTGCAAATATTTATGTCGTCCTCCTTGATGTAATCGCGGATGGAATTGAAACGTCGCTTTATGTGTCTGGTCCTCTTGTGAAATCTTGGTTCCTTGGCTAGAGCAATGGCACCAGTATTATCACAAAACAGAGTCATTGGGTTAAGCGCACTAGGCACTACTCCAAGATCTGTCATGAACTCCTTCATCCAGACACCTTCCTTCGCCGCCTCCGAGGCAGCGATGTACTCCGCTTCGCATGTAGAATCTGCTACCACGCTTTGCTTGGAACTGCACCAGCTAACCGCACCCCCATTAAGAATAAATACGTATCCGGTTTGCGACTTAGAGTCATCCGGATCAGTGTCAAAGCTTGCATCGACGTAACCCTTTACGACGAGCTCTTGATCACCTCCATAAACGAGAAACATGTCCTTAGTCCTTTTCAGGTACTTCAGGATATTCTTGACCGCCGTCCAGTGTTCCATTCCTGGATCACTTTGAAACCTTCCGGCCATACTTATGGCAAGGCTGACATCGGGTCTTGTGCACAGCATTGCATACATGATAGAGCCTATGGCTGAAGCATAGGGGATGACACTCATCTTTTCTCTATCTTCTGCAGTCACTGGGCATTGAGTCTTACTCAACTTCACACCTTGCAAAACAGGCAAGAACCCCTTCTTGGACTGATCCATTTTGAACTTCTTCAAAATCTTATCAAGGTATGTGCTTTGTGAAAGTCCTATTAAGCGTCTTGATCTATCTCTATAGATCTTGATGCCTAATATGAAAGCAGCTTCTCCTAGGTCCTTCATTGAAAAACTCTTGTTCAAATATTCCTTTACGCTTTCCAGCATTTCTATATTGTTTCCAATCAGCAATATGTCATCCACATATAATATTAGAAACGCTATAGAGCTCCCACTCACTTTCTTGTAAATACAAGCTTCTCCGTAAACTTGTATAAACTCGAACGCTTTGATCACCTCATCAAAACGAAGATTCCAACTCCGAGATGCTTGCATGATTCTGACGGACTTAAGCATCGCTACGGGTGAGAAGGTCTCATCGTAGTCAACTCCTTGAACTTGTGAAAAACCCTTTGCCACAAGTCTAGCTTTATAGACGGTGACATTACCGTCCGCGTCCGTCTTCCTCTTAAAGATCCATTTGTTCTGAATGGCCTTACGCCCTTCAGGTAATACTTCCAAAGTCCATACTTTGTTTTCATACATGGATCCCATCTCGGATTTCATGGCCTCTAACCACTTCTCGGAATCCGGGCTCATCATCGCTTCTCCATAGCTCGTAGGTTCATCGTTGTCTAACAACATGACCTCTAAGACAGGGTTGCCGTACCACTCAGGAGCAGTACGCGTCCTTGTCGACCTACGAGGTTCGATAGCAACTTGATCCAAAGCTTCATGATCATCATCATTAACTTCCTCTTCAGCTAATGTAGGCTCCACAGAAACAACTTTCTGCGCTGCGCTACTCTCAGGTTGAAGTAAAGGTTCAACAACCTCATCAAGTTCTATCTTCCTCCCACTCAATTCTTTCGAGAGAAACTCTTTCTCAAGAAATGTTCCGTTTTTAGCGACAAACACTTTGCCTTCGGATCTGAGATAGAAGGTATACCCAACTGTCTCTTTTGGGTATCCTATGAAGACGCATTTCTCCGCTTTGGGTTCCAGCTTTTCAGGCTGAAGCTTTTTGACATAAGCATCACATCCCCAAACTTTAAGAAACGACAGCTTTGGCTTCTTGTCAAACCAAAGTTCATATGGCGTCGTCTCAACGGATTTCGATGGTGCCCTATTTAAAGTGAATGCAGCTGTCTCTAATGCATAACCCCAAAACGATAGTGGCAAATCGGCAAGAGACATCATAGATCGCACCATATCCAATAAAGTTCGATTACGACGTTCGGACACACCATTACGCTGTGGTGTTCCAGGCGGTGTTAATTGTGAAACAATTCCACACTGTCTTAAGTGACTGCCAAACTCATAACTCAGATATTCTCCTCCTCGATCAGATCGTAGGAATTTAATCTTCTTGTTACGATGATTCTCAACTTCACTCTGAAATTGTTTGAACTTTTCAAATGTTTCAGACTTGTGTTTCATTAAGTAAATATACCCATATCTACTTAAGTCATCAGTGAAGGTGAGAAAGTAACGATAACCACCGCGCGCCTCAATACTCATCGGACCGCACACATCAGTATGTATGATTTCCAATAAGTCACTTGCCCGTTCCATTGTTCCAGAGAACGGCGTTTTAGTCATCTTGCCCATGAGGCATGGCTCACATGTGTCAAGTGATTCAAAATCAAGTGACTCCAAAAGTCCATCAGCATGGAGCTTCTTCATGCGTTTTACGCCAATATGACCTAAACGGCAGTGCCACAAGAAAGTGGTATTATCATTATCAATTCTACATCTTTTGGCATCAATGTTATGAACATGTGTATCATTACTATCGAGATTCAATAAGAATAAACCCCTCACATCGGGTGCATGACCATAAAAGATATTACTCATATAAATAGAACAACCATTATTCTCTGATTTAAATGAGTAACCGTCTCGCAATAAACAAGATCCAGATATAATGTTCATGCTTAACGCAGGCACCAAATAACACTTATTTAGGTTCATCACTAATCCCGACGGTAATCGAAGAGCGAGCGTGCCGACGGCGATCACATCAACCTTGGAACCATTTCCCACGCGCATCGTCACTTCGTCCTTTGCCAGCCTCCGTCTATTCCGCAGTTCCTGTTTTGAGTTGCAAATATGAGCAACCGCACCGGTATCAAATACCCAGGCACTACAACGAGAGTTGGTAAGGTACACATCAATAACATGTATATCATATATACCTTGTTTGTTGTTGGCCGCCTTCTTGTCAGCCAAATACTTGGGGCAATTCCGCTTCCAGTGTCCAGTTCCCTTGCAATGAAAACACACAGTTTCTGGTTTGGGTCCAGCCTTGGGTTTCTTCACGAGAGGAGCAACTGCTTTGCCACTCTTCTTAGAGTTACCCTTCTTACCCTTGCCATTTTTCTTGAAACTAGTGGTTTTATTGACCATCAACACTTGATGCTCCTTCTGAATTTCAGACTCAGCGACTTTCAGCATCGCAAACAGCTCGGCGACTGACTTGTTCATCCCGTGCATGTTATAGTTCAACACGAAGCTCTTGTAGCTAGGTGGCAATGATTGAAGAACTCTGTCAGTGATAGCCTCTGGCGGAAGGGGCATCCCTAACTCAGCCAGACGGGTGGAGTACCCAGACATTCTGAGCACGTGATCACTGATAGACCCGTTCTCCTCCATCTTGCAAGCATAGAACTTATCGGAGATCTCATATCTCTCGATCCGGGCATTCTTCTGAAAGATAAACTTCAACTCCTGGAACATCTCATATGCTCCATGACGTTCAAAACGTCTTTGAAGTCCCGGTTCTAAGCCATACAACATTGCACATTGAACTATTGAGTAATCATCAGAACGAGCCTGCCAGGCGTTCACAACGTCTAGAGACTCAACTGGAGCGGGTGGATCACCAAGCGGTGCATCAAGGACATAAGCCTTCTGGGAAGCCGTAAGGATAATCCTTAGATTACGGGCCCAGTCCACAAAGTTACTTCCATCATCTTTCAACTTAGCTTTCTCTAGGAACGCATTAAAATTCAGGGGTGCTACTGCGCGAGCCATGATCTACAACATAAATATAGCAAAGACAACTTAGACTATTGTTCTTAGATAATGAGTTTAGTTAATCATATTTTAAAAAACTCCCACTCAAATTGACATCCCTCCGATCATTCGAGTGTAACATGATCCAAATCCACCAACTCAAGTCCGATCATCACGTGAGTTGAGGTGGTTTCAATGGTGAACATCTTCATGTTGATCATATCTACTATATGACTCATGTTCGACCTTTCGGTCTCTTGTGTTCCGAGGCCATGTCTGTACATGCTAGGCACGTGCAACATGGCTTGCACCCGTTGTATGCGAACGTAGAGTCTATCACACCCGATCATCACGGCGTGTCTCAAAACGACGAACTTTCGCAACGGTGCACACTTGGGGAGAACACAATTTATCTTGAAATTTAAGTGAGGGATCACCTTATAATGCTACCGTCGTCCTAAGCAAAATAAGATGCATAAAAGGATTAACATCACATGCAAATCATAAGTGACATGATATGGCCATGAACTTGTGCTTTTGATCTCCATCTCCAAAGCACCGGCATGATCTCCATCGTCACCGGCATGACACCATGATCTCCATCATCTTGATCTCCATCAACGTGTCGCCATAAGGTTGTCGCGCCGACTGTTGCTTCCACGACTATTGCTAACGTTTAGCGATAAAGTAAAGCATTACATAGCGCTTAATGATTGACACGCAGGTCATACAATAATTAAAGACAACTCTATGGCTCCTGCCAGTTGCCGTACTCATCGACATGCAAGTCGTGATATTCTATACAACACATGATCATCTCATACATCACATATATCTCATCATGTAATTGGCCATATCACATCACAACATACCCTGCAAAAACAAGTTAGACGTCCTCTAATTGTTGTTGCAAATTTTACGTGGCTGCTACGGGTTTGCAAGAACCGTTCTTACCTACGCAAAACCACAACGTGGTGTAGTGATTGCTTTTTGATCTTCTAAAAGAACCCTCTTCATTGAAATCGATTCAACTAAAGTGAGAGAGACAGACACCCGCTAGCCATCTTTATGCAACGAAGTTACATGTTAGTTGAAGGAACCTGTCTCGCGTAAGTGTACGCGTAATGTCGGTCCGGGCCGCTTCATCTCACAGTACCGCCGAATCAAATATCAACTAGTAACGGCAAGCAATATGTATACACCCACGCCCACAACTCGTTTGTGTTCTACTCGAGATCTCATCTACGCATAGACCTGGCTCATGATGCCACTGTTGGGGAACGTTGCATGGGAAACAAAAATTTTCCTACGCACACACAAGATCTATCCATGGTGATGAGCATCTACGAGAGGGAGAGTGAATCTACATACCCTTGTAGATCGCTAAGCGGAAGCGTTTTAAGAAACGCGGTTGATGTAGTCGAACGTCTCCGCGATCCAAATCGCAAGTCGTCCCTCGATCCGATCACGAACTAGCGCCGAACGGACGGCACCTCCGCGTTCAACACACGTACGGCTTGATGACGCCTTCACCTCCTCGATCCAGCGAGCGATGGTGAAGTAGTGGTTGAGTTCCAGCAGCACGACGGCGTGGTGATGGTGGTGAGGAACAATCTCTGCAGGGCTTCGCCAAGCACTACGGAGATTATGACGGAGGAACTAGAGGGTTAGGGTTGCCGCACACGGCTTGGGGAAATCTTGATGTATCCCGTGTGCTAGCCCTGCCCCTCTATTTATATGTTGAGCCTTGGGGTCTAAACTTGGAGTAAAAGCCTCCTCCGGGTCGGTTTTGCCCGCACAAGGTCGGTTTGGCCCGCAGGGAAAGAGTCCAACTCGGATCCCTGCCGAACCGTGCACAGCCGCGCACAAGCGGTAGTACCGCTTCACACAAGCGGTAGTACCGCTTGGGCGGTAGTACCGCTTCACACAAGCGGTAGTACCGCTCGGGCGGTAGTACCGCTTCACACAAGCGGTAGTACCGCTTACGCGGCAGCAAAACTACTTTTGCACTTTCCAATACCTCGTGGGCTTTATCCCTTTGGCCCATATAAAGTGTTGCTGCACCCGAACACTTCGGTAAACATCCGGAACCCCTTCCGGTGAACTCCGGAACCCTTCCAGAGATCAAAACACTATTATCACATATATCAATCTTTACCTCCGGACTATTCCGGAGATCCTCGTCATGTCCGGGATCTTATCCGGGACTCCGAACAACCTTCGGTCACCAACATAATAACTCAATTATACTAATCGTCACCAAACGTTAAGTGTGTAGACCCTGCGGGTTCGAGAACTATGTAGACATGACCGAGACACCTCTACGGCCAATAACCAATAGCGGGACCTGGATGCCCATATTGGCTCCTACATATTCTACGAAGATCTTTATCGGTCGAACCTCTATGTCAAGGATTCAGTTAATCCCGTATGCTGTTCCCTTTGTTCTTCGGTATGTTACTTGCCCGAGATTTGATCGTCTGTATCACTATACCTAGTTCAATCTCGTTACCGGCAAGTCTCTTTTACTCGTTCCGTAATACAAGATCCTGTGGCTAACTCTTTAGTCACTTTGCTTGCAAGGCTCAATGTGATGTTGTATTACCGAGTGGGCCCTGAGATACCTCTCCGTCACACGGAGTAACAAATCCCAGTCTTGATCCATGCCAACCCAACAGACACCCTCGGAGATACCTGTAGAGCACCTTTATAGTCACCCAGTTACGTTGCGACATTTGATACACACAAGGTATTCCTCCGGTGTCAGTGAGTTGCATGATCTCATGGTCAAAGGAACAGATACTTGACATGCAGAAAACAATAGCAATAAACTGACACGATCAAATGCTACGTTTACAGTTTGGGTCTTGTCCATCACATCATTCTCCTAATGATGTGATCCCGTTATCAAATGACATCTCATGTCAATGGCTAGGAAACCTTAACCATCTTTGATCAACGAGCTAGTCAACTAGAGGCACACTAGGGACACAGTGTTGTCTATGTACCCACACATGTATTTGAGTTTCCAATCAATACAATTATAGCATGGATAATAAACGATTATCATGAACAAGGAAATATAATAATAACCAATTTATTATTGCCTCTAGGGCATATTTCCAACATACACTCCCAAGAAGCCTAGCAGGTTCACGCAAAGATTCTTCGTCACGTGCATCACGTCGATTGCAGAGCGGACCTCTAGGTCTTTCCAATATGGTAGGTCCCAAAATATAGATTTCTTCTTCCACATGGGTGCGCGTCCCGCATCGTCAGTCGGAACAGATAGTCCGCCAGGACCCTTTCCAAAGATTACTTGTAAATCATTGACCATATCAAGTATGTGAGCACCAGTACGGAGGGCGGGCTTCTTCTGGTGATCTGCCTCACCTTTGAAATGCTTTCCTTTCTTTCGACATTGATGGTTGGTCGGAAGAAATCGACGATGCCCCAGGTACACATTCTTCCTGCATTTGTCCAAATATATACTGTCGGTGTCATCTAAACAATGTGTGCATGCGTGGTATCCCTTGTTTGTCTGTCCTGAAAGGTTACTGAGAGCAGGCCAATCGTTGATGGTTACAAACAGCAATGCATGTAGGTCAAATTCCTCCTGTTCGTTCTCATCCCACACACGTACACCTCTTCCATTCCATAGCTGTAAAAGTTCATCAACTAATGGCCTTAGGTACACATCAATGTCATTGCCGGGTTGCTTAGGGCCTTGGATGAGCACTGGCATCATAATGAACTTCCGCTTCATGCACAACCAAGGAGCACTACTAGAAAAAGGCCTGTTAGTGGCGCACCTATTTTTGCCATTAATGGCGCACTATAGGTGCGCCACTATTACCACGCCACTAGTAACAAATACTAATGGCGCACCTCTGGTGCGCCATTAGTAATCCAGATAGTAGTGGCGCACCACCTGGAAGAGAAGAAGATTAGTAAACTCGCTCCACTTTCTCTCGATCTTTCTCCACTGCGACCCGTCAGCGGGTGCTCTCAACTTCCCGTCTTTCTTACGGTCTTTTATGTGCCATTGCATCAACTTGGCATGCTTTTTGTTTCTGAACAGACGTTTCAACCGTGGTATTATAGGAGCATACCACATCACCTTGGCAGGAACCCTCTTCCCGGTGCGCTGGCCCTCAACATCACCAGGGTCATCTCTTCTGATCTTATACCGCAATGCACCGCATACCGGGCATGCGTTCAAATCCTCGTACGCACCGCGGTAGAGGATGCAGTCATTAGGGCATGCATGTATCTTCTGCACCTCCAATCCTAGAGGGCATAGAACCTTCTTTGCTTCGTACGTACTGCCGGGCAATTCATTATCCTTTGGAAGCTTCTTCTTCATTATTTTCAGTAGCGAACTAAATCCCTTGTCAGATAAACCATTCTCTGCCTTCCATTGCAGCAATTCCAGTGTGGTACCGAGCTTTCTGTTGTCATCTTCGCAATTTGGGTACAACCCTTTTTTGTGATCCTCTAACATGCGATCGAACTTCAACTTCTCCCTTTCACTTTCGCATTCTCTCTGTGTATCAACAATGACCCGGCGAAGATCATCATCGGGCACATCGTCTGGTTCCTCTTGATCTTCAGCTTCTCCCATTGCAGCATCGCTGTATTCAGGGGGCGGGTAGTTGTCATCATCCTCTTCTTCTTCGTTGTCTTCCATCATAACCCCTCTTTCTCCGTGCTTGGTCCAAACATTATAGTGTGGCATAAAACCCTTCTCAAGCAGGTGGAAGTGAAGGGTTTTAGAGTTGGAGAAAGCCTTCGTATTCTCACAGACAGTACATTGACAATGCATAAAACCACTCTGCTTGTTTGCCTCAGCCGCTTCGAGAAAATTATGCAGGCCCTTAATATACTCGGAGGTGCGTCGGTCACCGTACATCCATTGCCGGTTCATCTGCGTGCGTTATATAATAAAGTGTATTAAAAACCAAATTAATAGAAATTCATCCTCACATTAAAGCCAAAGTACAATAGTGACCAAAATAAATACATAACGTTCATACAAAGTTCTTATTATTGAACAACATATAGCTCTCTAGAGCATCTAATTAAAACATACATTGAAACTATAAAATTTAAATGCAACAACAAATGCGATCATAACCGCAACTAAGGTACCAATTGATCCAACGGCATAATGATACCAAGCCTCAGTATGAATGGCATATTTTCTAATCTTTCTAATCTTCAAGCGCATTGCATCCATCTTGATCTTGTGATCGTCGACGACATCGGCAACATGCAACTCCAACTTCATCTTCTCCTCTTCAACTCTTTGTAATTTTTCTTTGAAGTAATTGTTTTCTTTTTCAACCAAATTTAACTTCTCGACAAGAATTTCTATGTCGGTTGGAATTTCCGGTTCACATACCTCCTAGATTAAAAAATCTATGTCACGTTGGTCGGCATAATTGTCATAAACACTAAATGAAATAAATAGTTATAAAAGATAATATATACCACATCTGAATCATAGACAGGACGAGGGCCGATGGAGGCGGATACCAAAACCATTGCACTATATAATAACAAACAATAATAAAAGTAAGAAAATTACACAAGTATCTATCTAAATCATACAAGTAAGAACTTTTTTCTTTTAGAAAGAAGATAAGAAGAAGAGGCTAACCACGGTGGTGCCGGCGCCGAGATGGGCGCGGGCGATCAACGACGGTGAGGACGGGGACGGGACAGGACGGACCGCCAAACCTAGACAAATCTTGAGGAAAATGGAGCTTGGACAAGGAGCTTCGAGAGGAGAAAGCTTAAGTGTGGCTCGGGCATTTCATCGAACACCTCACGTGCATAGGAGGTGAGCTAGAGCACCACAAAGCTCTCCCAACGGCCGGCCAAAAAAACAGAGCAGTGTACTGCTCTGCTCGCGGGCGGGGGGTATATATAGGCCGACCATTGGTCCCGGTTTGTGGCTGGAACCGGGACTAAAGGACATCATTTGGTCCCGGTTCCAGACACAAACCGGGACCAATGGTTGTGGGCCAGGAGCGAGGCCCATTGGTCCCGGTTCGTGTCTGGAACCGGGACCAAAGGGGTCAGACGAACCGGGACCAATGGCCCACGAGGCCCGGCCGGCGCCCTGGCCTCACGAACCGGGACCAATGCCCCCATTGGTCCCGGTTCGTGAGTGAACCGGGATTAATGGCATTTCAGGCCTGGACCAAAGCCCTGTTTTCTACTAGTGAGAGCTGAGCGTTAAGTGCCGCGTAGGTCCCGCGTGTGGTGAAAGCATCACCATTAAGCAATCTTTGCGATAATGTTGGATTTGTTTTTTTAATGTTCTAATACCCTGCTTCTCACTTTTTTTGGAGTTGGTACTTCCCGCCATTGTTGATTTCTACTCATGTTGCCTCGTATGAAGCTAGTGTTTTTGGTATGGCGCACAATTGTGTGTGATATGGTTATTGTTCTATGAGATGTGGTAAGGTACTAATCAGAATAGCCTACAATATATAGGTGGATGGGGCTAGCTAGGTTCATAAGGTATTTGACTCGTTTAAGATCAAGTAGTTTTAGTCGGTTGCACAAGATCTACCATGTACAATGATGCGACCCGTACTCTGAATCACCGGCATGACCTACCTCGTGGTCAATGGGCTGAGTTTGTCGTCTCTAACAATACCGTGGAATCGTCACTCCACGACAATCGACAACAGGCAATGTTTGGGGTAGTTTTGGAGCTAGAGAGTCGTGTCATGCACTAACGATGCAAAATCTAGACTTAGTTTTTTTTTTGACAAAAATCAAGTAGATGGGGTGGGTCATGGGGATGATAGGTGCCTTTGATCTCATTAAGTTTGATGCAGATGTGTCCGTAACAATGAAGAACATCGATGTAGTGTTGTTGATCCCGCCCGGCGGGAGTGTTGTCATCGTAGGTCTAGGAGTTAATGCCGTCTCCTCCTGGCCGTGCGTCCCGACAGAGCTTCGTGATGATAATGTGTTGAGACTATCATGGATCACAACGTGAAAGTAGGGACTAATAAGAGTAGAAGGGAGGCACAACATAGACATATGATGTAGGGTATGCCTCTTCTCTTTATTATTCAATATCTCTGGAGAGAATATACATGTACAATTGTGGAGCCCTACCCTTGTATATATAGGTGGCCCTACCCTTGTATATATACGTATGTGATTATTATTGTACACAGTTTATTTTGTTGTGTCGTGTGGATTTTCTAATTTGGATAGGATCCATCCTGTTCATATTTTTGTGTGAGTTGCCTATTTCTGTGTCAATTACGAATCAGTTTATTATGGAAACAGTGGATTTGGAAAAAACGGCCGATACTTGTTTTTCTACAACTTTACGGTCGAACTACGCCTTGTATATATGTTCTTCTAACTTAGCAAAAAAAAATATGTTCTTCTAAAATATAAAATGGCAAGAGTACGTTAGATTCTGTATATGCGGGATTTGTTTCTGGAATTATACCACGAATATCGGGACCTGACGAACTTGCTTAGCCGTAAATAAAGTGTGCTGATCAACAGAATCCCTGAGAAAGCGCAAGTGATTTCGAACGTTTGAACTTTTGAATCTCGCCCAATTTATAGGCCGCCGGAGGTCATCCCCTCCCATTCATTGTTTTGCGTTCATCTTCCCCAGAAACAACGAGAGCGAGAGAAGAAATGGCCGGAGCGATCGCGTACGAGGAGCAGTGCCGGAGGCAGATGGAGGGGAACAATCGCAAGCTGGAGGAGCTGCACCTGCACCAGCTCTCCGCAGCCGTCAGGGAGGCCGCTGGCCCTAAGTCCTCGCCAGTCAGATCGGAGGCCAAGTCTTCCGTGAAGCCGAAGCGGGTGCCACGGGACGCCCCGGCCGTCCGGCAGTGCGGCCGTGTCGCCAGCCTCCCCAAGCAGCCCAAGTACCGCCACGAGGTACGACCGTACGACTTTTGTTTGCCTCCATTCAGTTACTATATCTAACCGAACAATGCATCTATAATTTGGTGTAACCTACTGTATGTAGGATGACTATCAAACCTTGGAAGAGAAGAAGATTAGGAGGTAGGTACCCCATCATCTTTAATTGTTTTAAAGGAGGGCGCCGAGCAGCACGAGGAGTGACTTGATTAATCGAGTGTACGCCACAGACGAGGCCAGACGCCATGCCAACTCCATGGCCGAGGAGCTGCTGGGTAAGCTGGTGTCCGGCGGCAACCCCAGTTTTAAAAAGCCCATGAAACAGTCTCATGTCACCGGAGGCTTCTGGCTGGTACGTAATTAATTAAGCGCGTCACTGAAACCTTCTCCCTCGTTCCTTCTGTCTCATGACTGTTGTGTGGGGCGTTTGGTTTGGACTGCTGACAGGGCCTGCCGTCCGAGTTCTGCCAGATGTACCTCCTAGGGAGGGATCATAGAATCACTTTGGAGGATGAGGAGGGTGACGAGTATGAAACACGCTACCTCGCGCTTAAGACGGGCCTCAGCGCCGGATGGAGAAAGTTCTCCTTGGAGCACGAGCTGGTTGATGGTGATTGCTTGGTGTTCGAGTGGGTCATCTGGAACAAGTTCTACGTGAGATTCTTATTTCTTCCATATTCCCTTATTTTTGAAATTTATCTATCTATGGAACCCTATGTCATGTTCTTTCTATCTATGGAACCCTATGTCATGTTCTTTCTATCTATGGAAATTTATCTATCTATATATGGACCCTTATTTTGGAGATTCTTATTTCTTGTTTATAATTTATGTTAAATTATTATGATTAATTTCCCTCCGCTCAAATTAATCGAATAATCCCATGATCAGAAATGCTTAGGCGTAAAGCCCAAACAAATAAGTACTATAAATATTTGATTGAAGCTCAATCATATTACACCGGCCCTTTGATATAGCCGGCCGCTGCTATGTAAATGATGCAGGTCTACATTATCAGACAAAGTTCCTACTACAAATGAATGACGAATGATGAGGGTGTGATATACTGAGATACGAAGATTCACATAGAGCAGGTAATTTCTTCATATTATTGTCAACATTTGCTCAAACTTTGAATTGAGTATTTTAAAACATTTATTCAAAAGAACTTTTGTTGTGTAGTAGCCACATGCATGGCTGGTATATTTGTGAAACTTCTCTTTTAGTATGATTTTGCCCACCGTAACTTTGTGTCCTGCATTGCAGTTAGTTGTAAACATGAAAAGAAAATATGTTGGCTAAAACTTTCTATTTCTTCAAAACTAGTTGATTACTAGAATGCTAGAGTGTTTATAAAAATCATTGCTTTTGGGTATGTATAGTATGTCTTAGATGCCTTATGAAAGACTCTGCTTTTGTTGTCTTGCTCGGTATATGGGCCTTTGAGCTGTGTACTCCACTTTTACAAGTTGATATGTAGTTTTGTGCATCGATATTTGTTTTCACAGGAAAGTTCTTGGATGATCACAGTAATAGTACTAGTTTGTAGCTTTCTATACATGTTTAGTGTGTTGGTTTGCGAGTTATTGATGACCACCAGCACTTATAAGTCATACACAATCTATTATATATCTTTGTCTAACCTTAACCTTGTTCCCTTTTTCAGTTGTTTTGGTCAATTAGGTCCACATGAAGGAATTGGACGACGAGTTTGCAAGTTGATAACTTCATGGATTCTCATAGTAGTTATGTTTGGACTCTTATATTGGAACCAATGACATTTGTAAATAATGCATGTTTCCTCATCCTTGTTTCTACCGACTTTGCATGATTTCCAATTTAACCTACTATGCAAGAACACATAAGTTGGGATATTCGTTTTGCTTCTATGATCATACCGACATATTTAGCTTTACGCCATGTTTTATGGTTCTTAAATAATATGGCCCACAGGTAGTAGATATGTGGTGTGGTTATATTTAAGGTAAGACGGAGACGAGAATGTTTCAATCTTGATCCAATGGCTTGGGGAGGTAACAATATTTTTATCAGAATCTACCACGTGTGCTTTTTTACGCATCGATTCTTACCAAATCTTGAGATGGATATTTGGAAAGAATGTTTTTAGTGAACTTAACTTTCAAAGGCATATCCTAAATTAAATTGGCGACAAGGATGCCACTTTTGTAGGTAGGGTGCAACTGTAGAGGGCGCTATCCGCGAGACATGGGGTCTCCACCATCGGATGAGGGGAAGCAGGTGTCGGGGATCGGCTCGGAGGGGCACAATCCGTGGGAGGGGCTTGATGTGTTTGACCAACAATCTCCGCCATCAGATCTGAAATGTCTGAGTGGCTGGGATCAACTTAGGGGTGTGAGCCGTGTGACCAATGGTCTCCCTCGTTGGATATGGATGGTGCGAGTGGCTACGATTAACTCTTGCCTAATTTCGTTTATTTCCTTTCATGTAGGAAATCAATTCACCATCGTGGAAGGTGCAAGTGGGGAGTTTTAGGTGGGAGGGGGCATAATCTGTGGGAGGGCCCGGTCGGCATATCATTGTGCAAGTATATTTTGTCTTGTCTCGTTTCATTTATGTAGGAAATACAATTTTAAAATTGGGCGTCGTGGTTTGAAAAATGGCGCATTAACATGTCTTCAAGCATTAACTTTTGGCTTTGCTCTCACATAGTGGAATGGACACTTTTTAAGCTCCGCACAAACACTTTCACAGAACGAACAGTATCTTCCATTTTCATCTCCGCTAGGACATATGACACACACTTCTTAATATAATTCTAACTTATGCAACTTAGCTTTTATAGGGGTAGGGGGCTTCATAGGAGGGGGCATGATTGACGATTCACTTCACATGGCACGACCTTCGTTGGATTGGGGAGTGGCAAGTGACATGAATCAGTTTGAGTGGGCGCAATTCGTGTGAGGCCCAAAGTCAACCAATTGACCATCGATGTAATTTTCCATTATCGGAAAGAAAATTTATGGATACAACTTGCAGACATGTCAGTACATTAATGTAGAATGCGATATTATTATTCGATTCGTGATGCTTGTGCACTATCCCCTGTGACACCCCGTTACATCCAACAGTGTCAGGCGTAACAGAGGCCGTCACTTCAGAGTTGCGCCAGGATCAGTTAAAGAGAACAACACCATTTACAATACGAAACAGCCGCCATGAATAGGCAGGCTTTTATCATCGGATCGCCGACCGGTTCTCGCTTATTATGACAGTCAGTTTTCGGCTTTCTCCACTGAGGTACTTAACCAGGCGAGCTGGAAGTACAATCGCAGTGGTTCTCCCTTTACCCTCCTAGCCGAACATGCGGAACGTAAGAGGGTAAACGCAGGAGCCGGGCAACCCAACTATTGACCCAAGACATAATTCGGGACCGATTCATATAATGCAATATCCGAGATGCCGAGCACATAAGATAAAAAATAGTGTCGGAAATGATGCTTGGGGCGAGTTTTATAGTCGAGCCCCCGGTCGATTAGCCGGCCGCATCTAAGGAAAATATGTGCCGAACTGTTTCGGCGTCGAAGAGCGGAAAAAAGGTTATGCAACACAAATGACTGCAATGGGACCGTAAAGAATGGACTTTATTTCCGATAATCTGAACTGCCGGAGCAACTGTTACAGATACTTTGTTTAAAAAAAACTTTACTAAGGAAAGGTTTACATAGGGCCTTTATGACATGTTTGACGTTCTTACTGTGCCCTGCTGCACGTCTGCGCCTTTGCTCTTGAAGGGGGTGTGCTCCTTTAGAGGAGATAGTGATCGGCAGACGGACCTTTGAGAGAGGGTCTTGAGAGGTTGCCGTAATATGTTAGCTTGATGCTGGGTAGGTCCTAGATGGTACCTACTATTGCCCAAAGGCGTGCTTGACCATAGCTCGGTCAAGCCAAACACTTGGTCCTTGGATAGTAGGTCCCCACAGCTGCCCATGGTATTTTGAGCGTGAAATTGTGCCTCTGAGGCACGTACTTTGCGGCTAGTGGGGCCATGCTGTGGGGAGCGTGTTCCTATTTATGTTGAGCGTGGGAAGACTCCGGGAGCTGAAATAGGGTTGGGGCTCACTTGCTCACCTTTCGTGCCTTGACGGCGGATTGGGACTTCGATGCCTCCTTGTCGATCTGGACTTCGGCTGTCAGAGCCGCTGTGTGCTCCTCGGTTCGGAGTGAGCGCTCCGTATTGCCATTGACAGTGATGACACCCTTGGGTCTGGGCAGCTTAAGCTTCAAATATGTGTAATGGGGGACGGCGTTGAAGTGAGCGAACGTTGTACGGTCGAGAAGTGTATAATAACTGCTGCGGAAAGGGACGATGTCGAAGATCAAGTCTTTGTTGCGGAAGTTGTCGGGTGAGCCAAACACTACTTCCAAAGTCACGGTGCCCGAGCAGCGGGCTTCGACGCCTGGGATTACTCCTTTAAAGGTGGTGTTGTTGGGCTTGATCCTTGACGGATCGATACCCATTTTCTCACTGTATCTGAGTAAATCAGATTGAGCCTACTGCCTCCATCCATGAGGACTCTAGTTAGGTGGTACCCATCGATAATGGGGTCAAGTACCAGGGCCACCGATCCTCCATGACGGATACTGGTCGGATGGTCCCTATGGTCGAAGGTGATCGGGTATGCCGACCACGGGTAGAATTTCGGGGCTACAGGCTCTATGGTGTAGGCGTCCTGAAGCACACGCTTCCTCTCCTTCTTTGGTATGTGCGTGGCGTAAATCATGTTCACCATTTTTACCTCAGGAGGGAATTTCTTCTGGCCTCCATTGTTCGGCCCGCGAGGCTCGTCATCGTCCTCACTGCGGGGGGTCGTGCCTTGATCCTCGGCTGTGAGTTTGCTGGCCTATTGGATCACCCAACAGTTACGGTTGGTGTGGGTGGCGGGCTTGTCTGGGGTGCCGTGGATCTGGCAGGGCTTATCCAGGATATTGTCCAGCGCGGTAGGTCCATCCCTATTCCCTTTAGAGGGCTTCCTCCGCAGTCCTGATTTTGAGTTGCTGAATCCGGCATTTACTGTCTTATCCTCGGCATCGCCGCCGTTGTGTCGGCGTTTGTTCTTGTTGCGCCGTAGTTTCCCGTTTCTGTCCCGAACTTCAGAGGTGGCGGTGTCTTTGGGATTGTTGTTTCGCTGAGCTAACCAGCTATCCTCGCCCGCGCAAAAGCGGGTCATGAGTGAGGTGAGGGCCGACATTGTTCTTGGCTTGTCTTCGCCGAGCTGACGAGCTAACCATTCGTCCCGGATGCTGTGTCTGAAGGAGGCTATTGCCTCAGCGTACGGACAGTCGACGATTTGGTTCTTCTTAGTCAAAAATCGATTCCAAAATTGACGGGCTGACTCACCGGGCTGTTGAACAATGTGTCTCAAGTCATCGGCGTCCGGAGGCCGGACATAGGTGCCTTGAAAGTTAGCTCGGAAAGCATCCTCGAGCTCTTCCCAGCTCCCAATGGAATTTTCGGGGAGGCTGTTCAAGCAGTGCCGTGCTGGTCCTTTAAGCTTTAATGGCAAGTATTTTATGGTGTGGATATCATCCCCTCGGGCTATGTGAATGTGGAGAAGGAAGTCTTCAATCCACAGGGTCGGGTCGATTCCAAAATTGACGGGCTGACTCACCGGGCTGTTGAACAATGTGTCTCAAGTCATCGGCGTCCGGAGGCCGGACATAGGTGCCTTGAAAGTTAGCTCGGAAAGCATCCTCGAGCTCTTCCCAGCTCCCAATGGAATTTTCGGGGAGGCTGTTCAAGCAGTGCCATGCTGGTCCTTTAAGCTTTAATGGCAAGTATTTTATGGTGTGGATATCATCCCCTCGGGCCATGTGAATGTGGAGAAGGAAGTCTTCAATCCACAGGGTCGGGTTTGTTGTCCCGTCGTATTGTTTAATGTTTACGGGTTTAAACCCTTCGGGGAACTGATGTTGCATCACCTCGTCTGTAAAGCACATTGGGTGAGTGGCGCCCCTGGCCCTGACTACGTCACGCCGGAGATCGGCTGTCATGCGGACCCGGTGTTGTTCCCAAGCTCTATCGTTTCGGTTGAGCCAAGCTTGGTATTCGTCCCGTCTAGCGGGAGTGTACCCTCTAGATCCATAGATGGATCTTGTCCGACCTACTCTGGCGTCCAGGTCGTGTCGTAGGTCATATGGGTCCTCAAGCTATATTGGCGCCTTCCCTCTCCTGCGGGGGAGTGTGGGTGGATCTTCAGCCTCTCCAGTCGTCATGTCTCGTCCTCGAGGGTGGCGGTCTGGCTGGTTGTCCTGAGTGCATCTGGGGGTGCGGGCTCAGGGGCCTCGTCGTCGAATTCCGGCAGCAGACGTCGGCGCGGGTAAATTTTGTTTTGATACGGCCTTTCATTGTCGTACCCTTCTTCGGTTTCTAGGACTCTCATCCATCTGTCGTTGAGGGTATCTTGTTTGGATTTTAGCTGCTTCTGCTTCTTCTTCAGGCTTCGGGCGGTGGCTATAAGTTGCCGCTTGAACTGTTCTTGGTCCAGCGGGTCCTCGGGGACGATGAAATCCTCGGCTCTGAGGCTAGCCTCCTCTTCGGAGAGAGGAAGGTAATTGCTGTCCTCGGAGTCATTGAGGTCATCGGGGTTATCCTGATCCTCGCGCCCCTCTGAGTCACCGACTTGCTGTTCGGGGGCAGCGGGGTCGCTGAGGTCTCCCATACTGTCCGAGGTGTCATTTCCCCTGGTGCCCGTGTTGCTTTCTCTACCCTTGCGCCCCTTGGATCATTTGCGCTGACGTCGACGCTTGGGCGGCTCTTCGTCGGGCTTGTCGCCATTCTTTCTCGGGGTGTCATCGCCGCTCCTCCCCGTGGTGTCGTCACCCTTATCGTTGGGGGTGTCCACCATATAGACATCGTAGGTGGAGGTGGCTGTCCACCATCCAGTGGTGGGAGGGGTAGTGGCATCGACCTCTCCGTCCATGTCTTTGGCCTCCTCAGAGGCGTAGTCCAGCATATCGGTTAATTCTTCGATAGTGGCTACCAAGTGGGTGGTGGGTGGGACGTAAAATTCTCCGTGGCCTGCCTCAAGACCGATCCGAGCATAGGTCGAGGATGGGTTGTACGTAATGTTCATTGTCTAGATCCGGGCCAGCGTCTCGTTCAATAGGGAGAGGTCGGCCGGATTAGTCTTCCGAAGTCTTTCAGAGTTGACCTCCGGCGCGTCGGCACAAGAAACGTGCTCGGCCAAGGTTGACCTATGGTCTTCGGACGCTATAATCGGATCCGAGCTCAAAGCCGGATCCAAGGTAAGGATCGACCCGGAGACGGGGTCGAGCAGGAGGCCCGAAGTTAAAGCTTCGGGATTTCCAGGCTCGTCGGGTGAAGCCGAAAGCCCAGTAAGGACCAGATTGCCCAGGGCATCGGCGGTGTACTCTAGGTTGCCGAACCTGATCTTCTGCTCTGGGGCAAAGCAGCCGAACTGGTCGAGGTGACCGGCCGCATCGGCGTGTAGAACGATACTGCCGGACGCGAAGAGCTGGCCGGGGACGAAGACATCCCCGGTGTGGATGCTATCGTTGATGACTAAGCGAGCCACCGATCCTTTGGCGATCCCACAGCGTAACTCTCAATGAAAGCACCAATGTCGGTATCAAAATCGGCGGATCTCGGGTAGGGGGTCCCGAGCTGTGGATCTTGGATCAATGGGGAACAGGAAACACAGGGACAGTATTTACCCAGGTTCGGGCCCTCTCGAGGAGGTAAAACCCTACGTCGTGCTTGATTATATTGATGTGTGTATGACAATTACAGAGTCGATCTACCACGAGATTAGATGAACTAAACCCTAGATGAGTAGGATGATGGTTCTCTGCCTCTACGAACTAAACCCTCTAGTTTATATAGACACCAGGGGTACCTAGGGTTACACATGGTCGGTTGCCATCAGGGAATTATCATGCCGATTCTACCATCTTGACTTGGAGGACACACCAAGGCACCGGAGATTTCCTTCCTGAACACGTAGTCGCCCTATAGCTCGGCTTTCCAATAATATTCGTACAGCAGCGCACCAGTCTGGCCCATAAGGGATAGACTGGAGGCCCGAGGGACCCCTTAGTCCCAGACTCCCTCAGCATGCTTGAATTTCTTCTTTGGTGTGAGAAATGCTTGGATTTTTCCAATAAATCATACCAAAAATAAAAAGGGATTGCCAAACATAACAAAACAAAAAAGAAGAGTCTACCATCCCCCCTCTCAATTTTCGAATTTAGTTTCCAAATTAACTGAAAGAAACGAAATGAAGCAAGGAGAGAAGATTATCGTGTCCTGATTGGTCCATCCGGTACTCCCACAGATCGTGCCCTAGAGCTAATCATAGCCAGCATCTTCCAGATCCAACGGCGAAGACCGCTCGTGACACGGAACGCGCCATCCAAGCCGATACTAGCCGCTTGCACCTTCCAGATCCGACGGTGGAGAACACTGGTCACACAAATCACACCCCCTCCCATAGGTCGTTCCCCTCCGAGCCGATCCCTGCCGCCCACCCTCCCAGTTCTCACAGCGGCGACAGCATGTCACGCGAATCTCGCCCCTTATTGTGGAGCACCCACCCCCCTATAAAAGTGGTGCCCTCGCGTCCACATCCATCATCGCCGCCAGAGATTCAAGTACGCTGGAGAAGGAGGGGAGATGGCCGAGAGGAATAGCGTCAAGTGGAAGAAGGCATTGACCCCATCAACGAAGGTTGGACTCCAGTTCCCCGTCGGTCGCGTCGGGCGCTATCTCAAGAAGGGTCGCTACGCGGACCGCGTTGGCCCCGGCCTCCGGCGCCCCCCGGCAACCTCGCCGCCGTCCTCAAGTACCTTGCCGCCGAGGTAACCAACCAACGACCAATCTCGTACATTCCTGTTCTTTTCGTGGTCAACGGAGTGGTAACTGATCTTACCTCAGTGTTCTCTTTAAACGACATATGCTGGAGTTGGCAGGCAATGCGGCCAAGGACAACAAGAAGACCCGCATCATGCCGCGCCACCTGCTTCTCGCCACTCGCAACGACGAGGAGCTCTCCAAGCTGCTTAACGGCATCACCATTGCCCATAGTGGCGTGTTGCCCAATATCACCTGCACTAGCATATCAATCTCAAACAGAATCCAAGAATAATATATCTCTGCCATTTGTTTACCTTACGAGTTTTTTCTTAGCTTGGATTCTCATACCAAGAAAAGAAGTGATGACGTTTCCCATGTATTTTCTAATAAACTTTGTTTTCTATTTCTCCCATAATGCGCATCCGTGGGCAGACCCGACTCGTTATCTATCCTCACAGCTACAGATTAATCCTTCGCATCTTGTCTTGTGTAATGACGGTCTTCTACTGGATCATAATGCAGAAATATCTCCTTCCCATATAACATCTAGTACAATTAATACTTACAGTGCGACCCATATCAAATTTTCGCTTGTAGTGCAGTTATACAGCACCATAGCCCACCACTAGTAGGAAAACCCCCATTTGTCCCGGTTCGTAAGGGCCTTTTGTCCCGGTTCTGGAACCGGGACTAAAGGGTCGGGACTAAAGCCCAAAACCTTTAGTCCCGGTTCGCTTACGAACCGGGACCAAAGGCCGTCCACGTGGCCGCCGCGGGGAGCCCGGGCAGGAGGACCTTTAGTCCCGGTTTGTAACACCAACCGGGACCAAAAGGCACTGGGGTTTTTGTTTTTTTTTTGAAAGGGGGGTTTAGGGGGGGGGGGGTTGTAGGGTTAATTGAGGTGTTTCATATTATGTTAGCTAGCTAATAGAGAGAAGTGTCCTCTCTTTCTCCGTGCTTGGTCGACGCTAGCTACTATAGAGAGAACTCGACACGCTAGCTAGTAAGCAAATGAAGGAACCATTAAGTACACAAGATCGTCATGAACATATACACAGAGAAGTGATCGACCTCTCTTTCTCCGAGAGATTGGTCGAACAACAAGTTTTCGTATATCTATCCGACGCTACTAGCTACATATATACAATATAAGATCTCTTACAATCCCTAACATCTAATGTCAAATTCCAGATGGTATTCTCCGGCTTTATTTATGACGTGGTCAAGAAAGAATCCCGCCAATTCCTCTTGAATTGCTCGTATGCGATCATGTGGTAGGAGTTCATCCCACATCTGCCACGTCTAATTTGAAGAAGGGGGTCAATACATATATATGAATGAAACTCAACACAAATCATGGTAATAAAATAAAGTTGTGAATATTATTGCTTACGCACTTGAAATTGTTTTTCAGAGTAGCCCCGCTTAGGGGTCGTCGCGTTGTAGATGAACTCGCAAACGTAGTATCCACAAAAATCATTCCCTTTTTCCTGCCACAAGCACTTTACGAGAAATAGAGTTCAATCAAACTGATAATCAAGCATGATAAATGGTATTGATGGAACTAGAATCAATGGGAGATGCGCGGAACTAGCTAGTAGTACTTACTTTCGGGTATGTAAATCGCAGCTCCCTCGGCAGTGCCGGAACAATTGCGGTGAACTCTTTCCAAACCCTGCCAGACAAACAAAATAATTACTTGATATCAGGAAATGAACAAAGTTGCCGATATGACGCGATAATGATCGATTGAACTTACTTCTGGAGCATTTCAGTTATGCCCGCATATTCCTGGGGATCTTTTCGTTTCGAGTCTAAGACGATTACTACTCCCCGCTCAAGCTTAATCTCTAGCAGAATGAAGTGGTACCTGCGCACGCATGCATAACTCATCAATTACATTACTATAACCTCGAGTAATAAGGGAAACCGAATATGCACAAGACAGTAACACTCACATGCAGTTATAAGGAAAGAGTATTGTCCCTTTGTTTTGATTTTTAAGCAACGATTGTAGCAAGTTGTCCTTGGTGTCTATGACATTGTTTTTAACCGTATACTCATGTATGATATCTGGGTTAATGAACCCAATGTCATACATTTGTGCTTTTCTGCATTCGACGATCTTCAATCTGCATAATATAGTGAGGATAATTATATATACATGCAATGAAAGAGCTGAGCTATATATAGAGAGAGACTTAATTACAGAAGTAGTACTTACAGACAGTAGCAAGTCACGATTGTTTTGTCGATGGCCTTTTGATTGTATAACTGGAATATCTCCTCAAAATCAACATTCAACTGATCCATTCCAACAAGGTCGTGCTCCTCTTTAATCATCAGCGTCAAAGAATCCCTCCCTGACTCGCGGCAGGTTTTCATGTACCATTCATGCAATGTTCGCATCATCGTTGTTAGAGGAGGATGATCAGGTTTCACGAGAGGATGCCCGTACCGGTACTTGAATTCGTCCACCTCCAACGGCTCAAACTGTACATCATCGCTCAGGTAATCACCAGGATTGGTACCGGGCTGTTGGAAATATGCCCTAGAGGCAATAATAAAAGTAGTTATTATTATATTTCCTTGTTCATGATAATTGTTTATTATCCATGCTATAATTGTATTGATTGGAAACTCAAATACATGTGTGGGTACATAGACAACACTGTGTCCTTAGTAAGCCTCTAGTTAACTAACTCGTTGATCAAAGGATGGTAAAGGTTTCCTGACCATGGACATGAGATGTCATTTGATAACGGGATCACATCATTAGGAGAATGATGTGATGGACAAGACCCAAACTATAAACATAGCATATGATCGTGTCAGTTTATTGCTATTGTTTTCTGCATGTCAAGTATCTATTCCTATGACCATGAGATCATGCAACTCACTGACACCGGAGGAATACCTTGTGTGTATCAAACGTCGCAACGTAACTGGGTGACTATAAAGATGCTCTACAGGTATCTCCAAAGGTGTCCGTTGAGTTGGCATGGATCAAGACTGGGATTTGTTACTCCGTGTGACGGAGAGGTATCTCAGGGCCCACTCGGTAATACAACATCACTATAAGCCTTGCAAGCAATGTGACTAAGGTGTTAGCCACGGGATCTTGTATTACGGAACGAGTAAAGAGACTTGCCGGTAACGAGATTGAACTAGGTATAGAGATACCGACGATCGAATCTCGGGCAAGTAACATACCGAAGAACAAAGGGAACAGCATACGGGATTAACTGAATCCTTGACATAGAGGTTCAACCGATATAGATCTTCGTAGAATATGTAGGAACCAATATGGGCATCCAGGTCCCGCTATTGGTTATTGACCGTAGAGGTGTCTCGGTCATGTCTACATAGTTCTCGAACCCGCAGGGTCTACACACTTAACGTTTGGTGACGATTGGTATAGTTGAGTTATTGTGTTGGTGACCGAAGGTTGTTCGGAGTCTCGGATAAGATCCCAGACATGACGAGGATCTCCGGAAGAGTCCGGAGGTAAAGATTGATATATGTGATAATGGTGTTTTGATCTCCGGAAAGGGTTCCGGAATTCACCGGAAGGGGTTCCGGATGCTCACCGAAGTGTTCGGGTGGAGCAACACTTTATATGAGCCAAAGGGATGAAACCCACGAGATATTGGAAAGTGCAAAAGGGAGTTTTGTTGCTGCCTTAAGCAGTAAGGCAGTACTGCCGCTTAAGCGGTACTACCGCTTGTGTGAAGCGGTACTACCGCTCAAGCGGTACTACCGCTTGGGTGAAGCGGTACTACCGCCCAAGCGGTACTACCGCTCCCGAGCGGTACTACCGCTTGTGCGCGGTGCTGCAGGGATCCGAGTTGGACTCTTTCCCTGCGGGCCAAACCGATCTTGTGCGGGCAAAACTGACCTTGTAGAGGTTTTTCCTCCAAGTTTAGACCCCAGGGCTCAACATATAAATAGAGGGGCAGGGCTAGCAAACGGGATACATCAGGATTTCCCAAGCCGTGTGCCGGCAACCCTAGCCCTCTAGTTCCTCCGTCATAATCTCCGTAGTGCTTGGCGAAGCCCTGCAGAGATTGTTCCTCACCACAATCACCACGCCGTCGTGCTGCTGGAACTCATCTACTACTTCACCATCGCTCGCTGGATCGAGGAGGTGAAGGCGTCATCAAGCCGTACGTGTGTTGAACGCGGAGGTGCCGTCCGTTCGGCACTAGATCAGAAGGACCATGATCAAGATCGCGGGACGAATCATGATGGGACCGCGGGACGGATCGTGATGGAATCGCGAGATGGATCGTGATGGGATCGCGGGACGCTCGGCGATTTGAATCGCGAAGACGTTCGACTACATCAACCGCGTTTCTTAACGCTTCCGCTTAGCGATCTACAAGGGTATGTAGATACAATCTCCCTCTCGTAGATGCTCATCACCATGGATAGGTCTTGCGTGTGCGTAGGAAAATTTTTGTTTCCCATGCAACGTTCCCCAACACGGGCAGCATCCCCGGATGATTAGCGACGATATCGCTAGACACCTTGAGCGGGGGGCACGATTGGTTCGCCTGTTCGCCGAGCTGGGGAATTTTTTTCCCACTTCTTCGTTTTGCTAACCTTGCATCACTGGAAGTACTTCCCGACCGCCGCGCGTCTTGATATATCTTTTGAACACAGCGGTCATAGTTGGAATCCGGCGGCGGCGGTGGTGGTCGCTTCAGGGCATCGATAGTGCGCATCACTTTCACCGGATCTAGCTTCTCCTTCGGAGGTGGACTTTTCTTTGCAAAATGGGCCCTCAATTGCTCCTGACATATCTCCTCGTTTTCAGACTCGGTCCTCTCATATGGTAACTTTTCCATAGGCTTGAGAGATGGACCGTATCTGTATCCCCTCCCGCCTCTTCTTGTACTGCTAGCCGCCGGAGCGGCGGCGTCTCTCTTCCGTCGTTGCTTACGAGGCGGAGCAGGAGGCGGAGTGCTCCGACGCGCCGGAGGAGCCGGAGCGGCGGCGTCTGTCTTCTGCCGTTGCCGACGAGGCTAAGGAGGAGGCGTACTGCTCCGACGTGCCGGAGTAGGCGAAGGAGGAGGCGGAGGGCCCTCACGCGTCGGAGTAGGCGAAGGAGGAGGCGGAGTGCCCTCACGCGTCGGAGGAGCCGGAGAAGGAGGCGGTGCGCCCTGTGTTGGAAATATGCCCTAGAGGCAATAATAAATTGGTTATTATTATATTTCCTTGTTAATGATAATTGTTTATTATCCATGCTATAATTGTATTGATTGGAAACTCAAATACATGTGTGGGTACATAGACAACACTGTGTCCCTAGTAAGCCTCTAGTTGACTAGCTTGTTGATCAAAGATGGTTAAGGTTTCCTAGCCATGGACATGAGATGTCATTTGATAACGGGATCACATCATTAGGAGAATGATGTGATGGACAAGACCCAAACTGTAAACGTAGCATTTGATCGTGTCAGTTTATTGCTATTGTTTTCTGCATGTCAAGTATCTGTTCCTTTGACCATGAGATCATGCAACTCACTGACACCGGAGGAATACCTTGTGTGTATCAAACGTCGCAACGTAACTGGGTGACTATAAAGGTGCTCTACAGGTATCTCCGAGGGTGTCTGTTGGGTTGGCATGGATCAAGACTGGGATTTGTTACTCCGTATGACGGAGAGGTATCTCAGGGCCCACTCGGTAATACAACATCACAATGAGCCTTGCAAGCAATGTGACTAAAGTGTTAGCCACGAGATCTTGTATTACGGAACGAGTAAAGAGACTTGCCGGTAACGAGATTGAACTAGGTATAGTGATACCGACGATCGAATCTCGGGCAAGTAACATACCGAAGAACAAAGGGAACAGCATACGGGATTAACTGAATCCTTGACATAGAGGTTCGACCGATAAAGATCTTCGTAGAATATGTAGGAGCCAATATGGGCATCCAGGTCCCGCTATTGGTTATTGGCCGTAGAGGTGTCTCGGTCATGTCTACATAGTTCTCGAACCCGCAGGGTCTACACACTTAACGTTTGGTGACGATTAGTATAATTGAGTTATTATGTTGGTGACCGAAAGTTGTTCGGAGTCCCGGATAAGATCCCGGACATGACGAGGATCTCCGGAATAGTCCGGAGGTAAAGATTGATATATGTGATAATAGTGTTTTGATCTCTGGAAGGGTTCCGAAGTTCACCGGAAGGGGTTCCGGATGTTTACCGAAGTGTTCGGGTGCAGCAACACTTTATATGAGCCAAAAGGATAAAACCCACAAGGTATTGGAAAGTGCAAAAGTAGTTTTGCTGCCGCGTAAGCGGTACTACCGCTTGGTGAAGCGGTACTACCGCCGGAGCGGTACTACCGCTTGTGTGAAGCGGTACTACCGCCCAAGCGGTACTACCGCTTGTGTGAAGCGGTACTACCGCTTGTGTGCGGCTGTGCACGATTCGGCAGGGGTCCGAGTTGGACTCTTTCCCTGCGGGCCAAACCGACCTTGTGCGGGCAAAACCGACCTGGAGGAGGCTTTTACTCCAAGTTTAGACCCCAAGGCTCAACATATAAATAGAGGGGCAGGGCTAGCACACGGGACACATCAGGATTTCCCAAGCCGTGTGCCGGCAACCCTAGCCCTCTAGTTCCTCCGTCATAATCTCCGTAGCGCTTGGCGAAGCCCTGCAGAGATTGTTCCTCACCACCATCACCATGCCGTCGTGCTGCTGGAACTCAACCACTACTTCACCATCGCTCGCTGGATCGAGGAGGTGAAGGCGTCATCAAGCCGTACGTGTGTTGAACGCGGAGGTGCCGTCCGTTCGGCACTAGATCGGAAGGATCGTGATTGGATCGCGGGACGCTCGGCGATTTGGATCGCGAAGACGTTCGACTACATCAACCGCGTTTATTAACGCTTCCGCTTAGCGATCTACAAGGGTATGTAGATTCACTCTCCCTCTCGTAGATGCTCATCACCATGGATAGATCTTGTGTGTGCGTAGGAAATTTTTGTTTCCCATGCAACGTTCCCCAACAGTGGCATCATGAGCTAGGTCTATGCGTAGATGAGATCTCGAGTAGAACACAAACGAGTTGTGGGCGTGGGTGTATACATATTGCTTGCCGTTACTAGTTGATATTTGATTCGGCGGTACTGTGAGATGAAGCGGCCCGGACCGACATTACGCGTACACTTACGCGAGACAGGTTCCTTCAACTAACATGTAACTTCGTTGCATAAAGATGGCTAGCGGGTGTCTGTCTCTCTCACTTTAGTTGAATCGATTTCAATGAAGAGGGTTCTTTTAGAAGATCAAAAAGCAATCACTACACCACGTTGTGGTTTTGCGTAGGTAAGAACGGTTCTTGCAAACCCATAGCAGCCACGTAAAATTTGCAACAACAATTAGAGGACGTCTAACTTGTTTTTGCAGGGTATGTTGTGATGTGATATGGCCAATTACATGATGAGATATATGTGATGTATGAGATGATCATGTGTTGTATAGAATATCACGACTTGCATGTCGATGAATACGGCAACTGGCAGGAGCCATAGAGTTGTCTTTAATTATTGTATGACCTGCGTGTCAATCATTAAGCGCTATGTAATGCTTTACTTTATCGCTAAACGTTAGCAATAGTCGTGGAAGCAACAGTCGGCGCGACAACCTTATGGCGACACGTTGATGGAGATCAAGATGATGGAGATCATGGTGTCATGCCGGTGACGATGGAGATCATGCCGGTGCTTTGTAGATGGAGATCAAAAGCACAAGTTCATGGCCATATCATGTCACTTATGATTTGCATGTGATGTTAATCCTTTTATGCATCTTATTTTGCTTAGGACGACGGTAGCATTATAAGGTGATCCCTCACTTAAATTTCAAGATAAAATTGTGTTCTCCCCAAGTGTGCACCGTTGCGAAAGTTCGTCGTTTCGAGACACGCCGTGACGATCGGGTGTGATAGACTCTACGTTCGCATACAACGGGTGTAAGCCATGTTACACGTGCGGAACACTCGGGTTAAACTTGACGAGCCTAGCATGTACAGACATGGCCTCGGAACACAAGAGACCGAAAGGTCGAACATGAGTCATATAGTAGATATGATCAACATGAAGATGTTCACCATTGAAACCACCTCAACTCACGTGATGATCGGACTTGAGTTGGTGGATTTGGATCATGTTACACTCGAATGACCGGAGGGATGTCAATTTGAGTGGGAGTTTTTAAGTAATATGATTAACTAAACTCATTATCTAGAACAATAGTCTAAGTTGTCTTTGCAATATATTTATGTTGTAGATCATGGCTCGCGCAGTAGCACCCCTGAATTTTAATGCGTTCCTAGAGAAAGCTAAGTTGAAAGATGATGGAAGTAACTTTGTGGACTGGGCCCGTAATCTAAGGATTATCCTTACGGCTTCCCAGAAGGCTTATGTCCTTGATGCACCGCTTGGTGATCCACCCGCTCCAGTTGAGTCTCTAGACGTTGTGAACGCCTGGCAGGCTCGTTCTGATGATTACTCAATAGTTCAATGTGCAATGTTGTATGGCTTAGAACCGGGACTTCAAAGACGTTTTGAACGTCATGGAGCATATGAGATGTTCCAGGAGTTGAAGTTTATCTTTCAGAAGAATGCCCGGATCGAGAGATATGAGATCTCCGATAAGTTCTATGCTTGCAAGATGGAGGAGAACGGGTCTATCAGTGATCACGTGCTCAGAATGTCTGGGTACTCCACCCGTCTGGCTGAGTTAGGGATGCCCCTTCCGCCAGAGGCTATCACTGACAGAGTTCTTCAATCATTGCCACCTAGCTACAAGAGCTTCGTGTTGAACTATAACATGCACGGGATGAACAAGTCAGTCGCCGAGCTGTTTGCGATGCTGAAAATCGCTGAGTCTGAAATTCAGAAGGAGCATCAAGTGTTGATGGTCAATAAAACCACTAGTTTCAAGAAAAATGGCAAGGGTAAGAAGGGTAACTCCAAGAAGAGTGGCAAAGCAGTTGCTCCTCTCGTGAAGAAACCCAAGGCTGGACCCAAACCAGAAACTGTGTGTTTTCATTGCAAGGGAACTGGACACTGGAAGCGGAATTGCCCCAAGTATTTGGCTGACAAGAAGGCGGCCAACAACAAACAAGGTATATATGATATACATGTTATTGATGTGTACCTTACCAACTCTCGTTGTAGTGCCTGGGTATTTGATACCGGTGCGGTTGCTCATATTTGCAACTCAAAACAGGAACTGCGGAATAGACGGAGGCTGGCAAAGGACGAAGTGACGATGCGCGTGGGAAATGGTTCCAAGGTTGATGTGATCGCCGTCGGCACGCTCGCTCTTCGATTACCGTCGGGATTAGTGATGAACCTAAATAAGTGTTATTTGGTGCTTGCGTTAAGCATGAACATTATATCTGGATCTTGTTTATTGCGAGACGGTTACTCATTTAAATCAGAGAATAATGGTTGTTCTATTTATATGAGTAATATCTTTTATGATCATGCACCCAATGTGAGGGGTTTATTCTTATTGAATCTCGATAGTAATAATACACATGTTCATAACATTGATGCCAAAAGATGTAGAATTGATAATGATAATACCACTTTCTTGTGGCACTGCCGTTTAGGTCATATTGGCGTAAAACGCATGAGGAAGCTCCATGCTGATGGACTTTTGGAGTCACTTGATTTTGAATCACTTGACACATGTGAGCCATGCCTC
This sequence comes from Elymus sibiricus, assembly GCA_039707655.1. Classification (NCBI taxonomy): domain Eukaryota; kingdom Viridiplantae; phylum Streptophyta; class Magnoliopsida; order Poales; family Poaceae; genus Elymus; species Elymus sibiricus. The sequence continues at coordinate 538,181,432 of CM077667.1, forward strand.
ATGGGCAAGATGACTAAAACGCCGTTCTCTGGAATAATGGAACGGGCAAGTGACTTATTGGAAATCATACATACTGATGTGTGCGGTCCGATGAGCATTGAGGCGCGCGGTGGTTTCTCACCTTCACTGATGACTTAAGTAGATATGGGTATATTTACTTAATGAAACACAAGTCTGAAACATTTGAAAAGTTCAAACAATTTCAGAGTGAAGTTGAGAATCATCGTAACAAGAAGATTAAATTCCTACGATCTGATCGAGGAGGAGAATATCTGAGTTATGAGTTTGGCAGTCACTTAAGACAGTGTGGAATTGTTTCACAATTAACACCGCCTGGAACACCACAGCGTAATGGTGTGTCCGAACGTCGTAATCGTACCTTATTGGATATGGTGCGATCTATGATGTCTCTTGCCGATTTGCCACTATCGTTTTGGGGTTATGCATTAGAGACAGCTGCATTCACTTTAAATAGGGCACCATCGAAATCCGTTGAGACGACGCCATATGAACTTTGGTTTGGCAAGAAGCCAAAGCTGTCGTTTCTTAAAGTTTGGGGATGTGATGCTTATGTCAAAAAGCTTCAGCCTGAAAAGCTGGAACCCAAAGCGGAGAAATGCGTCTTCATAGGATACCCAAAAGAGACAGTTGGGTATACCTTCTATCTCAGATCCGAAGGCAAAATGTTTGTCGCTAAAAACGGAACATTTCTTGAGAAAGAGTTTCTCTCGAAAGAATTGAGTGGGAGGAAGATAGAACTTGATGAGGTTGTTGAACCTTTACTTCAACCTGAGAGTAGCGCAGCGCAGAAAGTTGTTTCTGTGGAGCCTACATTAGCTGAAGAGGAAGTTAATGATGATGATCATGAAGCTTTGGATCAAGTTGCTATCGAACCTCGTAGGTCGACAAGGACGCGTACTACTCCTGAGTGGTACGGCAACCCTGTCTTAGAGGTCATGTTGTTAAACAACGATGAACCTACGAGCTATGGAGAAGCGATGATGGGCCCGGATTCCGAGAAGTGGTTAGAGGCCATGAAATCCGAGATGGGATCCATGTATGAAAACAAAGTATGGACTTTGGAAGTATTACCTGAAGGGCGTAAGGCCATTCAGAACAAATGGATCTTTAAGAGGAAGACGGACGCGGACGGTAATGTCACCGTCTATAAAGCTCGACTTGTGGCAAAGGGTTTTTCACAAGTTCAAGGAGTTGACTACGATGAGACCTTCTCACCCGTAGCGATGCTTAAGTCCGTCAGAATCATGTTAGCAATAGCTGCCTTTTTCGATTATGAAATTTGGCAGATGGATGTCAAAACAGCATTCCTTAACGGTTACCTTAAGGAAGAGTTGTATATGATGCAACCAGAAGGTTTTGTCGATCCAGAGAATGCTGACAAAGTTTGCAAACTCCAGCGATCCATTTATGGACTGGTGCAAGCATCTCGGAGTTGGAATCTTTGTTTTGATGAGGTGATCAAAGCGTTCGAGTTTATACAAGTTTACGGAGAAGCTTGTATTTACAAGAAAGTGAGTGGGAGCTCTATAGCGTTTCTAATATTATATGTGGATGACATATTGCTGATTGGAAACAATATAGAAATGCTGGAAAGCGTAAAGGAATATTTGAACAAGAGTTTTTCAATGAAGGACCTAGGAGAAGCTGCTTTCATATTAGGCATCAAGATCTATAGAGATAGATCGAGACGCTTAATAGGACTTTCACAAAGCACATACCTTGATAAGATTTTGAAGAAGTTCAAAATGGATCAGTCCAAGAAGGGGTTCTTGCTTGTTTTGCAAGGTGTGAAGTTGAGTAAGACTCAATGCCCAGTGACTGCAGAAGATAGAGAAAAGATGAGTGTCATCCCCTATGCTTCAGCCATAGGCTCTATTATGTATGCAATGCTGTGCACAAGACCCGATGTCAGCCTTGCCATAAGTATGGCCGGAAGGTTTCAAAGTGATCCAGGAATGGAACACTGGACGGCGGTCAAGAATATCCTGAAATACCTGAAAAGGACTAAGGACATGTTTCTCGTTTATGGAGGTGATCAAGAGCTCGTCGTAAAGGGTTACGTCGATGCAAGCTTTGACACTGATCCGGATGACTCTAAGTCGCAAACCGGATACGTATTTATTCTTAATGGGGGTGCGGTTAGCTGGTGCAGTTCCAAGCAAAGCGTGGTAGCAGATTCTACATGCGAAGCGGAGTACATCGCTGCCTCGGAGGCGGCGAAGGAAGGTGTCTGGATGAAGGAGTTCATGACAGATCTTGGAGTAGTGCCTAGTGCACTTAACCCAATGACTCTGTTTTGTGATAATACTGGTGCCATTGCTCTAGCCAAGGAACCAAGATTTCACAAGAGGACCAGACACATAAAACGACGTTTCAATTCCATCCGCGATTACATCAAGGAGGACGACATAAATATTTGCAAAGTACACACGGATCTAAATGTTGCAGATCCGATGACTAAACCTCTTCCAAAGGCTAAACATGAACAACACCAGAACTGCATGGGTGTTCGATTCATTACAATGTAAATCACATAGTGATGTGAACTAGATTATTGACTCTAGTGCAAGTGGGAGACTGTTGGAAATATGCCCTAGAGGCAATAATAAATTGGTTATTATTATATTTCCTTGTTAATGATAATTGTTTATTATCCATGCTATAATTGTATTGATTGGAAACTCAAATACATGTGTGGGTACATAGACAACACTGTGTCCCTAGTAAGCCTCTAGTTGACTAGCTTGTTGATCAAAGATGGTTAAGGTTTCCTAGCCATGGACATGAGATGTCATTTGATAACGGGATCACATCATTAGGAGAATGATGTGATGGACAAGACCCAAACTGTAAACGTAGCATTTGATCGTGTCAGTTTATTGCTATTGTTTTCTGCATGTCAAGTATCTGTTCCTTTGACCATGAGATCATGCAACTCACTGACACCGGAGGAATACCTTGTGTGTATCAAACGTCGCAACGTAACTGGGTGACTATAAAGGTGCTCTACAGGTATCTCCGAGGGTGTCTGTTGGGTTGGCATGGATCAAGACTGGGATTTGTTACTCCGTATGACGGAGAGGTATCTCAGGGCCCACTCGGTAATACAACATCACAATGAGCCTTGCAAGCAATGTGACTAAAGTGTTAGCCACGAGATCTTGTATTACGGAACGAGTAAAGAGACTTGCCGGTAACGAGATTGAACTAGGTATAGTGATACCGACGATCGAATCTCGGGCAAGTAACATACCGAAGAACAAAGGGAACAGCATACGGGATTAACTGAATCCTTGACATAGAGGTTCGACCGATAAAGATCTTCGTAGAATATGTAGGAGCCAATATGGGCATCCAGGTCCCGCTATTGGTTATTGGCCGTAGAGGTGTCTCGGTCATGTCTACATAGTTCTCGAACCCGCAGGGTCTACACACTTAACGTTTGGTGACGATTAGTATAATTGAGTTATTATGTTGGTGACCGAAAGTTGTTCGGAGTCCCGGATAAGATCCCGGACATGACGAGGATCTCCGGAATAGTCCGGAGGTAAAGATTGATATATGTGATAATAGTGTTTTGATCTCTGGAAGGGTTCCGAAGTTCACCGGAAGGGGTTCCGGATGTTTACCGAAGTGTTCGGGTGCAGCAACACTTTATATGAGCCAAAAGGATAAAACCCACAAGGTATTGGAAAGTGCAAAAGTAGTTTTGCTGCCGCGTAAGCGGTACTACCGCTTGGTGAAGCGGTACTACCGCCGGAGCGGTACTACCGCTTGTGTGAAGCGGTACTACCGCCCAAGCGGTACTACCGCTTGTGTGAAGCGGTACTACTGCTTGTGTGCGGCTGTGCACGATTCGGCAGGGGTCCGAGTTGGACTCTTTCCCTGCGGGCCAAACCGACCTTGTGCGGGCAAAACCGACCTGGAGGAGGCTTTTACTCCAAGTTTAGACCCCAAGGCTCAACATATAAATAGAGGGGCAGGGCTAGCACACGGGACACATCAGGATTTCCCAAGCCGTGTGCCGGCAACCCTAGCCCTCTAGTTCCTCCGTCATAATCTCCGTAGCGCTTGGCGAAGCCCTGCAGAGATTGTTCCTCACCACCATCACCACGCCGTCGTGCTGCTGGAACTCAACCACTACTTCACCATCGCTCGCTGGATCGAGGAGGTGAAGGCGTCATCAAGCCGTACGTGTGTTGAACGCGGAGGTGCCGTCCGTTCGGCACTAGATCGGAAGGATAGTGATTGGATCGCGGGACGCTCGGCGATTTGGATCGCGAAGACGTTCGACTACATCAACCGCGTTTATTAACGCTTCCGCTTAGCGATCTACAAGGGTATGTAGATTCACTCTCCCTCTCGTAGATGCTCATCACCATGGATAGATCTTGTGTGTGCGTAGGAAATTTTTGTTTCCCATGCAACGTTCCCCAACACCCTGATCATTCGTCGGAGGAGGAGGAGGAGGAGGAGGCGGAGAGCCCTGATTCGCCTGAGGAGGAGGAGGAGGCGGAGGAGGCGTCCAGTTTGGAAGCTTGATGTACTCCTTCTGCCATAGACATGTACTCCTCAGAGCACGAGCCAGCTTATTCTCTCCTTCACCTGTAGGCCGGTCAAGCTCGAGCTCCTCAAATCCCTCAATTACTTCATCCACCATCACAACAGCATAGCCATGTGGAATCGGTGAGCAGTGAAAAGTTCCGTTGGGTTGAGGAGGTGCAACAGAGCCGACAGCCGCCTTCAAAGTGAGGTTCCGCCATTTCGTCATGAGCTCGCAATGTTGAGCCTCCGTGATAGTATCCACGGGGTAGATAGGAGCCGTGAAGTCAGGCTGAACGGGCTCCGTGGAAGCGACGCTGCTTCTCCGCTGAGATGGCGGGGTAGCTTCTGGGGTAGCTTCGTGCCGCTGAGATGGTTGGCCGATAGCTCGCTGGCTCTCAGCTTCCTCTAGCTTTTGTAGTCTTGCATTCAGCTTCTGAATTTCGCTCAGCTCCGCTTTCCTCTTTCTCTCCCGGCTTCTGTAACCGCCTGCGTCGGGAAACCCAACCTTCCACGGAACGGAGCCTGGTGTGCCTCGTGTTCGTCCAGGGTGCTCAGCATTCCCTAGGGCCTCAGTCAGCTCGTCCTTCTCTCTGTCGGGAATGAACGTCCCTTCCTGCGCTGCGGTGATATACTCCTGAAGCTTGTTCATGGGTATTGCAAGTTGCTCGTTCGTCCAACGGCACTTCCCTGTTTCAGGGTCCAAAGTTCCCCCAACCCCGAAGAACCAAGTCCTTGAACGGTCTGGCCAGTTCAATGTCTGTGGTACGACGTTTTTAGCCATCAGGTCATTCTCAGCTTTGTCCCACAACGGTCGGGCTTTGAGGTAGCCACCTGACCCCGTGTGATGGTGATACTGCTTCTTTGCAGCATTGATCTTGTTTGTCTCTGACATTTGTTTACTCTTGTCCGATGTCTTGTAGGCCACAAATGCGGGCCAGTGATCACCTATCTTCTCAAATCGGCCGGTGAATTCTGGAGTCTTCCCTTTGTCGACAAACTTTGATTTCAACTCATTCTTCCACCTCCTGAATAGATCTGCCATCTTCTTAAGAGCACACGCCTTGACCAGTGGCTCTATAACTGGCTTATTCGGATCCTCCTCTGGCGGTAGGGTGAAATTTGCCTTCAGAGCGGTCCAAAGATCATCTTTCTGTCTATCGGTGACATAATCACCATCAGGGGCGCCGTCCTTAGGCTTATTCCATTGCTTGATGCTGATCGGGATGTAGTCCCTAACAATAGCTCCGCACTGAGCAGAAAATGCGTCCTTGGTCCGCTTGGGTTCAATCGGATGGCCATCCCGCGCGAGTGCTGTGATCGTGAACCTTTCTTCCTTGCGCAACCTCTTCTTCGGGCCCCGTCTCGTTACCGAAGTTTGGCTCGATCCGGAGGGCTATAAAAGAAGAAAAAAGAGTTAATTAATATATGTACATACCAAAACAATTAATGCATCAATTAGCTAGTCAGCACATGCTTAATTAATATATATACCTCGCCGGACTTTGCAACAGCTCCCTCCTCCGTTCGGTCACCGGAGCCGTCATCATGGTCTCCTTCTTCCTCTGGCATTCAGTCACCGGAGCCATCATGATCATGTCCTTCCTCCTCCATTGTTCGATCACCGGAGCCGTCATCCTCTCCTTCCAGACCATCGGTGTCGTTGAGAAAGGACAAGATATCACGTCCGCCGCCGTTGATTATGTCCCCCAACAACTGTTCTTGTTCCAAGTCTCTTGGATCCATAGTTTCTGCAAATATTACAACATGGCAATTAATATACAAACATGAATGTCCAACGTCCGGACCGCCTCTCTCATGAATGTCCGACGTCCGGTTTGGGGTGGCCTCGACAACACTTCTAGGGTAGGGACGGGAGGGGGTAGGAGATCGACAACGCCTTTCTTCTAGGGTTTGGGTGGCCTCGAGAGTTTATCGGGTAGGGACGGGAGGCCTCGAGAGTTGGTATCGAGGGACGGGAGGCCACAATTACCGGAGTTTTCTGTATGAATTTTTTTTCTAGGGTTTGGGTGGCCTATCGATCGACCCCCCCTCCCCCCTCATGTCAAAGTTATCGGGGAGGGGGTATATCGACAACGACATACATTCCGGATAACATATACACACATATACACACATATACATGAACATATATACATATACATGAAAAAAACATATACATGACTTTTTAATTACATCTCATTTATCTATATATATTTTAATTCCCCGTCGCCCTCTACATGAACATATATTTTAATTCCGGATAACATATACACACATATACACACATATACATGAACATATATACATATACATGAAAAAAACATGAACATACATCTCATCTCCACATGACCATTTATCTATCTATCTCATCTCCACATGAACATACATCTCATTTATATATATATATATCATCATATCATATATATATATCATCATATAAACAACAGAAAAATTAATTGTTTCCAACAGAGCAGTTGCAGATGGCTTGAGGCCGGCGACGAGGTGTGCTCGGGGGCACGCGGCGACAGGGAGCAGGGGACCATGGGAAAGGGGGCTCACTGGGGGGCGCGGCGATGGCTTGAGGCCGGCGACGAGGCCGGCGACGAGGACGGCGGGCTCGGGGGGGCACGCGCGCGGAGACGGCGAGGAGGGCGCGACGGCGAGGGCTCGGGGGAAGGCGGGGTGCTCACTGGGGGCGGCGATGGGAGAGGGCGACGGCGACGAGGAGGCGCGGCGACGAGGAGCGGGCGGCGACGGGGCTGGGCGGCGACGGCGACAGCGACGATGGGAGAGGGCGACGGCGACAACGACTATGGGAGAGGGCGACGGCGACAGCGACGATGGGAGAGGGCGACGGCGACAGCGACGATGGGAGAGGGCGACGGCGACGAGGAGCGGGCGGCGACGGCGACAGCGACGAGGAGCAGCCGGGCGGCGTCGGGGGAGATGTGAGAATTTGGGGAAAAATTCCTAAGCGGTGGCTTATATAGCAAAGCCTTTAGTCCCGGTTGGTGCCACCAACCGGGACCAATGCCTCCCTTTGGTCCCGGTTGGTGCCACCAACCGGGACCAAAGGTCTCTTTTCGTCAGCCCAAAGGGCGGGAAACAGGGACCTTTGGTCCCGGTTGGTGGCACCAACCGGGACCAAAGGGGGGCATTGGTCCCGGTTGGTGGCACCAACCGGGACCAAAGGCAGGCATTGGTCCCGGTTGGTGGCACCAACCGGGACCAAAGGGTGGTGCTGCCCGGGGCCAAATTTTTAGTCCCACCTCGCTAGCCGAGAGAGCTCGAGAGTGGTTTATAAGCGCTGCTGCGCATAACCTCTTGAGCTCCTCTCATCTGCAGGCCTCCGGGCCTAATCTGTCACTGCGTGTGGGCCTATTGGGCCTTCTGCGGGCCCAGTAGGTGGCATTTTTTAAAAAAAAATCCAGTTTTTTGTTTTGTTTTTTGCTTTATTTATTTTTTTAATTTTTTTCAAGTATTTTTCTTCTACTATTTTAGTTCATTCTTTTAAACAAATAAATACTTTGATAATTTTAGTTGCATTTATTTATTTTTGTTTTGTTTTTTGCTTTATTTATTTTTGTTTTATTTTTTGCTTTATTTATTTCCAGTGTGTTTTATCATTATATTCTTTTTGCTATTAATGTTTGGAACAAAAAATACTTTGATAATTTTAGTTGCATAATTTTTATATAATTATAGTTTCAAAAATACTAGAGGTTTATAAAAACTTTTTAGTTGATTCTTTTTTGAACTCCACTCCCACGATGTTTTGAAAGAAATTAAAAGGCACTTCAAATGAACTCTGAAAAGGTTGAAAGTTGGCATGGTATCATCATTTCACCCACATAGCATGTGCTAAAAAGTTGAGTGGGTTACGGCAAAAACTGGATGCACTTCGTGTACAAAACGGACAATCTCTTTCGAAGTATCATGGTTTCAGACGAAAACTCATCTGTTACAAAGGGATTTCATTTTTTTGAACTTATTTGAACTCCATACTTTTTGTGTGTTCAAAATGCACCATTCAAAGCCACATCATCAATTTTCAACCCTTTCTGACTTCATTTGGTATTTTTCATGCACTTACTGATTTTTTTGAGCTAAATAACCCTGAAATTGAAAAGCACTTCAAATGAACTCTGAAAAGGTTGAAAGTTGGCATGGTATAATCATTTCACCCACATAGCATGTGCTTAAAAGTTGAGAGGGTTACGGCAAAAACTGGATGCACTTCGTGTACAAAACGGACAATCTCTTTCGAAGTATTAGGGTTTCATACGAAAACTCATCTGTTACAAAAGGCATTTCATTTCTTCACATGTAACTGCAATGATATAGTTGTGGAGAGAAAGTCTTCACTTTTTCTTCGCTTGTGTCCTTTGCTTATTGCGCCGTAACCATGGATAATCTTCATCGTTTAAGAGGGTGCTTGGGTCAGCCTTGACTTTGAAGGGAGGAATTTCATGAAACTTTTCATAATCTTCAGACATGTCTGTCTTGCCCTCCAATCCCACGATGTCTCTTTTTCCTGAAAGAACTATGTGGCGCTTTGGCTCATCGTATGATGTATTCGCTTCCTTATCTTTTCTTTTTCTCGGTTTGGTAGACATGTCCTTCACATAGAAAACCTACGCCACATCATTGGCTAGGGCGAATGGTTCATCTGTGTACCCAAGATTGTTCAGATCCACTGTTGTCATTCCGTACTGTGGGTCTTCCTGTACCCCGCCTCCAGACAGATTGACCCATTTGCACTGAAACAAAGGGACCTTGAAATCATGTCCATAGTCAAGTTCCCATATGTCCACTATGTAACCATAATATGTGTCCTTTCCCCTATTGGTTGCTGCATCAAAGCGGACACCGCTGTTTTGGTTGGTGCTCTTTTGATCTTGGGCGATCGTGTAAAATGTATTCCCATTTATCTCGTACCCTTTGTAAGTCAATACAGTCGAAGATGGTCCCCTGGCCAACGAGTACAACTCATCAGAAACAGTGTTGTCACCCATGAGACGTGTTTGCAACCAACTGCCAAAAGTCCTGATGTGTTCATATGTAATCCAGTCGTCACACTGCTCCGGGTGTTTGGAGCGCAGAATATTCTTGTGTTCATCGACATACGGGGTCGCCAAGGTAGAATTCTGTAGAACTGTGTAGTGTGCTTGAGACCAAGAATGCCCGTCCCTACATATTATTGAGTCCGCTCCTAGCGTGCCTTTTCCAGTCAGTCTGCCCTCATACCGTGATTGAGGGAGACCAATCTTCTTAAGGTCAGGAATGAAGTCAACACAAAACCCAATGACATCCTCTGTTTGATGGCCCATGGAGATGCTTGCTTCTGGCCTAGCGCGGTTACGAACATATTTCTTTAAGACTCCCATGAACCTCTCAAAGGGGAACATATTGTGTAGAAATACAGGGCCCAGAACGACAATCTCGTCGACTAGATGAACTAGGACGTGCGTCATGATATTGAAGAAGGACGGTGGGAACACCAACTCGAAACTAACAAGACATTGCACCAAATCACTCCTTAACCTTGGCAGGATTTCTGGATCGATAACCTTCTGAGAGATTGCATTGAGGAATGCACATAGCTTCACAATGGCTAATCGAACGTTTTCAGGTAGAAGCCCCCTCAATGCAACCGGAAGCAGTTGCATCATAATCACGTGGCAGTCATGAGACTTTAGGTTTTGGAACTTTTTCTCTGCCATATTTATTATTCCCTTTATATTCGACGAGAACCCAGACGGGACCTTCATACTGAGCAGGCATTCAAAGAAGATTTCCTTCTCTTCTTTGGTAAGAGCGTAGCTGGCAGGACCTTCATACTGCTTTGGATGCATGCCGTCTTTTTCATGCACACGTTGTTGTTCCTCCCGTGCCTCCGGTGTATCTTTTGTCTTCCCATACACTCCCAAGAAGCCTACCAGGTTCACGCAAAGATTCTTCGTCACGTGCATCACGTCGATTGCAGAGCGGACCTCTAGGTCTTTCCAATAGGGTAGGTCCCAAAATATAGATTTCTTCTTCCACATGGGTGCGCGTCCCGCATCGTCAGTCGGAACAGATAGTCCGCCCGGACCCTTTCCAAATATTACTTGTAAATCATTGACCATATCAAGTATGTGATCACCAGTATGGAGGGCGGGCTTCTTCCGGTGATCTGCCTCACCTTTGAAATGCTTTCCTTTCTTTCGACATTGATGGTTGGTCGGAAGAAATCGACGATGCCCCAGGTACACATTCTTCCTGCATTTGTCCAAATATATATTGTCGGTGTCATCTAAACAGTGTGTGCATGCGTGGTATCCCTTGTTTGTCTGTCCTGAAAGGTTACTGAGAGCAGGCCAATCGTTGATGGTTACAAACAGCAACGCTCGTAGGTCAAATTCCTCTTGTGCATGCTCATCCCACACACGTACACCTCTTCCATGCCATAGCTGTAAAAGTTCATCAACTAATGGCCTTAGGTACACATCAATGTCATTGCCGGGTTGCTTAGGGCCTTGGATGAGCACTGGCATCATAATGAACTTACGCTTCATGCACAACCAAGGAGGAAGGTTATACATACATAGAGTCACAGGCCATGTGCTATGCTTGCTGCTCTGCTCCCCAAAAGGATTAACGCCATCTGCACTTAAACCAAACCATACGTTCCTCGGGTCACCTGTAAAGTCGCTCCACTTTCTCTCGATCTTTCTCCACTGCGACCCGTCAGCGGGTGCTCTCAACTTCCCGTCTTTCTTACGGTCTTTTTTGTGCCATTGCATCAACTTGGCATGCTTTTTGTTTCTGAACAGACGTTTCAACCGTGGTATTATAGGAGCATACCACATCACCTTGGCAGGAACCCTTTTCCCGGTGCGCTGGCCCTCAACATCACCAGGGTCATCTCTTCTGATCTTATACCGCAAGGCACCGCATACCGAGCATGCGTTCAAATCCTCGTACGCACCGCGGTAGAGGATGCAGTCATTAGGGCATGCATGTATCTTCTGCACCTCCAATCCTAGAGGGCATAGAACCTTCTTTGCTTCGTACGTACTGCCGGGCAATTCGTTATCCTTTGGAAGCTTATTCTTCATTATTTTCATAAGCGAACTAAATCCCTTCTCAGATACACCATTGTCTGCCTTCCATTGCAGCAATTCCAGTGTGGTACCGAGCTTTCTGTTGTCATCTTCGCAATTTGGGTACAACCCTTTTTTGTGATCCTCTAACATGCGATCGAACTTCAACTTCTCCCTTTCACTTTCGCATTCTCTCTGTGCATCAACAATGACCCGGCGAAGATCATCATCGGGCAGATCGTCTGGTTCCTCTTGATCTTCAGCTTCCCCCATTGCAGCATCACCGTATTCAGGGGGCGGGTAGTTGTCGTCATCCTCTTCTTCTTCGTTGTCTTCCATCATAACCCCTCTTTCTCCGTGCTTGGTCCAAACATTATAGTGTGGCATAAAACCCTTCCGAAGCAGGTGGAAGTGAAGGGTTTTATAGTTGGAGAAAGCCTTCGTATTCTCACAGACAGTACATGGACAATGCATAAAACCATTCTGCTTGTTTGCCTCAGCCGCTTCGAGAAAATTATGCAGGCCCTCAATATACTCGGAGGTGCGTCGGTCACCGTACATCCATTGCCGGTTCATCTGCGTGCATATCATGAATAGAGAAGTGACCAAATTAATAGAAATTCATCAACACATTAAAGCCAAAGTACAGTAGTGACCAAAATAAATACATAACGTTCATACATAGTTCTCATTATTGAACAACATATAGCTCTCTAGAGCATATTTTCTAATCTTTCTAATCTTCAAGCGCATTGCATCCATCTTGATCTTGTGATCGGCGACGACATCGGCAACATGCAACTCCAACTTCATCTTCTCCTCTTCAAGTCTTTGTAATTTTTCTTTCAAATAATTGTTTTCTTTTTCAACCAAATTTAACTTCTCGACAAGAATTTCTATGTCGGTTGGAATTTCCGGTTCACATACCTCCTAGATTAAAAAATCTATGTCACGTTGGTCGGCATAATTGTCATAAACACTAAATAAAACAAATAGTTATAAAAGATAATATATACCACATCCGAATCATAGACCGGACGAGGGCAAATGAATAGAGAAGTGAATAGAGAAGTGATCAAATGTTATTATTGAAAAAATAAATACATAAAGTTCACACATAGTTCTCATAGAACAACATACAGCTCTCTAGAGCATCTAATTAAAACATAAATTGAAACTAACATACAACTATGTAAAACATTTAAATGCAACAACAAATGCGATCATAATGGCAACTAAGGTAACAATTGATCCAACAGCATAATGATACCAAGCCTCATTATCAATGGCATATTTTCTTATCTTTCTAATCTTCAAGCGCATTGCATCCATCTTGATCTTGTGGTCATCGACGACATCGGCAACATGCAACTCCAATTTCATCTTCTCCTCCTCAATTCTTTTCAATTTTTCTTTCAAATCCTCGTTTTCTTTTTCAACTAAATTTAACCTCTCGACAAGAGGGTCGGTTGGAATTTCCGGTTCACATACCTCCTAGATTAAAAAATCTATGTCACGTTGGTCGGCATAATTGTCATAAACACTAAATAAAACAAATAGTTATAAAAGATAATATATACCACATCCGAATCATAGACCGGACGAGGGCCGACGTGGGCGGATACCATGACCATGGCACTATATAATAACAAACAATAATAAAAGTAAGAAAATTACACAAGTATCTATCTAAATGATACAAGTAAGAACTTTTTTCTTTTAGAAAGAAGATAAGAATAAGAGGCTAACCACGGTGGTGCTGGTGCCGAGATGGACGCGGGCGATCGACGGCGGTGAGGACGGGGACGGGACAGGACGGACCGCCAAACCTAAACAAATCTTGAGAAAAATGGAGCTTGGACAAGGAGCTTCGAGAGCAGAAAGCTTAAGTGTGGCTCGGGCATTTCATCGAACACCTCATGTGCATAGGAGGTGAGCTAGAGCACCACAAAGCTCCCCCCTCGCCGGCCAGAAAAACAGAGCAGTGTGGAGTGCTCTGCTCGCTGGCGAGGGGGTATATATAGGCATCTCATTGGTCCCGGTTCGTGGCTGGAACCGGGACTAAAGGATCCCCTTTGGTCCCGGTTCCAGCCACGAACCGGGACCAATGGTTGTGGGCCAGGAGCGAGGCCCATTGGTCCCGGTTCGTGTCTGGAACCGGGACCAAAGGGGTCATACGAACCGGGACCAATGCCCCCATTGGTCCCGGTTCGTGAGTGAACCGGGACTAATGGGCTGGCCCGGCCTGGACCAATGCCCTGTTATGTACTAGTGCACTACAAAATGAATGTAATCTGGTATCTGCCAGATGTCATAAGCATATTCATTCCAGTTATTTCCCCCAAAGCAATTAATGACATATACCGACAGATGGTTCCCTTTTTCTTTTCACAAACACGCATCCAAGACAAGGCAAAGTACAGACCCAGTGAAAACAAGGCAAAGAGCAAGGCAAAGCTATTCTAACCTAATTAAAACTTTTGTGGGGGCAACTACAGATGATTCCCTTTTTAAATTAACATTTATGCCAAATGGAGCCCAATAATTTGTCCCTAAAGGTCTCGTGCCTACGATGGATCATGTTCGCTTCCTACTCAGCCACTCAGGTGTTGTTGCAGTGTGTATAAACATTTTCTTAAAAGGTCATGAACATTTTTAATGAATCGCTGGAATATTTCTTCAAAATTTCATGTATGTTTTTTCATTGTACTAAAGAATTTTTATCATTATGTATACATTTTTATGAAAATCACACAAACACATTTTTTAAACCTATGAACATTTTCTATAAATGCTACTTACATTTTTTAGAAATATGCGAAAAACATTAGTGCATGTAGTTTTTTTACACGTGTGATTGATTATTAATTTCATAAACAAAAATCATACACATGATTATCAGTTTTCTATACACGTTTTTTAAAATTTATGTACACAATTAACAATTTGCAAAATTATATAATGTATTTTTCTATCTATTTGTGTGTGGAATATTATGAAATAGACATAAATTAGAAAGGTAAAGAAAGATAGTGAGTAATAAAAGGAAGAAAAAATAAAAAAATAAACATGATAGCAAATAGCGCGCGGTTACCTGGCGGCCCAAATTACGTGCTCCCTGTAGGCGAGCCTTGGCGGCCCAAATTACTAGCAAAAGGCGGCAAATAGCCGCGCCTGTCGATGGACCGCTGCGAACTTGAATTAGAACCTTCCATGCGGTTGCTTTTTCTATATAGTTTTTCATATTTTTTGTTTTTTCCGTTGATACTTTTAGTTTCTTTCGTTTTGTTTTTAGGATTTCATTGGTTTATCTTTTTGATTTTTTTGATTTCCTCATTCTTCTTTTCTCATTTCTTAAAGTCGGTTTTTAAAACAAACACGGTGTGCATTTATGTATATACGTTGAATATTTTTCACATAAAGTTTGAACATTTTTAATACAGTGTGTACATTTTTCTGAATAAATGTTTGAATATTTTGATAAATTTATATTGTACAGTTTTTTATATGCACAGTGGACTTTTATTAGAACACATTAAATAATTTTCATAAATTCCATGAACATTTTTTTTAAATGTGCAAACATTTGAAAAGTGCTATAACATTGTTTTAAATGTCAAAGACATTTCATTTTTGAATGGTATGGAACATTTCAATAAATTACACAAACATTATTTCAACATTGTAGAAATATTTTCTTAAAGCATCAGAAACATATTTTTCAAATGCGGGAACATTTTTTAAAGTGTCATGAAGATTTTTTTTTTGTTTCTCGCACTAGGGCGGTTTTTTCTGGGGTTTTGGTTTTTCTCGGTTTCCAATTTTTTTGGGACTTTTTTATTTTTCAAGTTTCTTTAAATTTCGTCCGTTAAAGCTTGGGTGTGTTGTGTGGAGCACATGGGTGTTTAACGTGGAGCATTGGTGTGTTGTGCTTTTGGATGGAGCACATGTGTGCCTCACTCTACGAGGGGAGCACAGTTATGCTTCATTGCAAGGGAAGCACAAGTTAGTTTACCTAAGAAGCATAGTTATGCTTCTGTGGGGACCACGGTTCGGCTTCATGAGTTAGTACAGTTTGAAGCACATGTTAATTCACTTTGGCAGCATGATTTTCGGTCGAATTATTTTTGCTAAAACCTATCAATATGTGATCTAGTTTTGAAGATATCACTATTATACATGATATGCCAAGGGTTGACACACTTTTGGTCATAAAGTTTAGTATGGTGTGTAGGAGATATGCCCTAGAGGCAATAATAAATGTTATTGATTATCTCCCTGTTCATAATTAAGTTTATGTTCCATGCTATAACTGCAATGATTCTCGAGTCTACAAATAAAACGAGGCTTGGAGGGAAACTCATGTGCACGTGTGGGATAATAAACGGTAAAATGTATTCCTAGTCAAGCCTCTATGACTGGCTCAAGTATTGCATGATGATCCCGTTTTCCTGATCATGGGCATGGCTATGCCGGCAATTTTGAGGGCACAATTGTTGGTAGAACACTTGTGTTGAATCGACCCGATTGATGTTATGCTATGAGATACATTCGTCATAAGTTAATGGTTAATAACACAGAGATGGTTAATGTTTGCATGATTCCTTAGACCATGAGAGTATCGAGTTTCTTCATGCTTGCTTCATGAACTTTGGGGTTTGTTAAACGTCATCCGTAAATGGGTGGCTATTACGGCGGCTTACGGGTTCATGGAAAAGTATGTCAAGTAACTTGATAGCTCAAGATTGGGATTTGCTCCTCTGACGATGGAGAGATATCTCTGGGCCCTCTCGGTGTTACGGTATCCATCATCGTCTGGCCAGACACAAGGTGATTTGATCACAGGGATGCCGGAACACGGGAACGAGAAAAGAGAACAATACCGGCAACGAGGTAACTGGCATAGTGGACAAGGTGTTGATCCACGGGGATGCCAACATGTCTCACCTCGGGTATTTGTAACATATCGCAAAGCAACAGGAATAGCACACGGCAACTGGAGGTTCGTTCGAATATTCATTCGTGTGGGTATAGGGGTCAATATGGGTGTCCACGGCTCCGATGTTGATCATTGATCGGAAGGGGTTCCGGGTCATGTCTATGCTTCACCGAACCTATAGGGTCACACGCTTAAGGGTTATCTATCTGTTGAATACTAGACAGGGAGTCTGAGAGAAAATCACCGAAAAAGTTTCGGACGCCGGAAAAGTTTCGGACAGCGGAAAAGTTCCGCAGAGAGGTCACCGGATGAGTTTCGGTGAAACTGAAAAGTTGTTTCAGAGGATACCATAAAGTCAAATTGGTTTTGGCACATGCCTGATAATTCTTGGAGGGTGCCAGAATCATTCTGGAAACTTTCTGGAATTTTCCGGAATGAAAATCGGAAATGTTCCGGAGCTGCCGAAACCGCTTCAGATGCTTTTCGCAGATGAAAATCACTAAACCGGAATTGTTCCCGCTCGCGTTGAAAATTATTTTGGTGGGTACTGGAAATGTTCTAAGCCCACATGAATATTTTCAGTTCGATCAGACGCTGAAAAATGTCGTTGTGAATAGTGAAAGTGCTTTTTGGGATATTTTTGGAAAAGTACCTTTTGGGATATTTTCCCAAAAGGCTTCTAGAAGGGATGGATGGATGGGGACCACCTTGGGGGGCCCCCACAAGGGTTGTGGCCGGCCAAGAAGTGGGCTCCACCTTGGAGCCCAACTTGCCCACTTGCTTTCCCATTTTGCCCTTGGAAAGTGTTTCCTTCATGAGCAAGTTTTGGTATTTTTGAAATGCCCATCCTAGCCCTTGGTTTTCCTATAAATAGAGGTGGAGAGGGCTGCCATCTCCTCATCCTTTTCTCACATACAAGTGCCATTGCAATGATCTGGCTTCTTCTCTCCCTCCCAGCGAAATAGTTTCGTAGAGCCGAAAGGCTGTCTGGGTTCCGGCAGGAACTAGTTCTGGACGGCGAAGCCCTGCCGGATAGATGACACCGTATGTGTGCAACTCTGTAGAGAGATCGTAGTTTCGGTCTTAGTTCGAGGGTGCCTCCCGAAGGGCTGTCCGTGTGACCGTCCGAGTTTTGGAGGTCCTCCCGAAGGGCTGTCCGAGTGACAGTCCGAGTTTCGGAGGTCCTCCCGAAGGGCTGTCCGCGACACCGTCCGGGGGACTGTCTGACCGCCTCCCGGAGGGCTGTCCGTGGGGCGGATGAGGGTATACATCCTCGCGGTTGGGAGGTTGTAAAATCCTAGCTGCGGGGATCTGCACCGCCGTTCGTCATCGACTCTACTTCCGCTGCGCTACGAGTCGGTAACGAAAATGATCAAACCTTGTATGCAGTCTCCATAGTGGTCCTGGGCTGGTGCGTAGGTCAGAAATTTTTTGTTTTCTGCTGCGTTACCCTACAGTGGCATCAAGAGCCGTGCTATGCGTAGATGCAGGTTGCGATCTGGAATACATAGAGATGTATGGGTGTTGCACAATATAATTAGGTAGTAGATGAGATCTATTGCTGAAAATTATTTGTGCGGGTAGCAGATGAAATCTGTTACCCGATGTTCCTGTTGCTTCCCGTGAATTTGCGTAGTCCTGATCTTGACGGCATGGTGGAATCTCACAAAGTTCTGGCAATCCGCGATCCTTTCATGCTGCTCCTGAGTATGCTGATTGACAGATCAACGAAGTGCTAACAGTTCTTTGGGTTCCACCATAGTTAAAGAAAGATGGATGTTTCGCAGACGAAGGGCAATGCAGATATGATCTGCACGGGGGTCACGCGTATGACGAAGTTTAGTATGGGGCTCGAAATTTTATTGTCTCATGTTTCATACACCCTGGAAAGTTAATCTAGCAACTTGAAGTATCATACTTGATGATAAACGTTGGTAGCTGCGGTTTGAGTCAAAACCTTAGAAGCCACGTAAAATAAAATTTTGCATAAACCGATTAGAGGCGTCTAACTTGGTTTTGCAGGATGGTTATGCATGTGATGTGGTATAGCAATGCTCATATTAAATTTGATTATGTATGAGATGACTATATGATGTAATTAACATGACCTGCGTGTCATGATTCGGCATGATGGCTGGATCCATATGATTGCACTTTAATGACCTGCGTGTCAACCTTATGTAATGCACTTATTTTATTAGCTATAGAGATAGCAATATTATCTGGTGCATCGACAAGGTGGTGGCAATCTTCGCGAAGGTGAACACCGACACGAATGCCGAAGACGAAGAAATAATAGACTTCTCCGTCAGAAAGGGCTATACCATATCATGCTATTATGAATTGCCTGAGATGTTTATCCCTTATGATGCACCCTTTTGATTGCGCGGTAGTCGCTTTTATTAGGGTGATCTCTCACAAAATATCAAGTAGTTAGTGTTCTCCCAAGTGTAGCACCGTCACGGCGCCTAACTTTTCGGGGTATCACAGGATCTCCCTGGGTACGAACGATTAGGGATGTGTGAGGCGGGTGAGTTGAGACCTCGCAGCGAGATCACTTGGTTGTCTTGACGTTCTGGAAGGATCTCCCTGAGCTCGGAACACGCCCATCGAAAGATGAACAAGAGTCACATAGAGATGTGATCGGCAAGTTTGCCTACCGATTGAAGTTCGCGCCATCAGTGTTCATCTCGTTCAATGGCGTTGAATGGATATGCGGATCTTGTATCACTCACAATCAATTATGAGAGATATTGATTTGAGTGGGAGCGCACTATAGAATTAACTTGTTTAATTCTCAGTGCAATTAATTTTGAACACTTTCTAAGTGTTATTTGCATAATAGTTGTAGAATAATGGCTCGCGTTTCCACCTTCCCAATTAAAATTGAATAAGCTGTTAAATATCTGGTTAAAACTTTACGGTTGGTAACGTAATGTGAGGATTGTCCTCAAGAGTGCCGAGAAGGACTTTGTCCTATCGCATGCTTTCGGTATTCTCCCGCTAATGCTATGGATCATGTGACTCTCGTCGTTCGATCCAAAAGCTAGAATTCCTTTTCAGTCAAAGTGCAATATGTTTGCTTCCATGAGACCCGAACTTCGAAAGTTTGGATAGTTATATGATATTCATGGAATCTGAAAATCATTTTCAGAGAAAGACAAAGGCTAAAAGATATGAGATATCCAAAGCAATGTTTGTTTGCAAACTATTAGTAAAGGAGTTTACTATGCATTAGACTGATAAGAGAGGGATCCAAGAGAACGCCTGTCATATGATGAAAGGTGAATAAAACAACAACTTAAAGAGAAAGGAAGTGTCCGAAGGGTGTTAGTAAGATTTTCACGCCTAGGAAGTCCGGGGCTAACGCCACTCTTAAGTTGGGTGCTTCTTCTGAGAGTAGGAGAAATACTGAAAGTTAAACTGTTAGAAGTATAATGGCAAAAGGAAAGAAGACTGGAATATCCAGCTCATGTATGAATGTCATACAAGTTTTTGATGTATAGAAGGCTGGTCAAAGATATAGTTCTTAGGAATTATGGTTAAACATGTTAATCACTAATTCTTGGGTATTGTGAGTTAATCACAAAGATACCCGCTCGATTGCATTCTATTGCAACTCGATGTAAGAACTACTATGGCCTGAAAGACTAGCCAGGAATGAGGTTAGATACACGCAGGGAACATAGTAAATGTTACTATGCCTTCCATATGTGTATTCCCTATGTATTTACTTTCATAATTCATTTTAGAGTTTCACACTCTAGCCCTTTGCATAAGGTATCTTGCAAAGAAGGTTGTTCATAAGAGAACTTTTGATGTTCGGTGTTATGAACAACATAAGGGCCATACTTTCATTATGAATGAGACGTATGTTATGAATATTGATAATAATACATAACCTCTGGGTTTTCTTTCATAATTCATTTTAGAGTTTCATACACTCTAGCCCATTGCACAATGTTTGTTGCAAAAGAGTTGTTCATGAAAACAACAATTGTTGTTCAGTATTATGAATAACATGAAGGGCCATGCTTCCATCCTAGATGGGATGTATGTTATGAATATTGATGGAAATATGATACATTCATAACATTGACGCTAAATGTCGCAAGACTAAAAGAATACCACACAAGTGTGGCACTGCATTTGGTCACATTGGAGAAACCCGCATGGAAAATTCCATTATGATGGATTTTGAAGTCGTTTGATTTTGAATCATCTGACACTTGCAACTTTCCTCTGTAAAGTGAAGTGACTGAAATACCGTTCACATGCCATAAGGAACGAGCAAAGAACATATTGGTGATCATACATTATGATGTGTGTAGTCCAATAAATGTTGTTGCAAGTAGTGGATTCATCTATCTTCAGAAATGACTCAAGTAGATATATGGATGTTTACTTATTGAGACGTAAGTCTGGATCTTTTGAATTCATTCATAAGGTTTTCAAAAATGAAGTAGAAGTTGTTGTAACAAGAAAATTATGTTTCTACAATTCGATTGCAGAAAGGAATATTTGAGTTACAAGTTTAGCGAATGTCTGATGAGTTGTGAAATGGGGTTTCATAACTTGCACCTCCCGGAACACCACTGCAAGTGGAGAGTCCGTGTAGATGTAATCAAACCATTTATGACATGGTAAGATCAAAGATGACATAAATAGATTTGCCATTATCACTTTTAAAGTGATGCTTTAGAGACTGCGGCTTTTACACTGAAAAGAGCTCCATCGGGTCTGTTGAAATGACGTCATGGTATTGTTGGGTAACGCAGCAGAAAACAAAAATTTTCCGACCTACGCACCAGCCCAGGACCACTATGGAGACTGCATACAAGGTTTGATCATTTTCGTTACCGACTCGTAGCGCAGCGGAAGTAGAGTCGATGACGAACGGCGGTGCAGATCCCCGCGGCTAGGATTTTACAACCTCCCAACCGCGAGGATGTATACCCTCATCTGCCCCGCGGACAGCCCTCCGGGAGGCGGTCACACAGTCCCCCGGACGGTGTCGCGGACAGCCCTTCGGGAGGACCTCCGAAACTCGGACTGTCACTCGGACAGCCCTTCGGGAGGACCTCCAAAACTCGGACGGTCACACGGACAGCCCTTCGGGAGGCACTCTCGAACTAAGACCGAAACTACGATCTCTCTACAGAGTTGCACACATACGGTGTCATCTATCCGGAAGGGCTTCGCCGTCCAGAACTAGTTCCTGCCGGAACCCAGACATCCTTTCGGCTCTACGAAACTATTTCGCTGGGAGGGAGAGAAGAATGCCAGATCATGCATGGCTTTGTATGTGAGAGCAAGGATGTGAAGATGGCAGCCATCTCCCTTCCTATTTATAGGAAATCCCAAGGGGAATATCCCTTTCTCAAAAGGAATATGCCTTTGGAATATCCCTTTCTCAAAAGGAATATGCCTTTCTCAAAAATATCCAAAAAGTGCTTTCACTATTCACGACGACATTTTTCAGCGTCTGATCGAACTGAAAATATTCATGTGGGCTTAGAACAATTCTAGTACCCACCAAAATAATTTTCAACGCGAGCCGGAACAATTCCGGTTTAGTGATTTCATCTGCGAAAAGCATCTGAAGCGGTTTCGGCAGCTCCGGAACATTTCCGGTTTTCAATCCAGAAAATTCCAAAAAGTTTCCAGAACGATTCTGGCACCCTCCAAGAATTATCAGGCATGTGCCAAGACCAATTTGACTTTATGGTATCCCCTGAAACAACTTTTCCAGTTTCACCGAAACACATCCGGTGACCTCTCTCTGCGGAACTTTTCCGCTGTCCGAAACTTTTCCGGCGTCCGAAACTTTTTCGGTGTTTTTCTCTCAGACTCCCTGTCTAGTATTCAGCAGATAGATGACCCTTAAGCGTGTGACCCTATAGGTTCGGTGAAGCATAGACATGACCCGGAACCCCTTCCGATCAATGATCAACATCGGAGCCGTGGACACCCATATCGATCCCTATACCCACACGAATAAATATTCGAGTGAACCTCCAGTTGCCGTGAGCTATTCCTGTTGCTTCGCGATATGTTACAATCACCCGAGGTGAGAAACATCGGCATCCTCGTGGATCAACACTTGTCCACAATGCCAGTTACCTCGTTGCCGGTATTGTTCTCTTTTCTCGTTCCCGTGTTCCGGCATCCCTGTGATCAAATCACCCTGTGTCTGGCCAGACGATGATGGATACCGTAACACCGAGAGGGCCCAGAGATATCTCTCCATCGTCGGAGGAGCAAATCCCAATCTTGAGCTATCAAGTCCCTTGACATACTTTTCCATGAACCCGTAAGCCGCCGTAATAGCCACCCATTTACGGATGACGTTTAACAAACCCCAAAGTTCATGAAGCAAGCATGAAGAAACTCGACACTCTCATGGTCTAAGGAATTATGCAAACATTAACTTCTCTGTGTTATTAACCATAAACTTATGACGAATGTATCTCATAGCATAACATCAATCGGGTCGATTCAACACAAGTGTTCTACCAACAATTGTGCCCTCAAAATTGCCGGCATAGCCATGCCCATGATCAGGAAAACAGGATCATCATGCAATACTTGAGCCAGTCATAGAGGCTTGACTAGGAATACATTTTACCGTTTATTATCCCACACGTGCATATGAGTCTTCCTCCGAGCCTCGTGGTTATTGTAGACTCGAGAACCATAGCAGTTATAGCATGGAACATAAACCTAATTATGAACAGGGAGATAATCAATAACATTTATTATTGCCTCTAGGGCATATCTCCTACAGGTATGGTACGCCCAACCATCTTATATCTTTTCTTAACATTTGGAATATGGCGCTTGTGTAAAAGATTACAAACCTATTCCAAATCAGACAAGTGCTACTTTGTAGTTTATCCCAAGTCATTGGGTATTCCCCCACCACTATACCGAGGCAAAGGGTTTTGCCGCAAAACGGTATGCTTTTAAAGAGAATAGTTCTTACAAAAGGCGAGTGGGAGGACAGTGCAAATCGACGAGATAACCAGTATCTTCGTCATCAGATCAAAGGAAAGAAACCTTGGAAGTGATTCCGGAGTTTCCTACTGCGACTGATACGGAAGTCTCTACAATAAAATGTATGGACTTCAGTCGAACTTGCAGCTGAACCACGTAGGCAAGGCTCGTGCAAACCTCTCAGGTGCGCAAACGAGATATTGTTGTTGGACAACAGTATACCTACGATACATAAGGAAGCGATGATGCGCCCTGACTCCGGAATTGGCTAAATGCCAATACAATCTGAGATAGTTTCCATATCAATGTTTCAAGATTAAAATCTTGATACACCTTTCGGAAGGCTTAGAGTCTAACGAATATTTATGGAACTAAAAATTGATACGGATAAAAATGTTTTATCCATAAAGCTCGACTTGTTGGAAAAACAAGTTCAAAGAGTTGACTACGATAAGATTGTCTCACCGTAGCGATGCTTGAAGTCAGTTCGGGTTGAACTAGCAATTAATACATATTTCAATCATGAGATATGAAACATGGATGACAAAAGGATTTCCATCTGATGGGAATGAAACCTAGGACTTGTATGTGATACAGTCCAAAGTAATTTGTCGATCCAGAGGATGCTAGTAAGTATGCAAACTTCAGAGTTCCAGCGATGGACAGAAGAGAGCAAAGTGGAGTTGGAATCTTCGTTTTTGATGGAATGGTCAAAGGGGTTTGACTTCATCAAATGGGTATCGAAGATGCTTGTGATTCAAGAAAGTAAGTGGGAGCATAATAATATTTCTAAAAACCGTGTGTACTTGACACATTGTTAATTGGAAATAAATTTCTTGACACGAATTAGGACTTCATTTGAAAATAGTTTTTCGATGAAGTGCTTAGGCTAAATAGCCTCAATATTAGGCATGATGATCTATGGAGATAGATTTACCTAATGGGGCTAAGCAATGAATACATATTGACAAGATGCTAAAACTTTTTGGCATTTAAAACGCCAAGGAGTGATTCTTGCCGAAGTCACATGGAAAGAGTTTTTGCAAGACTCGGTGTCCCAAAACACTGATGAGTAAAATACATGATGGAGATTCCACACACTCTTGTGTTTGGATTAATCATGTATTCCATGGTATGTAAAACAACCAGATATGTCTGATACTCCAAAAGTTGTTGCGAGTATAGATACCAAAGTGATCAAAGTACTGATCATAGGACAACAGTGAAAGATGTCACTGAGTACTAGAGTAGTACTGATGACATGTTTTCTCGCAAGCAGAGATTATGAAGTGCTCGTTGTAAGTAATTACATCGATACAGTCTTCATCAAAGCTCCATGCGATTTTCGATTTAAGTTAAGGGTTTTGTGTAAAACACAACATGGTGGCACGGTAGTTGGAAATTGTTCCAAACAAGATACTGTGGCGAATTCTATAACAAAGGCTAAGTATGTTGACGCTTAAAAAGCGACAAAGAAGTTGTTGAATCATATAGTTCATTCATGAACTTAGTATGATTCCAAGATGGCTTTGGTCTATGGGACACTATTGCAGATAGTTTCTACATAGCTCAGTCTGAGGAATCAGGTTTCGACCAATGATTCACACATATGCAAAGCCAAGTCCACACAAAATATGAATTTTGTGAAAGCGTGAAAACGCGTGGATATGCAAAGTTACACACGGAGCTGAAGTTGTCAGATCCGTTGGACATCAGGCTATACCACAAGCGAAGCATATTTTACACCAGTATGCCATAGGTGTAAAGTGCATTAGCATTGACTAGATTATTGACTCTAGTGCAAGTGGGAGTCTGTAGGAGATATGCCCTAGAGACAATAATAAATGTTATTGATTATCTTCCTGTTCATAATTAAGTTTATGTTCCATGCTATAACTGCAATGATTCTCGAGTCTACAAATAAAACCAGGCTTGGAGGGAAACTCATGTGCACGTGTGGGATAATAAATGGTAAAATGTATTCCTAGTCAAGCCTCTATGACTGGCTCAAGTATTGCATGATGATCCCGTTTTCTTGATCATGGGCATGGCTATGCCGGCAATTTTGAGGGCACAATTGTTGGTAGAACACTTGTGTTGAATCGACCCGATTGATGTTATGCTATGAGATACATTCGTCATAAGTTAATGGTTAATAACACAGAGATGGTTAATGTTTGCATGATTCCTTGGACCATGAGAGTATCGAGTTTCTTCATGCTTGCTTCATGAACTTTGGGGTTTGTTAAACGTCATCCGTAAATGGGTGGCTATTACGGCGGCTTACGGGTTCATGGAAAAGTATGTCAAGTAACTTGATAGCTCAAGATTGGTATTTGCTCCTCCGACGATGGAGAGATATCTCTGGGCCCTCTCGGTGTTACGGTATCCATCATCGTCTGGCCAGACACAGGGTGATTTGATCACAGGGATGCCGGAACACGGGAACGAGAAAAGAGAACAATACCGGCAACGAGGTAACTGGCATAGTGGACAAGGTGTTGATCCACGGGGATGCCAGCATGTCTCACCTCGGGTATTTGTAACATATCGCAAAGCAACAGGAATAGCACACGGCAACTGGAGGTTCGCTCGAATATTCATTCGTGTGGGTATAGGGGTCAATATGGGTGTCCACGGCTCCGATGTTGATCATTGATCGGAAGGGGTTCCGGGTCATGTCTATGCTTCACCGAACCTATAGGGTCACACGCTTAAGGGTTATCTATCTGTTGAATACTAGACAGGGAGTCTGAGAGAAAATCACCGAAAAAGTTTCGGACGCCGGAAAAGTTTCGGACAGCGGAAAAGTTCCGCAGAGAGGTCACCGGATGAGTTCCGGTGAAACTGAAAAGTTGTTTCAGAGGATACCATAAAGTCAAATTGGTTTTGGCACATGCCTGATAATTCTTGGAGGGTGCCAGAATCATTCTGGAAACTTTCTGGAATTTTCCGGAATGAAAATCGGAAATGTTCCGGAGCTGCCGAAACCGCTTCAGATGCTTTTCGCAGATGAAAATCACTAAACCGGAATTGTTCCGGCTCGCATTGAAAATTATTTTGGTGGGTACTGGAAATGTTCTAAGCCCACATGAATATTTTCAGTTCGATCAGACGCTGAAAAATGTCGTTGTGAATAGTGAAAGTGCTTTTTGGGATATTTTTGGAAAAGTACCTTTTGGGATATTTTCCCAAAAGGCTTCTAGAAGGGATGGATGGATGGGGACCACCTTGGGGGGCCCCCACAAGGGTTGTGGCCGGCCAAGAAGTGGGCTCCACCTTGGAGCCCCACTTGCCCACTTGCTTTCCCATTTTGCCCTTGGAAAGTGTTTCCTTCATGAGCAAGTTTTGGTATTTTTGAAATGCCCATCCTAGCCCTTGGTTTTCCTATAAATAGAGGTGGAGAGGGCTGCCATCTCCTCATCCTTTTCTCACATACAAGTGCCATTGCAATGATCTGGCTTCTTCTCTCCCTCCCAGCGAAATAGTTTCGTAGAGCCGAAAGGCTGTCTGGGTTCCGGTAGGAACTAGTTCTGGACGGCGAAGCCCTGCCGGATAGATGACACCGTATGTGTGCAACTCTGTAGAGAGATCGTAGTTTCGGTCTTAGTTCGAGGGTGCCTCCCGAAGGGCTGTCCGTGTGACCGTCCGAGTTTTGGAGGTCCTCCCGAAGGGTTGTCCGAGTGACAGTCCGAGTTTCGGAGGTCCTCCCGAAGGGCTGTCCGCGACACCGTCCGGGGGACTGTCTGACCGCCTCCCGGAGGGCTGTCCGTGGGGCGGATGAGGGTATACATCCTCGCGGTTGGGAGGTTGTAAAATCCTAGCTGCGGGGATCTGCACCGCCGTTCGTCATCGACTCTACTTCCGCTGCGCTACGAGTCGGTAACGAAAATGATCAAACCTTGTATGCAGTCTCCATAGTGGTCCTGGGCTGGTGCTTAGGTCAGAAATTTTTTGTTTTCTGCTGCGTTACCCTACATGGTGCCCTTCCATCCCCTCATGATAAACTTTCTATTGCATCCTATTCCAAAAGTGAGGATTTACTTCATTTATTCATTATATGGATTGACAATGCACATGGACAAAAAATCCTTCTTATTGACCTCCTTCTAGTCACTCCTAGATGCTTATGTATTTTGGGACCTTGTTCTTCTTCATGGGATGCCTTTTCTTGTTGAGTGCTTCGTGACATGCTTGAATTTCTTCTTTGGTGCGAGAAATGCTTGGATTTTTCCAATAAATCATACCAAAAATAAAAATTGATGCCAAAAATAACAAAACAAAAAAAGAGTCTACCATCCCCCCTCCCAGTCTACAAAACAAAAATCTCTCTCTCTCTCTCTCTCTCTCTCTCTCTCTCTCTCTCTCTCTCTCTCTCTCTCTCTCCGGAGGTGAACTTCGACTGGATGTAGGCGTCGATGGAGATGAACTTGGACTGTGCGTTGATGGAAGTGAACTTCGACTGGAGCTAGGCGTCGATGGCGATGAACTTGGACTGGGCGTTGATGGAGGTGAACTTCGACTGTATCAGGTCGTCGATGGCGATGAACTTGGAATCCGCATTGACGACATTGAATTTGGGTTGCTCGTTAGCGACGGTTACGACGCCGCCGGCTATCTTGAGCGCCTCGGCCATGGCGCCGGCACCGGCAGTCTTGAGCGCCCAGCCATGGCGCCGGCGCCGGCCACGAGCGTATCCACGAATTCTTGCTTCGGAATAAAATTGGTTACCGCAACAACATCACATTCTTCTGTAACATTAGCCATCTCCTTGCCTTATTTACATGTTGAAGCATCCACTAGTTAGCCAGTGGCGAAAGTTAGTTGGGGCTAGAGGGGGCCCTGGCCCCCTCCCCTAGCTCATAGGAAAATTCACAACATAAGTGCAAATATAACATAAATTCAAATCGTATATGCCATGATGTTTTAATTTTGCCCCCTCAACTATGATCTAAACCTCTTTGGCCCTCCCTCTAACCGCATTCAAGTTCCGCCACTATAGTTAGCATAACTATGTGCAAATACACACATATAAGCTGCTAGGCAAATTAAAATGGCACACCAAACATGACACGAGTTTAATGAGGCTTCAAAAAATGCACACAAACAATCAAGACTAAGGGGCTATTCTCTCTCTCTCTCTCTCTCTCTCTCTCTCTTGTTTTACAAGTGGTTTAAAATGTTCTGTGTGAGAATTGATAGCGTCGTCTTCTCATATAAACTGCATCACATATTAATATGAAGATTAGCGAATGAATATACCATATTGGTGGAGGCTGGAATCTACGTTGAGTGTTTTAGCATCGGAACCCGTGGCGTGTGCCTTTTGAGCTATATACGATGGCTAATTACGAGAAATACACCGGTCCATCCTATCTCGTTCAAGGTTTGTACATGGGCCTAAGCTTCAGCAGGTGCTTCACGTTAACATGTTGTTCTGCGTGGGCGGCTTTGAATTTGGCCCACCTTGCGGGCTTGCGAGTAGCCGATTGACAGTAAATGAATCTCGTGGGCCCACTGGTTGATACATCGATCATACAGGTGACCATTACCATCTTACACGGTGAACAGAGTGCACTTGTTTGGCCTGTCGACCCCTACCTAGCACTGTAGCGCATTCCGGAATAGGGTTGCTTTATGCCAGGACAGAGGTGTTGTCGCCAAGAAATTATGCACACTTTTGTTCTAATCTAAAAATAATAGTTTCTTCATCCAGTAGTATACACACATCAACGTTGACTTTCAGTAATCTAATAGATTTGTACCACTCCTAGCTTGATTTCTTCGAGATCATGACACCAATGATAGAATTCGTTCACTGAGAAAATAGAGCCGATATTATTTCCTTACTAGTGATAACTTGGGAGAAATGTACAACAGCTATCCGGGACATGCATGTGCAGTCAAGCTAGCTTTTGTTTACAACAATCTAATATATATTTATTTTTCGAAATGGCAGTTATCCTGCATTCATTAAGAAGAAAAGAGTTGCTCGGTTAATTAGGGAAAACCGAGCGAAAACCAGATTGCCCAGTTAATTATGGAAACCTGGGCGAAAACCGTTACAACCGTTGAGCAGCACACATAAAAAAGCCCACGCACACCACTCCAAGTGGGTCTCAGCGAGACAGCACGCAGGCGTCATCGTCATCACTCCTCCCCTAGAGGCGTCATCGCCATCCCTACACTCTGAGCAAACGACTCCGACTCCGCCGTAGGCGATCGTCGACTCAACCCACACTGTAGCAGACACGCGAAACTGCATGAAGATCAATGCCAAAATCTCAACCACCTGCGGCCAGACGACGCAACACCGACTCTGACGAAGAACTCTGTAGGACAAAACCAGGCACGGCTGGCGCCACGGAAGATCGCCGAACGGGCTACCTGCAGCCAGTCATCGTATACCACAGGGCCCCGCTGCTGCAGCTTCGACTCCATAGCAACAAACAAACCGAGGCAAAACCGTGGACACGCCGAAGAAGAGCCGACTACCGCAACCATTGCCGCGTCGCCGACATCGCTCCTACCATCGTCGTTGCCACAGAAGCCTGGACGCCACACCCACCGCCAACCGCCATCCACCGGTCCCGCTCGCCGACGCCAAGCTCCCAAGACGAAGCCCCCAAGAGGGAATACGACACCGAGGCGCCGCCATCGTCCGATCACAGATCAAGGTTTCCCCCGGAGAGGCCCAAATGGCCAGATCCGCACAGGAGGGGTGGGAGAACAAAGCAACGATGCCTCCAAGAAGGTCAATGACGGCCACAGCCGCCGCCATCGCTGGTCACGGCACGAGGCCAAGACATGGTTTTCACCAAGCTCCATACCACCTCGGCCACACATCATCCCGCATTGGCGTCGGCAAGCCCACCAAACATCACCACCATCGAAGCTGCCCATCGACGAAGAAGCACCAAGACCCGCCGCAGCCAACCGCACCTCGCGGAGACCACCGACGACCGGAAACCAGATCCGCAACGCACGCCGCCGGAGCGCACTTCCTCGCCGCCATGGGCCTCCGATCCGCGCACCCCCCAGAGGCGTCCACGCGATGCCAGACCGCGCAGACACACACCGGCCGCGCCCCTCGCGGCCGAAGCCGCCGCTCAAGCGCCATACAGGCCGCTGAAGCCCCTCCACCATGGGCTCCGCCAGGGCAGCAACGCCGCCTGAGCACCAGCACCACGGCAGTCCTCCACCCTGCCGCAGCAGGTCACCTCACCGCGCCATCCTGGACCACCGAGCCGCGCCCCCAAGCACCAGATCCTGCGCAGCGGCCAGGATGAGAGAATTTACGATGTTACAAAACAATAGAAGGTGCATAAGCTTACAACTCTTCTTGGTTTTATTCCATCCTTGAATATAGATAGCCTTCTTTCAAATGAGCTGCCATGCCTCCGAGACAATTTATAAGATAAAACGTGATGAGGGTTAGCTCTTGAAGTTACATGGTAAAAAACAGAGAAAGCTTCAAGGAAAATGCTTACGGCTAATTTTGCAGAGTCCCAAGTGAAGAACCTGGTAAAAAATTGAGGCACATTTCCTTCATTGATCACATAGAGTGGTGTTCCTCTTGATAAGTTTTCCATTTGAATGTCAAGTTCTAGAAATTTCTGGCAGAAAAGTAAGTTTTTTTTAGGGGCAGAAAAGTAAGTTTTATGAATCCAACATAAACTAAAATAAAAAGGAATTTTCTCCACACACATGTTACCATGAAATTATTGCATACCTCTCCAATGCTCAAAGCTTGTGCTCGTATTTTTGTACCCACATTTCGTCCAACCAATCTTTCCAAACTAAACAAGCCCTTTGTCATATCATCATGCATGAACTTGAATAACTCTCTAACCTGCAATATCAGGAAACCATCATTAAATTTCATCACATTATCTAATTTTCTTCACAGTGCATATGGACTTCACTACTTCTCACCTTAAGCACCACTTCATTAGCCCAATGTATGCCACAAAGAATATTGCTTCGAAAGGAAAACATAGACAAGTACATTACATAGTGAATGATAATGGAGTAACAGAACAAACAGAAAAGTGCATGCTTTACGCAGATCAAAAAACATTATTGATGACACTATGTCAAGCCAAGAAATTATGCACATTGTTCTTATTGTATAGTTATGACTGTTCTTAAAAAATAATTTCTGCATCGAGTAGTATACACACATCAATATTGGCTTTCAATAGTAGAGCTATACAACTCACTAGATCATTGATGGCGCGCGTTGCCGCACCCATCCATTTTGACAATAAAAAAAATATGTGGATCTCGCCATTACTCATAAGCTCATATAATAAATGGTAATTTGAGTATTAAAATTGCATATACTTGTTCACTCTTTTGTATCCAAGACCTGGCCCCTCCAAATATTGGAAAATAAACTCTAGGAGGTTGATGTATCTGCTGCCCATATTGATATTGATTTTGCGGCCTTTGTTCTTGCAGGTATTGGTAAGCGTCTATACCCATAATTGGGTAGCAATCAAAGTGGAGCATTTAATAGGTTTTCAAATAAATAAATAAAAAGAGAGACACATGATGTGCTCAGGTAAACATTGTTTTAACTTTAAAATTTATTTTTTGTAAGAACATTCCAGAAAGGTATAAGAACTGGAGAAAAATATTGTACCCTTTTCAAATGGAGTAGTCCAGATTATGTTTAATGGCATAATGATGGCAACATCTATATATAACTACAATGGATATTATATGTAGTAGCATGAATAGCTGCAGCTCAGGGAAATGCATGCATGATCAACACCTAAAAAAATAAACCATTGCCTTCGTGTGATATCAGAGGAAACAATATAGTTTTCAGAGTTTATTGCATCTCCTTCAAATTATTGCCCAAACGAGTAGCACTTACTGTATGACCAAGCATCAAGCACTGATGCCTTGCATAGCCATGAACTGGCATTGATGTCATCCTCATAAAAATAGCATGAATAAATCAACATATTGAGATGGAAGTATATTAAATTGAAAAAATACGCCACATTCATAAACAATATCAAAGTGCCTTGTTGTAATTGATCCCAGATAACATAGACTACATGGATAATATACATGTGTAAGCTATCACGTTGCTTTGGCAGCCAAAAAATGTTTTAGTGCCCTGTAATCAGCTCCTTTCTCCCTCTCTACAGAAACAGTATGTGAGAAATTTTTGGAATATATATTCTCTAAAAAAATACAATACATTATAAAAATAAGACAATCTACAATAATAATGTAAGACTATACGTCTTGATATACAGCCCTACAGTTTAAGATTTCCTAGTTCGAAACCATTTTTTCACTTATGAAATTGACCCACACATATTGCACACATGTCATTCTTTCTTGGATCAATCTTATAAAAAAGTACAAATACAAAGTAGAGAACGAACATCAACTTATTACTCTAATCTGTTGAGACAATTAAAAATGAGGCATCACTCAATAGAAAACTGATGTGTTATTTCGTATAGACTACCAATTTATTTTTAGGTTGAAGTTTTCCAACTAAAGAGGGTAGAAAATGAAATGGATGAGCAATTAAATAGTACAATCAAACCTTCTCTTCGACATAGATGAACTTGATTGAAGGATGGTAAGAGTAGTAGCAGGAAGTTATGAACCATATCAAGATCCATTATACAATCCAAAAAAGTCATCCTCGGCGTGCGAAAAATAGGGAATCTTAAAAAAACGGAGCACAAATTTGAGAAGAATCTTCGGTTGTCGCCCAGCCAATACCACCTAAGAGGTGCAGGACCAGCCAACCCAGCATATGGACACAGCGGTCAACGGCCAGACTGCCCAGACGCAATGCTACTTCAACAAAACCATCTCACTTCTCAAGCTCATGTCTCCAACAGTCAAATGCCAAGATGTCTAACTGCCTATTTGTGATTGGGGTTACAGGGAGTGTCTATTTTTTTTTATATATCTAGCTTAATTCACTTTTCTTCAGGTTCTAGCTCTCAACTAAGTAATCTAATGCAGAATGTTGATTAGTGTGTTATCTCTGCTCATAGCATTTTCACGGTAATCTAATGCGGAATGTTGATTAGTGTGTTATCTCTGCTCATAGCATTTTCACGTCTAATAAATCTTCTATGTTTTCATGTTATATTCAGATGAACAAGATTTTTACATAATGCTACTTTTCAGGATACTGCATCAGATGATTCTTTTGAAGACGTTGTGCACACGGAGCACTTTTGCCTTGCCATGGCGCTCAAGAACTGCTGATGGTGCTCTAATCTGCAACACCTCACTACCACCCCGTGGAAATAATGCCTCTACCCCTCTACCTAGAACGAATTGTCCTAATTAAAATTCTCATCAAGAAATATTCACTGGGGGGATGGGGATCGATCAACATAACCTATCTTGATCCAGAAGGCAGGGTTCTTGGATCCAGGAAAACAAGAGGCAGGCAAACTACATGTGTTGAATTAGCTGATGAGAAGATGAGAAATACCCATCACAACTCAGAATCTTCCGAATTCATTTTTTAATTCAGTGAAATAACTTTTTTTTCACAAGAGATGGATAAATAGGCCGATATATACTGTCACAACTCAGCAAAACGATCCAACCCATCACAAACCAAGATAAAGTCCATCGACCTGGGGAACCTGCATTCATTTTTTTAGTACAGAGAACATCAATATAGAAGGTCTAAATATGTTGTGCCAATCCATGATGTTGGGTTGGACAAAATTTCAAACAATATACATAAAAGAACTAACAGGAAGCACAAACCACTAATTTAATAGTAGCCCAAGAATAACCACAAGGAATAGGTGGGGATGGGGCTCAATCTAACGCTGAGAACACTAAAACACAGTTGATGTGCCAAATAGATGCGAGAAATGTAAATGTGAGCCTCAACAACTTGACTGCAGGCCATCGAAATTAGAGCAAGGCAAGACAAATGTTAGCACAAGATATAGATCTTGGCAGGGAGAAATACCCACCAATTGATTGTCATAGTACCCCTCGACCAGCATGTGACGTGCACCTGCGACTGGTCAGCAAGGCTGGCACGACCCCAGGTCCGCTCCTTCCATTCCACTTCAGAACACCTCCAGGGCTGTACCCGTCATGCATCTCGTGTTGTGCACCGAAGAGTGCGTGTAGACCTAACTGACACATCAAAACTTTGATGTCACACCTACACAGCTGGAACGGATAGAGGTGCAAACATACCTGCAGGCAAAAGTGGTCAGGGGCTACGTCCGCGGGTACGCCAGCGTCGAGGAAGGGCGTCCACCCTGCCTTTGGACGGCAGTCGTCCGGGACGCCGGATCTAGTGGTGCCGTCGTCTTGCAAATAATGCGTCGCGGTGCACGCCGGCGCTCGAGGTTGTGGTCAGCGGCACCAATGGCAGGAGGGCCACGGTCTTGGCAGGAGAGGTCGGGCATGGAAGGAGGTCCTTGTGCCGTCGGGGCCTAGCGCAGTCGCCACGGGAGTCGCGCATCGTCCCATCGTCCGCCGCCACGCTAGGGCTGCGACCTTGCGAACAGAACGAGAGGGTCGCATGGAGAGTCCACCTCTTTTTGGATGCACGTACAAAGACACCTCAGGCCCATTAGGCACAATTTAGTAGCGGATGCCCAAAAATGTCGCCAGAATAGCGGCCCGTCATCCCCTAAAAAAAAAAGAATAGCGGCCCGTCACGGTAGCGCTAGTTCGTAGCGAGCGAACCGAGCTTGTCTCAAAGAAAAAAGCGAGCGAACTGAGCGCAAGTAGGATTCACATTTGATCGGACGACTAAAAACGCTTAAAAGTGTTGATTAGACGGCTACAAATGCTAATGCCCTGAGAGGGCAGGAAAAGTACCCAGTTATAATGTATTTAAAATAGCCTGCTTTGTTCCAATAACCAAACCCATGCAAATGCAGTCAAGCTAGCTTTTGTTTACAACCATCTAATATACCAGGATGAGAGAAATTACGAGGTTCAAAAAAATCAGAAGGCACATAATCTTACATGTCTTAGTGGTTTTATTTCATCCTTCAATATAGATAGCCTTGTTTCAAATTAGTTGTCATGCATTTGAGACAATTTGTAACGAAAAACACACAAACCTACAAGGAATAGGCTAGCTTACGGCTGATTTTGCAGAGTCCGGAGTGAGGACCCTCATGAAAAATTGGGGCTCACTTCATTGATTACACAGAGTGATGTTTCTGATGATAAGCATTCCGTTAGAATGCCAAGTTCTAGAAATTTCTGGCAGAACAATAACTTTTAGGAAATCAACATAAACTAAAAAAAAGGAATTTGTTTCTACACAACAAGAAAACCATGAAATTATCGCATACCTATCCAGTGCGCAAATCCATGTAAACAGACATGAATGACAATCCAAAATAAATATGCCCTCTGTCTTCATATCATCTTGTGTGAAGTAGAATATCTCTCTAACCTACAATATCAGGAGACGGCCATTAAATTTAATCACGTTATCTTATTTTCTTCACTATGTATATCAACTTTATAACCGATCACCTTATGCCACAGAGAACGTTGATTCAAAAGGAACGCACATAAGTATAGTACATGGAGAGTTAGGATGCGAGATGTTTTATAAACTATTTCTTACCTTTTGAAAAAGTAGAATAGAACAAATGAGCATCACTTTCTTGATCTCTCGCGATCTTCCGACTAGAGTACTCAGATTTCATTCTAAGTATCTTCCAAAACTGATCATATTCTAATCCTTCCTTGAGCAGGAAATTTGACTGCACATATACATTGAATCGATGAAATTTCGCTGCACGTATACATTTTAGGGTAAGGTGCAAACATACACTACCACAAAAACATGCATGTAAGGTGACACACTGGTAATAAAGTTGGACAGATATTACTAGTAAGTACATATGCCATACGGTGAATATTTAGTATAAAAACTACTTACAATTTGTCGAAAAGGTACCAACAGAATTTATGTTACATCAATTGTATAAAATAGAGGACTCACTAGTGCAGAAATGGCTAGCCACAACTCTTGTTCGTGGCGCGCTATTTCTCACCAACGCCAGCACTAATATTTTCAAATAGTGTTGGCGTTGGCTAAATTGAAACACCATAGTTATTCGATTAGTGTTGGCGTTGCGCATTAGCCCCGGCGTTGCAAATTAGGCCCATTGGGCCGACACCGGCACTAATCTATCTAATCCCCGCCCGGCCCGCGCCCGGCCTACTCCCCACTCTCTCGAACCCCCAACTCCTCGTCCTCCTCTTGATCCCCGCCGCCGCCCCCGACGCCGCCCGTCGTATCCCCGCCCGACGCCGCGCGTCGCCGCCCCGCCTGCCGCCCCGCTCGACCATGCGCCCGACGCATCCCGTCGCCGCCCGCGGACCCTCCTCGCCGCCGAGCACCTCGTCGTCTCCCTCACTGGTATTGGTCGGGGATATACTATTTGCTATACTATTTTGCTATACTATTTGTGAATGAAATGTTTGGTATCTATAAGTTTATTAGTCATTGCTACAATGCTAGTTAAACTAATAGCATTGGTCGGGGATATACTATTTTGCTATACTATTTGTGAATGAAATGTTTGGTATCTATAAGTTTATTAGTCATTGCTACAATGCTAGTTAAACTAATAGCATTGGTCCGGGAGTGCTATACTATTTTTCTATACTATTTGTGAATGAAATGTTTGGTATCTATAAGTTTATTAGTCATTGCTACAATGCTAGTTAAACTAATTAGTCATTGCCAAAAGGCATAAACTTTCAATTTTTTCGATTATTAAACACAACCTAAGAAATTTATTATGTATGCAACCTATTTCTATCAAACACAGCCTAAGAAATAGCATGGCCGACTCTAGCCTGTGGGTAGGCTCCTCTGATCATTGGTCGGGGTTTTCTGAAGATAAAGGCGACGTGAGCACCAATCAGGTAATTAAGGTTACAAAAACACCATTAGCATTGCAAACATCCAAATTAATTGTTCATGATTTGAAACCCTTGGCAGGCATACTTAGGAGGTCTGTCTTCGCCGGCTGTGCAGTCTTCAGGTGACGTCGATGTGCTCAGTCACGAGCTGATCGAGTCACGTCAGAGCACCCTCAAGGCCCTGCAGGAGTTGGATGACTCCCTGATGAAGAAGAAGGACAAAATTATCGATGACAATGCTATTGTCTATGATAAGATTTACCGTCTCGAAGGTCAGATCACGACAGTGAACCTCGAGATAACTAAGATCAATAAGTACATAGAAGTCCTGAAGGCCCAGAGGACTCAGCTAAAGACGGAGAAAGCGCATTACATCAAGGAGGGG
Organism: Elymus sibiricus; assembly: GCA_039707655.1. Taxonomy (NCBI): domain Eukaryota; kingdom Viridiplantae; phylum Streptophyta; class Magnoliopsida; order Poales; family Poaceae; genus Elymus; species Elymus sibiricus. The sequence goes on from CM077667.1 coordinate 538,219,329, forward strand.
CAGACAAATAGGAATAAGCTTCGTGAGATGAAGTTAGTCCTTAGGAAAAACTAGCTAGCTAAGTAGTAATTGGTACTTTCCTTTTGTGAATGAAATGTTTGGTATCTTTTGTGAATGAAATGTTTGGTATCTTTTGTGAATGAAATTAATGTTTGGTATCTTTTGTGAATGAAATTTTTGGTATCTTTTGTGAATGAAATGTTTAGTATCTTTTGTGAAGATGGTATTTTTTTTAGTAGCTAAATATGACAGTGCTGGCGTGCAGCTCTATCCAACGCCAGCAGGTGTTCAAAATACTGTTGGCGTCGTCCCAACGCCACCAGTATATTTTAACTGTGGCGCCTTATTGCTGGCGTAGGGTGTCTACGCCAGCAAGGCCATTTTGGCGACGCCATAGCTAGGCTTTTCTGCACTAGTGTTGTCTATTTGACATTCGACTGGAATTGAAATCAACACCATTCAAAAAAAAATCTATTGCATCCCCTCATGATAAACTTTCTATTGCATCCTATTCCAAAAGTGAGGATTTACTTCTTCTTTCATTTATTCATTATATGGATTGACAATGCACATGGACAAAAAATCCTTCTTATTGACCTCCTTCTAGTCACTCCTAGATGCTTATGTATTTTGGGACCTTGTTCTTCTTCATGGGATGCCTTTTCTTGTTGAGTGCTTCATAACATGCTTGAATTTCTTCTTTGGTGCGAGAAATGCTTGGATTTTTTCAATAAATCATACCAAAAATAAAAATTGATGCCAAAAATAACAAAACAAAAAAAGAGTCTACCATCCCCCCCTCCCAGTTTCCGAATTCAGCTTCCACAGATCGCGGCCTAGAGCTAATCGTAGCCAGCATCTTCCAGATCCAACGGCGAAGACCGCTGGTGACACGGATCACACCATCCAAGCCGATCCTAGCTACTTGCAACTTCCAGAGAGAACACTGGTTACACGGATCACACCCCCTCCCACGGGTCGTGCCCCTCCGAACCGATCCCTGACGCCCGCCCTCCCTGATCCTACAGTGGCGACCGCATGTCACGCGAATCTCGACCCTTATTGTGGAGCACTCCCCCCCCCCCCCCCCCCCCCCCGTATAAAAGATGCGGCCTCGCGTTCACATCTATCATCGCCGCCAGAGATTCAAGCTCGTCAGAGAAGGAGGGGAGATGGCCGAGAGGAAGAGCGGCGAGTAGAAGAAGGCATTGACCCGGTCCACGAAGGTTGGACTCCGGTCCCCGTTGGCCGCATCACACACTATCTCAAGAAGGGCCGCTAAGCGGAGCGCGTCGGTCCTTGCCTCCGGCGCCCCCGCCAACCTCACCGCCGTCCTGAAGTACCTTGCCGCCGAGGTAACCAACCAACGACCGATCTCATACATTCCTGTCCTTTTCGTGCTCAACAGAGTGATAACTGATCTTGTCTCGGTGATCTCTTTAAACCACATATGCTGGAGTTGGCAGACAATGCGGCCAAGGACAAATAGAAGACCCGCATCATGTCGCGCCACCTGCTTCTCGCCACTCGCAACGACAAGGAGCTCTCCAAGCTGCTTAACGGCATCACCATTGCCCACAGTGGCATGTTGCCCAACATCCCCTTTGTGATGTCCTCCAACAAGGCCAGCGTGCAATAGCATATCAACTTCCAACATAATCCAAGAATAATATATCTCTGCCATTTGTTTTTGCTTAGCTTGGATTGTCATACCAAGAATAATTAATGAGGTTTCGGGTGTATTTTCTAAACATAAACTTTGTTTTCTATTTCTCTCATAATGTGCATCCGCGGGCAGACCCAGTTCGTTATCTATCCTCACAACTACGGATTAATTCTTCGCATCTTGTGTTGTGTAATGAAAGTCTCCTACTGGATCATAATGCAGAAATATCTCCTTTCATATAACATCTAGTACAATTAATACTTACAGTGCGCCCCATATAAAATTTTCGCTTACGGCGCAGTTATATAGCACCATAACCCACTACAAAATGAATGTAATCTCGTATCTGCCAGATGCCATAGCCACTATCAATTAATGCCATATACCGACAGATGGTTCCCTTTTTATTATCACAAACACACATCCAACACAAGGCAAACTACAGACCCAGTGAAAACAGGGCAAAAAGCAAGGCAAAGCTATTCTAACCTAGCTAAAAAAATTGGAGGGCAACTACAGATGATTCCCTTTTTAAATTAATGTTTATGCCAAATGGAGCCCAATAATTTGTCCCTAAAGGTCTCGTGCCTACGATGGACCATGTTCACTTCCAACTCAGCCACTCAGGTGTTGTTGCAGTATGTATAAACATTTTTTTTAAATGTCATGAACACTTTTAATGAATCGCTGGAATATTTCTTTCAAATTTATTTACATTTTTTAATGGTACTAAACATTTTGTTAACATTACGTATACATTTTCAGGAAAATGATAGAAATACTTTTTTGAAACCTATGAACATTTTCTATAAATGTAACTTAAATTTTCTAGAAATATGTGAAAAACATAAGCGTATGTGTGTGTGGGATATTATGAAATAGACATAAATTAGAAAGGTAAAGAAAGATAGTGGATAATAAACGGAAGAAAGAAAAAAATGACGCCAAATAGCGCGTGGTTACCGGGCGGGCCCAACACGTGCTCCATGTAGGCGAGCCTTGGTAGAACTGGCAACAGGCGGCACATAGCCGCACCCGTCAATAGACCGCTGCGAACTGGATTTAGAACCTTCCATGCGGTTGTGTTTTCTTTGTAGTTTTTCATATTTGTTTTTTTTTTCCGTTGTTACTTCCAGTTTCCATTCGTTTTATTTTTTGCATTTCGTTAGTTTATATTTTTTTATTTTTTATTTATTTCCTCTCTATTATTTTCTCATTTTTTATAGTCGTTTTTCTTAAATATGGTGTACATTTTATGTATATAGGTTGAGTATTTTTCACATTAATTCTGAACATTTCTAATACACGGTGAACATTTTTCTGGATAAACTTTTGAATATTTGCCAAATTTACATTGTACATTTTTTATAGGCACAGTGAACTTTTCTTAAAACGCATTAAACTTTTTTCATAAATTCCATGAACATTTTTTGTCAATGTGCTAACATTTGAAAAGTGCTATAATATTATTTTTAATGTCCCGGACATTTTGTTTTTGAATGGTATGAAACATTTCTATCAATTACACGAACATTATTTCGACATTGTACAAATATTTTCTTAAAGCATCACAAACATAGTTTTCAAATGCAAACATTTTTTAAAGGGTCACAAACATTTGTTTTTTGTTCCTCGCACTAGGGCGGGTTTTTGGGGTTTTTGGTTTTTCTCGGTTTCCAGTTTTTTGTGGATTTTTTTTTCAGTTTCTTTCAATCTTCGTCTGTTAGAGCTTGCGTGTGTTGTGTGGAGCACATGTGTACTTAACGTGGAGCATGGGTGTGTTGTGCTTTCAGATGGAGCACATGTGTGCCTCACTCTGTGAGGGAAGCACAATTATGCTTCATTGCAAGGGAAGCACAAGTTAGTTTACCTGAGAAGCATTGTGATGCTCCTGCGGGGAGCACAGTTCGGCTTCACTAGTTACTACAGTTTGAAGTACATGTTAATTCACTTTGGGAGCATGATTTTCGATTGAATTGTTTTTTGCTAAAACCTATCAAAATTGATCTACTTTTGAAGATATCACTATTATACTTTATATGGCGAAGGTTCACACACTTTTGGTCATAAAGTTTAGTCCGGTGCCCTTCCATCAGCTCATGATAAACTTTATATTGCATCCTATTTCAAAAGTGAGGATTTACATCTTCATTATATGGATTGGTAATGCGCATGGACAAAAAATCCTTCTTATTGACCTCCTTGTAGTCACCCCTAGATGCTTATGTATTTTCGGACCTTGTTCTTCTTCATGGGATGCCTTTTCTTGTTGAGTGCTTCATGCCATGCTTGAATTTCTTCTTTGGTGCGAGAAATGCTTGGATTTTTTCAATAAATCATACCCAAAATAAAAAGGGATTGCTAAAAAATAACAAAAGGAAAAGAGTCTACCATCCCCCCTCCCAATTTTGAAATTCTTTCCACATTAACGGAAATAAACGAAATGAAGCAAGGAGAGAAAATTCTCTTGTCCTGATTGGTCCATCCGGTCCTCCCACAAATCGCGCCCTAGAGCTAATCGTAGCCAGCATTTTCCAGATCCAATGGCATAGACCACTGGTGACACGGATGACACCATCCAAATCAATCCTAGCCGCTTGCACCTTCCCAATCTGATGGTGGAGAACACTGGTCACGGATCACACACCCTCCCATGAGTCGTGCCCCTTCGAGCCGATCCCTGCGGGCCGCCCTCCCAGATCCGACAACGGCGACCGCATGTCACGCGAATCTCGCCCCTTATTGTGGAGCACCCCCCCCCCCCCAACACACACACACACACACAAACACACACACACACACACACACACACTATAAAAGTGGTGCCCTCACGTTCACATCCATCATCGCCGCCAGAGATTCTAATTCGTCGGAGAAGGAGGGGAGATGGCCGAAAGGAAGAGCGGCGAGCATCATGCGCTATCTCAAGAAGGGTCGCTACGCGGACCGCGTCAGCCCCTGCCTCAGGCGCCCCCGTCAACTTCACCGTCGTCCTGAACCTTGCCGCCGAGGTAACCAACCAACGACTGATCACATACATTCATGTTCTTTTCGTGCTCAACAGAGTGGCAACTGATCTTATCTCGGTGTTCTCTTTAAACCACATATGCTGGAGTTGGCAGGTAATGCGGCCAAGGACAACAAGAAGACCCGCATCATGCCGCGCCACCTGCTTCTGGCCACTCACAATGACGAGGAGCTCTCCAAGCTGCTTAACCGCATGACCATTGCCCATAGTGGCGTGTTGCCCAACATCCACTCTGTGATGTTCTCCAAGAAGGTCAGCGTGCACTAGCATATGAACCTCAAACAGAATCCAAGAATAATATATCTCTGCCATTTGTTTACCTTACGAGTTTTTGTTTAGCTTGGATTCTCATACCAAGAAAAGAAGTAATGGTGTTTCCCATGTATTTTCTAATAAACTTTGTTTTCTATTTCTCCCATAATGCGCATCCGCAGATAGACCCGGTTCGTTATCTATCCTCACAGCTGTGGATTAATTCTTCGCATCTTGTGTTGTGTAATGAAAGTCTCCTACTGGATCATAATGCAGATATATCTCCTTCCCATATAACATCTAGTACAATTAATACTTACATTGCGACTCATATCAAATTTTCGCTTACAGTGCACTTATACTGCACCATAGCCAAATACAAAATGAATGTAATCTTATATCTGCCAGATGCCATAACCATATTCATTCAAGTTATTTTCCCCACTATCAATTAATGCCATATACTAATAGATGGTTCCCTTTTTCTTTTCACAAACACACATCCAAGACAAGGCAAACTACAGACCCAGTGAAAACATGACAAAAAGCAAGGCAAAGCTATTCTAACCTAGCTCAAAAAATTGTGGTGGTGGTGGTGGTGGGGGGGGGGGGGGGACTACAGATGATTCTCTTTTTAAACTAATGTTAATGCCAAATGGAGCCCAATAATTTGTCCCTAAACGTCTCATGCCTACGATGGATCATGTTCGCTTCCTACTCATCCACTCAGGTGTTGTTGAAGTATGTATAAACATTTTCTTAAAAGGTGATGAACACTTTTAATGAATCGCTGGAATATTTCTTTAAAATTTCATGCACAGTTTTAATGGTACTAAACATTTTGTTAACATTACGTATACATTTTTATGAAAATGACACAAGCCCATTTTTGAAACCTATGAAAATTTTCTGTAAACGTAACTTACATTTTTCAGAAATATGTGATAAACATTAGCCCATGTAGTTTCTTTTATACGTGTGATTTATTATTACTTTCATAATCATTTTTCAGACACATGATTAATGTTTTTCTATACATATTTAAAAAAATTATATACACGATTAACAATTTACAAAATTCAATGTAATGTATTTTTCAATGTATGTGTGTGTGGAATATTATGAAATAGACATAAATTAGAAAGGTAAAGAAAGATGGTGAATAATAAACAGAAAAAAAAACATGACGGTAAATTGCGCTCGGTTACCGTGTGGGCCCAACACGTGCTCCATGTAGGCTAGCCTTGGTAGAATTCGCAACAGGCGACACATTGCCGTGCCCGTCGATGGACCGCTGCGAACTGTATTTAGAACCTTCCACGCGGTTCTGTTTTCTCTGGAGTTTTCATATATATATTTTCGTTGTTACTTCCAGATTCCTTTCGTTTTGTTTTTTGGATTTCATAGGTTTATCTTTTTGATTTTTTCTTTATTTCCACTTTTTATTTTCTCATCTTTTATAGTCGTTTTATTTTAAACACGGTGTACATTTTATGTGTATAGGTTGAATAATTTTCACATAAAGTTTGAACATTTTAAATACCTGGTGAACATTTTACTGAATACACGTTGGAAAATTTGCCAAATTTACATTGTACATTTTTTCATATGCACAGTGAACTTTCCTTAAAACGCATTAAATATTTTTCATAAATTCCATGAACATTTTTGTAAGTGTGCAAACATTTGAAAAGTGCTACAACATTGTTTTTAATGGCACGGAAATTTTGTTTCTGAATGGTACGAAACATTTCTATAAATTACACGAACATTATTTTGATATTGTATAAAATCTTATTAAAGCATCACAAAGATATTTCTCAAATTTTGGAACAATTTTTAAAATGTAAGAAACATTTATTTTTTTCTCGCACTAGGACTGGTTTTTCTGGGGTTTTGGTTTTTCTCGGTTTCCATTTTTTGGAAATTGCTTTTCCAGTTTCATTCAACTTTCGTCCGTTAGAGGTTGGATGTTGTCGGTGTCAAAACCGGCAGATCTCGGGTAGGGGGTCCCAGTCTGTGGATCTTGGATCAATGGGGAACAGGGAACACAGGAACAGTATTTACCCAGGTTCGGTCCCTCTCAAGGAGGTAAAACCCTACGTCCTCCTTGATTGTATTGATGTGTGTATGACTATTACAGAGTCGATCTACCACGAGATCAGATGAACTAAACCCTAGATGAGTAGGAGTAATGGTTCTCCCCCTCTACGAACTAAACCCTTTGGTTCATATAGACACCAGGGGTACCTAGGGTTACACATAGTCGGTTATCGACAGGGGATAAATGCGTCGATCCTGCCATCTTGACTTGGAGGACACACCAAGGCACCGAAGATTTCCTCCCCGAACACGAAGTCGTCTCATAGCTCGGCCTTCAAGCAATAGCCACAGAGCAGCCCACCTGTCCGGCCCATGAGAGATAGGACGGCAGCCCGAGGACCCCTTAGTCCCGGACTCCATCAGTAGCCCCCGAACTTCCCTCCAATGCTAGGGTCTACGATTCTCAGCAGCTTCACGCATCCAAGATCTCCGGCTTGCAGGGCGAGTTCTTCTCCTCTTCTATGTTCGGCTGCCACTAGTTCGGCCACCGATGACTTCCCAATTTCCGGACACTATGCGTTACTTAGCCTCGAAGGCCAACCACTCGAGTGTGAACAGTGATTTTTCCTAACAACTTTTAATGAAAGGCCACGGCTGGTCACAACCACTGACTAGTTATGAAAACTCGATTCGAGGTTCGAGGCAGCTCCTCTATTGGCACGTCTCATCAATATGGAGATTGTGCCCCGTAGTTTAAGGGATATGATCAATGATTCGGGTTAATCCCACGTACGTGGAACAACACGATTATATCGGGGAAGTGGCGAGGTGTGCGGCGCAGTAAAAGGGCTCTTGGTATTACGGGAGCCTATAAAAGGGAAGCAGCCACCAAGGCCTCCACACATTTCCAGATCTCCCATTGCTATTGCCTTCCCAGTCTTTAGAGCTCTAAGCGCCCAGATCCATTCATTCCTCAACTCTCCCCAAGCCACACTCTCAGTTCGGCCATAGCCGGTTCGGGTTCCAAGGGAAAGTGGGAGGCCTCCTGCGTCACCGACGACGACATCCAGGAGTTGAAGCACGCCGACTATCTCCCGGTCGATGTCGTTCACCGCGCCCCAGAGAAAGGTCAAGTCATTCCCACGCCGAGGCAAGGTGAGAGGGTGGTGTTCGTCCCCCACTTCCTCCGAGGACTTGGCTTCCCGCTCCACCCCTTTGTTAGGGGGCTGATGTTCTTCTACCGGTTGGGCTTTCATGAGCTCCCCCCGAATTCTTTCATGCATATTTCGGCCTTCATCGTAATCTGCGAGGCCTTTCTGCGGGTCTAGCCACACTTCGGCCTGTGGCTAAAGGTCCTCAACTTTAAGTCAAAGATTGTTGACGGCTAGCAGGCGGACTGTGGGGGCGATGATTAGCAAACTCCCCGGGGTTGAGCGGCCGAAAGGCACCTTCATAGACACTGTAAAAATTTGGCAGAAGGAGTGGTTTTACATCACCGAACCACGCGGCGCAGACTGGGGAGCACCCTCCGAATTCAGATCCGGACCTCCCACGAGGCTGGTGTCATGGATCAAGAAGGGGCTCGACTGGGGGTCGGCGACTGAGGTGAAGTTGCTGCAGAAGCGCATCTCTCAGATGATAGAGAAGAAGGTCGAACTGACCAATGTGGTGCAGGTCATGCTTCGCTGCTGCCTCCTTCCTTGTCAATATCGGGCATCCCCAATGTGGGCCTACAAGCCCAACGACCCTGCCACCGTGCTCCACTTCTACCGCACCACCCACGAAAAGCTGTGGAAGGTGTTGTTCAAGCCCCAAAAGGACTGGCCAGCTCAGGAGGAAGACATCGGTCTTGACACTGAGCACCCTCCTAAGAAGGTACAATAAAGTTTTATTCTTATATTCAGGTTCTGCCTTTTAACAAGGAACTTAACCCTTTCTTCCTTGCTTTCGCAGAACTGGCTGGAGAAGGCCGTGCATATTGATGGTCCGACCCCGTTGCCCGAGGGCCCCAGGGCAGCCTTGTTGACGGAGATGCTGATCAAGGTGTCGTACACGGCGCTAGAGAGGAAGGAGAAGAAAAAGGGCGAGAAGAGGTACGCACGAGAGGGACTCCGCCCAAGAGGACCCCCAGACACTAAGTCCGGGGAGACCCACGCCTCTTCCGCTCATGAGGAAGAGCAGGGAGAGGACGGGGAGGAGAACGACTCCTCCCGAACAAGGAAGAGGGTGGCGTCCGCTGAAGCTGAGGAGGACATGCCTCTTGCTGCCCTGAAGAGACAATGCAGGGCCAAGGTGGCCCTATCCGATGATAGCCCGGACTCCGCCGAGGAGTCTTAGGCTTTTGAAATGGTTCCTCGAAGGAACCCCAGGGTCAAGCCCCCGGCCAAAAGGTATTAATCCGAAGAATCTCTCTTACGCTCATATCGAGGTTTGTTACTAACCAAAAAAATGTCTTTCATATTGTAGCCCACCACGTGAGCTCCCCACCGATCAAGCCTCAGAGGGGGACTCTCCGCCAGCCGAACTAGCGGAGAGTGGGACCGCATCGCGCATCACACCTCCTTCGGTTGTCGAGGAGCCCGAGGAGGTGTTGTCCCGGAAGACCCCACCTGGGCCGAACACGAAGGGCGGGGGCGATGACATCATGGTTGAGGTTAACACCTCGGTCACCGAAGACCAGGAGGGGGGATACCTCCCGGTGAACAAAGAGGGGGAGCTCGTCAATTAGACCTCCCTCCGAAGATGGCCCCGGAGCCCGGTCAGTCCAAGCTCTCTCCGAAGACGGCCCCGGAGCTCCCCAGGCCCCCGAAGTCATCCATCCCGGACTCCACCAAAGGGGGAGCCGAGGTGCCGCCACAAGCGCCACCCATAGCAGAGCGGGGCGAAACCGGGTGGCCGACCCTGATGGAGGAGGCTTTGAATGGCCCTCCATCGTCAAAGAACACCGTCCTCTTCTGGGTGCGGTTTTACAAAGTATTCAGTCCGTTGACAGCGTACTGCAGGAGGCTTTCGGCGGCCTCTTAGCGGGCTTCAAGGTAAATCATGTAATGCCCTTAACGAGAATTTTATTTTATAGATTTATGTAATGCTTATATATGGCAGCCCCCGAGCCCTGGGTGAGTTTGAAAAACTCAAGCGGGGGTCGAATAGCTTAGGAAACACTGGATAGTAGGAAAAATGAATAGCTTAGGAAACCTGGCAGAGGGTCTAAAAACTGATAACTCGGGAGTATGACACACATAGGCTGCTTATGTAGACCTCGTCTTCGGTGGTAGCCGCCAACTCCATGGAGCTAGCCGAGGTGAATCGGAAGCTAAAGAGCTCTGATGAAAATCTCAACGTGCTCAACAAGCAGTTTGACAAAGCGCAAGGTAAGGCCGGACTGGACTATTTTAATACCGTAGTTTTCCTCATCAAGTGAGGTATTCGGGTTTTATCCCTAAGCATGGGGTGCTTATCATGACTGCATTTGTTGCCGCGAAGGTCGAGAGCCTCAAGGACGAGCTGAAGAAGGCGAGGCAAGAGGCTACAGAGCAGAAGGGGGCGGCCGAACAAGCGGCCGCCGAACCGAGGCACAGACAGTCAGTGCGAAGCACGAGGCCAGGGTGGTCGAGGTGCAGCATGAGCTCAAGGATGTCGTCACTAAATGTGAGGCCATTGAGAAGAAGAATAAAGATAAAGCCTCCGAGCTGACCTCGGCGACGGCGGTGATCTGAGAAGCGTGGATGGAGGTGCAAGGCTACCACAAGGAGCTCCGCGAAGTCAAGCTGATCGCGGATGGTAGGCCGTACTTAATTCAATGTCTCTTCGGTGGTAACAGGTTCGCGTTGCTCACATGAGTGTGGCGTTCTTTAGGCGCTTTTGCAGATCTTCCAAGGAGTGTGGAGGATGCGGCAAAGTACTTTGCGATCCGGGATGAGGATGTCGAGCGGAGGCTGTTCCGGGCGCAGTTTCAAGCCCCCAAGCATCCTCTCTTCCTCACCGATCAGATGAAGCAGGTGATGGAGCTGCATCGGATGGCGGAGCCGGTCATGAAGGACCTCTGTGTCAGACTATGGCCTGTAGAGCCGCTGCCGAACAGCTATTTCGGCTTAGTGCAGAAGATCTGCGACGCTGCGCCCCGGATCGACATCCTAAAGCGCTCTGTATGCATCGAGGGAGCTCGGATGGTGTCGGGGATATAACTCCACGGCGTAACCCCCCTTACAAGGCCGGGTTAAATATAATAACGGCTTTAGGGCCAAGCACAGGATGGTCCGTGTCATGAAGACGAAGACAAACGAGGCGGTAGCTGGCGAGAGTCGCCAGACGGCCCAACACTTGAAGACGGCGGCTCAAGGCCAATGAAGCTAACAACACCAGCTGAGTTTCCCTAAGGCACAAGACATGTAGAAACATTGTAGGTCACGGGTCTTGTGATAACCCGGACTCTATTGTAAACCCTAGGGCTTGACTTGTATATAAAGGCAGGCCCCTGGGGCCGAAAAACTCAAGTTACAACCTCTCGATAGCTAGGTTAGCGATCCGCACCCGTTTAATCGAGATCTACTCATCGAATACACACAAAGCAGGACGTAGGCTGTTACCTTCATAGGAGGGGCCGAACCTGGGTAAAGCCGACTCTCTCTCTCTCTCGTTCAACCCCTTCGAGTCGCCACCTAACGGCGATGGCCTCAGACCTAAGTCCTGTTACGAGGACATCTGCCGGTTTGACAAAACCACGACAGTTGGCGCCCACCGTGGGGCCCTCGCCCGGTGGAGTTGAGTTCTCGAAGGGAGCCCTTCTAGGGTTCGGGAGTTATGCGGTCGGTCGTATGTCCAAAAGCCGCCGCGACAAGATCTACATCGATGACTCTGGCTGGGGCCCCGAGGCCAACTCAATCGAGTACGGCTACCAGGTCCCCTTTGGCAAGATCCAAGTCTTCATCGGCAAGATCGACACAACGGTGCCCGAGTCGGACATCTGCACCAACATCATCGAGCCGGCTCGGCGCGCCCGATCCAACCAGCATCAAGCCGGCCAAAGTCACTACGCGGTCGGATCCTCTCGGCGAGTCGGTCTGTTGGATAGGCCGGTCATGGAAGGGGCGACCGTCGTCGGCTCGGATGCTGGGCATGGGGGCTCGCTCGGAGCGGAGACCCGCAGGGAACGTCATGACATGGCAAGCATGGCGGCGCAAATTTCACTCGCGTCTAGAGCTCTTGGTGACTCTGGTGAAGTGCATGGTGGCTCAAGGACGGAGCTACAGCAGCATGATGGCCAAGGAACTTTTCAGAAAAATCCAAGGCAGCCAAATTGTGGTCAATACCACGTCTTCACCACCAATACCTACAAGCGGGACCACAAGGTCAAGAGTAGGGCAATCAACATGGCTGAGCCGACGGTCCCCAGGTACCTTAACTGGTCCGAGCACCCGATCACCTGGAGCGGGGAAGATCATCCCCCCCCCCCCGGGTTGACAACCCAGGCGGCTTAGCTTTGGTGGTGGCACCGCAGGTTGGTGGATACACTCTGTCCAAGGTTCTCATGGATGGAGGCAGCAGCATAAACATATTATACTATGAGACCTTCCGTCGAATGAATCTATCAGAAAGCACGTTGCTCCCTTCAACAACGGTTTTTCATGTAATCGTCCCCGAAAAATCTGCTTATCTGATCGGGCGGATTAAGCCCGACGTGGCCTTTGGAGATGAGTCCAACTACAGGTGCGAGTCATTGATGTTTGAGGTTGTTAAAATAAAAAGCCCTTATCATGCTCTCTTTTGGCGGCCGGCTTACGCTCGTTTCATGGCCCGCCCGTGCTACGTCTACCTTAAGCTCAAGATACCAGGACTCAAAGGCACCATAACCGTGGATGGGAACCGGAAGATAGCTCAAGAATGTGAGGAAGGAGATGTAGCCTATGCCGAGTCAGCCTGCGCGGCAGAAGAGATGAAGTTCTACACGGCCAATGTTGACCCGGCTGATATGAGTCCGCTCAAGAAACCCAATACTGAGTCGGAACCAACGCTTAAGTTTAAGCCGGCCGAAGATACGAAGCAGATCGACTTCACACCGGGCAACTCGTCCAAGCAGTTCACTATTGGGACCGGCCTGGATTCCAAATAGGAAAGCGTGCTCATCAAGTTCATCCGTGAGAATCGGGGCATCTTTGCATGGAAGCCATCTGACATGCCTGGAGTCCCGAGAGAGCTTGCTGAGCACCACCTTAACGTGGATCCCAAGATGAAGCCAGTGCGCCAGTACCTCCGCCGTTTTAATGAGGAGAGGCGTAAGGCCATTGGAGAAGAAGTGGCCCGGCTCCTAGCTGCTGGGTTCATCATAGAAGTTTTTCATCCTGAGTGGCTGGCTAACCCGGTGCTTATTTTGAAAAAGAACGGCACTTGGCGCATGTGTGTTGACTACACAGATCTCAATAAATCTTGTCCGAAAGACCCTTTCGCCCTCCCACGTATCGATCAGATCATTGATTCTAGGGCGGGTTGCGAGCGTTTATGCTTTTTGGACGCGTACTCTGGGTATCATCAGATCAAGATGGCTGTTGAAGACCAGGAGAAGACGGCTTTCATCACTCCCTTTGGAGCTTTTTGCTATGTGTCCATGCCTTTTGGACTCAAAAGCGCTGGGGCGACTTATCAGTGCTGCGTCCAAAACTGCCTTAGTCCACAGATTGGACGCAACATTCATGCCTACGTTGATGACATTGTGGTAAAATCTCAGAAGAAAGAGGCGCTCTTGGATGATATCAAGGAAACCTTCGACAATCTTCGAGTATACAAGATGAAACTTAACCCGGCGAAGTGTGTTTTTGGTGTCCCCGCGGGCAAGTTGTTAGGGTTTCTGGTCTCTGAGCGGGATATTGAGGCTAACCCAGACAAGATCAAGGGGGTAACATCGTTATCCGAGCCGGCGAACGTGAATCAAGTTCAGCGGCTCACTGGACGGATTGCGGCCTTAAGCCGGTTCATAAGCCGCCTAGGTGAGAAGGCGATCCCTTTTTATCAGTTGTTGAAGAAATCGGGCGACTTCAAGTGGACGGACGAAGCTGGCAAGGCCTTTGAGGCACTTAAGCAACAGCTTGTCAACCCGCCTGTCTTGGCTGCTCCCGTGGAAAAAGAGCCTATGCTCCTGTACGTTGCTGCAAACTCCAAGGTGGTAAGCGTCGTAGTTGCGGTCGAGCGGAAGGAAGAAGGAAAGGAATATCTAGTCCAGCATCCCGTTTACTTTGTCAGTGAAGTCTTAACCCTGTCCAAGCAGCGGTACCCGCATTGGCAAAAGCTGGTTTTCGGGATCTTCATGGCAAGCCGGAAGTTGAAGCACTATTTCCAGGAACACCCGATCACCGTGGTCAGTTCGGCGTCTCTCGGTGATATCATACAAAATCGAGAGGCCACAGACAGGATTGCCAAGTGGGCCATTGAGCTTGGTGACCACCACTTAAAATACATGCCCTGAACCACCATCAAGTCCCAGGCATTGGTGGATTTCATCAACGATTGGACAGAAATACAGATTCCAGAAGATAGGCCAGATGCCACGTACTGGACCATACACTTTGACGGATCGAGGCAGCTGGAAGGCTCGGGGGCTGGGGTCATGTTATCTTCCCCAAAGGGTGACAAATTTTGTTATGTCTTACGGCTCATGTTCCCATGTACTAACAATGCAGCCGAGCACGAGGCCCTCCTACATGGGCTTCGGATAGCCAAAGAGATGAACCTTAGACGGGTCAGATGTCTGGGCGACTCAGATCTTGTGGCACGGCAAGTTTCAGGGACTTGGGATTCTAAGGACCCTCTGATGGCGGCTTATGGACGAGCGGTCTCCGATGTGGCGGGTCATTTTCAAGGTTATCAGGTTGACCATATAGATCGCCGGCTCAATGAGGCGGCTGATGCTTTATCTAGACTTGGCTCACAGAGAAAGCCGGTACCGCCTAATGTTTTCCTGAACGTCCTTCACATTCCATCAGTCAAGTTACCATCGGAAGAGGATATAGCTATCCCTGACCCGGAGGCTCACCTGGTGGCGGCTCTACATGTCACCCCTGATTGGACTGTGCCATGTTTGGCTTATCTGACCCGAGGGGAGCTCCTAGAAGAGGAAGTTGACGCTCGTCAAATCATCCGGCAGTCGAAGTCCATGACAATCGTTAATGGCGAGTTACATCGTCGGAGCAGCACCGGCGTGTTTCAACGGTGTGTTTTGCCTGAGGAAGGCCAGGAAATTCTTAACGAAATTCATTCTGGTGATTGCGGACATCATGCCGGCTCACGATCACTGGTCGCCAAAGCTTTCTGGCATGGATTTTATTGGCTGACGGCTCATGCCGACGCTGAGGAGATTGTGCGCAAGTGTGATGGGTGCCAAAAGTTTGGCCGGCAGGCTCATGTACCGGCTCAGGAGTTGCGTATGATCCCAATTACTTGGCCGTTCGTAGTCTGGGGACTGGATATGGTTGGTCCGTTCAAGCCGTCTTCGGATAAAAAGACCCACTTATTAGTGGCAGTTGATAAGTTTACCAAGTGGGTTGAGGCAAAGCCGATCAGCAATTGCGATGCGGAGACCGCAATCAAATTTTTTAAAGAAGCTGATCTTCCGTTTTGGCTACCCTCACAGCATCATTACTGATAATGGTACCAATCTGTCCAAGGGAGCCATGGAACAATTCTGCCAACGGGAACACATCCGGCTTGATTTAGCAGCTATAGCACATCCACAGTCCAATGGGCAAGCTGAAAGAGCCAACCAGGAGATCTTGAGGGGAATCAAGCCCCGGCTCATGGTACCTCTCGAGCGAATGCCGGGTTGTTGGGTTGAAGAACTCCCTTCAGTGCTTTGGAGTATTCGAACAACACCAAACAGATCCACAGGATACACTCCTTTCTTCTTGGTTTACTGAGCTGAAGCGGTCCTCCCAAGCGATATCCGTCATGACTCGCCTCGGGTGACTGCTTATGTCGAGGCGGATAATGTGCAAGCACGCCAAGATTCCCTGGATGCCTTGGAAGAGGAGCGTGACTTAGCAGCAGCCAGATCTGCGATATACCAGCAAGACCTGCATCGCTATCATAGCCGTAGAGTCCGAAGCCATACTTTTCAAGAAGGCGACTTAGTTCTTCGTCTGATTCAAGATCGAACAGGGATGCACAAGCTCTCCCCGCCTTGGGAAGGTCCTTTCGTCATCAGCCAGAACCTCAATAATGGTTCGTATTACCTGGTCGACTTACGAGAAGGATCATATACTTCTGAGGAAGAAACAACCCGGCCCTAGAATATCGCACACCTGCGGCCTTATTACACTTAGGAGCCATCGGCTCACCTTTTGTAATTTTTTCTCCCCCTGCAAAATTCTGTACATACATCTTTATGTTCAAATATAATAAAGTCGGCATCCCCGAAACTCGGGGCCTCTGTCATTTCAGCCTATAAATTGAGCATGAGTCTTTATTGTTTGAAACATAGGTCACTTGGGGGCTTCCAACTCATCGAGTTTAGCTTTCTCACCCTCTTGACCCGGCAAAAAACACCATCAAAATATGGTTAAACCTGCCTGTATGTTTGATGCAACTCCAATCAGATGACCCCATGTACTCTTAAAAAGTTAATCCTTTTTGGACCCTGAACTTTTAATGTTAAAAGATTGGTTTGAGTCATGTGAGGGCCGGCATACAAAAAGCTAGGATAAACCATGGGTTATTATACCCGCTTCATGGAAGCAAGACTTGAGCCTCGAAAGCCAGTCTCCCTTTTTTCCGAGTCTCATTGAGCCGGCTTAATTTAAACATATACATATCTACTCACATTTTCCAGGTACATTATTACCCTTACTACCAGCTTATATTTGGACGACCGGGTTGCGCAACCGAGTTCATGTCATGACCAGTCTCTGGATCATCCGTCTTCAATAAAATTGGTTGACATCAGTTTTGAAAGACCCAGCTGTATTGCCGGCTTATTCCAGATTTGCTTTCTAGACAAAAGTTGTCGGGCATTAAGCGAGGAAGATATGGGAAGGAGCAATAAAAGAGTGCCATGAGTATGTTAACAGAAGCTTGTCAAATCAGAAGTTTAGCACTGGCAAAAGGCGCCAACGTGCATGATGGCACGACAAAGCAAATTCAAAGTTATGGAGAACATTACTCCTATTGCAAGCTCATAAGTGGAGGCCACATAATCCTTCACAAAAGTTTTCTTGCACCATGGAGGCTCGCTCTGAAGGGGCGATTCATCTAGCTTCTGAGGTACCTTCAAGCTCTATCGTCAGCCGCCTCTGAGTCCGACCCCGCCGGCTCGTCATCATCCACCTCCTGTCCTTTCTGTTGCCAACGAATTGAGAACAAAGATTTAAAATTTGCGGTCCCTTCGACAAGAGCTGACGCGTCAATGTCAGGAGCGAAGGTTGTCTTGCGGCGAGGCAGCATCAGATCAGACGGCTCGTCCTTAGGCGCGTCAACACGCTTATTATCGACAGTGTACGCTCGATGATGTTTTGAAAGGTCTAACTCCTCAGCTATCAAAGACGCCAATGGCCGTGTCTCTGAAAGGTACTTTGCGTAATCTTCATGGGTAAATGCTGACCCGTCGAGTTTAAACTCCGGGAAGCCGCCTTTCAGAAGTTCCACATCCAATTCTGGCAGATACGCCTTTGCCCGAGCAAGTGCCATGTTCGCTCCTGCTCAAGCTGCCGATTTCCGGGTTTCAATCACCCATTGTGGCACGGTAGAGAGCTGCTTCAACATGTCCTTGATGCTTCTTGGTGGATGCTTTAGGTTCTTCACGGCCATAATGGAATATACAGAGCCTGTGAACAGCTTCTCTACATACGTGAAAATAGTCTTCAGCTTTACAATTGGTAGCTCTACAAGGTTATGGTTCTTTGGCCCTGCAAACAGAAGAAAACACGATAAGCCGCCACAAGGTTCATGAGCCGGCCCACTGACAAAGGGGAGACGGAACAGATACCAAAGATTGCTACCACCATCTCGTTGATCTGTTTCACGAGAGTAGCATATTTTTCCTTCACAGGGCCAAAGTTTTTCTCGGCTTTTTCCGCACGTTTCGTCAGGATGGCTTTTTCCGCCTCGAACAGTTTTACGGTCTGTTCCAGACGTTCATTCGCCTGACGTGCAGAATCTTCAAAGTGAACTGGCATGGACTCGGCTTCAGTTTTCAATCTTTTTTCTTCTTTCAGCCATTTCTGCAGTCTCACAGCAACAGACTCAGCATCTTCGCAATATCCCTGATGGACGAACAACAAGCATCAGCAATTATTTTTTACAAGTCCCAAGAAGATTGCAAGCAAAATCCTTGACACTTGGGGGCTAATGTATAACAGTTTTTTCGAAACTATGATATGGAGAAGACCCGACTCATCTCAAGAAGATGAGTCGGCCCTTGGGGGCTACAGGTCGAACTTCTTCAATCTTAAAAGACCCGACTCATCTCAAGAAAATGAGTTGGCCCTTGGCGGCTACAGGTCGAGCTTCTTCAATCTTAAAAGACCCGACTCATCTCAAGAAGATGAGTCGGCCCTTGGGGGCTACAGGTCGAACTTCTTCAATCTTAAAAGACCTGACTCATCTCAGAAGATGAGTCGATCCTTGGGGACTACACAGTTACTACATGCTTTAGCTATTTTATAAAACCAGCTTATTATAACAAGCCGGTCTTTGGAAGCTAATGGTACTACACAGGATAATGGTAAAGTGAGAAGATTACCTCATATTTTTCCTTCATGGCATTTATCATGCTCTTTTCAATTTCCCGGCTCTCAGACAACCGGGTCAAGTACTCTTGATACAGATCTTCAACACCCAGTACGGATAATTCCAGGAATTCCATTTTGGCTTTTCCCTTATCCAAAATCACTGATTCATCCTTGCTCACGATTTTAGCTAAGGAAGTGGAAGCAGCTGGGTCTTGCAAATTTTCTTTAACAAACACAACATCTGGAACGTTGTGGTCAGATGACGCCATAAGTTCATCTACAGAAGCTGATTTGGAAGGAAAGACGTATAACTCAACCTCAGGAAGAGCATCCATAAAAACTGGCTCATTTGTTCCAGGCATCTCAGTAGCAGCTTCCGGCTCTACTCTCGCATCAAGTTCCTTTTCAACAGAAGAGTCAACCGTTGGAGTCATCTTCAGAAGAATTGGCATCTTTTGGCTTGTTGGCCTAGAGGATGACCCGCCTGCCTGTTTGGACACAACAGCTTTGGCTCTGGATTATCAGTACAACAAATGTTATTACAAGTTGGGATCAAAACAATGAAAGATGTAAAACAGACTTTGCAAAAATAAAAGCTTACCCGCGATTGACATTGAAAGGGGGAAGCTGAGACGCGCTTGAGTCGCCCGATGATGAAGGAGAATCCTGATAAAGGGAATTTGAAGGACTAAGAGGTTGTTTAAACAAGCCGGCTCTAGGACAAGAATCAGTTGGACTATGGGGCACCTCAAGGCATGGTTTGCGAGCCGGCGGCGCATGAGATAAACCAGGGTCTTCATCACCCCGAGCCTTGCATTTGGACGAGCCAGAAAATTGTGTGTTCTTCAAAGGAAAATCAGGAGCCAAATGAGCTTCTGGGCATGATAATTTAACCTTCCGAACGGTTTGTCTTGGTCTCCGAGGAACAATCGTTTCCGAAGGACTGTGGGAAATTGGAGTTACCTCAGTTTCGCCGACTTGGCTAGATTCCGAGTCGCCCTGGTAAGAAGGCGCGTCAGCAAGCTCGTTAAACAGGCGGCCGAGAGAGTCAAGTTCCACCTCAGATTCATCTTCTGAAGACGACACGAAGACTGGGGTGATCTTTCTGCCCGAAGAGGGAACAGAGACTTGAGGTGCAACTTTCCAAAAGTTAGAAGCCGACTGAAAATACATGGAGTATATGATAAATTAAAGGGCGAGTTACAAATAAACACTGGCGAAAGACAAGGAAAATGATTAATACCTGAGGTGGCAGGTTGCGAAGATAGAACGGACCCAAGCCGGTGACACTGCATAGTTCTTTAGAGTCAGAGAAAAACTTCTTTGTTTCCTTGGTAAGAGCGTTGTCAGTAAGGTTTTCACGAGAGAACCGCTGAGGATCATTTGAGGCGCCCGAATAGTCACACATCAAGCCGTCCCTCAAACTGATGGGTTGGATCCGCCATTTTAACCAGCAGCGAATCAGATCTATTCCGGTTAGACCATGTGCGGTCAGGGCCCTCAATTTTGCATGAAGAGGTGCCAAGGGGGCTCTCTCTTCATAGGTTGGCCAGCCCGGGAATTCTTCCTTACCACTAAGTCTTTCCAACCTAAAACCCGGCAAAGGATTTTCCCCTTCGGGTGAAGTATCTCTGCAGTAGAACCAGGTTTTGTTCCACCCTTTCGGGTGACTCGCCAGCTTGGATTCTGGGAAGGCATTTTTCTTCCTTTTATGGATGGAAACACCACCAAGCTCGCAGGAAGCACCGTTCTTTGTTTCCGTTTGGCGGTTGAGATAAAAGAACTCTCGCAATAGAGTCACGAATGGCTCAACCTGAAGGTACACTTCACACAACACTTGAAATTGACAAATATTCGTCATGGAATTTGGACTAATATCTGGAGGCCTGAGCTTGAAGAAGTATAAGAGATCCCTAAAGAATTTTGAGCCGGGAGGTGATAACCCACAAGTGTAGGGGATCGTTTGTAGCCTTTTTCGATAAGTAAGAGTGTCGAATCCTAACGAGGAGCTAAAGGTAGAACAAATATTCCCTCAAGTTCTATCGACCACCGATACAACTCTACGCACACTTAACGTTTGCTTTATCTAGAACTAGGATGAAACTACTTAGCGGGAATAAAACTACGAGTACTTTGCAAGAAAATAAACTTAGTAGTGAAGTAGCAAGATTTTTGTAGCACAAGAGAAAGATCGTCCTTAGGCAATTGAATATGATACGATAGATACTTGTTATATGCAATGAGGGAGAGGCATGAGCTAACATACTTTCTCTACTTAGATCATATGCACTTATGATTGGAACTCTAGCAAGCATCCGCAACTACTAAAGATCATTAAGGTAAAACCCAACCATAGCATTAAGTATCAAGTCCTCTTTACTCCCATACGCAACAACCCACCTACTCGGGTTTATGCTTCTGTCACTCAAGCAACCCACCATAGGCAAATCATGAACATATTGCAACACCCTACAGCGGGGATCCCTCACGCTTGCGCGACACGGAGGGCAACATAGGACAGCACCATATCAACATACAACTCACATCCATAACATCATACCAAAATTAACCCGTTGGACAAAAGAGATCTACTCAAACATCATAGGATAGCCAAATATCATTGTGAAATAATATGGAGTTGAGCACCATTTTTAAGTAGAGATTATAGATGGGAAGAAAGGTGTTACACCGCTGCAAAGAGGGGGAGAGATTTGGTGTTGACGGCGGCAAGATTGTTGATGTAGATCGCCGTCACGATGATTGCCTCGGCGGCGTTCCGGCGCCACCAGGAGAGAGGGGGAGAGATCCCCCATCCTTCTTATTATTCCTTGGCCTCCCCCCTAGATGGGAGGAGAGTTCCCCCTCTGGTCCATGGCCTCCATGGCGGCGGAGGGGTCGGAGCCCCTCCGAGATTGGATCTCCCTCTCTGTTCTCTTCTGTTTCGCATTTCTGTTTTCTGGCCGAAAACCGTTTCTTATATTCCCGGAGATCCGCAACCCCGATCGGGCTGAAATTTTGAGGGGATTTTTATCCAAAAATTAGCTTTCTTGCGCCCGAAGGAGAGCTCCAACCGACATACAAGGTGGCCACCCTCCACCAGGGCGCGCTTGGGCCCTGGGCCGCGCCCTGGTAGAGGGTGGAGGCCGTGGGACTCCGTTTGCGTTGATTCCACTTCTCAAAATTCATAAATATTCCAAAAAAATCTCCATAAATTTTTATCGCATTTGGACTTCGTTTGATATGGATATTCTGCGAAACAAAAAACACACAAAAAACAGGAACTGGCACTAGGCACTGGATCAATAGGTTAGTCCCATAAATCATATAAATTGTTGCCAAAAGTATGTGAAAGTTGTATAATATTGGCATGAAACAATCAAAAATTATATATACGACAGAGACGTATCAGCATCCCCAAGCTTAATTCCTGCTCGTCCTCGAGTAGGTAAATGATAAAAAAGATAATTTTTGATGTGGAATGCTACCTAGCATAATTTTGATCATATATATAATCATGGCATGAATATTAAGATACAAGTGATTCAAAGCAATAGTCTAGTTTTGACATGAAGACTTTAATACTCAGGCATCCCAACAAACAATCATGTCTTTCAAAATATCAAGGCTAAAGAACGCTATCCCTACAAAATCATATAGCCTTGTCATGCTCTGTCTTCTTAACACAAAGTATAAATCATGTACTACCCCTGTGTCAGCCAAGCAATTGGTTCATACTTTTTAACGCGCTTCAGCATTTTCAACTCTCATGCAATACATGAGCGCAAGCCATGGATATAGCACTATGGGTGGAATAGAATGCGGTGGTAGGTTTCAAAGGGGTAAAAGTGGAGAAGTCTCGCATCAACTCAGCGTATCAACGGGCTATGAAGATGCCCATCAATAGATATCAATGCGAGGAGTAGGGATTGCCATGCAACGGATGCACTAAGAGATATAAGTGTATGAAAGCTCAATATGAAAACTAAGTGGGTGTGCATCTAACTCTATAATGAAAAATTTCCACTAGTATATGAAAGTGACAACATAGGAGACTCTCTACATGAAAAACATGGTGCTACTTTGAAGCACAAGTGTGGAATTAGCATGCCCCTTCTCTCTTTGTCTCTCATCATTTTTTATTTTTATTTTCTTTTTTTCTTTCCTTTTTTTTCTTCTTTTTTCTATTTTTGTCTTTCTCTTTTTTTCTATTTTTTTCTTTCTCTTTTTTTCCTTTGTCCGGAGCCTCATCCCGACTTGTGGGGGAATCATAGTTTCCATCATCTTTTCCTCACTGGGACATGCTCTAATAATGATGATCATCACACTTCTATTTACTTACAACTCAATATTATAACTCAAAGTATGACGCTATATGAATGCAATGATCTAGCGTAGCAAAGATATCAAAAAACGGACATGCCATGGAAACATCATGCTAGCTATCTTACGATCATGTAAAGCAATATGACAATGAATGCTCAAGTCATCAAAACGGAAGCGGTGGAAGTTGCATGGCAATATATCTCGGAATGGCTATGGAAATGCCATAATAGGTAGGTATGGTGGTTGTTTTGAGGAAGATATAATAAGGCTTATGTGTGATAGAGCGTATCATATCACGGGGTTTGGATGCACCGGCGAAGTTTGCTCTGACTCTCGGGGTGAGAAAGGGCAATGCACGGTACCGTAGAGGCTAGCAAATTGCGGAAAGGTAAGAGTGTGTACAATCCATAGACTCACATTAGTCATAAATAACTCACATACTTATTGCAAAAGTTTATTAGCCCTTGAAGCAAAGTATTACTATGCATGCTCCTACGGGGGAGGTTGGTAGGATTTAACCATCGCACGCCCCCGACCTTCACACAAAGATAGACAATCAAGGATAAGTTGTGCTCCAACTTCCTGGCATAACGGGAGACTATACATGCATGCTTCGGGAATCAAAAACCTTAACACCAATATCTTACTAAACATGATCATCCACTAGTACCTCCCACATATTATCATCTTTATATCGCAAAACTATTGCAAGGAATCAAACATATCATATTCAGTGATCCATAAGTTTTATGTAGGATTTTATGACTAACCATGCAAATGACCAATCCCTATTGACTCTCTAAATAGATATAAGTGAAGCAAGAGAGTTTAATTCTTTCTACAAAATACCATGCTCTAATAAATATAAGTGAAGCAAAAGAGCATTCTTCAAATAACGGTTTTCTATGTGAAGAGAAACAGGCAATCCAAACTTCAAATGATATAAGTGAAGCTCATGAAACATTCTATAAAGCCATACTCAAAAGATATAAGTGAAGTGCAATGAGCATTCTATAAATCAACCATGGACTATCTCATACCAGCATGGTGCATAAACTAAACGCAAAAGACGCTCCAAGATTTGCACAAATCACATGAATGAAACGAATCCGAAAACATACCGATACTTGTTGAAGAAAGATGGGATGCCTTCCGGGGCATCCCCAAGCTTAGACGCTTGAGTCTCCTTGCATATTTACTTGGGGTGCCTTGGGCATCCCCAAGCTTGAACTCTTGCCTCTCCTTCTTCTCCTCATATCGAGACCTCCTCGATCTTCGAACACTTCATCCACACAAAACTTAACAGAAGACTGGTAAGATCCGTTAGTATAATATAGCAAAATACTACTTTAAGTATTGTTGAAAACCCATTCATATTTTATATTTGCATTATCCCTGCTATATTATAACTTTTCTATGGCTTACACCACTGATACGTCTCCAACGTATCTATAATTTATGAAGTATTCATGCCATGTTTACAATATTTTTATATGATTTTGGTATTATTTTATTAGAACTAACCCGGACTGACGCTGTTTTCAGCAGAACTACCGTGGTGTTGTTTTTGTGTGGAAATAAAAGTTCTCGGAATGAGGTGAAAATTTACGAAGAATATTTTTGGAAAATATAAAAAATACTGGAGCGAAAGTCACCGGAGAGGAAGGCCGAGGAGGCCACAAGCCTAGGGGGCACCCCCCCCCCCTAGGGCGCGCCCCCCTGGCTTGTGACTTCCTCGGGAACCTTCTGGACGTGGGACCGACGCCAAAAACTCCTATAAATACAGAAACCTCCGAAAAGAAACCTAGATCGGGAGTTCCGCCGCCGCAAGCCTCCAGATCCACGAAAAACTAATCGGGAGCCCGTTCCGGCACCCTGTCGGAGGGGGAAACCATCACCGGAGGCCATATTCATCATCCCGGCGGTCTCCATGATGAGGAGGGAGTAGTTCACCCTCGGGGCTGAGGGTATGTACCAGTAGCTATGTGTTTGATCTCTCTCTCTCGTGTTCTTGAGATGACACGATCTTGATGTACCGCGAGCTTTATTGATATAGATGAATCATATGGAGTTTTCCCCTCTCTATCTTCTTGTGATGAATTGAGTTTTCCCTTTGAAGTTTTCTTATCAGATTGAGTCTTTAAGGATTTGAGAACACTTGATGTATGTCTTGCGATGGGATATCCGTGGTGACAATGGGATGTTCTATTGATCCACTTGATGTATGTTTTGGTGATCAACTTGCGGGTTCCTTGACCTTGGGAATCTATGCATATGGGTTGGCACATGTTTTCGTCTTGACTTTCCGGTAGAAACTTTGGGGCACTCTTTGAAGTTCTTTGTGTTGGATTGAACATGATGAATCTGAAATTATGTGATGCATATCGTATAATCATGCCCATGGGTACTTGTGGTGACATTGGAGTATCTAGGTGACATTAGGGTTTTGGTTGATGTGTATCTTAAGGTGTTATTTTAGTACAAACTCTAGGGCTGTTCGTGACACTTATAGGGATAGCTCATAAGATTGATCAGAAAAGATAACTTTGAGGTGGTTTCGTACCCTACAATAATTTCTTCGTTTGTTCTCCGCTATTTGTGACTTTGGAGTGAACTCTTTGTTGCACGTGAGGGATTTATATATGATTCAACTATGTTAGTATTGTTGAGAGAACTTGCACTAGTGAAAGTATGAACCCTAGGCCTTGTTTCTAACCATTGCAATACCGTTTGTGCTCACTTTTATCATTAGTTACCTTGCTGTTTTTATATTTTCAGATTTCAAAAACCTATATCTACCATCCATATTACACTTGTATCACCATCTCTTCGCCGAACTAGTGCACCTATACAATTTACCATTGTATTGGGTGTGTTGGGGACACAAGAGACTCTTTGTTATTTGATTGCAAGGTTGCTTGAGAGAGACCATCTTCATCCTACGCCTCCCACGGATTGATAAACCTTAGGTCATCCACTTGAGGGAAATTTGCTACTGTCCTACAAAACTCTGCGCTTGGAGGCCCAACATGAGTCTACAAGAAGAAAGTAGTGTAGTAGACATCAAGCTCTTTTCTGGCGCCGTTGCCGGGGAGGCTAGGTAAGCGGCACTCACATCCCGTCAACGAAGCTCTTTTCTGGCGCCGTTGCCAGGGAGGTGAGTGCTTGAAGGTATATCTTTAGATCTTGCAATCAAATCTTTTAGTTTCTTGTTTTTCACTACTTTGGTTTTATAAAAGAAAACTACAAAAAAATGGCGTTTAGGTTGCATCAATTGGTTCGTCTTTATAATGTCTTTTGTGAAAATAAGGATTCAGAAAATTGTGCTCAATTGGTAGAGGAAGAAATTATGAAAATATTTGATGAGAATTCCTTGAATGATGAACATGATAGAAATATTTCTAGTATGAATTCTCTGAATATTCATGATGCTAATGATATACAAAGCCACAAGCTTGGGGATGCTATTTTTGATGAATATGATATTTTTACTCCCCTAAGTTTTGATGAGCAAAACTATTATGATGATGGCATGCCTCCTATCTATGATGATTATTGTGATGACACGTATGCTATAAAGAGTGACAGTAATCATGAAACTTGTCATCATGATTTTAATATTCAAAGTGTTTATGTCAATCATGTATCTCATGATAGTTATTTTCTTGAGTTTGCTCCCACTATTAGTCATGAGAAGAAATTTTCTTGTGTGGAGAGTAGTAAAATTTCTATGCTTGTAGATCATGAAAAGAATGCTTTATGTGCTGGTTATGTTGTGAAATTCCTTCATGATGCTACTGAAAATTATTATGAGGGAGGAACATATGCTTGTAGGAATTGCAATAATATCAAGTTTCCTCTCTATGTGTTCAAAGTTTTGAAGTTTTGCTTGTTTTGCCTTCCTATGCTAGTTGATTCTTGCTCCCATAAATTGTTTTCTCACAAAATCCCTATGCATAGGAAGTGGGTTAGACTTAAATGTGCTTGTCATGAGATTCATGATGCTCTCTTGCATGTTTCAATTACTATTCCTATGTGAGCATCATTGAAATCATCATGCCTAGCTAAAAGGCATTCAAGAAAAGCGTTTGTTGGGAGACAACCCAATATTTATACCTACTGTTTTTGTGTGTCCACATGATTAAGCTACTGTATAATCATGTTTTATAGCTTTTGTTTCAATAAAGTGCCAAGTAAAGCCTTTGGGATAGTGTGGATGATAGTTGACTTGATTCTGTGCAAAAACAGAAACTTTTGCTCTCAGTCCAGGAATTTTGTAAATTCACTGGAACGTTCTTTTGATCTGAATTTTTTACACATGATTGATATACAAATTTCCCAGGTTGTCCTCATTGTTTAGAATTTTTAAAGACACTTAAGTATGGTTACACTACAGATCTTCCCAGACTGTTCTGTTTTTGACAGATTCTGTTTTGCATGCATAGTTTGCTTG
Source organism: Elymus sibiricus (assembly GCA_039707655.1). NCBI lineage: Eukaryota > Viridiplantae > Streptophyta > Magnoliopsida > Poales > Poaceae > Elymus > Elymus sibiricus. The sequence goes on from CM077667.1 coordinate 538,246,805, forward strand.
TTTTAGTGTTTCCATAGCTTATACTTAGCGGTATAAATTATGGGAATGATAGAATACAGTAGGTATCATGTGGGAACAATTATGAATCTTGTCTTGACAGTACCTAAGTGAATGATCTTTGTTTATTATACTAACCCATCTCACGAAGTTCCGTTAAGTTTTGTGTGATTGAAGTTTTCAAGTTTTGGGTGAGACACCGATATGAGAAGAATAAGGAGTGACAAGAACCTAAGATTGGAGATGCCCAAGGCACCACCAAGGTAATATCCAAGGAAGACTCAAGCGTCTAAGCTTGGGGATGCCCCGGAAGGCATCCCCTCCTTCGTCTTCAACACTATCGGTATATCTTACTTGGAGCTATATTTTTATTCGTCACATAATATGAGTTTTTCTTGGAACGTCATTTTATTTTGTTGTTATCTGTTAGGTGTTATTTATATTCTTGTTTTTCAATAAAACTTCCAAGAATTGCTTTATGATGCTTGCATTGCATGTTTGATGTGTGCTGTGTAAAAAACAGAAACTTTTGCTGAAGTGTTTGAATTTTCATATTTTACTGGAACGTGGAAAGTTTCTGAAATTTTTACACAGTATTGTCATATAAATTTTATAGCATGTCCTAAATATTCATAATTGTTTGAGTTACAGAAGTACATTGTTTTCATAAATTGCTACAGACTGTTCTGTTTGGACAGATTGCTGTCATAGTTTTGTTATCTACTTATCTTCTAGTTTCCATAGCCTATATTGGTAGATAGAAATTGTGGAAATGATATTAAACAGTAGATGATGTTTGAAAATTATTATGCAACTTGTCTTGGCAGTACATAAAGAGTTGATTTATTATTATGTGTACTAACCTATCTCACGAGTTCTTTTTAAGTTTTGTGTGGATGAAGTTTTTGAGAATAGGTGAAACCATGATATGAGAGGATTGAACGAGATACAAAAGCTCAAGCTTGGGGATGATCAAGGCACCCCAAGTAAATATTTCAAGAAGTCTCAAGCATCTAAGCTTGGGGATGCTACGCATCCCACCTCTCTCCATCAACAATTATCGGTTAGCCTATGTTGAGCCCAAATTTTTATTCGTTCACATGATGCGTGCTATTCTTGGAGTGCTATTTTTCTTTTGCTTGCTGTTTAAATAAAATACTCAGATCTGAAAATATTTATTGAGATAGAGAGAGTCCTCCCATAGCTACTTAATTGTTTGATTACTCATTGATCTTCACTTATATCTTTTGAGAGTAGCTTGTCATTTCCTCTCATGCTTCACTTATACCTTTTTGAGAGATAAAATCTTTATGCTCTTGTGCTTCACTTAAATTTGTTTGAGCTTGCGAAAAAGCAATGGCAATATATGAAACTAGTCCCAAAGTGAGAGATATCCAAGGAGGATATCATAATAACTTTCATGAAGATCATGGGACAAATTAAACTTGATTCTTTGTAATAGTTTTGAAACATGATGATAGTAATATGTGAGTCATGTTAGTGAGTAATTATGCTTAGTAGGAATATTGGTGTTAAGGTTTGTGATTCCCTATGCATGCACGAAAGTCAATAGTTATGCAATGAAGTTACATCCTACTTGTGGTGCATTATTCGGTGTTAGTTATGACTCAATGCTCACTTATGTGATTTTCCGTTCCTTGGTTTGGTTGCTTCCCAATCTATTTGCTAGCCTTCATTTGTACTAAGTAGAAATACTACTTGTGCATCCAAAATCCTTAAACCAAGTTTTGCCTTATGAGTCCACCATACCTACCTATATGCGGTATTTCCATGCCGTTCCAAGCAAATTTGTATGTGCCATCTCTAAATTTTCAAAATAAATTTTCTCTTTTGTGTGCCCATACCGCTCATGAAACGGTGGGGAGTATCCAATATTTTTCCATGCTAGGTGTGTTATTCTCACGATATGTGTTGATTCACTATCATTCACGAGAAAGTGGCTGGTATTCGGGATGCCCAGTTCCATGCTCAAAATTCAAATCAAAATATAATGAAACAAAACTCCCCCAGGATTGTTGTTTGTATGGACAGTACCCGTGGATTCGGCTCGCCGTGGAGTGTGATTGATTGGTGGAGGGGGAGTAAAAACTTTATTTTCTGTTTGGGAACCGCCTATGATACATCTAGCATGGAAAGTATTGTGAGCTACTTTGTCGTTTTCGTTGACAGGAAAAGCATGCCACCCAAAATATTTTTTTTCTCTCTCAATTTAAAACTTTGAGCTCTGGCACCTCTACAAATCCCTACTTCCCTCTGCGAAGGGCCTATCTATTTACTTTATGCAATTTTTATTTTTGCTTTGAGTATCCATCTTCTCTTATAAGCACCAACTAGGGGGCACTATGATCGTACTTGAGCATTGGGCATAGCTAATATTTGAGTGTATTTCATGAATGGATCAATGATTGGGCATGATGGGCTAGGGATAACTTTCTTTAGTGTTGATATTTTGAAAGACATGGTTGCTTGTTGACATGCTTGAGTATTGAAGTCATTATGTTAAAACTAGACTATTGCTTTGAATCATTTACAAGTCAAAATGTCCATGCTATACAAAGAAGAAAAGAATATGATGAATATGTTAGGTAGCATTCACACTTCATAAATTATTTCTTTTATCATTTACCTACTCGAGGACGAGCAGGAATTAAGCTTGGGGATGCTGATACGTCTCCAACGTATCTATAATTTATGAAGTATTCATGCCATGTTTACAATATTTTTATATGACTTTGGTATGATTTTATTAGAACTAACCCGGACTAATGCTGTTTTCAGCAGAACTACCGTGGTGTTGTTTTTGTGCAGAAATAAAAGTTCTCAGAATGAGCTGAAAATTTACGGAGAATATTTTTGGAAAATATAAAAAATACTGGAGCGAAAAGTCACCGGAGAGGATGGCCGAGGAGGCCACAAGCCTAGGGGGCGCCCCCCTGGCTTGTGACTTCCTCGGGAACCTTCTGGACGTGGGACCGATGCCAAAAACTCCTATAAATACAGAAACCTCCGAAAAGAAACCTAGATCGGGAGTTCCGCCGCCGCAAGCCTCCAGAGCCATGAAAAACCAATTGGGAGCCCATTCCGGCACCCTGCCAAAGGGGGAAACCATCACCGGAGGTCATCTTCATCATCCCGACGGTCTCCATGACGAGGAGGGAGTAGTTCACCCTCGGGGCTGAGGGTATGTACCAGTAGCTATGTGTTTGATCTCTCTCTCTCTCTCGTCTCTTGAGATGACACGATCTTGATGTACCGCGAGATTTATTGATATAGATGAATGATATGGAGTTTTCCCCTCTCTATCTTCTTGTGATGAATTGAGTTTTCCCTTTGAAGTTTTCTTATCGGATTGTCTTTAAGGATTTGAGAACACTTGATGTATGTCTTGCGATGGGATATCCGTGGTGACAATGGGATGTTCTATTGATCCACTTGATGTATGTTTTGGTGATCAACTTGCGGGTTCCGTGACCTTGGGAATCTATGCATAGGGGTTGGCACATGTTTTCGTCTTGACTTTCCGGTAGAGACTTTGGGGCACTCTTTGAAGTTCTTTGTGTTGGATTGAACATGATGAATCTGAAATTATGTGATGCATATCGTATAATCATGCACATGTGTACTTGTGGTGACATTGGAGTATCTAGGTGACATTAGGGTTTTGGTTGATGTGTATCTTAAGGTGTTATTTTAGTACGAACTCTAGGGCTGTTCGTGACACTTATAGGGATAGCTCATAAGATTGATCAGAAAAGATAACTTTGAGGTGGTTTCGTACCCTACAATAATTTCTTCGTTTCTTCTCCGCTATTTGTGACTTTGGAGTGAACTCTTTGTCGCACGTGAGGGATTTATATATGAATCAACTATGTTAGTATTGTTGAGAGAACTTGCACTAGTGAAAGTATGAACCCTAGGCCTTGTTTCTAAGCATTGCAATACCATTTGTGCTCACTTTTATCATTAGTTACCTTGCTGTTTTTATATTTCCAGCTTACAAAAACCTATATCTACCATCCATATTACACTTGTATCACCATCTCTTCGCCGAACTAGTGAACCTATACAATTTACCATTGTATTGGGTGTGTTGGGGACACAAGAGACTCTTTGTTATTTGATTGCAGGGTTGCTTGAGAGAGACCATCTTCATGCTACGCCTCCCACGGATTGATATACCTTAGGTCATCCACTTGAGGGAAATTTGCTACTGTCCTACAAAACTCTGCGCTTGGAGGCCCAACACGTGTCTACTAGAAGAAAGTTGCATAGTAGACATCAACCACCGATAAAATTGATAGTTTCATCAAAACAAGCAAAACAATGCATCAAAAACAGAATCTGTCTTAAACAGGACAGTCTGTAGTAATCTGAACCTTGACCATACTTATGTAACTCTAAAAATTCTTAAAAATTAGTAAGATATAAAAAATTTGTATAGCAATACTGTGTAAAAATTTCAGAAACTTCTAAACTTCCAGTAAAAAATGAAAATTCATGCACTACAGCCAAAGTTTCTGTTTTTACACCGCACATACCAACAAGCAATCTAATCATCCTAAAGGCAAATCTTGGCACATTATTTTTATAATACAATGGATTTGTACAAGGGGATAATTATTTTTGTTGGAAAAGTTTCCATGATTCAAGATTCACAAAGTTTCCATGGGCATGAACAAAAGTTCAAGGACGTTCCCCACTTCAATGATGTTCATCATCTCTCTCACTTTCACCTTTCCTTTTGTGAAGTTTTAGGTTCCCCTCTATATTATTATTTTTGTTTTTAAACTTTATAAAAGAACACAACAGAAATAAATGACTCTCTAAAACTTCCGGGTTGTCTCCCTGGCAGCGCTTTCTTTAAAGCCATTAAGCTAGGCATAAAATGCTCAAGTAATTGATCCACCCGGATCCCAAGGTATATCAAAGCCAATTTTAATTAACAATGATTTGTAATTTAGTAGTGAGCACAAAGTGATATGTAGCATATAACAACGAAGTCTAACTCTCTTCCTATGCATTGGCTTGTCATAAAAGAACAATTCATTCACATTGAGCAAAGGCCAATACATAGCATAAGTATTTTCTTGCAATTTTATCGTATTGGAAACATAGAGAGGTGAAGATTTGGTTCCTCTCTCATAATAATTGCAAGTAGGAGCAGAAAGCACATGCATATTATATTCATCAAAATCATCATGTGTGATAGTAATACGCAACCCATCAATATAATCCTTAATAAGAGCAAACTTCTCCGATATAGAATAGTTGGGAGAATTCAAAAAGATAATAGGACTATCATGTGTGGGTGCAATAGCAACAATTTCATGCTTAACATAAGGAACTATAGCAAATTCATCTTCATAAGCATAATTCATATTGGCATCTTGGCCACAAGCATAGCAAGCATCAAGTTCATCAAAAAGGGATATTTCAAACGAATCCAAGGGATCATAGCATTCATCCTTCGGTATGTGCGAAGGGTAATTAAACAATGTATGATTTGAAGAGTTACTCTCATTATAAGGTGGGCACGGGTGATCAATCCACTCTTCCTCCTTTTGTTCGTCGCTCTCCTCCTCATCTTTTTCATCTAATGAGCTCACAATTTCAGCAACTTCCTCTTCCATAGATTGCTGCAAAATATTAGTCTCCTCCAAGGCACCCGTCATTCTTTCAATAAATTCTTTAACATAAGCATTAGAAGCATAGTTTTAATAGCAATAATTAAGTATGGCAAAATTTTCAGATTCGTAAAGAGTAGCATCATACTTTTCAATCAAAGAAGCAATTTCATAGGCACCCTTAAAAGCAACAAATTCTTCAATTTGCTCAACATCAAAATAACAATAGTCCTCCTTGGCATAAGAAGATAGTATTTCATTATCATTAAACACACATTGGTAGGGAAGGTGTTTTTTTGTTTCTTTAGAACAACAAGTAAAATCATAAATTTCACATAGATTCCAAGCATAGCAACACAAAGTATTAATTTGATGCCACAAGAGTTTCCCTTTTTGAGATATGCGGTGTCGCACATAATGAGCATGCTCATCTAATGATTTTCCCTAAACTAAGCTAGTTGGGTTTTCAGCACGAGTACAAGTGGATCGAAGATGATCCAAGTAATATTCTTCGGTGATACGGAACACTAGTGGTTCCTCAACTTTTGGAGCAGCAAGTACATCTATTTTTTTTTGGTATTTTACGTTCCTACCCATATTTGAAGATATAAAACAAGTTAATAAAAGAAAATAAAAATTACTTAGTGATAAAGCAAACAAGCACACACGAGAATATTCACCCCACGCTATTGCTCCCCGGCAACAGCGCAATAAAAAGGTCTTTATAACCCACAAGTGTAGGGGATCGTTTGAAGCCTTTTTCGATAAGTAAGAGTGTCGAATCCCAACGAGGAGCTAAAGGTAGAACAAATATTCCCTCAAGTTCTATCGACCACCGATACAACTCTACGCACACTTAACGTTTGCTTTATCTAGAACTAGGATGAAACTACTTAGCGGTAATAAAACTACGAGTACTTGCAAGAAAATAAACTTAGTAGTGAAGTAGTAAGCTTTTTGTAACACAAGAGAAAGATTGTCCTTAGGCAATTGAATATGATACGATAGATACTTGTTATATGCAATGAGGGAGAGGCATGAGCTAACATACTTTCTCTACTTGGATCATATGCGCTTATGATTGGAACTCTAGCAAGCATCCGCAACTACTAAAGATCATTAAGGTAAAACCCAACCATAGCATTAAGTATCAAGTCCTCTTTACTCCCATACGCAACAACCCACCTACTCAGGTTTATGCTTCTGTTACTCAAGCAACCCACCATAGGCAAATCATGAACATATTGCAACACCCTACAGCGGGGATCCCTCACGCTTGCGCGACACGGAGGGCACCATAGGACAGCACCATATCAACATACGACTCACATCCATAACATCATACCACAATTAACCCGTTGGACAAAAGAGATCTACTCAAACATCATAGGATAGCCAAATATCATTGTGAAATAATATATGGAGTTGAGCACCATGTTTAAGTAGATATTACAGCAGGGAAGAGAGGTGTTACACCGCTGCAAAGAGGGGGAGAGAGTTGGTGTTGACGGCGGCAAGATTGTTGATGTAGATCGCCATCACGATGATTGCCCTGGTGGCGTTCCGGCGTCACCGGGAGAGAGGGGGAGAGAGCCCCCCTCCTTCTTCTTCTTACTTGGCCTCCCCCCTAGATGGAAGGAGAGTTCCCCCTCTAGTCCATGGCCTCCATGGCGGCGGAGGGGCGGGAGCCCCTCCGAGATTGGATCTCCCTCTCTGTTCTCTTCTGTTTCGCATTTCTGTTTTCTGGCCGAAAACCGTTTGTTATATTCCCGGAGATCCGTAACTCCGATCGGGCTGAAATTTTGAGGGGATTTTTATACAAAAATTAGCTTTCTTGCGCCCGAAGGAGAGCTCCAACTAATATACGAGGTGGCCACCCTCCACCAGGGCGTGCTTGGGCCCTAGGCCGCACCCTGGTAGAGGGTGGAGGCTGTGGGAGTCCGTTTGTGTTGATTCCACTTCTCGAAATTCATAAATATTCCAAAAAAAATCTCCGTAAATTTTTATTGCATTTGGACTTCGTTTGATATGGATATTCTGCAAAACAAAAAACACACAAAAAACAGGAACTGGCACTGGGCACTGGATCAATAGGTTAGCCCAATAAATCATATAAATTGTTGCCAAAAGTATGTGAAATTTGTATAATATTGGCATGAAACAATCAAAAATATAGATACGACGGAGACATATCAAGAGGGCGGAAGCCTCTACGCAAATGATCAGTAAAAACCACAACCACTCCCAGCTGTGGTTGTGGGAATGGCTCTTCTTCAGGAGCCCGCCATTTTATAACTTTTCGAGCCGGCAGGAAGCCTTGATCCAGGAGATTCTCTAGGGTAAGCTTGGACTCTTTGGATTTTGTCCAGTTGCAAACTTTTGAGTTTTTCGGAGCCATGTCGGATTACGCAACAGCTACAAGAGTAACAGGAAAAATAAGCTGGAGCAGAGTATAAGCCGCCTGTACTAAAAGTATTGTTATGAGCCGGTGAAATTTAAGAAGGCAGAAGGGATATCCCCAACAGTTAGCAAAAACATTGGGTCACAAATAGGTTTCTATGAAAGTTTCTCTCCAGGCGGATCTAATTAAACGAAGAAAATAGCAAGATATGTGTTCTAGCTGACGGAACAACCAAAACTACTTCGTTCCAAAGGATAACCCCCGGTGGCTCGTTTCAGATCTACTTCAAAGGAAAATGAAGTGGAGATCGTTCTAAGAATACACCGCAATGAGTGGATAATATGTGGATCTACTAACAAAGTTTCAGATGAATACTATGAAGATGGTAAGAACACCAGAAATGCCGAAACCCTAAATGGCGGGGATTCATACCAGATGGCGTCAGAACTGAGACGAAAGTGATTGAGTTCACTTCGGCGGCTGAGAGAAGGCTCGACGACACGCTGGCAATGGAGTTGAAAAAACCTCGGGATCTCTTTGGGAGCTCTGACGGTGTTCGGTCAATGGAGAAGCAGGACGAGGAAGACGATGAGGGAAAGTTACTGTGGAGAGCAATGGGGCTTATTTATAAGGGGAAGAAAGTGAAACGGCGCCGAGAAAAACGAGGCGAATGTGGTAAATTTGTAGCTACAAGTGCGCCTCGGTTTTCACGCCCACCTAGATTTGGCGCAGTTTTCGAAGGGATATGTTATGGTGACTTTGAAGAACAACGGTCAGCAAAGAAGACGTCACAATGAATGAAAAGCTGGAGGAACGACAAGTCAGAAAGTATTATAAGTCGGCATTATGAAATTCATGGGAAAACACAAGCCCAATGGTGAGCCGCCAAAGGAAGAAAAGGTAAGTTGACTTGAACGGATTCAAATCAATCTGGGGCCTAATGTCGGGGATATAACTCCACGGCGTAACCTGCCCTACCAGGCCGGGTTAAATATAATAACGGCTTTAGGGCCAAGCATAGGATGGGCCGTGTCATGAAGACGAAGACAAACGAGGCGGTAGCCGGCGAGAGTCGCCAGATGGCCCAACACAGACGGTGGCTCAAGGCCCATGAAGCTAACAACGCCAGTTGAGTTTCCCTAAGGCACAAGACATGTAGAAACATTGTAGGTCACATCTCGTGTGATAACCCGGACTCTATTGTAAACCCTAGGGCTTGACTTGTATATAAAGGCAGGCCCCTGGGGCCGAAAGACTCAAGTTACAACCTCTCGATAGCTAGGTTAGCGATCCGCACCCTTGTAATCGAGATCTACTCATCGAATACACACAAAGCAGGACGTAGGCTATTACCTCCATAGGAGGGGCCGAACCTGGGTAAACCCGACTCTCTCTCTCTCTCTCTCTCGTTCAACCCCTTCGAGTCGCCACCTAACGACGATGGCCTTAGACCTAAGTCCTGTTACGAGGACATCTGTCGGGTTGACAAAACCACGACAGGTGGCCTTTGCGAAGATCATTGTGCACTGGTCTAAGATCAAGCGGCCGAGATGGACACCGGAGCCCCGCCTCCTGGGAAGGAGCACAGACGCCCTGAGCAATACTTTCCCATCGTGATGGATGGTGCTCGGGCGATAGAGGCTCGGTGCGCAAAGGATGTAATTTATGAGTGAGCGTACTATCATGTATTGGATAATAGTTAAACTCTTATGCTTTATGATGCAGCTGTTTTGCATGGTTTATCATGCTTTGTTTTGTTTATTTTGACTCCTCTATGGCCGTTTTGATATGAAAGTTGCCAGTCATCAGCTTCAGCCCCCTTGTAGATGCTACGAGGGGTGTTTCGACCTCCTCACTTTTACCCTTAGCCGACATCTCGGTTCCCGGAGCCGGTAGTGTGCAAGGAAAATGAGCCAATCGGACTATGCGGCTTTAGTACTTTCACTTAGCCATAGGAGCTTAACTGCGGAGGCTAGTGACTAGCCCCCAGTACTTCGTGATGTTCGGGTATACCGAGGTCGAAACCATCAACACCTGGTTTGTGCGAGTACAAACCCTTCGTATGACACGGCATAACCTCCAAAGATTTTTAGTTTAACACTTGTCATTGGATCGTCGACCAGTCCTCGCTTATTATGACAGTCAGTTTTCGGTTTTCTCCACTGAGGTACTTGACCGGGCGAGCTAGAAGTACAATTGCAGTGGTTATCCCTTTACCCTCCTAGCCGAACATGCGGAACGTAAGAGGGTAAGCACAGGACCTGGGCAACCCAACTATTGACCCAAGACATAATTCGGGACCGATGCATATAATGCAATATCCGAGACACCGAGCACATAAGATAAAAATAGTGTCGGAATGATGCTTTGGGGTGAGTTTTATAGTCGAGCCCCCGGTATGTTAACCGGTCGCATCTAAGTGAAATATGTTCCGAACAAGTTTACTTCGGTGTCGAAGAGCGGAAGAAGGTTATGCAACATAAATGACTACAATGGGACCGTAAAGAATGGTCTTTTACCTCCGATGAACTCGTGATGTCTAACCGTACAATCCGAACTGCTGAAGCAACTGTTATAGATACTTTATTTATAAATAAACTTTACAGAGGAAAGGTTTACATAGGGCCTTTATGAGTGGTTTGACATCCCTTCTGTGCCCTGCCGCACGTCTGCGCCTTTGCTCTCGAGTGGGGGGGGGGGGCGTGCTCCTTTAGAGGAGGTGGTGATCGGCGAACAGACCTTTGAGAGAGGGTCTTGAGAGGACGCCGTAGTATATTAGCTTGATGCTAGGTAGGTCCTAGATGGTACCTGTTGTTGCCGAAGACGTGTTTGACCATAGATCTGTCAAGCCGAACACTTGGTCCTTGGATAGTAGGCCCCTGACGTGGCTTGAGACTGCATCGGTATTTCCACAAAGAGAAAGGGATGATGCAGCACAGCTACGGTAAGTATTTCCCTCAGTTATGAAACCAAGGTTATCGAACCAGTAGGAGAACCAAGCAACACTATGTAAACGGAACCTGCACACAAAGAACAAATACTTGCAACCCGACGCATAAGAGAGGTTGTCAATCTCTCCACGGTAAAAAGATAGATTGGTTTGTATGAGATTGGATAAATAGATCGCACAAGAACACAAAATAAAAGATGCAAATAAAAAGTGTAGCAAGGTATTTTTGGGTTTTTGAAATAATAGATCTAAAAACAAATGCGGAAAAAGATAGATCGGAAAGCAATATATTAAAAGAATAGACCCGGGGACCGTAGATTTCACTAGTGGCTTCTCTCAAGAAATTAGCACACGGTGGGTAAACCAATTACTGTTAGGCAATTGATGGAAGATCAAATAATCATGACGATATCCAACGCAATGATCAATATATAGGCATCACGTCCAAGATTAGTAGACCGAAACGATTCTGCATCTACTACTATTACTCCACACATCGACCGCTATCCACCATGCATCTAGTGTATTAAGTTCATGGAGAAATGGAGTAATGCAATAAGAACGATGACATGATGTAGACAAGATCTATTCATGTAGGAATAGACCCCATCTTGTTATCCTTAACAGCAATGATACATGCGTGCCTCGCTGCCCCTTCTGTCACTGGGAAAGGACACCGCAAGATCGAACCCATCACAAAGCACCTCTTCCCATGGCAAGAAAAATCGATCTAGTTGGCCTAACTAACCAAAGATTCGAAGAAGAAATACGAGGCTATAAATAATCATGCATATAAGAGATCAAAGAAGATTCAAATAATGTTCATGGATAGAAACTGATCATGAACTCAAACTTCATCGGATCCCAACAAACACACCGCAAAAAGTCATTACATCAAATAGATCTCCAAGATACCATTGTATTGAGAATCAAAAGAGAGAGAGGAAGCCATCTAGCTACTGCCTACGGAGCCGTAGATCTATGGTGGACTACTCACGCATCATCGGAGAGGCACCCATGAGGATGATGAACCTCTCTGTGATGGTGTTAGATAGGATCTCATGGTTCTGGAACTTGCGGTGGCTGGAATTGTGTTTCGTCTCCTCCTCTAGGGTTTCTGGAATTTCTGAGGATTTATAGAGCTAAGAGGCGGTCGAAAAGACCTCCATGGGCCCCATGATACATCAGGGCGCGCCAGGGGCCTCTGGCGCGCCCTGGTGTATCGTGGGCAACACGGGCCTCCCCGAGGTGCTTCCTTGGCTCCCAAGTTGTCTTCTGGTCCAAAAAAATCTCCAAAAAGTTTCGTGGCAATTGGACTCCGTTTGGTACCAATATTCTGCGAAGTAAAAAACAAGCAAAAAACAGCAACTGGCACTGGGCACTATGTCAATAGGTTAGTCCCAAAAAATGATATAAAGTTGCTATAAAATGATTATAAAACATCCAAGAATGATAATATAACAGCATGGAACAATCAAAAATTATAGATACGTTGGAGACGTATCAGCATCCCCAAGCTTAATTCCTGCTCGTCCTCGAGTAGGTAAATGATAAAAACAGAATTTTTGATGTGGAATGTTGCCTAACATGTTCATCACATATTCTTCCCTTTTGTAGCATGGACATTTGGACATTTAGATGGTTCAAAGCAATAGTCTGTTTTGACATGAAGACTTTAATACTCAAGCATACCAACAAGCAACCATGTCTTTCAAAATATCAACACTAAAGAAAGTTATCCCTAGCCCATCATGCTCAATCATTGATCCATTCATGAAAACACTCGAATATTAGCTACACCCAATGCACAAGTATGATCATAGTGCCCCCTAGTTGGTGCTTTATAAGAAAAGATGGAGACTCAAATAAAAGTAAAAACTGCATAAAGTAAATAGATAGGCCCTTCGCAGAGGGAAGTATGGATTTGTAGAGGTGCCAGAGCTCAAAACTTAAATTGAGAGAGAGAGAAGTATTTTGGGTGGCATGCCTTTCCTGTCAACGAAAACGACCGAGAATTTCAATACTTTCCATGCTAGATATATCATAGGCGGTTCCCAAACAGAAAATAAATTTATTCCTTTTTCCACCATTCTTTCACAATCCATGGCTAGCCGTATCCACGGATGCCTTCCATACCAACACTTACCAAGGAATTTATTATTTCACAACATAAAGTAAATTTCTTTTTCATTTCGGGACTGGGCATCCCTATTACCGCGGTACTCTCGTGCAATGACAAGTGAATAAACACTCATCTTGATAATAACACATCTATCATGGAAAAATATTGGCCACCCCCTGCCGCTTCATGAGCGGTACGAGCACACAAAAAGGAAATTCATTTTGAAAATTAGAGATGGCAAATACAAATTTGCTTGGAACGGCATGGAAAGACCGCATATAGGTAGGTATAGTGGACTGACGTGCTTGGACTGCGTCGGTATTTCCCCAAAGAGGAAGGGATGGTGCAGCACAGCGACGGTAAGTATTTCCCTCAGTTATGAAACCAAGGTTATCGAACCAGTAGGAGGATCACCAACACCCAATAAGCAGCACCTGCACACAAACAACAAATACTTGCAACCCGACGCGAAAGAGAGGTTGTCGTTCTCTCTACGGTAAAAAGATAGATTAGGTAGTGATAGATAGGAGAGATAGATCTCTCAAGAACACAAATAAAAAGAGTAAATATGCAGCAAGATATTTTTGGGTTTTTGGTTTTGTAGATCTGAAAACAAAGATTGCAAAAAACGTAGATCGGAAAGCAATATGATAGGAAAAGTAGACCTGGGGGGCGTAGGGTTCACAAGTGGCTTCTCTCATGAGTATAGCGCACGGTGGGTGAACAAATTACTGTTGGGCAATTGATAGAAAATCTAATAGTCGTGACGATATCCAAGGCGATGATCATTATATAGGCATCACGTCCAAGATAGATAGACCGACTCCTGCCTGCATCTACCTCTATTACTCCACACATCGACCGCTATCCAGCATGCATCTAGTGTATTAAGTTCATGGAAAAACGGAGTAATGCAATAAGAACGATGACATGATGTAGACAAGATCTATTCATGTAGGAATAGACCCCATCTTGTTATCCTTAATAGCAACGATACATGTGTGTTTTGCTGCCCCTTCTGTCACTGGGAAAGAACATCGCATGCAAGATCGAACCAATCACAAAGCACCTCTTCCCATGGCAAGAAAAATCGATCTAGTCGGCCTAACTAAACCAAAGATTCGAAGAAGAAATATGAGGCTATAAGTAATCATGCATATAAGAGATCAAAGAAGACTCAAATAATATTCATGGATAGAAACTGATCATGAACTCAAAATTCATCGGATCCCAACAAACACACCGCAAAAGTTTACATCAAATAGATCTCCAAGAGACCATTGTATTGAGAATCATAAGAGAGAGAGAGAGAGAGAGAGAAGAAGCCATATAGCTACTGCCTACGGACCCGTAGGTCTATGGTGGACTACTCACGCATTATCGGAGAGGCACCTATGAGGAAGATGAACCCCTCCGTGGTGGTGTTTAGATTGGATCTCGCGGTTCTGGAACTTGCGGCGGCTGGAATTGTGTTTCGTCGACTCCTCTAGGGTTTTTGGATTTCCAGGGAATTTATAGGCACGATAGTCGGTTGAGGGGGTGCCGGAGGTGCCCAGCACCTACCAGGGCGCGCCAGGGGGGCTCTGGTGCGCCCATGTATGTGCTGGCCACCCTGGGCCCCCTCTTCTTGTGTTCTTTGACCCATCTGGTTTCTTCTGGCCCATAAAAAATCCACAAAAATCCCCGCAGCGTTTCATCTCTGTATGGTACTGATTTCCTGCGAAGTAAAAAACAAGCAAAAACAGCAACTGGCACTTTGGCACTATGTTAATAGGTTAGTCCCAAAAAATGATATAAAGTTGTAATAAAATGATTTTAAAACATCCAAGAATGATAATATAACAGCATGGAACAAGCAAAAATTATAGATACGTTGGAGACGTATCAAGCATCCCCAAGCTTAATTCCAACTCGTCCTCGAGTAGGTAAATGATAAAAACAGAATTTTTGATGTGGAATGATGCCTAACATGTTCATCATATTCCTTTCTTCTTTGTATAGCATGGACATTTGGACTTGTAAATGATTCAAAGCAATAGTCTAGTTTTAACATAATGACTTCAATACTCAAGCATGTCAACAAGCAACCATGTCTTTCAAAATATCAACACTAAAGAAAGTTATCCCTAGCCCATCATGCTCAATCATTGATCTATTCATGAAACACACTCAAATATTAACTATGCCCAATGCTCAAGTACGATCATAGTGCCCCCTAGTTGGTGCTTATAAGAGAAGATGGAGACTCAAAGCAAAAATAAAAATTGCATAAAGTAAATAGATAGGCCCTTCGCAGAGGGAAGTAGGGATTTGTAGAGGTGCCAGAGCTCAAGGTTTAAATTGAGAGAGAAAATATATTTTGGGTGGCATGCTTTTCCTGTCAACGAAAACGACAAAGTAGCTCACAATACTTTCCATGCTAGATATATCATAGGCGGTTCCCAAACAGAAAATAAAGTTTATTCCTTTTTCCACCAAACTTTCACTTTCCATGGCGGACCGTATCCACGGTTGCCTTCCATACCAACACTTTCCAAGGAATTTATTATTTGACAACATAAAGTAAATATTATTATTTTTCATTTCGGGAATGGGCATCCCTATTACCGCCGCACTCTCGTGCAATGACAAGTGAATAAACACTCATCTTGAGAATAACACATCTAGCATGGAAAAATATTGGACACTCCCCACCGTTTCATGAGCGGTACGGGCACACAAAAGAGAAAATTTATTTTGAAAGTTTAGAGATGGCACATACAAATTTTCTTGGAACGGCATGGAAATACCGCATATAGGTAGGTATGGTGGACTCATAAGGCAAAACTTGGTTTAAGGATTTTGGATGCACAAGTAGTATTTCTACTTAGTACAAGTGAAGGCTAGCAAAAAGATTGGGAAGCAACCAAACCAAGAAACGAAAAATCACATAAGTGAGCATTGAACATAACTAACACCGAATAATGCACCACAAGTAGGATGTAACTTCATTGCATAACTATTGACTTTCGTGCATGCATAGGGAATCACAAACCTTAACACCAATATTCCTACTAAGCATAATTACTCACTAACATAACTCACATATTACTATCATCATGTTTCAAAACTATTACAAGGAATCAAGTTTAATTTGTCCAATGATCTTCATGAAAGTTTTTATTATATCCTCCTTGGATATCTATCACTTTGGGACTAGTTTCATATATTGCCATTGCTTTTTGGCAAGCTCAAACAAATTTAAGTGAAGCACATGAGCATAAAGATTTCATCTCTCAAAAAGGTATAAGTGAAGCATGAGAGGATTTCTTCAAAAATTTACTAACTCTCAAATTAATGTAAGTGAAGCATGAGTATTTCTACAAAAGTTTCCAAGCACACCGTGCTCAAAAAGATATAAGTGAAGCACTAGAGCAATTCCTATAGCTCAAAAAGTTTAAGTGAAGCACATAGAGCAATTCTAACAAATCATAGCATGATTGTGGCTCTCTCAAATAGGTGTGTACAGCAAGGATACAAAGGAAAAACTAACAAAAAAGCAAGCAAATATACAAGACGCTCCAAGAAAAACACATGATATGTGACGAATAAAAATATAGCTCCAAGTAAAATACCGATGGTTGTTAGAAGAAAGAGGGGATGCCACTCGGGGGCATCCCCAAGATTAGTTTCTTGTTACTATTTGGATATATCTTGGGGGTGCGGTAGCATACCCAAGCTTAGGTTCTTGCTACTCCTTATTCCTTCATCCATCGTGATCTCACCCAAAACTTGAAAACTTCAATCACACAAAACTCAACAAAATCTTCGTGAGATCCGTTAGTATAAGAAAGCAAATCACTACTTTAGGTGCTGTTGTAAACCCATTCAAATTTTATAATTGCATTATACCTACTGTATTTTAACTTTACCATGGCTCATATCCTTCAATATAACCCATAGATTCATCAAAACAAGCACACAATGCAACAAAAACAGAATCTGTCTCAAACAGAACAGTCTGTAGTAATCTGTACCATACCCATACTTTTGTAACTCTAAAAATTCTAACAAATTAGGACAACGTAAGTAATTTGTATGGCAACACTGTGTTAAAATTTCAGCTCAAGATCACGTTCCAGCAAAAATGAAATTCAGATACTGGACGCAAAGTTTCTGTTTCAGATTCAGCATCACTTCTACTCATCCTATGAATCATCCTAACGGTTCTACTTGGCACAAACACTAAATAAACCATAAAAACACAATCATGACAGAGGCATAATTGTGTCAACACTCAAAAACAGAAAGGAAAAAAGCAAAAATTTATTTATTCATTGGGTTGCCTCCCAACAAGCGCTATCGTTTTACGCCCCTAGTTAGGCATATTGGATAGATTCAAGTATTGTCATCTTTGGTTTTGGTAACTTTTGTGAGGGCCTTCTCGAATCCGGGGGCGTCTTTACGCTTCCCCAAATTTTCAGGAGAAGAAACCATCTTAAGATCCAAAATATCCAAACGCTTATTGCAAAGGGAAATCAAAGTGTTCAAACGATTGACGTTCCCACTAATATGCTTGAGGGATTCATGATATTTTTGTAACTCAACCAAGTGCTTATGTAAGTCACCCAATTTGTCAAGAATTTGAACTCCCTCTTGTCAAAAAGCAAGCCCCTTTTTTGGTGGAGGAACCCCCAAGATTCCTTCCAAGACTTCATAAGCGGCGTTTGCATCAAGTTCAATAAAATTGCCCTTTGAGGCGAAATCCAAAAGCTCTCTATGATGCAAAGCCAATCCAATATAAAAATTTCTAAGCAAAACTTTTGCATCTCCTTTTAGATTGGAAATATAATAGGATTCCATTAGCCTATACCAGGCATCTTTCAAATTTTCCCCTTGTTTTTATTTGAAGTATAGAACTTCAAAATCTGGTGACAAAGGGGGAGTAGTAACGCTAGTCATGGCAACAAGCAAGAGATCTGACGAGAAAAAGGGCAAACGAAAAAGAGGGCGAAGAAAACGGCAAATTGGTGAAGTGGGGGAGAGGAAAACGAGAGGCAAATGGCAAATAATGTAATTGCAAGGAGATGAGATTTGTGATTACGAACCTGGTAGATGATGATGGAGTCCCCTCGGCGCCTAAGGTAGGCACGTAGAAGAGACCGCTTCCTCCCCGGCAACGGCGCCAAAAATTCCTTTGATGTGACTTGGACTGCGTCCGTATTTCCCCAGAGAGGAAGGGATGATGCAGCACAGCGACGGTAAGTGTTTCCCTTAGTTATGAAACCATGGTTATCGAACCAGTAGGAGGATCACCACCACCCAATAAGCAGCACCTACACACAAACAACAAATACTTGCAACCCGACGCGAAAGATAGGTTGTCAATCTCTCTACGGTAAAAACATAGATTAGGTAGTGATAGATAGGAGAGATAGATCTCTCAAGAACACAAATAAAAAGAGTAAATATGCAGCAAGATATTTTGGGTTTTTGGTTTTGTAGATCTGAAAACAAAGATTGCAAAAAACGTAGATCGGAAAGCAATATGATAGGAAAAGTAGACCCGGGGGGCGTAGGGTTCACTAGTGGCTTCTCTCATGAGTATAGCGCACGGTGGGTGAACAAATTACTGTTGGGCAATTGATAGAAAATCTAATAGTCATGACGATATCCAAGGCGATGATCATTATATAGGCATCACGTCCAAGATAGATAGACCGACTCCTGCCTGCATCTACCTCTATTACTCCACACATCGACCGCTATCTAGCATGCAATAAGAACGATGACATGATGTAGACAAGATTTATTCATGTAGGAATAGACCCCATCTTGTTATCATTAATAGCAACGATACATGCGTGTCTTGTTGCCCCTTCTGTCACTGGGAAAGAACACCGCATGCAAGATCGAACCCATCACAAAGCACCTCTTCCCATGGCAAGAAAAATCGATCTAGTCGGCCTAACTAAACCAAAGATTCGAAGAACAAATACGAGGCTATAAGTAATCATGCATATAAGAGGTCAAAGAAGAGTCAAATAATATTCATGGATAGAAACTGATCATGAACTCAAAATTTATCGGATCCCAACAAACACACCGCAAAAGTTTACATCAAATAGATCTCCAAGAGACCATTGTATTGAGAATCATAAGAGAGAGAGAAGAAGCCATCTAGCTACTGCCTACGAACCCATAGGTCTATGGTGGACTACTCACGCATCATCGGAGAGGCACCTATGAGGAAGATGAACCCCTACGTGATGGTGTTTAGATTGGATCTCGCGGTTATGGAACTTGCGGCAGCTAGAATTGTGTTTCGTCGACTCCCCTAGGGTTTTTGGATTTCCAGGGAATTTATAGGCACGATAGTCGGTTGAGGGGGTGCCAGAGGTGCCCAGCACCCACCAGGGCGCGCCAGGGGGCCTCTGGCACGCCCATGTGGGTGCTGGCCGCCCTGGGCCCCCTCTTCTGGTGTTCTTTTGCCCATCTGGTTTCTTCTGGTCCATAAAACATCCACGAAAATCCCCGCAGCGTTTCATCTCTGTATGGTACTGATTTCCTGCGAAGTAAAAAATAAGCAAAAACAGCAACTGGCACTTTGGCACTATGTTAATAGGTTAGTCCCAAAAAATGATATAAAGTTGTAATAAAATGATTGTAAAACATCCAAGAATGATAATATAACAGCATGGAACAAGCAAAAATTATAGATACGTTGGAGACGTATCATGGACTCATATGGCAAAACTGGGTTTAAGGATTTTGGATGCACAAGTAGTATTTCTACTTAGTACAAGTGGAGGCTAGCAAATAGATTGAGAAGCAACCAACCAAGAAACGAAAATTCTCTTAAACGGGCATTAAGCATAACTAACACCGAATAATGCACCATAAGTAGGATGTAATTTATTGCATAACTATGGACTTTCATGCTTGCATAGGGAATCACAAACCTTAACACTAATATTCTTACTAAAGCATAATTACTCATCATGTCTCAAAACTATTACAAGGAATCAAGTTTAATTTGTCCAATGATCTTCATGAAAGTATTTATTATATCGCTCTAGAATATCTATCACTTTGGGACTAGTTTCATATATTGCCATTGCTTTTGACAAGCTCAAATAAATTTAAGTGAAGAACATGAGCATAAAATTTCATCTCTCAAAATAATATAAGTGAAGCATGAGAGAATTTATTCAAAATTTACTAACTCTCAAATTAATCTAAGTGAAGCATGATAGTATTTCTTCAAAAATTAAAGCACGCCGTGCTCAAAAAGATATAAGTGAAGCACTAGAGAAGTTCCATAGCTCAAAAAAATAAGTGAAGCATATAGAGCAATTCTAACAAATCATACGTAATTTTGGCTCTCTCAAATAGGTGTGTTCAGCAAGGATACTTGTGACAAACTAAAAAGCAAATCAAGCAAATACTCATATAATACAAGACGCTCCAAGCAAAACTCATGATATGTGCCGAATAAAAATATAGCTCCAAGTAAAATACCGATGGTCGTTAGAAGAAAGAGGGGATGCCACTCGGGGCATCCCCAAGATTAGTTGCTTGTTTCCCCTTGAATATTATCTTGGGGTGACATAGCATCCCCAAGCTTAGGATCTTTTCACTCCTTATTCCTTCATCCATCGTGATCTCACTCAAAACTTGAAAACTTCAATCACACAAAACTTAACAAAACCTTCGTGAGATCCGTTAGTATAATAAAGCAAATCACCACTCTAAGTACTGTTGAAAACCCATTCATATTTTAGTATTGCATTATATCTACTTTATTCTAACTTTACCATGGCTTATACCCTCCAATACAAACCATAGATTCATCAAAATAAGCACACAATGCAACGAAAACAGAATCTGTCAAAAACAGAACAGCCTGTAGTAATCTGTACTCTAACCATACTTCTGTAACTCCAAAAATTAGGAAAACGTAGGAAATTTGTATATCAATCTTTTTAAAAAAAATCAGAAATTTTCGTCACTTCTGTGATTTTTTAAAATTGTGCTACCAGACGAAAAAGTTTTTGTTTTTCTACAAGATCGAATCAAATATCATCCAACATGATCCCAAAGGCTTTACTTGGCACAAACACTAATTAAAACTTAAAAAATACAATTATAACAGTAGCATAATTGTGTCAACACTCAAGAACATAAATAAAAAGGTAAAATAAATTTTATTCATTGGGTTGCCTCCCAACAAGCGCTATCGTTTTATGCCCCTAGCTAGGCATAATGCATAGATTCAAGTGTTGTCATCTTTAGTTTTTTATCCATAGGATGCTCTCATGATTGATTCATATGGTGGCTTAATTCTTGTTCTAGGGAAGTGTTCCATACCCTTTCTTAGTGGAAATTGAAATTTAATATTGCCTTCTTTCATATCAATCACGGCACCTATAGTGCGTAAAAACGGTCTACCAAGTATAATGGGACAAGACGGATTGCAATCAATATCAAGAACAATAAAATATATGGGAACATAGTTCCAATTTGGAATAATAACATCATTAATTCTTCCCAAAGGCTTTTTAATAGTAGAATCCGTCAAGTGAAAATTAAGAGAACATTCTTCAATATTGGTAAGACCAAACACATCACATAGAGATTTCGGAATTGTGGAAACACTAGCACCCAAATCACATAAAGCAAAGCACTCATAATTTTTAATCTTGACTTTAATGGCAGGTTCCCACTCATCATGTAATTTTCTAGGAATTGAAATCTCTAACTCCAACTTTTCTTCAAAAGATTTCATCATGGCATTAACAATATGTTTAGTAAAAGCTTTTTTTTGTTCATAAGCATGGTGTTAATTTATCATGGATTGTAACCAAGAAATACATTATATCAAAGAGCAACTATCATAATTAAAGTCTTTGTAATCCAAAATAGTGGGCACATCACTAGTTAAAGTTTTGACCTCTCCAAACCCACTTTAATCAATTTTTTCATCAAGATTTTCACCCTCCAAATCATTGGGACGCCTTCTAGCTAAAGTTGACTCTTCTTCAGTCCCTTTATCATCAATTTTAATATTACTAAACAATGAATCAATATAAGAAACACCAATCACTTTAAGATCTTCATCATTTTTATGAAAGCAATCACTAGAAAACGCTTTTTCTAAAAATTCTCTTTTAGGTCTAAGCATAGAGGTTCTTTTCTTACTTTCATCCATAGAGACATATAAAGCTTTAATTGATTCATCAATCTTAGGTGGAAAAGCTTTCAACTTGATATTTTCTACATCATGGGAAATTCTATCAATGCTTCTAGACATATCATCAATCTTATTAAACTTTTCTTCTATCGTAGTATTGAAAACTTTTTGAGCATTGATAAATTCTTTAATATTACTCTCAGGATCAGAGGGGTTCCTATTATTATTGTAAGAAGAATTACCATAGGAATTACCATAATTATTAGAGGAATTTTCAGGAAAACGGCTAGGACTAAAATTACCTCTATAAGCATTGTTATTAAAATTGTTTCGCGAGATGAAATTCACATCTACGGAATTACTATTTTGCTCAATCAAAGTAGACAAAGGCACATCATTAAGATCAATAGGAGCATTTTTACTAGCAACCAACTTCATAAGAGCATCAACTTTTTCACTAAAAGTACTAATTTCTTAAACCGAATTAACCTTTTTACTAGTAGGTGCTCTTTCAGTATGCCATTGTGAATAATTGGCCATAATACTGTCTAGCAATTTAGTAACTTCACCCAAAGTAATTTCCACAAAAGTACCACCCGCGGCGGAATCTAAAAGATTTCTAGAGACAAAATTCAATCCCGCATAAAAAAATTGTATGATCATCCAAAGATTTAAACCGTGAGTAGGACAATTTCTTAGCATCAATTTAATTCTTTCCCAAGATTGTGCAACATGTTCATGCTCAAGTTGCTTAAAATTCATGATTTGAGTTCTAAGGGAAATAATTTTCGCGGGCGGAAAATACTTTGTAATAAAATCATCCTTGCACTTATCCCAAGAATCGATACTATTGCGAGGGAAAGAAGAAAACCAAATTTTTGCACGACCCCGCAAGGAGAAAGGAAATAACTTCAAATTCACTATATCATTGTCCACATCTTTTTTCCTTTGCATATCACACAATTCTATGAATGTGTTTAGATGGGACGCGGCATCCTCATTAGGAGTACCGAAAAATTGATCTTTCATGACAAGATTCAACAAAACAGCATTGATATCACAAGACTCCGCACGAGTGGCGGGAGGAGCAATCGGAGTACTAATAAAATCATTATTATTGGTATTGGAAAAATCACACAATTTAGTATTTTCTTGAGTCATCGTGACTACGCAAACAAGATTGCAAGCAAACAAGAGATCTGACGAGAAAAAAAGGACAAACAAAAAAGAGGGCGAATAAAACGGCAAAAAAAATTGTGAAGTGGGGGAGATGAAAATGAGAGGAAAATGGCAAATAATGTAAATTGCAAGGAGATGAGATTTGTGATTAGGAACCTGATAGATGTTGATGATGTCTCCCCGACAACGGCGCCAGAAATTCCTTTGACGTGGCTTGAAACTGCGTCGGTATTTCCCCAAAGAGGAAGGCATGATGTAGCACAGCTACTGTAAGTATTTCCCTCAGTTATGAAACCAAGGTTATCGAACCAGTAGGAGAACCAAGCAACACTATGTAAACGGTACCTGCACACAAAGAACAAATACTTGCAACCCGACGCGTAAGAGAGGTTGTCAATCTCTCCATGGTAAAAAGATAGATTGGTTTGTATGAGACTGGATAAATAGATCGCACAGGAACACAAAATAAAAGATGCAAATAAAAACTGCAGCAAGGTATTTTGGGGTTTTTGAAATAATAGATCTGAAAACAAATGCGGAAAAAGATAGATCGGAAAGCAATATATTAAAAGAATAGACCCGGGGACCGTAGATTTCACTAGTGGCTTCTCTCAAGAAAATAGCACACGGTGGGTAAACAAATTACTGTTGGGTAATTGATAGAAGATCAAATAATCATGACGATATCCAAGGCAATGATCAATATATAGGCATCACGTCCAAGATTAGTAGACCGAAACGATTCTGCATCTACTACTATTACTCCAGACATCGACCGCTATCCAGCATGCATCTAGTGTATTAAGTTCATGGAGAAACGGAGTAATGCAATAAGAATGATGACATGATGTAGACAAGATCTATTCATGTAGGAATAGACCCCATCTTGTTATCCTTAACAGCAACGATACATGTGTGCCTCACTGCCCCTTCTGTCACTGGGAGAGGACACCGCAAGATCGAACCCATCACAAAGCACCTCTTCTCATGGCAAGAAAAATCGATCTAGTTCGCCTAACTAAACCAAAGATTCGAAGAAGAAATACGAGGCTATAAATAATCATGCATATAAGAGATCAAAGAAGACTCAAATAATGTTCGTGGATAGAAACTGATCATGAACTCAAACTTCATCGGATCCCAACAAACACACCGCAAAAAGTCATTACATCAAATAGATCTCCAAGATACCATTGTATTGAGAATCAAAAGAGAGAGAGGAAGCCATCTAGCTACTGCCTATGGACCCGTAGGTCTATGGTGGACTACTCACGCATCATCGGAGAGGCACCCATGAGGATGATGAACCTCTCTGTGATGGTGTTAGATTGGATCTCGTGGTTCAGGAACTTGCGGCAGCTGGAATTTTGTTTCGTCTCCTCCTCTAGGGTTTCTGGAATTTCTGAGGATTTATAGAGCCGAGAGGCGGTGGAAAAGACCTCCATGGGCCCCACGATACCTGGTGTATCGTGGGCCACACGGGCCTCCCCCAGGTGCTTCCTTGGCTCCCAAGTTGTCTTATGGTCCAAAAAAATCTCCAAAAAGTTTCGTGGCAATTGGACTCCGTTTGGTACTGATATTCTGCGAAGTAAAAAACAAGCAAAAAACAGCAACTCACACTGGGCACTATGTCAATAGGTTAGTCCCAAAAAATGATGTAAAGTTGCTATAAAATTATTATAAAACATCCAAGAATGATAATATAACAGCATGGAACAATCAAAAATTATAGATACGTTGGAGACGTATCAGCCCCCACAGCTGCAATTGTATTCTGAGCGTGAAATTGTGCCATCGAGGTACGTACCTTATGGCTAGCAGGGCCGTGTTGTGGGGAGCGTGTTCCTATTGAGCGTGGGAAGACTGCGGGAGGTGAAACAGGGCTCGTGCTTGCTTGCTCACCTTTCGTGCCTTCATAGCAAACTGGGAATTCGGCACCTCCTTGTCGGTCTGGACTTCGGCTGCCAGAGTCACTGTGTGCTCCTCAGTATGGAGTGAGCGCTCCGTGTTGCCATTGACAGTGATGACGCCCTTGGGTCCGGGCATCTTAAGCTTCATATATGCATAATGGGGAACGGCATTGAAGCAAATCTAGTCATCGTCCTTGCTGCGGGGGCCCTTGCCCTGGTCACGGTGCCCGAGCAGCACGCTTCGATGCCTGGGATTACTCCTTTAAAGGTGGTGTTACTGGGTTTGATCCTTGACGGATCAATGCCCGTCTTCCTTACTGTATCTGAGTAAATAAGATTGAGGCTACTGCCTCCATCCATGAGGACTCTAGTTAGGTGGTACCCATCGACGATGGGGTCAAGTACCAGGGCCACCGATCCTCCAAGACGGATGCCGGTTGGGTGGTCCCTACGGTGGAAGGTGATCAGGCATGCCGACCATGGGTTAAATTTCGGAGCTACGGGATCGACGGCGTAGACTTCCCGAAGCGCCCGCTTCCTCTCCTTCTTTGGTATGTGCGTAACATAAATCATGTTCACAGTTTTTACCTGAGGAGGGAATTGCTTCTGGCCTCCATTGTTCGGCCCGCAAGTCTAGTCATCGTCCTTGCTGCGGGGGCCCTTGCCCTGGTCCTCGGCTGCGAGTTTGCCGGCCTGCTTGAACACCCAACAGTTACGGTTGATGTGAGTGGCGGGCTTGTCTAAGGTCCGTGGATTTGGCAGGGCATGTCCATGATTTTGTCTAGCGCGGTAGGTCCATCCCTGTTCCCTTTAGAGGGCTTCTTCCGCGGTCGTGATTTTGAGTTGCTGAATCCGGCATTGATTGTCATGTCCTCGGTATCGCTGCCGTTCTGTCGGCGTTTGTTCTTGTTGCGCCATGGTTTCCTGTTTCCGTCCGAACTTCAGAGGTGCCGAGGTCTTCGGGATTGTTGTTTCGATGAGCTAGTGACGTGGCTTGAGACTGCGTCGGTATTTCCCCAAATAGGAAGGGATGATGCAGCACAGCGACGGTAAGTATTTCCCTCAGTTATGAAACCATGGTTATCAAACCAGTAGGAGGATCACCAACACCCAATAAGCAGCACCTGCACACAAACAACAAATACTTGCAACCCGAGGTGAAAGAGAGGTTGTCAATCTCTCTACGGTAATAAGATAGATTAGGTAGTAATAGATAGGAGAGATAGATCTCTCAAGAACACAAATAAAAGGAGTAAATATGCAGCAATATACTTTTGGGTTTTTGGTTTTGTATATCTGAAAACAAAGAGTGCAAAAACCTAGATCGGAAAGCAATATGATGGAAAAGTAGACCCGGGGGCCGTAGGGTTCACTAGTGGCTTCTCTCATGAGTATAGCGCACGGTGGGTGAACAAATTACTGTTGGGCAATTGATAGAAAATCAAATAATCATGACGATATCCAATGCGATGATCATTATATAGGCATCATGTCCAAGATAGATAGACCGACTCCTGCCTGCATCTACCTCTATTACTCCACACATCGACCGCTATCCAGCATGCATCTAGTGTATTAAGTTCATGAAAAAACGGAGTAATGCAATAAGAACGATGACATGATGTAGACAAGATCTATTCATGTAGGAATAGACCCCATCTTGTTATCCTTAATAGCAACGATACATGCGTGTCTTGCTGCCCCTTCTGTCACTGGGAAAGAACACCGCATGCAAGATCGAACCCATCACAAAGCACCTCTTCCCATGGCAAGAAAAATCGATCTAGTCGGCCTAACTAAACCAAAGATTCGGAGAAGAAATACGAGGCTATAAGTAATCATGCATATAAGAGATCAAAGAAGACTCAAATAATATTCATGGATAGAAACTGATCATGAACTCAAAGATCATCGGATCCCAACAAACACACCGCAAAAGTTTACATCAAATAGATCTCCAAGAGACCATTGTATTGAGAATCATAAGAGAGAGAGAGAGAGAGAGAGAGAGAGAGAGAGAGAGAAGAAGCCATATAGCTACTGCCTACGGACCCGTAGGTCTATGGTGGACTACTCACGCATCATCGGAGAGGCACCTATGAGGAAGATGAACCCCTCTATGATGGTGTTTAGATTGGATCTCGCGGTTCTGGAACTTGCGGCGGCTGGAATTGTGTTTCGTCGACTCCCCTAGGGTTTTTGGAATATTTGGGAATTTATAGGCATCAGAGGCGGTGCAGAAGGGGGCCGAGGAGGGCACAACCCATCAGGGCGCGTCGGGGCCCCCCTGGCGCACCCTGGTGGGTTGTGGTCTCCACGACCCACCTCTCTGGCAGTTTTTTGGCCCACTGGGTGTCTTCTGGTCCAGAAAAAATCTCCAAAAAGTTTCGTCGCGATTGGACTCCGTTTGGTATTGATTTTCTGCGAAGTAAAAAACAAGCAAAAACAGCAACTGGCACTTTGGCACTATGTCAATAGGTTAGTCCCAAAAAATGATATAAAGTTGCTATAAAATGATTGTAAAACATCCAAGAATGATAATATAACAGCATGGAACAAGCAAAAAGTATAGAAACATTGGAGACGTATCAGCTAGCCAACTGTCCTCGCTCGCACAAAAGCGGGTCATTAGTGAGGTAAGGGCCGACATGGTTCTCGGCTTGTCTTGGCCGAGCTGACGAGCTAACCATTCATCCCGGATATTATGCCTGAAAGAGGCTATTGCCTCAGCGTTCGGAAAGTCGACGATTTGGTTCTTTTTAGTAGAACCGATTCCAGAATTGCCGGGCTGATTCGCCGGGCTTTTGAATAACGTGGCTCAAGTCATCGGAGTCCGGGGGTGGACATAGGTACCTTGGAAGCTAGCTTAGAAAGCATCCTCGAGCTCTTCCCAGCTCCCAATGGAGTTTTCGAGTAAGCTGTTTAGCCAGTGTCGTGCTGGTCCTTTAAGTTTTAATGGCAAGTGTTTTATGGCGGGGAGATCATCTCTTCAAGCCATATGAATGTGGAGAAGGAAGTCTTCGGTCCACACGGCCGGGTCTGTTGTCCCGTCGTATTGTTCAATATTTACGGGTTTAAACTCTTCGGGGAACTGGTGCTGCATCACCTCATCTATGAAGCACATTGGGTGAGTGGCGCCCCTGACCTGGTCTACGTCGCGCTGGAGATCGGCTGTCATCCAGACACGGTGTTATTCCCGAGCTCTATCGTTTTTGTCGAGCCAAGCTTGGTATTCGTCCCGTCTAGCGGGAGTATACCCTCTGGATCCATAGATGGATCTTGTCTGACCTGCTCTAGCGTCCAGGTCGTGTCATAGGTTATATGGGTCCTCAGGATTTATTGGCTCCCTTCCTCTCCTGCGAGGGAGTGTAGGTCGATCTTCGGCCTTTCCAGCCGTCATGTCCCGTCCTCGAGAGGGCGGTTTGGCTGGTTATCCTGAGTGCGTCTGGGTGGTGTAGGCTCGGGGGCCTCGTCGTCGAATTGCGACAGCAAACGTCAACGCGGATAACTTTTGTTTTGATCCGTCCGTTCATAGTCGTACCCTTCTTCAGCTGCTAGGACTTTCATCTATCTGTCATTGAGGGTATCTTGTTCTGATTTTAGTTGTTGCTGCTTCTTCTTCAGGCTCCGGGTGGTAGCTATAAGCTACCGCTTGAACCGTTATTGATCTAGCGGGTCCTCGGGGATGATGAAATCCCCGGCTCCGAGGCTAACCTCCTCTTCGGAGGGAGGAAGGTAGTTGTTGTCCTTGGAGTCATTGAGGTCCTCGAGATTATATTGATCCTCGTGCTCCCTGAGACATCGAGTTGTTGTTCAGGGGCAATGGGGTCGTCAAGGTCTTCCATGTTGTCTAGGGTATCATCCTCTCTGGTGCCCATGTTGCTTTCCTTACCCTTGCGCCCCTTAGATCGTTTGCGCTGACATCGGCGCTTGGGCGGTTCCTTGCCACGCTTGTCACCATTCTTTCTGGGAGTGTCGTCGCCGCTCTTCCCAGCGGTGTCGACATCCTGGTCGTTGGTGGTGTCTACCATATAGACATCGTAGGTGGAGGTGGTTGTCCACCGTCTAGTGATGGGAGGGGTTGCGGCATCAGCCTCTTCATCCATGTATTCGGCCTCCTCAGAGGCGTAGTCCAGCATATCGGTTATATCTTCAATAGTGGCTACTAAGTGGGTGGTGGGTGGGACGTAAAATTCCCTGTGGCCGTCCTCAATACCGATCCAAGCATAGGTCGAGGATGGATCATAGGTAATGTTCATCGTCTGGATCTGGGCAAACGTCTCGTTTAATAGCGAGAGGTCAGCCGGACTAGTCTTTTGGAGTCTTTTGAAGTTGACCTCTGATGCGTCGGCACAGGAAGCGTTCTTGTCCAAGGACGAGCCCTAGTCTTCGGACCCTGTAATCGGATCCGAGCTCAAAGCCGGATCCAGGGTAAGGATCGTCCCGGAGACGGGGTCGAGGAGAAGGCTCGAAGTTAAAGCTTCGTGATTTCCGGGCTCATTGGGTGACGCCGTGAGCCCGGCAAGAAACGGGTCGCCTCGGGAGTCGGTGACGAACTCTAGGTTCTCGAACCGGATCACCTGATCGGGGCTAAGCTTCTGACCTGGCCAAGGCGTCCGGTCGGATCAACGTGCAGCAAAATGCTGCCGAACGCGAAGATCTATCCAGGGACGAAAATGTCCCTATTGTAGACGTCGTTGCTGATGGTTAGTTTAGCCATCGACCATTTGGCAATCCCACAGCGGAACTCTCAATGAAAGCACCAATGTCGGTGTCAAAACCGGCAGATCTCGGGTAGGGGGTCCCAAGTTGTGGATCTTGGATCAATGGGGAACAGGGAACACAGGGATAGTATTTACCCAGGTTCGGGCCCTCTCGAGGAGGTAAAACCCTACGTCCTGCTTGATTGTATTGATGTGTGTATGACGATTACAGAATCGATCTACCATGAGATCAGATGAACTAAACCCTAGATGAGTAGGAGTAATGGTTCTCCCCCTCTACGAGATAAACCCTTTGGTTTATATAGACACCAGGGGTACCTTGGGTTACACATAGTCGGTTACCAACATGAGATAAATGCGTCGATCATGCCATCTTGACTTGGAGGACACACCAAGGCACCGAAGATTTCCTCCCCAAACACGAAGTCGTCTCATAGCTCGGCATTCAAGCAATAGCCACAGCATGGCCCACCTATCCGGCCCATGAGAGATAGGTCGGCAGCCCGAGGACCCCATAGTCCCGGACTCCCTCATGTGTCTTGTGTGGAGCACATGTGTGCTTAATGTGGAGCATTGATGTGTTGTGATTTCGGATGGAGCACATGTGTGCCTCACTCTATGAGGTAAGCATAGTTATGCTTCATTGCAAGGGAAGCACAAGTTAGTTTACCCGAGAAGCATAGTTATGCTTCATTGCAAGGGAAGCACAAGTTAGTTTACCTGAGAAACATAGTTATGCTTCTGCGAGGAGCACAGTTCGACTTCACGAGTTAGCACAGTTTTAAGCACATGTTAAATCACTTTGGGAGCATGATTTTCGGTCGAATTGTTTTTGCTAAAATCTATCAACATGTCATCTAGTTTTGAAGATATCACTATTATACTTGATATGGCGAGGGTTAACACTCTTTTGGTCATAAAGTTTAGTATGGTGCCTGATACGTCTCCAACGTATCGATAATTTATGAAGTATGCATGCCATATTCATCTATGTTTACAATACTTTTATATGGTTTTGATGCACTTTATATGATTTATTTAGAACTAAACCGGACTGATGCTGTTTTCAGCAGAATTACCGTGGTGTTGTTTTTGTGCAGAAAATGAAAGTTCTCGGAATCGCCCAAAACTTTTTGGTGATTTTTTCTGGACCAAATAAGCAATATTGGAGCGAAGAACCACCAGAGAAGAGCCACAAGGTGGGCACAACCCACCAGGGCGCGCCAGAGGGCCCAGGCACGCCCTGGTGTATCGTGCCCTCCTCGTGGCCCATCTTGGCGTGAAACCGACGCCCAAAAATCCTATAAATATAAAAACCATCAAAAATAACCCTAGACTCTCCGCTCCGCCGCCGCAACTCTCTGTATCGACAAAAAACCAATCTGGAGACGTTCCAGTACCCTGCCGGAGAGGGGAATCCATCTCCGGTGGCCATCTTCATCATCCCGGCGGAGGCCATGATGAGGAGGGAGTAGTCCACCCTCGGGGCTGAGGGTATGTACCCGTAGCTATGTGTTCAATCTCTCTCTCTTGTGTTCTTGAGATGGCATGATCTTGATGTATCACGGGCTTTGTTAATATAGTTGGATCATATGGTGTGTTTCCCTCTCTATCTTGTTGTGATGAATTGAGTTTTCCCTTTGAGATATCTTTATGTTGGATTGAATATTGGATTTGAGAACACTTGATATATGTCTTGCATGTGGATACCCGTGGTCACAATGGGGTGTTCTATTGATTCACTTGATATATGTTTTGGTACTCAACTTGCGGATTCCCGCGGTGACATTGGGGTAATCTATGCATAGGGGTTGATACACGTTCTTGTCCTAGCTTCTATAGTAGAAATCTTGGGGCACTCTTTGAGGTTCTTTGTGTTGGATTGAGTATTATGAATCTGAAATTGTTTGATGCGTATCGTATAATTAACTCATGGATACTTGTGGTGACATTGGAGTATCTAGGTGACATTAGAGTTGGTTGATGCGTATCATATGGTGTTATTCTAGTATGAACTCTTAGATAGATCGATCGGAAAGGATAACTTGGTTATTTTAGTACGAACTCTTGGATAGATCGATCGGAAAGGATAACTTTAAGGTGGTTTCGTACCCTACAAACAATTTCTTCTTATATTCTTCGCTAGATAAGAACTTTGGAGTGATTCTTCGTTGCACTTTGAGGGACGGTTATGTGATCCAATTATAATATCATTGTTAAGAGATTGCACTAGCGAAAGTACGGACCCTAGGCCTTGTTTTCAAGCATTGCAATACCGTTTGTGCTCACTTTTGTTACTTGCTACCTTGCAGTTTTTATATTTTCAGATTACAAAAACTTATATCTACCATCCATATTGCACTTGTATCACCATCTCTTCGCCGAACTAGTGCACCTATACAATTTGCCATTGTATTGGGTGTGTTGGGGACACAAGAGATTTCTTGTATTTGATTGCAGGGTTGTTTGAGAGAGACCATCTTCATCCTACACCTCCCACGGATTGATAAATCTTAGGTCATCCACTTGAGGGAAAATTGCTACTGTCCTACAAAACTCTGTGCTTGGAGGCCCAACACGAGTCTACAAGAATAAAGTTGCGTAGTAGACATCAGTGCCCTTCCATCACCTCATGATATACTTTATAATGCATCCTATTCCAAAAGTGAGGATTTATTTCTTCTTTCCTTTCTTGAGTACATGGATTGGAAATGCGCATGGACAAAAATCCTTCTTATTGACCTCCTTGTAGTCACCCCTAGATGCTTATGTATTTTGGGACCTTTTTCTTCTTCATGGGATGCCTTTTCTTGCTGAGTTCTTCATGACATGCTTGAATTTCTTCTTTGGTGCGAGAAATGCTTAGAATTTTCCAATAAATCATACCCAAAATAAAAAGGCATTGCCAGAAATAAGGAAAAAAAAGAGTCAACCATCCCCCCTCCCAATTTCCGAATTCGGTTTCCACATTAATGGCAAGAAACGAATCCTGATTGGTCCATCCGGTACTCCCATAGATCGCGCCCTAGAGCTAATCGTAACCAGAATCTTCCAGAGCCAACGGCAAAGACAGCTGGTGTCATGGTTTTGTCAACCCGGCAGATGTCCTCGTAACAGGACTTAGGTCTGAGGCCATCGCCGTTAGGTGGCGACTCGAAGGGGTTGAACGAGAGAGAGAGAGAGAGAGAGAGAGAGAGAGAGAGAGAGAGAGAGAGAGAGAGAGAGAGAGTCGGGTTTACCCAGGTTCGGCCCCTCCTATGGAGGTAATAGCCTACATCCTGCTTTGTGTGTATTCGATGAGTAGATCTCGATTACAAGGGTGCGGATCGCTAACCTAGCTATCGAGAGGTTGTAACTTGAGTCTTTCGGCCCCAGGGGCCTGCCTTTATATACAGGACAAGCCCTAGGGTTTACAATAGAGTCCGGGTTATCACACGACCTATTGGGGATATAACCCCGCGGTGAGACCCGCCCAGGAGGGGCCGGGTCATGAAGTTGGCGGCTTAGCAGTGAGGCCTTAAACGGTGGAGAAGAATAAGACAAGGCCTGGAAGTGACTTGCCAGATGGGTCGGGCGGAGGCCCAGAGCCGGAAGGCGACGTGTGACCCGGAGGTGTAAGCCGTCGGGAGACAACTTGTCAGACAAGGGAAGGGAATTTAGAGATGAGGTCGGTTACTAGGTGTAACCCGGCCCGGACTATTGTAAGCCCAGGGCCTCGACCTGTGTATATAAAGGCGGGTTCCCTGGGCGGCTTAGGTCACGAAAACCTTTGATCGAGTACTAGGTCAAGCGAATCCGCTCCCTTGTAATCGATACCCAATCAATACAACTCAAAGCAGGACATAGGCTATTACCTCCTTCGAGAGGGGCCGAACCTGGGTAAACCTGTGTCTTTCGTCCCGATCAACCCTTTCGAGTTAACCGCCGTAGCGATGGCTTCACCCCTAAGTCCTTGCACTAGGACAACTGTCGTGATAAAACCACGACAGTTGGCGCCCACCGTGGGGCAGATGCTCGGTGGTTTGGAGTACTCGAAGGGCTCTCTCCTAGGGATCGAGGGATACGCCATTGGCAGGATGACTAAGAGTCGCCGCGGCAAGCTCTACATCGACGACGCTGGCTGGGGCCCCGAGGCCGACTCAATCGAGTACGGGTACCGGGTCCCCTTCGGCGGAATTCACGTTTTCATCGGCAAGATCGGCGGATCTAAGCCCGGGCCGGACATCTGCACCAACCTCGTCGAGTCGGCCCGGCGCATGCAACCCACCCGGATCAGACCAGGCCGGAAGCACGCCTTCGTCGGCTTCACCCAAGGCGCGGAACTTGAGGGAGGTTCTATGTCGCGAGAGGAAACCCTTATCTGCTCAGAGGATGGATCCTCGAGCGGAGAGGCGGAATCAATCTACTAGCTTCATAACGGCGGGCTTGGGGGCTATTTTGAGGGTTATAATGACTCGGAGCCCTATGAGCCGCCGAGCCAAGCCGCCGTCTTCATGGCTGGAACGGCGCTGGCTTCTGGCAGCACAGCGGCCGGGACAGCGGCGGCCGGCGCAGCAGGGTCCGGGTCAACCAGGCCGCCGGCTCAAGTTTTGCTGGATCTGATGAATGAACTTACAACTCTGATAGGAACCAAGGTCACAGCGAAAAACCAAGCAAACCGTAACGCAAAGATCGCGAGGTTGAAGGACCAGATGACCAGGGCCCAGGAGGAGATCAACACGTTGCAGGCTCAGATGGATGCTGAGTCGGAACGTCTCAGGGGTGAAGCTTTTCGCCTTAACTTGGATCAACAAGCCTCAGATGCAGTTTTCCGGATGAGGCATCAGACCCGCTTGCCTGATCAGTATGAGCCTAGAAATATTTTTAACACCCCGGAAGCAGGGCCGAACGCGCCTCTTGCCATGACCCGGATGGCGGAGGTGCCTGGGAACAGGGCGGCGACTCAGCATCGGCAGCCAGACCCGCCCCGCAGGAACCAGACCCCGCCGCAGAGTTTTTTGACACCACCTGGTCATTACTCTAACCCGGTGGAGAACATGGTAGCAGCGGCTGCCAGGCTCAATGCGCTCCCCCTTGCTGAGGGAACACCTTTCGCTGAAGAGGCAAGGAATGCCATTGGGTATTAGCAGACAGCAGTGGCTCAATAGGAGAAGTATACTTACACTCGGAGTCATGTGCACTCAACCCCCATCCCAAGCCGCAATTATAGCCGGTGTTTGGAGTCTCCGACGGTCTTTAGCAGTGAGCGATGTCGAAACCCGCCCCGTGATGACCCGCCCGTTGTCAATGCTCAGGCAATTGTAGATCATGCCAGAGCTCAGCGTGAGGCGGTAGCGGCCGCGGCAGCTTACCAAGAATTGCCCCCAGTAACACCTTCCACTTCGGTGGGAGCCGGAGTCACCTCCAGAGCTGTGGGATTGCCGTGTTTAGCACCGGCTCTGCGGAACGAGCACCTGCTGAAGGATTTTAAGGGCCCACGCAAGGTACCTAATTATACAGTTGATCTGCTTCCAGAAGCCTGGATCGAGAGTTATGAGTTAGCCATGGAGATGTTGGATGTCAGTGATGCGGTCTGTGCCAAGTACTTCATCATGATGTCGGAAGGACTGGCTCGTACATGGTTAAAGGGTTTGCCACCCAACACCATTAATTCCTGGGCCGAGTTGAAGGCGAGGTTCATCAAGAATTTTCAAGGGACGTGCAAGCAGCCTATGACGATCATTGATTTGGATCATTGCGTGCAGCGTGAGGATGAGTCGGCCCATCATTGGGTCCGGCGGGTCTCAACCATTATCCACTCGTCTGACAATATCACAGCGGCTCAGGCGGTTCTGATTCTGG
Source organism: Elymus sibiricus (assembly GCA_039707655.1). Lineage (NCBI taxonomy): Eukaryota > Viridiplantae > Streptophyta > Magnoliopsida > Poales > Poaceae > Elymus > Elymus sibiricus. The sequence continues at coordinate 538,282,746 of CM077667.1, forward strand.
AGAAGAATTGTCACTTTTTGCCCCTTAAGCAGAAGCTTGGACGGCTCAAGCGTTATTGCCAAGACATGGGTGAGCTCATGGCGGCTCTCACGAAATATGCAGATTCGGATAGCACGAAGGATCCCGGTTCTGATGATGAGAAGTCGTGTAAGGGTAAGAAGAATGGCAACGGCAAGGGTCAGCAACAGAATGGGGCAGGAAATAACAATCCAGGCAATGGCGGTAAACGGAAGCACCCGGACGGCGGGTCAGATCTGGTGGCCAATACCAACACTGGGAACAACCGCGGCAAGGGCAATGGTAAACCGCCATTTTGCAAGGGCAAGCCCTTCAACATGGAGGCAATGCTTAACGACCCCTGCCCGAAACACAGTCTACCTAACAAGCCATCCACTCATGCTTGGAAAGATTGTTATATCATGCGGGAGTTCCGGAACTACAACCTTAACCAGCATCACGGTAACGGCAATGGACCGCTCGGCGGGTCAGGATCCGGCTCTCATGGGTCAGGCTTTGGTGCATGCGGCTCAAGCTCTGGTTATCAAGGTCAAGGTAACCATGGAGGTCATAATCAGCAGTCTGGCAATGGTGGTCAGCAGCAAAACAACCAATCAGGGTATCAGACTAACCCAAAGCAGCTTAATGGAGGCCAATATCACGTCTTCACAACAAGCCTTGATAAGCGTGATCAGAAAGTGTGCAAGCGGGCGGTTAACGCAGCCATGCCGTCTCTTCCGCAGTACCTAAAGTGGTCTGAGCACACGATATCATGGAGTAGGGAGGATCACCCGCTGCGAGTTGATAACCCGGGGCACTTAGCACTTGTGGTAGCCCCTCAGGTAGGAGGCTACATGTTCACCAAGGTGCTGATGGATGGTGGCAGCAGCATCAACATCCTGTACTATGACACTTTTCGTCGGATGAACCTGGTTGACAAAGATCTCAAGCCGACATCCACGGTGTTTCACGGTGTGGTGCCCAGCAAATCAGCTTATCTAGTAGGAAAAATTGCCCTTGAGGTGGCTTTTGGTGATGAGTTAAACTACAGGGTAGAGACCTTGTGGTTCGAGGTGGTTAAAATCAAGAGCCCATATCATGCTCTGTTTGGAAGGCCGGCTTATGCCAAATTCATGGCTCGGCCCTATTATGTTTACTTGCAGCTCAAGATGCCTGGTCTGAATGGGACGATTACAATGCATGGTGATCGGAAGATTGCTCTTGAGTGCGAGGAAGGCGATGCTACGTATGCGGAGTCAAGTTGTGCTAAGGCAGAGCTCAAGTTTTATAAAGACAATGTTGACCCGGCGGATATGACCCCGTTGAAGAAGCCCAGCACAGAATCTGACCCGCCCCTGAAATTTGTGGCAGAGGATACCAAGTTGGTGGACTTTGTTTCTGGTGACTCATCGAAGCAGTTCACTATCAGGGACAATATGGACCCCAAATAGGAAAGCGCGCTCATCGAATTCATCCGTGAGAATTGGGACATCTTTGCATGGAAGCCTTCTGACATGCCGGGTGTACCGAGAGAATACGCTGAGCACCACCTTAATGTGGATCCTAAGTTTAAGCCAGTCAAACAATTCCTCCGTCGTTTCAATGAGGAGCGGCGTAAAGCTATTGGGGAAGAGGTAGCCCGGCTCTTAGCAGCAGGGTTTATCGTGGAGGTTTTTCACCCGGAGTGGTTGGCTAACCCCGTGCTTGTACTTAAGAAGAACGGCACGTGGCGCATGTGTGTAGATTACACAGATCTCAACAAGGCGTGTCCAGTTGATCCATTGCTCTCCCCCGTATCGACCAGATCATTGATGCAACGGCGGGTTGTGAGAGTTTATGTTTCCTGGACGCTTATTCGGGTTATCATCAGATCAAGATGGCAGTCAAAGACCAAGAGAAGACGTCTTTCATCACGCCTTTTGGAGCTTTCTGCTACGTGTCTATGCCTTTTGGACTCAAAAGCGCGCAGGCGACATATCAATGTTGTGTACAGAACTGTCTTCATAGTCAAATTGGACGTAATGTTCATGCTTATGTGGATGATATTGTGGTCAAGTCAAGGAAGAAGGAGACTCTGCTTGACGACTTGAAGGAAACTTTTGATAACCTGTGGGTTTACAAGATGATGCTTAACCCGGCTAAATGTGTTTTTGGCGTACCTGCAGGCAAACTCCTGGGATTTTTGGTTTCAAAGCGGGGCATTGAAGCTAACCCGGATAAAATAAAGGCCATCACCTCATTATCTAAGCCGGCATGCATTAATGATGTCTAGCGCTTGGCGGGTCGTATTGCCGCCTTAAGCCAGTTCATAAGCCGCCTGGGCGAGAAGGCTATTCCTTTGTATCAGATGATGAAGAAGACAGATGATTTTGTCTGGAGTGATGCTGCCAATGATGCGTTTGAGGCGCTCAAAAAACAGTTGGTTGAGCCGCCTGTCTTGGTTGCTCCCGTGGAAAAAGAGCCTTTGCTCCTGTACGTGGCGGCTAATAATAAAGCCGTCAGTGCTGCAGTCATTGTGGAGCGCAAGGAGGCAGGCAAAGAGTATCCAGTCCAGCGGCCGGTTTACTACATCAGTGAGGTTTTGACAGAGTCCAAGCAAAGGTACCCGCATTGGCAAAAACTGGTGTTTGGAGTGTTCATGGCAAACCGCAAGTTGAACCATTATTTCCTTGGACATCCAATCACGGTGGTCAGCTCTGCTCCTTTGGGAGATATTATTCAGAATAGAGAAGCCACCGGCAGGATTGCTAAGTGGGCGATTGAGCTTGGACCTCTTAATTTGAAGTATGTGCCTCGAACAGCTGTCAAGTCTCAAGCCCTGGTGGATTTTATCAATGACTGGACGGAGTGTCAAGCACCTGAAGAGAAGCCGGATAATACTTATTGGACAATTCATTTCGATGGATCCAGGCAGTTGGAAGGCTCGGGGGCCAGAGTTGTTTTAACTTCCCCTAGAGGTAACAAATTTTGTTATGTATTAAGGTTAATGTTTCCTTGTACTAACAATGCAGCTGAGTATGAAGCCTTGCTTCATGGCCTCCATGTGGCCAAAGAGATGAATTTGAGCCGGGTCAGATGCCTCGGCGACTTAGACCTTGTGTCCCAGCAAGTCTCGCGTACATGGGATTCTAAGGACCCTCGTATGGCGGCTTATCGCCAGGCGGTTGACGTCATTGCTGGTCATTTCAAAGGCTATCAGGTGGATCATATTGATCGTCGAAAGAATGAGGCGGCTGATGCGTTATCAAGACTGGGGTCTCAGCATAAGCCGGTGCCACCTAATGTGTTTCTGGATGTACTGCATCACCTGTCAGTTAAGTTACCTTCTGAGGAGGATCTTGCTATACCTGACCCGGAAAGACAATTGGTGGCGGCTCTCCGCGCTATCCCTGATTGGATGTTGCCTTACCTGGCATATCTGACTCGTGGCAAGTTACCCAAGGACGAGACTTTGGCACGGAAAATCATAAGGCGGTCTAAGTCCATGACTATTGTCAATGGCGAGTTGCACAGATGCAGCGTGACTGGTGTTTTTCAACTATGCGTTTCTCTTGAGGAGGGGCGTGAAATCTTGCAAGAGATACATGCCGGCGATTGTGGTCATCACGCCGGGTCAAAATCCTTGGTGGCCAAAGCTTTTCGTCACGGTTTTTACTGGTTGACAGCTCATGCAGATGCAGAGTATTTGGTCAGTAGATGTGATGGGTGTCAGAAATTCGGACGACGTGCCCATGTGCCGGCTCAAGAATTGCGGATGATTCCAATCACCTGGCTGTTTGTGGTCTGGGGGCTTGATATGGTTGGACCGTTTAAGAGGTCTAAAGATAAGAAGACCCACCTCTTGGTGGCGGTTGATAAATTTACTAGGTTGAGGCAGAGCCGGTCAGTAAGTGTGACGCAGCGACAGCAGTTCAGTTCGTCAAAAAGCTGATTTTTCGGTTTGGTTACCCTCACAATATCATTACTGACAATGGTACAAATCTGTCCAAGGGGGCTATGAAAGAGTTTTGTGACGGTGAACACATCCGCCTTGATGTCTCCTCCGTGGCTCATCCACAGTCTAATGGTCAAGCAGAGCGTGCTAACCAGGAAATTCTGAGAGGGATAAAACCCCGGCTTATGGTTCCTTTGGAACGAACACCGGGTTGTTGGGTGGAGGAGTTACCTTTAGTTCTTTGGAGCATCAGAACCACCCCCAACAGATCAACAGGCTATACGCCTTTCTTCATGGTTTATGGCGCAGAGGCTATTCTCCCCAGTGATATCCGTCATGACTCGACCAGAGTGGCGGCTTACGTTGAAACTGATAATGAGACGGTGCGTCCGGACGCACTGGACGCCTTGGATGAAGAACGGGATCTTGCAGCCGCACGTTCGGTGATTTATCAACAAGATCTGCACCGCTATCATAGCCGCAGAGTCAAGACCCGGACATTTCAAGAGGGAGACTTAGTGCTTCATCTGATTCAAGACTAGACTGATACACATAACTTATCACCCCCCTGGGAAGGACCATTTGTGATCTGCAAAAATCTCAACAATGGTTCCTATTATCTCATTGATATACGGGAGAGCGATAAGTCGCGCACTTCTGGGGAGTAGACTGCCAGGCCATGGAACATTGCTCATCTTCGGCCTTACTACACTTGAGCCATCGGATCTCATCAATGTACATACATCTATCATTGTATATACCACTTTTTATAATATAATAAAGCCGGCATCCCCATAATTTGGGGTCTCTGCCATTTTCATGCAACAGTTGATGGTGCAAAGAGTTGATTATTCATAAGGTCACTTGGGGGCTTCCAACCCACTGGGTTTAGCTTTCATACCCTCTTGACCGGTTTAAAAGCCATAATTGAGTTAAACATGCCTGTTTGCAACTTGCTACTCCGCCAGGTGACCTACCGAACGTTTGACAGCCAATCTTTTTCAAGACCCTGAACTTGTCAAAGTTAAACCGACGGCTTATGTCACATGAGAGCCGGCTTACAGAGAGCGAGGATAAACTCACCTATCTGCTGTAGTCTCTCTGCTATGTGGCTCGTTCGTACTCTTAACAGTCAATCTTTTTTAAGACCCTGAACTAGTTAAGGTTAAAACGACGGATTTATGTCACGTGAGAGCCGGCTTATGGGATTCTGGGCATTCATGCCTAGCCTCTTTGAGGTAAAAATCTTGAGTTTTCTCAAAAAAGTATAAACGAGAGTTGACCTCTTTGGGTAGTGCCTTCAAAGCCGCCTGAATAATAACAAAAGATATACGTATATTTTCTGTTTGTTATTTTGCAGGAATTGTTCATGATAAGATTCTAAGTCTTTGGGTAATATCTTATCCCGGCTTAGTATTGATCATGGATTATAACCCGCCAGTGGGAATTGATGAGTTCATACTGAGGCATATGATCATATCAAGACATTCACACTGTGGGAAATTTTTGAAGCGGCTAAAGCTGCCAGAATATGAGTTGTTAAGCTCAAAACGTGCACGAAGGCACGACAAGTTTTAACTACGGCTATTACAAGGCCATATAGAGCCCAAAATTTGTGGACTCAAGTTTTTCACAAAAAAGTTATAACCCGGCAGGTTAGCATGCCCGGGTCACCTTCATCTGAGGTCAGCTCCTCGCCTAACTTGTTGACGGGTCACCCTGCGCCGGGTCTTCGGTCTCCTGGATCTGAAGGTTGTCCACATACCAGTTGCAATTGATTAAAGCTTCAAATTCAGCTTCGTCATGCAAGATTGGAGACGGGTCAACATCAGGGGCAAAGATGTGCTTACGGCGTTGGGGAGTCAGATCTTTCGGCTCAAATGTGGGCGCCCGAACTCGCACATTGTTGTCATCGTAAGCCGCCTAATATACTGTCAGATCAGCTTCGGCGGCCAGCCGGCTAGCCAATACTCGAGATGCTCTGAAGCACCGGGCGTAGTCATCTTGCGTGAATTCTGACCCGTCGTCCTTTAGTTGTGGAAAACCTCCCATCATCTCCTCCGGGTTAAGTTCTGACGCATACGCCAAAGCCCGGCTCAAAGCAGATATCGCGCCCTTGCGGGCGGCTGATTTCTTCATCTCTTCAAAATGCTTGGGGATGGTGGAGAGGCACTTCAGCACGTCTTTGATCAACTTTGGAGTCCCTTTTTCACCAAAAACAGCCCTGATGGTGAAGAGGCTTCCAACATACAGCTGCTCAGTAAAAGCATATAAGGCCTTCAGCTTCAGCAAGCTGTCATCCGGAAGCTGGCGAGTTCGTTGGCCTACAAGCAGATCAATTTTTTAAGTCGCCGGGCGAGTCTTTATAAGACTGTTTGGCAAGAATAGTGTAATCAATAAACACTTACCAAAGATGGCTTCCGTCATCCGAGCTACATGGCGTTTCAAGCCGGACAGCTCTTCAGTAACGGGCTTAAGTCGGCCCTCGGCGTCTTCGGCACGTTTGGTCAAGGCGGCTTGATTAGCTTCAGCAGTTTGTCTGTATGCCTCAAAGTCAGCCTTGATCTTTTCCAGTTCTGACGAAGAGAGCCACCACTTTGTATCAGCTTCAGTTCGGGCGTCTTGTTGCAACGCCAGGTCCTTCCTAAGGTCAGCCAAGCTAGACTCGGCCACGTGTAGTGCTTCCTGCAAAATATAATTGTCAAATTTAAGCCGCCAGTACGGTTTATAATGGAGTTTGGGACACTGAAGAAGGTTGTTACAAGTTTCAAGCAGATTGCAAGCAATATCCTTGACACTTGGGGGCTAATGTATATCAGTTCTTTCAAAGTCTACAATACAAACAAGACCCGGATCATCTTCACGAAGATAACCCGGCCCTTGGGGGCTACACATTGCTCCTCAAGTTTACATGATCAGATTTACAAAAAGTTCCGGCTCATTATTTCCATAATGACCCGGCCCTTGGGGGCTACACTTGGTATTTTTTCTATCACATACAGTAAGTGCCGGCTCATTATTTCCATAATGACCCGACCCTTGGGGGCTACACGCGGGTCTATTGAAATTTATGTGTTGCTGAAGACCCGACTTATCTTCAAGAAAAATAAGCCGGCTCTTGGGGGCTACGTAGGGATATACGGAGAGCAAGGAAGGTTGAATACCTCATATTTTCTCTTCATCATGCCCACTAAGTTGGTCTCCATGTCCCGGCTGGCGGCGAGGCGGCTCAGATAGCCGGAGTGCAGTTCATCGGCAGTAAGCTTCTCCAAATTGGGCAGATCAAGCTTAACCCTATCCTTCTCATGAAGGCACATCATCCTTGCTTTTGTGCTTGGTCAGCACGTTTGTCGTGGTTTTGTCACGGCAGATGTCCCAGTGAAAGGACTTAGGTTCGAGGCCATCGCTAAGGCGGTGAGCTCGAAGGGGTTGATCGGAATCAAAAAACAAGGGTTTACCCAGGTTCGGCCCCTCGGAAAAAGGTAAAAGCCTACGTCCTGCTTTGTGTTGTATTGACTGGTTATCGATTACAAGGGAGCGAGTTCGCTTAACCTAGCTATCGATGAGTTGTTGCGTAGCCTAAGCCGCCCAGGTAACCCGCCTTTATATACACAGGTCGAGGCTCTGGGCTTACAAGAGTCTGGGCCGGGTTATACATGATAACCGACCTCACCTCTAACTACACATGCCTTGTCTAACAAGCCGCCACCGGCGGCTTACGCCACCGGGTTACATATTGTCTTCTGGCTCTGGGCCTCCAGGCCCCTTGAGCAAACTTATTCCAAGCCTCATTGCTAAGATGCCAACCGCATGACCCGGCCCCACCTGGGGGGTCTCGCCACGGGGTTATATCCCGAACATTAGGCCCCAAATTGATTTGAACTGGTTCATGTCAATCGTCAAATCTTCTGGTTGGCGAATCTTGCATTCCTAATAAATCTTCATGACCCGCCAAAAATGGGCGGCGTCGTCTCTGACAAATCTTCATGACCCGACGTGACGTCATCAGGAAAATCAAGAAAGATTCCCCTGACGTCAGAGCGGATCTTTCTCCATTAATATGACCAGTCCGAGAGTCGAGGCACTTTCTTAGTCAATCATCATCGTGTCTCCTCGATTCCCGCACCGGACCATTGCTGTTCCATCACATCCTCATAAATAGGCACGGGGGGGCCCATTACTTTCACTTTCCCCGTCGTTGCCGTCTTCTTCTTCCTCCAGACGCCCGCGCCGCCGAAACTCGCCGCGCCGTCTAGACCTCGCCGTCTTCTTCAACACTGGTTGCTGCATCAACCTAATTACGTCCAGAGCATTCCCGCGTTCGTCCGCATCCTCAAGGTTCCATCCTTGCCCCTTGTTAGATCTGCACTAGCTTTTTTAGATCCCCCCCCCCCCCGAGTTCATCGGGTTTTGCTGTGTTCATCGCGGCTCCTCGGAGCATTCTTTGTAGATCAGATGAAAAACACTCCTTTAGGCCTTAGAACGTCGCCCAAATCATGCGGTCATCCGCTTAATAGGCATGCCGTGCTCATTGTAGATTGCGGGCTCACTTTAATCTGCGTAGAGGTTGCCTGTTCTTCCACTGGCTTTCTAGGTTTAAGAATATTTTTCTTTTTCCTCGCCCGTAGATCTTCAAATAATAGTTGTAGATGTTGGAATCTGTTTGTCCACACTTAGTATTTTTTTCAATGTTCACTGGCAAACTTGACCCGCCGTCGTACCGCCGGCTCACATTGTCATATTGTGGCCTGTTTCTGCGGCTCATAATTTTATATTGACCCGCCAAATACCGTCACCATTTTTAGAGTCATAACTGCCTTCGTCATAATACGTTTTTAACCCACCAAATACTCATGCCTTTCCGCAGCTTCTTAAGCCGCCGCCATGTCTAGAGTCCCATCTACCTGCAACTGGGTAAGGTCCGGAGTAACCGAGGAATCAGTCAAAGAGTTCATCACCATGGGAGTCTTGCCGGCTTAGGATGCTATCCACTGGCGGGTTCCGGGCAATGAGACCACTCCTAAACCCGAGGATGGGGAAGTTATTGTGTTCACAGACCATCTCCTCCGTGGTTTCTCTCCACCCGGGTCTAAATTTTTCCGAGACGTCTTACACTCATTCAACTTGCACCCTCAAGGTATTGGGCCCAACTTTGTCACCAATATGTGCCAGTTCCAAACCCTCTGCAAAGCTTATCTCCAAGAAGAGCCGTCTGTTGACCTCTTCAAGGAGTATTTCTACATCAACCGCCAAACAGAGATGGCGGATGGATTGAGCCTCGAGCTTGGAGGTGTTACTCTTCAAAGACTGAGGGATGTGCTCTTTCCAGCAGCAACCCTACCGAGTCATCCCAAAGAATGGAATAAGACTTGGTTTTACTGCAAAGACGCTTCGCCGGAAGGGGACAACCCACTGCCGGGTTACCGTCCTTACCGGCTCAGCACTGATATAGAGCTCCCAGACCGGATGTCCGCTGCAGAACGCGCTGAATATGGCCCAACCTTCTCAAAAATAAGGGCCCTGTTAGCCAACGGGTTAACAGGTGTTGATCTGACCCGCTGCTGGGTCTCTTGGAGGATTCTGCCGTTGAGCCGCCGCAGCGCCTTAATGTGCCAATACACTGGTGAGGTGTCTGATCCTCAGCGCTTCAACCAGACCCCCTTGACAGACTAGGATCTCAATACTATTGTTAAGTCCTTGCTGGGAGAATCTCAAGCCGCCTGTAGCAAGACGGGGCTAAGCCCTTTTTCCGCACTTAACCCGGCTCCAGATATGAGTCTTTCCATCATGACCCTCATTCATTCTTTTAATTATGTACTTCATATATATTTTTTTAACCCCTCTGCCAATGTGTTTCATCATATGTAGGCCGGCTCTTCCTTCTGGAACAAAAGGTTACCCTCTTCCCTCAAGAAGAAGAGCAAAGTCCCCAAGGCGACCAAAACCAAAGGGCCGGCTCGTAAAAAGAAGCAATCAACCGAAGAATTATTCGGTCTGGAGGACTCAGAGGTAGAACTTGACTCCCTTGGCCTTCTCTTTATGCAACTCATTGACAATGATTATTCATAGGAGGAAGCGGAGACAAGTCATGCTGATGTTGCAGCGGTAACCATTATCTCTTCCGACTCGGAAATTTTACCAGTAAAGAGAATATGGCGGGCTGTACGGAAGGTAAAATGTTCTCGCCCTTTTACTCACTTGGATCCCAACTTTCTTTTGAAGAAGCAGCAAGATGACAACAGACATCAGACCCAGAGCACCGGCTCTGAAGATCTTTTAGCCGGCTTACCAAATGAGCCGACTCCTCGAAAACGGCGCACTGAGGTACTTCCTTGTCTTGACTTTATTTCTTCTGTATGATAATCTTGTATTGCAACTTACTTGTATTTGACAATGATAACTTTTCAGGACTCGCCCCCTTCTTCCGGTGACTCAACCGCCTCAAAGCTGCCTCCTCTTATTATCAACCCGGGGTAAGTATTTTTACATCCCACTCCGTGTGTTTAACAGTCTATCCTTGCTCATTGATGTTTAACTTCACCTTTGCTCATAGGGCTCAAGCCAAACGGAGGAAGGTAGGCGGGTCAGCCACTACTCCTGAATTCTCAGAGTCGGCAAACCCAAAGCCTAACACCCTTGAAGCTCACATTGAGCCGTCTGAGGCTGACAAAGACGCCCGTGAAGAAGCTCCCCAGCATAATGAGCCGGCTGATATGGACATTGAAACTCCTGAGGCTCATCCAGAAGCCGATCCTAAGCCGCCCAGCCCCCAGCCGACAACTGAAAACATGGCTTCTCATGAAGAAGTTACTGTTACCGGGGAGGCTTATAAATCTCCAGCTCCCTCCCATGTCATATCAAAGCATACCAGTGGAGACGAGGCGGCTCCTCTTAAGGAAGGAAAGATTCAATTCGATCTTCCTAACTTAGAAAAAATTACTGCCGACGAGTTACACTCTGGCTATCTGAGCCGCCTCTCTGCAAGCCGGGACATGGAAGCCAACTTGGTTGGCATGATGAAGAAAAAATACGAGGTACTCCACTTCCCTTGCCTCTCCATATATATACTTATGTAGCCCCCAAGAGCCGGTTTACCTCTCAAAAGGTCAGCCGGGTCTTCCATCACTTGCAATCTTTTGATGAATCGCCCTGTAGCCCCCAAGGGACAGCTCATTACCTAAGTAATGAGCCGGCACTTAATCATAGAATAAGAGACCAACTGTAGCCCCCAAGTGATATGGGGTGTCCCGATCTTCTCAGTAAGCGGCGGTGGTGATGATGATGGTGTAGGATAACTTGTATGTCGCCGATGAACTCTCCCTCTCTTGATCCCTGATGCCAATGCAAAAGGTCTCAACCCTTTGGATATTCACAACGTCACACACTTGCGCACGCAGCCGTCGACCACGAACGGTTAGAATTGCAATATACTAATTCCCAATGGAACAGCAGATCACACTTGACTTGCAGTATATAATCACCAGATCGATACGAATTGGTGATGAGGATTCAAGATGAATGCTTACAAGCAATCTCATGAACTAGGGTTTATCTTAAACGTGGTCTAACTCTAACTAACCCTAAGGAAGAGTATTTATATCCTAAGATAGATCGAAGGGGTACATGGGCTGTCAGCCCGAAACTCTGCGCGCAGGCAGCACGGTAGTACCGCTGATGTCATGCGGTACTACCGCTCCAAGCGGTACTACCGCTTCAGTACCGCTCTACTACCGGTTAGCGCCAAAAGATGCCAGTAGTTTTCACGGTAGTAGGGGCGGTAGTACCGTCTCAAGCGGTACTACCGCTGGTGTAGGGCGGTACTACCGCCCTGGAAACTCCAAGATCCTTTTCCCAGCCCAGCTGCATTGCCTCCTTGTTCTCCTCCTTGCTCCCTCGTGCCATGCCTTCCTCTCCAATGTACCTAATGACACATACACACAAGGATTTAGGCAGTATAAAGCTCTCATTAAAAGAAATAGCATTATCAACTAAGAGAGAATTCACCTGTTGTTCTAGTAACTTAGCACGAGCTCTTGTAGTTGGTCCAATCCTGATTTCATCATTGGACGTCTTCTTTGCAGCAACAGGTTGTTCATCTTCAAGGGATGGAACCATAGTAGGGATGTCCTCATCATCCTCCCCCCCTTCAAAAGGCGTCGACCCCGACGCTCCAAGGTCATCGACGTCACATGGGGACAAATCAGCAACATTGAAACTGTTGCTAACGCCACCAAATTCAGCAATAGGAATATCAATCGAGTAGGCATTGTCATTTATCTTGGCTAACACCTTGTAAGGACCAGCACCACGTGGCCGAAGTTTAGAACGTCTCAACTGTGGAAACCTGTCCTTACGAAGATGCACCCACACCATATCACCAGGCTGGAACAAAACTTTCTTTCTTGATTGATTTCGTGCAGCAGCAATGTTCTTGCCTTGCTTCTCAATAGCCTCTCGTGTCTTCTCATGAATCTTTTTCACATAATCTGCTCTGTTTGATGCCTCCATATTAACCCTCTCATGTAATGGAAGAGGCAGCAAATCTAGTGGTGTAATTGGTTTGAAGCCATACACCACCTCAAAAGGACAAAGCTGGGTGGTAGTGTGCACAGCCCTATTATAGGCGAACTCAACATGTGGCAAACACTCCTCCCACTCATGCAGATTTTTCTTAATCATAACTCGCAGCAATTGGGACAATGTGCGATTCACCACCTCCGTTTGACCATCAGTTTGTGGGTGACATGTTGTACTGAACAGCAACTTCGTTCCTAGCTTTCCCCACAAAGTCTTCCAGAAGTAGCTCATAAACTTCACGTCCCTGTCAGAAACAATTGTCTTTGGCACTCCATGCAAGCGTACGATGTCCCTGAAAAACAGGTTAGCAACATGCGACGCATCGTCGCTTTTGTGGCATGCAATAAAATGTGCCATCTTAGAAAATCTATCCACTACCACAAATATAGAATCATGACCTCTTTTAGTGCGTGGCAAACCTAACACAAAATCCATACTTATATCTTCCCATTGTGTGGTAGGTGTAGGTAGTGGCGTATACAAACCGTGAGGCTTCAGTTTGGACTTGGACTTGTGACATGTAATGCAGCGCCGAACAAATCTGTCCACATCGCGCCTCATCTTGGGCCAATAAAAGTGATCAGCCAGCATGAGCAACGTCTTCTCACGCCCAAAGTGACCCATCAATCCTCCTGCATGTGATTCCTGCAACAATAGCAAACGGACGGACGATTCTGGAACACAAAGTTTGTTAGCTCGAAACAAGTATCGATCATGGATGTGGTATTTCTCCCATGCATTTCGAAGCAAACATAAACGATATGGTTCAGCAAAATCATGATCAGTTGCATACAAATCACACAAACTCTCTAAACCAGGAATTTGAATATCGAGACGTGTCAAGAGCATGTTCTTCCTAGAGAGAGCATCAGCAACAATGTTATCTTTTCCCTTCTTATGCGTAATGATATATGGAAAAGACTCAATAAACTCAACCCATTTAGCTAAGCGTCGATGCAAATTGGATTGAGCTTTCAAATACTTCAATGCTTCATGATCAGAATGTATGATAAATTCTTTTGGCCACAAATAATGTTGCCAAACCTCAAGAACTCTAACAAGCGCATACAATTCTTTATCATAAACAGGATAATTCAGTCTAGCACCAGAAAGTTTCTCGCTGAAATAGGCAATAGGTCTACCTTCTTGCATCAACACACCACCAATACCAATACCACTAGCATCACATTCAACTTCAAATTGTTTGGAAAAATCTGGTAGTGCAAGTAATGGTGCAGAAGTAAGCAAACGTTTCAGCGCATCAAAAGCATGATCTTGGGCTGCGCCCCACACAAAAGGCACACCTTTCTTCGTTAATTCATTCAATGGTGCAGCAATAGTACTAAAGTCTTTCACAAAACGGCGATAGAAACCAGCAAGACCGTGAAAACTTCGTACTTGACTAACATTCATGGGAGTAGGCCAATCTTGAATTGCTTCAATCTTAGATGAATCTACTTCTACCCCATGCTTAGATACAACGTATCCCAGAAATATCACTTTATCTTTTGCAAATGTGCACTTCTCAAGATTAGCATACAATTTATTGTCACGCAACACTTGCAAAACCTGTCTAATATGATCACAATGTTCAGATTCATTGCGGCTGTAAATAAGGATATCATCAAAATATACAACCACAAAACGACCAATAAACTTTCTCAAAACATGATTCATTAATCTCATGAAGGTACTAGGTGCATTAGTAAGACCAAAAGGCATAACTAACCACTCATATAAACCGAATTTAGTTTTGAAAGCAGTTTTCCATTCATCCTCTTCCTTCATGCGAATTTGATGGTAACCACTACGCAAATCAATCTTAGAGAAAACAGCAGCACCACTCAATTCATCTAACATATCCTCTAAGCGTGGAATAGGATGACGATATCGAATAGTGATGTTGTTAATAGCTCTACAATCTACGCACATGCGCCATGTACCATCTTTCTTAGGCACCAAAATAACAGGAACAGCACAAGGACTAAGAGAAACACGAATATACCCTTTGTCTAGTAGTGCTTGCACTTGCTTCTGTATTTCCTTCGTTTCTTCGGGATTGGTCCTGTATGGCGCTCGGTTGGGGAGGGTGGCGCCGGGTATAAGATCAATTTGGTGCTCAATTCCACGCAATGGTGGCAGCCCCGATGGTACCTCCTCCGGAAACACATCGCCATATTCCTGCAAAACAGTAGACACACCAAGAGAAACAGATTGTGTATCATTAGAAACTAAAACCTCGCCTTTGTACATAAGCACAAGAGGCAGGGCTGTAGGATCCTTTCGAAATTCTCTCATGTCTTTTTTGGTGGCTAATATAAGCAAACTAGGCTCTCTCGCACTTTTCGTGATATTATCACTCACGGCTTTTACATTGTTCTCTCGTGCAGGTGGCTGTTCAATATTCACTTCTGTTTTCTGACGAGACTCATTCACAATTTGCTGTGGTGACATAGGCTGTAGATTGATCTTCTTGCCCTTGAACTCCAAGTGATAAGTATTGGCACGGCCATTGTGTTGCACATGACGGTCATAGAGCCATGGCCGACCCAATAAAAGATGGCAAACTGTCATAGGTACCACATCAAATTCAATGGAATCCTTGTATGGTCCTATCTCAAAATTTACGCGCACCATATGACTCACCGTCATCTCACCATTGTCACTCAACCATTGTACATAATACGGATTGGGGTGAGGTAAATATTTCAGATTTAACTTGGCACATAATTCCTTGCTTGCAAGATTGCGGCAGCTACCTCCATCAATGATCACCTTGCAAGCTTTGTTGGGGCCAACTAGTGCTTTTGTTTGGAACAAATTGCAGCGCTGTGAATCAACATGTGGCTGCACACTAAGAGCACGCTGCGAAACAACAATAGTAGGTGCTGGAGAAGCAAAAGCATCAATGCCCTCATCACGTGTGTACTCATCGTCATCGGAAGCATATGGATCAGCATCATCTCCAGTCTCATACTCATTGTCATCGTTTACAATCATCACTTTTCTATTGGGGCACTCTCGCTTGAAGTGTCCCTTGCCTCCACATGTATGACAAAGCATATCTCTATTACGGGCTGTAGACATATTGGAACCTGAGCCAGCAACAGGGGCAGCAGGTTGCTTGGAATGTGGAACTGTGGAGGCTGGTTTGGTTGCTGAAGAAGAGGGGCGGTTGGCAGCGCCCTCACTAGGGGGCGGCGGTGTTCTGTTAGAGAACCGCCCTGCTGTAGTATAACGGCTTTTGATTTGAGCTTCTTCAGCCAACTGGGATTCAGCTTCTCTTGCATGATGGAGCAGCTCATTCATTGTAGTGTACTGGTGATGTCTAACAATACCCTTAATGTTATATTTCAGCCCATGGAGAAAACGTTGCATAGTCATCTCAACAGATTCGCGCACTCGAGCACGCTGCATCAACATCTCCATCTCCATATAATATGCATCAACCGTCATGGAACCTTGCTTCAATTGTGTCAATTTATCAAAAACTGTCCGCAAGTAATTAGTGGGAACAAAACGAGCTTTCATCACCGCCTTCATCTCACGCCATGTACGAACAGGAAGCTCATTGTCCTCGCGGCGAGTACTCACCACGCTATCCCACCAACGCAATGCATAACCATCAAATTCAGAAGAAGCAAGCTTGACCTTCCTATCTTCAGTATAATCATGCAAACGCCATAATTTCTCCATCTTAAGCTCCCAAGTGAGATACTCTTCAACATCAGTGGAGCCTTCAAATCTAGGAATCGTGAACTTGGGCTTGCCCAAACCATCATCCTCCTGAAGCGGTACACGCCGAGCACCCTGTGGTGGTAGGCGACCAGGCCCTTTAAAACCACGCCCACGGCCATGATTGCCCACCATGTTATCATTGTCATCATGCACACTATCAGCATCATCATGGTCGTCATGTTGGCGTTGCTCAAGAGCGACACGGAGCCCATTGACTGAAGTTGTCAACTGCTGTATACTTGTTTGGAGAGCATTGACTTGAGTTTGCATAGCGTTGACGGTAGTATCAGTGGCATCCACTTTCATTTGTATAACTTGCATATCAGCCTCATTTTTTTCAGCGGATCTATCAAGAGCCCCCGTCAAATGAACGCGGAGAGCTTCATGGTCTTTCCAGGAAACACACTCGTCATCAGCCTTTTTCTGCAGCACATCAACATCACTAGAAGACATGATTAGTAGGTTAGTGCAAAAATCAAAATCTGTGTGGGGGCACACTCACAACTCACTCAAAACTGACAAGAAAAGGAAATCTTACCGTTCCAAAGTGAATAGTAATGCTTACCCGTTCAGATGGATGACTAATGCACGGATGTGATGAAGTGAATACCCGGGTATGAGAGCAATCACACGACAAAGCAGGATTATATGGTGGCGCTAGGTATGGTATCCTATCTACACCGAAGACAAGTCCTAGTGCTGATCGTGTGACAACACCCCAGGAAACACACACGGTGGAGAAAAATGTGGCAAAGCAACTATAAAACAAGATGTGGTGCAATGCACTCGAGAGACACTAGCAATGCTCAAAGTAAACAGGCACAAGATTGCTCAATTCTACTAGTGCACAATCGCAAGAAAAAACTCCAACAATGCAATAGATAGCAACAACTTCCGGCCACTGATTCTTTCTTTCTTTTCGTTGTCTCTGTTTTTTTTTTTTTTTTTTTTTCAACTGTCACGTGAACAGTACGTGAACAGTAAACCTTTTTTTTTTTCAGCCACAATAGATCGCAGGCAGCGGCGACTGTTCTTGGATCACGTCGAGTTTTTGCAAAGCACCAAAACCTATATGAGCAGCCTGTAGAGCGGAAACTAGTCTCGTGGGTAAGTTCCTAACACCTTTGTGTAGACAGGCTGTGGCTATGGATTGGAATTTGCAAAACAGGATAATGGATCGAAACAAAAGCCAATCTACGATGCAAGCTACGATGGAAACTAAAATTAATCGATTCGAAGGCAAAGCGACGCAAAAAGAAAGACACAACGACCAGCAACTAAAACCAATCTACGATGCAATCTAGGCTATGGCAAACAACTAAGAACCCTAATATTTTTTGTGAGGCTTTTTCTGGATAGGATGAAAAACAACTAATCTACGGATGATTTGGTGGATGCTTACCGAGGCAACACTGGAAATCTGATACCAAGATGATATGGGGTGTCCCGATCTTCTCAGTAAGCGGCGGTGGTGATGATGATGGTGTAGGATAACTTGTATGTCGCCGATGAACTCTCCCTCTCTTGATCCCTGATGCCAATGCAAAAGGTCTCAACCCTTTGGATATTCACAACGTCACACACTTGCGCACGCAGCCGTCGACCACGAACGGTTAGAATTGCAATATACTAATTCCCAATGGAACAGCAGATCACACTTGACTTGCAGTATATAATCACCAGATCGATACGAATTGGTGATGAGGATTCAAGATGAATGCTTACAAGCAATCTCATGAACTAGGGTTTATCTTAAACGTGGTCTAACTCTAACTAACCCTAAGGAAGAGTATTTATATCCTAAGATAGATCGAAGGGGTACATGGGCTGTCAGCCCGAAACTCTGCGCGCAGGCAGCACGGTAGTACCGCTGATGTCATGCGGTACTACCGCTCCAAGCGGTACTACCGCTTCAGTACCGCTCTACTACCGGTTAGCGCCAAAAGATGCCAGTAGTTTTCACGGTAGTAGGGGCGGTAGTACCGTCTCAAGCGGTACTACCGCTGGTGTAGGGCGGTACTACCGCCCTGGAAACTCCAAGATCCTTTTCCCAGCCCAGCTGCATTGCCTCCTTGTTCTCCTCCTTGCTCCCTCGTGCCATGCCTTCCTCTCCAATGTACCTAATGACACATACACACAAGGATTTAGGCAGTATAAAGCTCTCATTAAAAGAAATAGCATTATCAACTAAGAGAGAATTCACCTGTTGTTCTAGTAACTTAGCACGAGCTCTTGTAGTTGGTCCAATCCTGATTTCATCATTGGACGTCTTCTTTGCAGCAACAGGTTGTTCATCTTCAAGGGATGGAACCATAGTAGGGATGTCCTCATCATAGAATAAGAGCCAAGTGTAGCCCCCAAGGGCTGGGTCATCTTCATAGAAATGATCCGGTTCTATAAGAAAGAGCTGAGACACATTAGCCCCCAAGTGTCAAGTATATTGCTTGCAATCTGCTTGGGACTTGTAATGACTGTGCCAAACTTCGACAAAATCGGTATGAGCTAGACAAGCGGCTTAAAACTAACAACCTTGCTTTGTTATGACCTGTCCTGTGCAGGAATCTTTGAATGCCGCTGAGTCGAACGTGTCAGACCTGAAGAAGAGTCTGGCACTGCAACAAGAAGGCCGAGCAGAAGCTGGCGCCAAGTATCAAATCGCTTTGACAGAGCTGGATGTTATCAAAGCTGAGCTTAAAACACTCAAAAAATCTGCTGAAACGAGCCAAGCCGCCCTGACCAAGCGTGCTGAAGACGCGGAGGGTCGTCTTAAAACGGTCACTGACGAGCTGAGCAATCTGAAAGGCCACATATCTCGTATGATTGGAGCCGTCTTTGGTAAGTGTTCTTAACCTTCAATGTTCAAAAAAGAAAGTTTTCGAGAATCCTTTCAGGCGGCTTATAAGATTTGTCTTGCTTGTAGGTGAACGGAGCCGCCAACTTTCAGATGACAGTCTGTTAAAGCTGAAGGCTTTATACTCACTTTCTGAACAGCTCTATGCTGGATCACTTTTCACCATAAAAGCTGTTATGACTGAGAAGGGTGTGCCAAACTTTATGAAGGGCATGCTCGAAGTCCTCTCCACCATCCCGAAGCAAATAGAAGAACTGAAGAGATCAGCCGCCCGTAAGGGCACAATGGCTGCTTTGAGCCGGTCACTGGCTTACGCACCCGAGCTTAACCCGGCCGAGATGATGAATGGCTTTCCTCAGCTAAAGAACGACGGCTCACAGTTTACACAAGATGACTATGCCCGCTGCATGAAGGCGTCCCGAATTTTGGCAAGCCGGCTGGCCGAAGAAGCTGACCTGTCGTCATATCAGGCGGCTTATTCTGAGGAGAACAAACGAATTCGAGGGCCCACCTTTGAAGCAAAAAGCCTAATTCCTCAACACCGTAAGCACCTCTTCGCTCCTGATGTTGACCCATCTCCAATCATGCACGATGAAGCCAAATTTGAGGCCTTAACAAACTGCAACTGGGATGTGGACAACCTCCAGGTCCGGGAGACCGAAGACCCGGCGCAGGATGACCCGGCGACGAGTTAAATGAAGAATTGACTTCATGTGAAGGTAACCCGGCCCTGTTAATATGCCGGGTTATAAATTGCTACAGAAACTTTATGTCCACAGATTTTGGGCTCCTTGATAGCCTTGTAATAGCAGTAGAAAACATTCGATCGCCTGCTCTAGTGCCTTCGTGCACTTTAAAACATCTTTCAATCCATACACCGGCGATTTAGCATGATTGTCTTGATACATAATCATTTGACTGCTTTGACTCGCCCGGCGGGTTATATTCCATGAGCAATGCTAAGCCGGAGTCACCCAAAAATGTAGAATCTTATCATGAAAAATACCTGCAAAAAACAAGTGATTTGCATATTTCTTGCCTTATAAGCCGGCTTTAAAGGCACAGCGGGACAAGATAGTTCTTGTTTTTGTGAAAAAAAAATTGTATTGCTTCCGAAGAAGCGAGGCATAAAAGCCTTAAAACCTCATAAGCCGGCTCTCACGTGACATAAATTCGTCGTTTAAACCTTAGCAAGTTCAGGGTCTTTAAAAGATTGACATTGCTAAGAGTACCAACGGGCCACATAGCGGAGAGACTACAACAGACAAGGCGAGTTTATCCTAGCTCACTGTAAGCCGGCTCTCTCGTGACAAAAGCCGCCGTTTAAACCTTGACAAGTTCAGGGTCTTTGTGCGAGAATAACTTATGAAAGTTCAGGGTCTCTGAGCAAGATTGACTGTCAAGAGTTCGGCGGGTCACATGGCGGAGTAGCAAGTTGCAAACAGGCAGGTTTAACTCGAACCTGGCATGTAAAGCCGGGCCAAGAGGGTATGAAAGCTAAACCCAGTGGGTTGGAAGCCCCCAAGTGACCTGATGAAGGATCAACTCCTTTGCACGAATTTTAGTGCGAGAAAACGGCAGAGGACCCTAATCATGGGGATGCCAACTTTATTATCTCATAAAAGATGGTATATACAATGACAGGAATATGTACATTGATGAGAGCCGGACCGGCGGCTCAAGTATAGTATGGCCGAAGGTGAGCAATATTCCAAGGCTTTGCAGTCTCTTCACCAGAGGTTCGTGACTTGTCGCTCTCCCGTATATCAATGAGATAATAGGAACCATTGTTGAGATTTCTGTTGATCACAAATGGTCCTTCCCAAGGAGGTGACAACTTATGCATAACTGACTGGTCTTGAATTAACCGGAGTACTAAGTCGCCTTCTTGGAACGTCTGGGTCTTGACCCTGCGGCTATGGTAGCGACGCAAGTCTTGCTGGTAAATCACGGACCGAGCTGCTGCAAGGTCCCGTTCTTCGTCTAAGGCGTCCAAAGCATCCTGACACGCCGCCTCATTATCAGTTTCCACGTAAGCTGCCACTCTGGGCGAGTCATGACGAATATCACTGTGGAGAACAGCTTTTGCGCCATAAACCATGAAAAAGGCGTATAGCATGTAGACCTGTTGGGGGTGGTTCTTATGCTCCAAAGAACAGCAGGTAACTCCTCCACCCAACAACCCGGCGTGCGCTCCAAAGGAACCATGAGCCGGGGCTTTATACCTCTTAAAATTTCCTGGTTAGCACGCTCAGCTTGACCATTAGACTGTGGGTGAGCCATAGAAGATACATCGAGGCGGATATGCTCATCATCGCAAAACTCCTTCATAGCCCCCTTGGACAGGTTTGTCCCATTGTCAGTAATGATACTATGAGGATAACCAAAACGAAAGATCAGCTTTTTGATGAACTGAACTGATGTTGCTGCATCACACTTGCTGACCGGCTCAGCTTCAACCCATTTAGTAAACTTGTCAACCGCCACCAAGAGGTGGGTCTTCTTGTCTTTGGACCTCTTAAAAGGTCCCACCATATCAAGCCCCCAGACTGCAAACAGCCAGGTGATTGGAATCATCCGTAACTCTTGAGCCGGCACATGGGCACGTCGCCCAAACTTCTGGCATCCGTCACACTTATTGACTAAGTACTCTGCATCTTTATGAGCTGTTAACCAGTAGAAACCGTGTCGAAAAGCCTTAGCCACCAAGGATTTTGACCCGGCATGATGACCACAATCACCGGCATGGATTTCTTGCAAGATTTCACGGCCCTCATCCGGAGAAACACATCGCTGAAAGACACCAGTCACACTGCGCCGGTGTAACTCGCCATTGACAATAGTCATAGACTTAGACTGCCTTATGATCTGCCGCGCCAGATTTTCATCTTGAGGTAACTCGCCGCGGGTCAAATACGCTAGATAAGGCAATGTCCAATCAGGGGTCGCGCGAAGAGCCGCCACCAACTGTCCTTCCGGGTCAAGTATAGCCAAATCCTCCTCCGACGGTAACTGGACCGACGGGTGATGCAATACGTCCAGGAACACATTGGGCGGCACCGGCTTACGCTGAGATCCCATTCTTGACAACGCATCAGCCGCCTCATTCTTCCGCCGATCAACATGATCCACCTGATAGCCCTTGAAGTGGACAGCGATAACATCAACCGCCTGGCAATAAGCCGCCATGCGAGGGTCTTTAGAATCCCACGTGCCTGACACCTGCTGAGCCACCAGGTCTGAGTCGCCAAGACATCTGACCCGGCTCAAATTCATCTCCTTGGCCACTCTGTAACACCCTGGATTTTGCCCATTTTTTTCTTTTGATTTTGGTCTGGTTTTGCTTTTCCGTGGTTTGGTAGTCTTGGAACCTGGAAGGATCACCCTTGATTTCTCTTCCCTAGTGGCTTTCCAACCTCTAACCCATCCCTAGACCTTGTCATTTCCATCTTGAGCCAATCCCAATATTCTTTTTCTTGGGAATATTCCTTTTTCTATTAAAGGAATAACCCTATTTGCTCTGGGTTGTGAAGCAACCCATATCCTCTTCATTTCGAAAATTCCCATAAATTCTTTGGATCATATCCTCCTCAAATATGTCAAAATCCTTCCTTGCCATGTTCAAAAATATTCCTCCAATATTCCTTTTCCTATTCTGTCCCAGGTGGCAGTTTGTGAAGCAAGTGCCATTTATCTTGGCTTGCTTGCTCTCAAACTTTTTGGGGACTCTTTCCTATCCAAATCATCGTTGCATGCCAAAATTCAACTCAATTTGGCTAGTAAATATTTCTTGGCAAATTTCCAAAGTTTCTGATCCAATGGAAGCTTTGTGAAGCAAGTGCTAGCTAAGAGTATGCCAATGAGTTGAAATTTTGCAGGCATCTTCATAGGCTCAAATCATGGCTCTCCTCAAGATTTGAGCATCATCATATCTTCTTTGTGGCCTCAGCATCAAATCTTTATTTCTGGTCATATTTCCCTGTTGTGAAGCAACAATATTTTATATTGCTTCATAATTTCTGGAAATTTACCAGAGCATTCTTCCTCCCATAAAATTCATCTCCTCCAAATTTTGCCTCATTTCATCTAGCCATTCTTCCTCAGGAATTTTCCTAAGATTCTGGTCAGAGAGCACCATTATGAAGGAAGTACCATTTGTGCTCATGCAAATGGTATGAAATTTTTATGGCACTCTCATATGACCAAATCCTCATCTTGTGCCCATTTTCAGCCCAAGACAACACTGTATGTGAGTGCCACATCCTGTTTTGCTTTCTGGACCAGATTGATCAGTTGCAAAGCAACCCTATTAAATCTTGGTCCTCTTCCTCTCAAATTTTCCAGAATTGTAGTCCTTCCTATCCTGAATCTCCCAGACATCTTTGTTGGTCCTTATCTCCTCTCTGTTCAACTCTGTGGAGTGGTCAACTTTGCGGCAGCAAACTTCAGGTGATCCCTCCCATCCATTCTTGGTCTCTTGTGTCGATCTATCTTTTCAGAGGGACCCCTGCTTGTAAGGACTTGCTGCTAGACATCGTGTTGCATGCCAGAGTGCATCATGGGTGCCAGCTCACGCGGTGACCACGCGTTTGACATGCCATGTGCGCGCTCTGTGCAGTGGAGCCCTCGGTCTCGGCCGTTTCCTCACTCCCCCGACGTCTAGCCTTGTCCAACAGCTCCCTCTCGTCGTCTCCTTCCTCCTGGACCCATCTCCCTCTCCAGTCCCATCCTCGCCGCTCCGCGACGAGCTCCGCTCTGTTCTTCCCGTGGCCGCCATTGGCGTCTTCTCCATCCCGAGCCATCTCGAGCTCGCCTGAGCCCTCCTGAGCACGCCCGAGCCTTCTCAGCTTCTCTTCGATCTCTCTGGTCGTCTCTCCCCTCGTCCATGAGCTCTCCCGAAGCTCCGGCACGCTTCGCCGCGGCCGTGGCCGAGCCCTGCGCCGTCCGGCTATTTATAGGCTGCCCCGAGCCCTCCTGAGCTCTTCAGCCTCCTCTCCCCGCTCCTCTGCCCCTCCCCAGCCTGGCAACCGAGCTCCTAGAGCTTCGGCTCCAGCTCCTGGCCGCCATTGCCGCTTTGGCATTCGGCTCAAATTGGAGCAACCGAGGCCTTCCCTTGACCTCCAATCCCCACCAGAGGCCTCCCCACTCCTCCGCAACCCTCCCCATCCTCTTGCTTCCTCGCCGGAGTGCCCGTGGCATCGTGCCCATCTCCTCCCGAGGCCGCCGTCTGCCAGGGTCGGCGCCCCGCTCTTCCAGCCGCTCCCCGGTGCTCGTGGAGCCCTGGTTGGATGTAGTGCTCTCCCCCGCATCCGCCGGTGGCCGGAGTTCGCCTGGGGACGGCTGGAGTCGCCGTGCCCAGCGCCGGCGTCGCGGTGCCTCGACTCTGCCCTGTTCGTCGATGGGGGCAGGAAGAAGGAGGAGGAAGAGAGAGAAGAGGTGTGGGCCCCACCTGTCGGTGAGAGGTGGAGGTGCCAGCTGGGTTAAGTGGAAGCGCCCCGGCGCAAATACGTTTCCCTTGCTGGAAAACGTATTGCTAGCTAGTGCGCAACCGGCTGGGCTGCTCAGGGACCCGGATGCAATTATCTCTTTTGCTGATTCCCTTTTGCAGATTGGCCCCTGGCAGAAAAATCCTTGTATCTTTTTGCTCGGGACTCCAATCGAGGTGATTCCAAAGCCCTCGTCTTCGTCTCGTCGAGCCCGTCATGTTGGTATCACTTTCATACTGTCTTGACACAGTGAAAGTGACCCTTCTTCCCTTGTCCGTAAATAGTCCCTCTTCGAGAGAGAACTGTTTCCGGCAGTCCTTCCGCGGCCTTTCCGCACTCCTTCCCGGTGGATCCTTCATCTCCAGGCAAGCCAGGACACCCATTCCATGAAGTATTTCAATAGAGTTACATATTTAATTGAATTGCTTGCATTTGCAAAGGAATTACTTTCATTTACTTGCTATATGATAATTCATAGCAATTAATTTAAATGCCTAGTTGCTGCCATCCTAAGTATTGTGATGAACCACTATATTGACTAAATGATCTTAGTGGTTGATCTTGAGTCACCTGTCTGGGCATATTCGTGCAACCACATTTGCCGGTATGGGACGGCCCTGACCGGGTCTGACTGCGTGATCTTTCACCGGTACCACCAAAGAGGGAAGGTTAGGAGCGGCGTGCTACCCTGGCCCGGTAAGCGGCGATAACCTTGTGAGCCCAGTTGATGTCGATTGTTTAGCCCGGGAGTCCCCGTTTGGGACAGTAGGCCCCATTTGGGTCTACAGAGTTTGGCCACGACGGTGGCAGGTGTCATGAGGACACAGGGGCCACCCAAGGCTGACCTCCGGGGGAGGAAGAGTGCCGGTGGTACGACGAAAGAGTCACGGGTCAGGCAGGTTTTGTTGAAGCAACGCTGGTCCACCCGAATGGGATCACGAGGCCAGGTGCTTCATGGTGTGGGTAAAGTGTACAACCTCTGCAGAGTGTCAAAATCTATTCGAATAGCCGTGTCCACGGTATTGGACAGCCCGTCCAGACCTCAGTAGACGGTCAACCTTAATAATGATGTTAATGATGGAAGAACTCATATTGTGATCGGAAGTACTCAGTGAGTATTCCGAGGATTGTGGGACAACCCAGAAGAGAGTAAGTTGATGACTGATAACAGTAAGTGAAGCACTTAAGTATTTAATATGATATTTGCCATGCTATTGTTGCTGCATTGTTTGGTTGTCGTGAGCTTGCGAGTACATTCAAAGTACTCACCTGGCGTATCATGCCAGTTTGCAGGTCATGCCATGATTGCTTGCTTGTCGTGGATGTCAAGTGTGCGAGCTAGGATGCGCGTTCCAGCCAAAGTCCCTGTGGAGTGGAGTCCATCACCCCAGTCGCTGTTCCGCTGCCAAGGGTACTCCGCTTCCTCAGGTGGTTCCGCTGTTAGCGTAGAGCTGATTTGTTCTATGCCAACAGTGCCGTATTCCAGAAGACTTGTCCTTGGGCTGGAATACGGGGCGTTCCGGTCTCCTCTGAGCCAGGGTGCCACAAGCGTTGATATCAGAGCAGGTCTGGTTATAGGACGCGCGGTCTAGACGCGAGCGTTAGTAACCGGTAGTATAGGATCCGGTTGATTTGCTGCACTTGTTTGTTGCATTTGCTTGTGCATAGCATGCATATAGATTAGATATTTTATTACTAACGCTGGATTTGGTGAGTGGAGGTGGCATCGGTTTCGATTCACCACCTGCGCTCTCCTATTTGCATTCTTGTTCCTTGGTGTGGTGTCATCTCCGTCCCAGCGGAGTGATACCAAGATGCTTGGTGATGTTGATCCCTTGTCGGATTGATGCATCGGTACCACACCAATGTTTTCTCTTCAGTTTTTTCCCCCTATAGTTTCGGTGATAGACATGTTTCTATCCCGGATCTTGTCCATCCCTCATTGCTTTGGGCAACCCTTACTGATCTTAGTTATCAGAACAGGGCAATGCCCGCAAGCCCTTCTTTCCATCGCCATCTTTCTCTGCCATCCATCCTCTAGACAAGTACGGTTTCCTTCCGTATGCTTGATGATGATGAGGTCGTGACCCGTGTTCCGACCCACGATCACCAAGTTCGTCCTTGCCACCGTGTCCGTCCAGATGGAACCGGTGTAAGCCCTATTTGGTGTAGCCTTCTTTACACCAACTCCTTCCACACATGAATTCACTTTCGTGCACACCGCCACAGCATGTAGACCGTACTACCGAAGTTCTTGCGAGAGTTGTGTGCTTAAATAGGAATGCATACTATTGTCGTGAATAGCTGTAAACTTATGATATTGCTTGTGTGTGATCTTGTGTGCTTTTGCTTTGATCGTTTTTTTCGCTTCTTTCTTTGGGACCTTGGTGTTACCTTATTTTCCCCTTATGGAAGTTGCTCACCGACACTGGACTCCAAGAAATCCGTGAAGAGACAGTCATTTGGAAGCTCAGTTCAGCAATATGGAATTTTCAGCAGACTGCATTATATCAGGAATATCGGGCCTGAATATAAATGATATCCTGGCTGGATTGGTTATCAGCATCAAGTATACATCAGTGCAACCTTCACCGCAGTAATCATCGAATCAGCAAGACGACAGACTGTGTGCCTGATCCACGGTACATCCCGTGTCAAAGGTATGATTTACATATGCGGTTGAGTTTGCTATGAGTGCAATTTGAAACCTGCTATATTCTGGAAGCAAGTCAGAATGTGCTATGAACTTAGTGTTCAGCAAGAAGGATAGCCGAACACCCCGTCGCATACAACAAGTAACCGACAGCAGGAACATTAAGGGATATATATATACACTCAACTGCATATGGCAAAAAGGAAAGCTTCAGGGTAAGCAACCCAGTCCTTCTCCTCAAGCTACCAGAGAAGCATACTACGCAAGGATTCCTGTGTCTTCCTCGATACGACACACGGACATCTTATGATGCAAGGTACTCGGGCTTCCTCAGTAAGATACCGCTGCAGTCTCTAAGGTACCGAGTCTTCCCTAACAAGTCCTTGAGATGGAAAGCTTCTGAGGTACGGTACCCAGCCTTCTTTAGGAAGCCATTTTGATAAAAACTCTGAGCACGAGCAATTCAGTCTTCCTCAGCAAGAAGATCTCGATGGCTCCCAGCACAAGCTATGCCATCTTCACCAGCAAAGTATCGCATCGACATCAGTACAAGCTATTCCACCGAAGGTTGACAGCATCTGACCATGCACTCCAAGGATCAGATCCGCAACAATTGATCAGAAGGCAAAAAGCCAGTCAGGACACAAGCCTACTTCAGAAATCAAGCGCTCAGCCGCATATACTCAACAGATATGGTGGACATGCTGCCAAGGCCATAGTAGTCATACAATGATGCCAACTGGTGAGAATCTGACTATTGCATGAGCCATGTCAAAAGAAGAAGAATGCCAGTTATACACTTCAGTGAGATGACCAACAACCTATGGATAAGCTGTATGGGACACGGATGAACCCTTGCCCATCTTTCTTTGGTAACGGCACCACACCTGTGTTCTGAGCTATTTTCGGCCGTCCGGGGTGGATGCCGACTTTTATTTCTCTTGTCAGCAACTGGCCCGTGTTCTGAGCTGTTTTTTTTCGGCCGTCTCGGGCAGCTGTTGAATTTCTTTCCGTAGCGGCGACCCTATGCTCTGAGCTGTTTTTCGGCCGTCTTAGGGAACTGCTACTTTCTTCTTATCGACACCGTCTCATGCTCTGAGCTGCTTTTCAGCCGTCTTGATTCGGGGTCGAGTTACTCCAGTAATGTCCCAGATCTGAGTTGTAAAGACCGTTCTGATGGCCACTGGTTTATTTGCCGGTTTCATCCAAGGGTTCAGACAGTCGCTACACTACAGCTACAACTTATTAAGTAATATGCCTGCCGGAATATTGTACCTGGCAGCACTCATGGTCATCCAAAGAATCAAGAGCACATCAGGCCAAGCTCTTTCAGCTAAGGATCCAGGCAAAGAGAACCATAATGAAGGAGCAAGATTTGCCATACAGGTATGATAATGGTTGCATGATCAACATGGTACAGATACTCAAAACAGTATGGCTCGATACCAATCACCGTGGGTATACACCCCGGGAGTCTATCCCATTTGCAAGGACCCCATATCAAGTCAACCCGCTCAGCCAGCTATATATTCTTGGAATCGTCAGAAGGGGATATTCAAGCCTGTCAGATGGAACAATCAGAAGGATGATAACTGCCTCACAGCCTGTGTCCTTATCTAGGGAAATCAGTCAAAAGATAACCTGATGGGGACAAGATATTCCTGCTAGGACCCCCGTTAGTCAAGTCTGCAGATAATGCTGTTATAAGGACGTACCCTCTACGCAAGTCACGACAGGCTACGGCTAAGTCGTTGGTACAGATGTGATGCTAAGTCCGTAACCCCTGCAAGAAGTCCGATTCCACCAGGAGATACGGTATGATTCACAGCACCAGTCAAGTCTGGAGGGCACACAGCCATTTGAGGCTATCCAATGCAAAGAGTAAAAGATTTGATGTCCACCAAGAGAATCTATTCACAACTCAATGGACGATCGACCGTATGGGACTGCATTACGACACGTCCATAAGGAACAACTCTCGGATTTGCGAAGGACAGGTGTTTCGGACAGGATAATCCATTGCACCCCAGACAGGTAAGCAGACATAAAAGGATTGAAGTCAGAATAATATATGAGGTAAGACATGTCAGAATGAGGATCCCGTGAAACAAACTACCCCGAAGCCAGGCAGTGAGTCAGATAAAATCCAGTGGGAGCATTGTACAAAGGCAAAAAGGAAACCCGAGTTGGAAACGGTTTCCTCAAGTGGGGACACTTAAGTTTAACCCCTGAGCAACCAAATCTCGAGGACGAGATTTCTTTAAGGGGGGTAGGTTTGTAACACCCTGGATTTTGCCCTTTTTTTCTTTTTTTTTTTGGTCTGGTTTTGCTTTTCCGTGGTTTGGTAGTCTTGGAACCTGGAAGGATCACCCTTGATTTCTCTTCCCTAGTGGCTTTCCAACCTCTAACCCATCCCTAGACCTTGTCATTTCCATCTTGAGCCAATCCCAATATTCTTTTTCTTGGGAATATTCCTTTTTCTATTAAAGGAATAACCCTATTTGCTCTGGGTTGTGAAGCAACCCATATCCTCTTCATTTCGAAAATTCCCATAAATTCTTTGGATCATATCCTCCTCAAATATGTCAAAATCCTTCCTTGCCATGTTCAAAAATATTCCTCCAATATTCCTTTTCCTATTCTGTCCCAGGTGGCAGTTTGTGAAGCAAGTGCCATTTATCTTGGCTTGCTTGCTCTCAAACTTTTTGGGGACTCTTTCCTATCCAAATCATCGTTGCATGCCAAAATTCAACTCAATTTGGCTAGTAAATATTTCTTGGCAAATTTCCAAAGTTTCTGATCCAATGGAAGCTTTGTGAAGCAAGTGCTAGCTAAGAGTATGCCAATGAGTTGAAATTTTGCAGGCATCTTCATAGGCTCAAATCATGGCTCTCCTCAAGATTTGAGCATCATCATATCTTCTTTGTGGCCTCAGCATCAAATCTTTATTTCTGGTCATATTTCCCTGTTGTGAAGCAACAATATTTTATATTGCTTCATAATTTCTGGAAATTTACCAGAGCATTCTTCCTCCCATAAAATTCATCTCCTCCAAATTTTGCCTCATTTCATCTAGCCATTCTTCCTCAGGAATTTTCCTAAGATTCTGGTCAGAGAGGACCATTATGAAGGAAGTACCATTTGTGCTCATGCAAATGGTATGAAATTTTTATGGCACTCTCATATGACCAAATCCTCATCTTGTGCCCATTTTCAGCCCAAGGCAACACTGTATGTGAGTGCCACATCCTGTTTTGCTTTCTGGACCAGATTGATCAGTTGCAAAGCAACCCTATTAAATCTTGGTCCTCTTCCTCTCAAATTTTCCAGAATTGTAGTCCTTCCTATCCTGACTCTCCCAGACATCTTTGTTGGTCCTTATCTCCTCTCTGTTCAACTCTGTGGAGTGGTCAACTTTGCGGCAGCAAACTTCAGGTGATCCCTCCCATCCATTCTTGGTCTCTTGTGTCGATCTATCTTTTCAGAGGGACCCCTGCTTGTAAGGACTTGCTGCTAGACATCGTGTTGCATGCCAGAGTGCATCATGGGTGCCAGCTCACGCGGTGACCACGCGTTTGACATGCCATGTGCGCGCTCTGTGCAGTGGAGCCCTCGGTCTCGGCCGTTTCCTCGCTCCCCCGACGTCTAGCCTTGTCCAACAGCTCCCTCTCGTCGTCTCCTTCCTCCTGGACCCATCTCCCTCTCCAGTCCCATCCTCGCCGCTCCGCGACGAGCTCCGCTCTGTTCTGCCCATGGCCGCCGTTGGCCTCTTCTCCATCCCGAGCCTTGTCGAGCTCGCCTGAGCCCTCCTGAGCGCGCCCGAGCCTTCTCAGCTTCTCTTCGATATCTCTGGTCGTCTCTCCCCTCGTCCATGAGCTCTCCCGAAGCTCCGGCACGCTTCGCCGCGGCCGTGGCCGAGCCCTGCGCCGTCCGGCTATTTATAGGCTGCCCCGAGCCCTTCTGAGCTCTCCATCCTCCTCTCCCCGCTCCTCTTCCCCTCCCCAGCCTGGCAACCTAGCTCCTAGAGCTTCAGCTCTAGCTCCTGGCCACCATTGCCGCTTTGGCATTCGGCTCAAATTGGAGCAACCGTGGCCTTCCCTTGACCTCCAATCCCCACCAAAGGCCTCCCCTCTCCTCCGCAACCCTCCCCATCCTCTTGCTTCCTCGCCGGAGTGCCCGTGGCATCGTGCCCATCTCCTCCCGAGGCCGCCGTCTGCCAGGGTCGGCGCCCCGCTCTTCCAGCCGCTCCCCGGTGCTCGTGGAGCCCTGGTTGGATGCAGTGCTATCCCCCGCATCCGCCGGTGGCCGGAGTTCGCCTGGGGACGGCCGGAGTCGCCATGCCCAGCGTCGGCGTCGCGGCGCCTCGACTCTTCCCTGTTCGTCGACGGGGGCAGGAAGAAGAAGGAGGAGGAGGAGAGAGAAGAGGTGTGGGCCCCACCTGTCGGTGAGAGGTGGAGGTGCCAGCTGGGTTAAGTGGAAGCGCCCCGGCGCAAATACGTTTCCCTTGCTGGAAAACGTATTGCTAGCTAGTGCGCAACCGGCTGGGCTGCTCAGGGACCCGGATGCAATTATCTCTTTTGCTGATTCCCTTTTGCAGATTGGCCCCTGGCAGAAAAATCCTTGTATCTTTTTGCTCGGGACTCCAATCGAGGTGATTCCAAAGCCCTCGTCTTCGTCTCGTCGAGCCCGTCATGTTGGTATCGCTTTCATACTGTCTTGACACAGTGAAAGTGACCCTTCTGCCCTTGTCCGTAAACAGTCCCTCTTCGAGAGAGAACTGTTTCCGGCAGTCCTTCCGCGGCCTTTCCGCACTCCTTCCCGGTGGATCCTTCATCTCCAGGCAAGCCAGGACACCCATTCCATGAAGTATTTCAATAGCGTTACATATTTAATTGAATTGCTTGCATTTGCAAAGGAATTACTTTCATTTACTTGCTATATGATAATTCATAGCAATTAATTTAAATGCCTAGTTGCTGCCATCCTAAGTATTGTGATGAACCACTATATTGACTAAATGATCTTAGTGGTTGATCTTGAGTCACCTGTCTGGGCATATTCATGCAACCACATTTGCCGGTATGGGACGGCCCTGACCGGGTCTGACTGCGTGATCTTTCACCGGTACCACCAAAGAGGGAAGGTTAGGCGCGGCGTGCTACCCTGGCCCGATAAGCGGCGATAACCTTGTGAGCCCAGTTGATGTTGATTGTTTAGCCCGGGAGTCCCCGTTTGGGACAGTAGGCCCCGTTTGGGTCTACAGAGTTTGGCCACGACGGTGGCAGGTGTCATGAGGACACAGGGGCCACCCAAGGCTGACCTCCGGGGGAGGAAGAGTGCTGGTGGTACGACGAAAGAGTCACGGGTCAGGCAGGTTTTGTTGAAGCAACGCTGGTCCACCCGAATGGGATCACGAGGCCAGGTGCTTCATGGTGTGGGTAAAGTGTACAACCTCTGCAGAGTGTCAAAATCTATTCGAATAGCCGTGTCCATGGTATTGGACAGCCCGTCCGGACCTCAGTAGACGGTCAACCTTAATAATGATGTTAATGATGGAAGAACTCATATTGTGATCGGAAGTACTCAGTGAGTATTCCGAGGATTGTGGGACAACCCAGAAGAGAGTAAGTTGATGACTGATAACAGTAAGTGAAGCACTTAAGTATTTAATATGATATTTGCCATGCTATTGTTGTTGCATTGTTTGGTTGTCGTGAGCTTGCGAGTACATTCAAAGTACTCACCTGGCGTATCATGCCAATTTGCAGGTCATGCCATGATTGCTTGCTTGTCGTGGATGTCAAGTGTGCGAGCTAGGATGCGCATTCCAGCCAGAGTCCCTGTGGAGTGAAGTCCATCACCCCAGTCGTTGTTCCGCTGCCAAGGGTACTCCACTTCCTCAGGTGGTTCCACTGTTAGCGTAGAGCTGATTTGTTCTATGCCAACAGTGCCGTATTCTAGAAGACTTGTCCTTGGGCTGGAATACGGGGCGTTCCGGTCTCCTCTGAGCCGGGGTGCGGAGCCCGTGAAGCAAAGCCTCATATTCTGCTGCATTGTTAGTACAAGGAAACATTAACCTCAAAACATAACAGAACTTGTCACCTCGCGGGGAAGTCAAAACAACTCCAGCCCCCGAGCCTTCCAATTGTCTGGAACCATCAAAGTGAATCGTCCAATATGTATTGTCCGGCTTCTCCTCGGGTGCTTGACACTCTGTCCAGTCATTGATAAAGTCCACCAGGGCTTGAGATTTTACAGCCGTCCGGGGCACATACTTCAGATTAAGAGGCCCAAGCTCAATCGCCCACTTAGCAATCCTACCAGTAGCCTCTCTGTTTTGAATGATATCTCCCAAAGGAGCAGAGCTGACCACTGTGATCGGATGCCCAAGAAAATAATGTTTCAGCTTGCGATTGGCCATGAATACTCAAAATACCAGTTTTTGCCAATGTGGATATCTTTGTTTGGACTCTGTCAAGACCTCACTGACATAATAAACTGGCCGCTGGACTGTCTACTCCTTACCCGCCTCCTTGCGCTCCACTACAACTGCAGCACTGACAGCCCTGTTGTTAGCCGCCACGTATAAAAGCAAAGGCTCCTTTTCCACCGGAGCAGCCAAGACAGGCGGCTCAGCCAACTGCTTCTTGAGCGCCTCAAATGCCTCATTAGCCGCATCACTCCAGACGAAATCATCTGTCTTCTTCATCATCTGATACAGAGGAATAGCTTTCTCCCCCAGGCGGCTTATGAACCGGCTCAGAGCGGCAATACGACCCGCCAGGCGCTGAACATCATTAATACACGCCGGCTTAGATAAAGAAGTGATGGCCTTTATCTTGTCCGGGTTAGCCTCAATGCCACGCTCGGAGACCAAAAACCCCAAGAGCTTGCCTGCAGGTACCCCGAACACACACTTTGCCGGGTTAAGCATCATCTTGTAAACCCGCAAATTATCAAAAGTTTCCTTCAAATCAGCCAACAGAGTCTCCTTCTTCCTCGATTTGACCACAATATCGTCCACATAAGCATGAACATTGCGCCCAATCTGACCATGAAGACAATTCTACACACAGCGTTGATAAGTCGCCTGAGCACTTTTGAGCCCGAAAGGCATAGACACATAGCAGAAAGCTCCAAAAGGCGCAATGAAAGACGTCTTCTCTTGGTCTTTGACTGCCATCTTGATCTGATGATAACCTGAATAAGCATCCAGGAAACATAGACTCTCACAACCCGCCGTTGCGTCAATGATCTGGTCGATACGGGGGAGAGCAAATGGATCAACCGGACACGCCTTGTTAAGATCAGTGTAATCCACACACATACGCCATGTGTCGTTTTTCTTGAGAACCAACACCGGGTTAGCTAACCACTCCGGGTGAAAGACTTCGACGATAAACCCTGCTGCTAAGAGCCGGGCTACCTCTTCTCCAATGGCCTTACGCCTCTCCTCATTGAAACAACGGAGGAACTGTTTGACCGGCTTAAACTTAGGATCCACATTAAGGTGGTGCTCAGCGAATTCTCTGTAGGAGATATGCCCTAGAGGCAGTAATTTCAGTTACTTTTGTATCTCCGAGTTTGTAATGAAAGTTTATGATCCATGCTATAACTGCAATGATTCTCGAGTCTGCAAATTAAACGAGGCTTGGAGGGAAACTCATGTGCACGTGTGGTATAATAAACGGTAAATTGTATTCCTAGTCTTGCCTCTAAGACTGGCTCAAGTATTACATGATGATCCTGTTTTCCTGATCATGGGCATGGCTATGCCGGCAATTTTGAGGGCACGATGTTGGTAGAACACTTGTGTTGAATCGACCCAAATTGATGTTATACTATGAGATATATTCGTCACAAGTTAATGGTTAAATAACACAGAGATGGTTAACGTTTGCATGATTCCTTAGACCATGAGAGTATCGAGTTTCTTCATGCTTGCTTCATGAACTTTGGGGTTTATTAAACGTCATCCGTAAATGGGTGGCTATTACGGCGGCTTACGGGTTCATGGAAAAGTATGTCAAGTAACTTGATAGCTCAAGATTGGGATTTGCTCCTCCGTCGATGGAGAGATATCTCTTATCTCTGGGCCCTCTCGGTGTTACGGTGTCCATCATCGTCTGGTCAGACACCTTGTGATTTGATCACGGGGATGCCGGAACACGGGAACGAGAAAAGAGAACAATACCGGCAACGAGGTAACTGGCATAGTGGACAAGTTGTTGATCCACGGGGATGCCAACATGTCTCACCTCGGGTAATTGTAACATATCACGAAGCAACAGGAATAGCACACGGCAACTGGAGGTTCAGTCGAATATTTATTCGTGTGGGTATAGGGATCGATATGGGTGTCCACGGCTCCGATGTTGATCATTGATCGGAAGGTGTTCCGGGTCATGTCTATGCTTCACCGAACCTATAGGGTCACACGCTTAAGGGTCATCTATCTGTTGAATACTAGACAGGGAGTCTGAGAGAAAAACACCGAAAAAGTTTCGGACACCGGAAAGGTTTCGGACAGCGGAAAAGTTCCGCAGAGAGAGGTCACCGGATGAATTTCGGTGAAACTGGAACAGTTGTTTCAGGGGATACCATAAAGTCAAATTGGTCTTGGCACATGCCTGATAATTCTTAGAGGGTGCCAGAATCGTTCTGGAAACTTTTTGGAATTTTCTGGAATGAAAACCGGAAATGTTCCGGAGCTGCCGAAACCGCTTCAGATGCTTTTGGCAGATGAAATCACTAAACCGGAATTGTTCCGGCTCACGTTGAAAATTATTTTGGTGGGTACTGGAAATGTTCTAAGCCCACATAAATATTTTCAGTTCGACCGGACGCTGAAAAATGTCGTCGTGAATAGTGAAAAGCACTTTTTGGGCTGATTTGCAAATGGGGTTTTTCTTCTAGAAGAAAACCACTTTTGGTGTATGAAAGGGAGGTGGAGCCCCCCAAAGGGGCTGCACAATTTCGGCCATGGCTTGGGGGGGGGGCTCCTTGAGGTGTCCTTCCACCTCATGGTGGATATGTTCTACACACCCTTATGTGGCATGTGGTGGAAAGATCCTAGGAAGGTCCTTTTGGTCTTTCCTCTACCCCTTGCTCCTCCTATAAATAGGAGGTGAGTGGGCAGCCCATAAGCTCATCCTTGGTTCTCATACACATGCTATGCTTTGCTAGCTCTCTCTTCTCCCTCCCACGAAAAGAGTTTTCGTAGAGCCGAATGTAGGAGATATGCCCTAGAGGCAATAATAAATGTTATTGATTATCTCCCTGTTCATAATTAGGTTTATGTTCCATGCTATAACTGCTATGGTTCTCGAGTCTACAATAACCACGAGGCTCGGAGGAAGACTCATATGCACGTGTGGGATAATAAACGGTAAAATGTATTCCTAGTCAAGCCTCTATGACTGGCTCAAGTATTGCATGATGATCCTGTTTTCCTGATCATGGGCATGGCTATGCCGGCAATTTTGAGGGCACAATTGTTGGTAGAACACTTGTGTTGAATCGACCCGATTGATGTTATGCTATGAGATACATTCGTCATAAGTTTATGGTTAATAACACAGAGAAGTTAATGTTTGCATAATTCCTTAGACCATGAGAGTCTCGAGTTTCTTCATGCTTGCTTCATGAACTTTGGGGTTTGTTAAACGTCATCCGTAAATGGGTGGCTATTACGGCGGCTTACAGGTTCATGGAAAAGTATGTCAAGGGACTTGATAGCTCAAGATTGGGATTTGCTCCTCCGACGATGGAGAGATATCTCTGGGCCCTCTCGGTGTTACGGTATCCATCATCGTCTGGCCAGACACAGGGTGATTTGATCACAGGGATGCCGGAACACGGGAACGAGAAAAGAGAACAATACCGGCAACGAGGTAACTGGCATTGTGGACAAGTGTTGATCCACGAGGATGCCGATGTTTCTCACCTCGGGTAATTGTAACATATCGCGAAGCAACAGGAATAGCTCACGGCAACTGGAGGCTCACTCGAATATTCATTCGTGTGGGTATAGGGATCAATATGGGTGTCCACGGCTCCGATGTTGATCATTGATCGGAAGGGGTTCCGGGTCATGTCTATGCTTCACCGAACCTATAGGGTCACACGCTTAAGGGTCATCTATCTGCTGAATACTAGACAGGGAGTCTGATTGAAAAACACCGAAAAAGTTTCGGACGCCGGAAAAGTTTCGGACAGCGGAAAAGTTCCGCGGAGAGAGGTCACCGGATGAGTTTCGGTGAAACTGGAAAAGTTGTTTCAGGGGATACCATAAAGTCAAATTGGTCTTGGCACATGCCTGATAATTCTTGGAGGGTGCCAGAATCGTTCTGGAAACTTTTTGGAATTTTCTGGAATGAAAACCGGAAATGTTCCGAAGCTGCCAAAACCGCTTCAGATGCTTTTCGCAGATGAAATCACTAAACCGGAATTGTTCCGGCTCACGTTGAAAATTATTTTGGTGGGTACTAGAATTGTTCTAAGCCCACATGAATATTTTCAGTTCGATCAGACGCTGAAAAATGTCGTCGTGAATAGTGAAAGCACTTTTTGGATATTTTTGAGAAAGGCATATTCCTTTTGAGAAAGGGATATTCCAAAGGCATATTCCTTTTGAGAAAGGGATATTCCCCTTGGGATTTCCTATAAATAGGAAGGGAGATGGCTGCCATCTTCACATGCTAGCTCTCACATACAAAGCCATGCATGATCTGGCATTCTTCTCTCCCTCCCAGCGAAATAGTTTCGTAGAGCCGAAAGGCTGTCTGGGTTCCGGCAGGAACTAGTTCTGGACGGCGAAGCCCTGCCGGATAGATGACACCGTATGTGTGCAACTCTGTAGAGAGATCGTAGTTTCGGTCTTAGTTCGAGAGTGCCTCCCAAAGGGTTGTCCGTGTGACCGTCCGAGTTTTGGAGGTCCTCCCGAAGGGCTGTCCGAGTGACAGTCCGAGTTTCGGAGGTCCTCCCGAAGGGCTGTCCGCGACACCGTCCGGGGACTGTGTGACCGCCTCCCGGAGGGCTGTCCGCGGGGCAGATGAGGGTATACATCCTCGCGGTTGGGAGGTTGTAAAATCCTAGATGCGGGGATCTGCACCGCCGATCGTCATCGACTCTACTTCCGCTGCGCTACGAGTCGGTAACGAAAGAGATCAAACCTTGTATGCAGTCTCCATAGTGATCCTGGGCTGGTGCGTAGGTCGGAAAATTTTTGTTTTCTGCTGCGTTACCCTACAGTGGCATTAAGAGCCGTGCTATGCGAAGATGCAGGTTGCGATCTAGAATACATAGAGATGTATGGGTGTTGCACAATATAATTAGGTAGTAGATGATATCTATTGCTGAAAATTATTTGTGCGGGTAGCAGATGAAGTCTGTTACCCGATGTTCTTGTTGCTTCTCTCGAATTTGCATATTTCTGATCTTGATAACAGTATGGTGGAGTTTCAATGTTCTGGCAATCCGCGATCCTGATTGATCAACGAAGTGCTAACAGTTCATTGAATTCCACCGTAGTTAAAAAGAAAGATGAAATTTTGCAGACGAAAGGGCAATGCAGATGTGATCTGCACGGGGGTCACGCGTATGACGAAGTTTAGTATGGGGCTCGAGATTTTATTATCTCGTGTTTCATACACCCTGGAATGTTAATCTAGCGACTTGGATTATCATGCTTGATGATGGACGTTGGTAGCTTCGGTTTGTTTCGAAAC
The DNA here is from genome assembly GCA_039707655.1 of Elymus sibiricus. Lineage (NCBI taxonomy): Eukaryota > Viridiplantae > Streptophyta > Magnoliopsida > Poales > Poaceae > Elymus > Elymus sibiricus. Next base: position 538,321,711 of record CM077667.1, read on the forward strand.
CTTAGAAGCCACGAAAAATAAAATTTTGCATGAACCGATTAGAGGCGTCTAAACTTGGTTTTGCAGGATGGTTTGCATGTGCATGTGATGTGGTATAGCAGTGTTCATAATAATTTGATTATGTATGAGATGACTATATGATGTAAATTGATTAACATGACCTGCATGTCATGATTCGGCATGATGGCTGGAGCCATATGATTGCACTTTATGACCTGCGTGTCAACCTTATGTAATGCACTTATTTTATTAGCTATAGAGATAGCAATATTATCTGGTGCACCGACAAGGTGGTGGCAATCTTCGCGAAGGTGAACACCAACGCGAATGCCGAAGACGAAGAAATGAAAGACTTCTCCGTCAGAAAGGGCTATACCATATCATGTTATTATGAATTGCCTGAGATGTTTATCCCTTATGATGCACCCTTCTCGATTGCGTGGTAGTCGCTTTTATTAGGGTGATCTCTCACAAAAATATCAAGTAGATAGTGTTCTCCCAAGTGTAGCACCGTCACGGCACCTAACTTTTCGGGGTACGCCATGGATGCATGGGTGCGAACGATTAGGGATGTGTGAGGCGGGTGAGTTGAGACCTCGCAGCGAGATCACTTGGTTGTCTTGACGTTCAGGCATGAGTGTCATGAGCTCGGAACACACGCATCGAAAGATGAACAAGTGTCACATGGAGATGTGATCGGCAAGTTGGCCTACCGATTAAAATTCCCGTCATGAGATGATGATTCTATGGCGATGAATTGAAGTCTGGATCTTGTATCACTCAAAATCAATTATGAGAGATATTGATTTGAGTGGGAGCGCACTGTAGAATTAACTTGTTTAATTCTCAGTGCAATTAATTATGAACCCTGTCTAAGTGTGATTTGCATAATAGTTGTAGAATAATGGCTCGCGTTTCCACCTTCCCTGTTAAAATTGAATAGCTGTTAAATATCTGGTTAAAACGTTACGGTTGGTAACGTAATATGAGGATTGTCCTCAAGAGTGCCGAGAAGGACTTTGTCCTATCGCATACTTTCGGTATTCTCTCGCTAATGATATGGATCATGTGACTCTCGTCCTTCGATCCAAAAGCTAGAATTCTGTTTCAGTCAAGTGCAATACGTTTGCTTCCATGAGACCCGAACTTCAAAAGTTTGGATAGTTATGTGATATTCATGGAATCTGAAAATCATTTTTAGAGACAGACAAAGGCTAATAGATATGAGATATCCAAAGCAATGTTTGTTTGCAAACTATTAGTAAAGGAGTTTACTATGCATTAGACTGATAAAAGAGGGATCCAGAAGAACGCCTGTCATATGATGATGGTGAATAAAACAACAACTTAAAGAGAAAGGAAGTGTCCGAAGGGTGTTAGTGAAACTTTCACGCCTAGGAAATCCGGGGCTAACGCCACTCTTAAGTTGGGTGCTTCTTCTGAGAGTAGGAGAAATACTAAAAGTTAAACTATTAGAAGTATAATGGCAAAAGGATAGAAGACTGGAATATCCAGCTCATGTATGAATGTCATACAGGTTTTTTGATGTATAGAAGGCTGGTCAAAGATATAGTTCTTGGGAATTATGGTTAAACATGTTAATCACTAATTCTTGGGTATTGTGAGTTAATCACAAAGATACCCGCTCGATTGCATTCTGTTGCAGCTCGATGTAAGAACTACTATGGCCTGAGAGACTAGCCAGGAATGAGGTTTAGATACACGCAGGGAACATAGTAAATGTTACTATGACTTCCAACGGTGTATTCCCTATGTATTTGCTTTCATAATTCATTTAGAGTTTCATACACTCTAGCCCTTTGCATAAGGTATTTTGCAAGAAGGTTGTTCATAAGAGAACTTTTGATGTTCGGTGTTATGAATAACATAAGGGACATACTTTCATTATGAATGAGATGTATGTTATGAATATTGATAATAATACATTACCTCTGGGTTTACTTTCATAATTCATTTAGAGTTTCATACACTCTAGCCCTTTGCATAAGGTATTTTGCAAGAAGGTTATTCATAAGAGAACTTTTGATGTTCGGTGTTATGAATAACATGAAGGGCCATGCTTCCATACAGGATGTGATGTATGCTATGAATATTGATGGTAATATGATACATCCATAACACTGACGCTAAATGTCGCAAGACTAAAAGAATACCACACAAGTGTGGCACTGCATTTGGTCACATTGGAGAAACCCGCATGAAAAATTCCATTATGATGGATTTTGAAGTCGTTTGATTTTGAATCATCTGACACTTGCAACTTTCCTCTGAAAAGTGAAGTGACTGAAATACCGTTCACAGGCCATAAGGAACGAGCAAAGAACATATTGGTGATCATACATTATGATGTGTGTAGTCCAATAAATGTTGTTGCAGTGAATTTATCTATCTTCAGAAATGACTCAAGTAGATATATGGATATTTACCTGATAAGACGTAAGTCTGGATTTTTTGAAATCATTCGAAAGGTTTTCAAAAATGAAGTAGAAGTTATTGTAACAAGAAAATTATGTTTCTGCAATTTGATTGCAGAAAGGAATATTTGAGTTACAAGTTTAGCGAATGTCTGATGAGTTGTGAAAGGGGTTTCATAACTTGCACCTCCCGGAACACCGCTGCAAGTGGAAAGTCCGTGAAGATGTAATCGAACCATTTATGACATGGTAAGATCAAAGATGACATAAATAAATTTGCCATTATCATTTTTAAAGAGTGATGCTTTAGAGACTGCGGCTTTTACACTGAAAAGAGCCTCATCGGGTCTGTTGAAATAACGTCATGGTATGGTACGCCCAACCATGTTATATCTTTTCTTAACATTTGGAATATGGGGCTTGTGTAAAAGGTTACAAACCTATTCCAAATCAGACAAGTGCTACTTTGTAAGTTATCCCAAGTAAATGGGTATTCCTCCCTCACAATACCGAGGCAAATAAGTTTGCCACAAAGAACGGTATGCTTTTTGAAGGAAATAGTTCTTTCAAAAAGGGGTGAGTGGGAGAACAGTGCAACTCGACGAGATAAACAGTATCTTCGTCGTCAGATCAAAGGAAAGGAACCTTGGAAGTGATTCCAGGGTTTCCTACTGCGACTGATACGGAAGTCTCTACAATAAAATGTATGGACTTCGGTCGAACTTGCAGCTGAACCTCGTAGGCAAGGCTCGTGCAAACCTCTCAGGTGCGCAAACGAGATATTGTTGTTGGACAACAGTATACCTACGATACAGAAGGAAGCGGTGATGGGCCCTGACTCCGGAATTGGCTAAATGCCAATACAATCTGAGATAGTTTCCATATAAGTGATTCGAGATTAAAATCTTGATACACCTTTCGGAAGACTTAGAGTCTAACGAAAATTTATGGAACTAAAAACTGATACGGATAAAAATGTTTTATCCATATAGCTCGACTTGTTGAAATAACAAGTTCATGGAGTTGACTACGATGAGGTTGATTCACCGTAGCGATGCTTAAAGTCGGTTCAGGTTGAACTAGCAATTAATACATATTTCAATCATGAGATATGAAACATGGATGACAAAAGGATTTCCATCTGATGGAAATGAAACCTAGGACTTGTATGTGATACAGTCCGAAGTAATTTGTCGATCCAGAGGATGCTAGTAAGTATGCAAACTTCAGAGTTCCAGTGATGGACAGAAAAGAGCAATATGGAGTTGGAATCTTCGTGTTTTGATGAAATGGTCAAAGGGGTTGGACTTCATCAATGGGTAACGAAGATGCTTGTAATTCAAGAAATTAAGTGGGAGCATAATAATATTTCTATAAACCTTGTGTACTTGACACATTGTTAATTGGAAATAAATTTCTTGACACGAATTAGGACTTCATTTGAAAATAGTTTTCCGATGAAGTGCTTAGGCTAAATAGCCTCAATATTAGGCATGATGATCTATGGAGATAGATTTACCTAATGGGGCTAAGCAATGAATACATATTGACAAGATGCTAAAACCTTTTAGCATTTAAAACGCCAAGGAGTGATTCTTGCCGAAGTCACATGGAAAGAGTTTTTGCAAAACTCGGTGTCCCAAAACACTGATGAGCAAAATACGTGATGGTGATTCCATACACTCTTGTGTTTGGATTAATCATGTATTCCATGGTATGTAAAACAACCAGATATGTCCAATACTCCAAAGTTGTTGCGAGTATAGATACCAAAGTGATCAAAGTACTGATCATGGGACAACATTGAAAGATGTCATTCGGTGCTAGAGCAGTACTGATGACATGTTTTCTCGCAAGCGGAGATCATGAAGAGTTCGTTGTAAAAGGTTACATCGATACAGTCTTCATCTATGCTCCATGCGATTTTCGATTTAAGTTAAGGGTTTTGTGTAATACACAATATGGTGGCACGGTAGTTGGAAATTGTTCCAAACAAGATACTGTGGCGAATTCTATAACAAAGGCTAAGTATGTTGACGCTTTAGAAGCGACAAAGAAGTTGTTGAATCATATAGTTCATTCATGAACTTAGTATGATTCCAAGATGGCTTTGGTCTATGGGACACTATTGCAGATAGTTGCTCTATAGCTCAGTCTGAGGAATCAGGTTTCGACCAATGATTCACACATATGCAAAGCCAAGTCCACACAAAATATGAATTTTGTGAAAGCGTGAAAACGCGAGGATATGAAAAGTTACACACGGAGCTGAAGTTGTCAGATCCGTTGGACATCAGGCTATACCACATACGAAGCATATTTTACACTAGTATGCCATAGGTGTAAAGTGCATTAGCATTGACTAGATTATTGACTCTAGTTCAAGTGGGAGTCTGTAGGAGATATGCCCTAGAGGCAATAATAAATGTTATTGATTATCTCCCTGTTCATAATTAGGTTTATGTTCCATGCTATAACTGCTATGGTTCTCGAGTCTACAATAACCACGAGGCTCGGAGGAAGACTCATATGCACGTGTGGGATAATAAACGGTAAAATGTATTCCTAGTCAAGCCTCTATGACTGGCTCAAGTATTGCATGATGATCCTGTTTTCCTGATCATGGGCATGGCTATGCCGGCAATTTTGAGGGCACAATTGTTGGTAGAACACTTGTGTTGAATCGACCCGATTGATGTTATGCTATGAGATACATTCGTCATAAGTTTATGGTTAATAACACAGAGAAGTTAATGTTTGCATAATTCCTTAGACCATGAGAGTCTCGAGTTTCTTCATGCTTGCTTCATGAACTTTGGGGTTTGTTAAACGTCATCCGTAAATGGGTGGCTATTACGGCGGCTTACAGGTTCATGGAAAAGTATGTCAAGGGACTTGATAGCTCAAGATTGGGATTTGCTCCTCCGACGATGGAGAGATATCTCTGGGCCCTCTCGGTGTTACGGTATCCATCATCGTCTGGCCAGACACAGGGTGATTTGATCACAGGGATGCCGGAACACGGGAACGAGAAAAGAGAACAATACCGGCAACGAGGTAACTGGCATTGTGGACAAGTGTTGATCCACGAGGATGCCGATGTTTCTCACCTCGGGTAATTGTAACATATCGCGAAGCAACAGGAATAGCTCACGGCAACTGGAGGCTCACTCGAATATTCATTCGTGTGGGTATAGGGATCAATATGGGTGTCCACGGCTCCGATGTTGATCATTGATCGGAAGGGGTTCCGGGTCATGTCTATGCTTCACCGAACCTATAGGGTCACACGCTTAAGGGTCATCTATCTGCTGAATACTAGACAGGGAGTCTGATTGAAAAACACCGAAAAAGTTTCGGACGCCGGAAAAGTTTCGGACAGCGGAAAAGTTCCGCGGAGAGAGGTCACCGGATGAGTTTCGGTGAAACTGGAAAAGTTGTTTCAGGGGATACCATAAAGTCAAATTGGTCTTGGCACATGCCTGATAATTCTTGGAGGGTGCCAGAATCGTTCTGGAAACTTTTTGGAATTTTCTGGAATGAAAACCGGAAATGTTCCGAAGCTGCCAAAACCGCTTCAGATGCTTTTCGCAGATGAAATCACTAAACCGGAATTGTTCCGGCTCACGTTGAAAATTATTTTGGTGGGTACTAGAATTGTTCTAAGCCCACATGAATATTTTCAGTTCGATCAGACGCTGAAAAATGTCGTCGTGAATAGTGAAAGCACTTTTTGGATATTTTTGAGAAAGGCATATTCCTTTTGAGAAAGGGATATTCCAAAGGCATATTCCTTTTGAGAAAGGGATATTCCCCTTGGGATTTCCTATAAATAGGAAGGGAGATGGCTGCCATCTTCACATGCTAGCTCTCACATACAAAGCCATGCATGATCTGGCATTCTTCTCTCCCTCCCAGCGAAATAGTTTCGTAGAGCCGAAAGGCTGTCTGGGTTCCGGCAGGAACTAGTTCTGGACGGCGAAGCCCTGCCGGATAGATGACACCGTATGTGTGCAACTCTGTAGAGAGATCGTAGTTTCGGTCTTAGTTCGAGAGTGCCTCCCGAAGGGCTGTCCGTGTGACCGTCCGAGTTTTGGAGGTCCTCCCGAAGGGCTGTCCGAGTGACAGTCCGAGTTTCGGAGGTCCTCCCGAAGGGCTGTCCGCGACACCGTCCGGGGACTGTGTGACCGCCTCCCGGAGGGCTGTCCGCGGGGCAGATGAGGGTATACATCCTCACGGTTGGGAGGTTGTAAAATCCTAGCTGCGGGGATCTGCACCGCCGATCGTCATCGACTCTACTTCCGCTGCGCTACGAGTCGGTAACGAAAGAGATCAAACCTTGTATGCAGTCTCCATAGTGATCCTGGGCTGGTGCGTAGGTCGGAAAATTTTTGTTTTCTGCTGCGTTACCCTACACCGAAAGGCTGTCTGGGTTCCGGCAGGAACTAGTTCTGGACGGCGAAGCCCTGCCTGATAGCTGACACCGTATGTGTGCAACCCCGTAGAGAGATTGTAGTTTCGATCTTTTTGCCCGAGGGGCTGTTTTCGAGTGTCCTCCCGAAGGGCTGTTCGAGTTACCGTTCGAGTTTCCGGCGTCCTCCCGAAGGGCTGTCCGGGTAACTGTTCGGGTTCCGTGGGTCCTCCCGAAGGGCTGTCCGCGACATTGTCCGGGGGACTGTCCGACCGCCTCCCGAAGGGCTGTCCGGAGTGGGAGTACATCCTTGCGGTTGGGAGGTTGTAAATCCTAGCTGCAGGGATCTGCACCGACGATCTACACCGACTCTTCTTCCGCTGCGCTCCGAGTCGGTACGGATCAGATCAAACCTTGTATGCAGTCTCCATAGTGGTCCTGGGCGTGCTCGCTATACCGGAAATTTTTGTTTTCTGTCGCGTTCCCCAACAGTGGCATCAAGACCCAGGCTATGAGTAGATGCATGTTATGATCTAGAATACATGAGATGTATGGGTGTTGCATAGTATAATTTTGTAGTATATGAGATCTATTGCTGAAAATTATTTGTGCGGGTAGCAGATGAAATCTGTTACCCGATGTTCCTGTTGCTTCCCGTGAATTTGCGTACTCCTGATCTTGACGGAATGGTGGAATCTCACAAAGTTCTGGCAATCCGCGATCCTTTCATGCTGCTCCTGAATATGCTGATTGACAAATCAACGAAGTGCTAACAGTTCTTTGGGTTCCACTTTAGTTAAAGAAAGATGGATGTTTCGCAGACGAAGGGCAATGCAGATATGATCTGCACGGGGGTCACGCGTATGACGAAGTTTAGTATGGGGCTCGAGATTTTATTATCTCGTGTTTCATACACCCTGGAAAGTTAATCTAGCAACTTGAAGTATCATACTTGATGATGGACGTTGGTAGCTGCGGTTTAAGTCAAAACCTTAGAAGCCACGTAAAATAAAATTTTGCATAAACCGATTAGAAGCGTCTAACTTGGTTTTGCAGGATGGATTTGCATGTGATGTGGTATAGCAATGCTCATATTAAATTTGATTATGTATGAGATGACTATATGATGTAATTAACATGACCTGCGTGTCATGATTCGGCATGATGGCTGGAGCCATATGATTGCACTTTAATGACCTGCGTGTCAACCTTGTGTAATGCACTTATTTTATTAGCTATAGAGATAGCAATATTATCTGATGCATCGACAAGGTGGTGGCAATCTTCGCAAAGGTGAACACCGACGCGAATGCCGAAGACGAAGAATACTTGACTTCTCCGTCAGAAGGGGCTATACCATATCATGCTATTATGAATTGCCTGGGATGTTTATCCCTCTTGATGCACCCTTCTTGATTGCGCGGTAGTCGCTTTTTATTAGGGTGATCTCTCACAAAAATATCAAGTAGTTAGTGTTCTCTCAAGTGTAGCACCGTCACGGCACCTATCTCTTCGGGGTATCACATGGTTACATGGGTACGAACGATTAGAGAAGTGTGAGGCGGGTGAGTTGAGACCTCGCAGCGAGATCACTTGGTTGTCTTGACGTTCAGGCATGAAAGTCATGAGCTCGGAACACACGCATCGAAAGATGAACAAGAGTCACATAGAGATGTGATTGGCAAGTTGGCCTACCAATTGAAATTCTGGTCACTTGAGATGGTTACATCCTTGACGCTGAATTGAAAGTTGGATCTTGCATCACTCACAATCAATTATGAGAGATATTGATTTGAGTGGGAGCGCACTTTAGAATAAAATTGTTTATTCACTAGTGCCAAAAATCATTATGAACGATGTCTAAAATGAACTTGTGTTTTCCGTTGTAGATCAAATGGCTCGCAATGGCTCGCAACACCGCGTTCAACTTAGGCCCTATGTTAGAGAAAGAGAAGTTAGCTGCGAATGGAAACAACTATGCGGACTGGGTCCGTACCCTGAGGATTGTCCTCAGGAGCGCTAAGAAAGTGTACGTGCTTGATGGAGCTCTTCCACCTAAGCAGGCGGCAACAGCCGCGGCAGACATACAAAATGTCTGGGCCACTAAGGATGATGATTTCAACTTAGTGCAGTGTCTCATGCTGTCTTGCATGAGTTCAGAGCTTCAAAAACGTTTTGAATTCCATAACTCCTTTGATATGATCAAAGATCTGGATGCTCTGTACAAGTTTAATGCACGGTCTGAACGTTTTGATATCATGAAAATGATGTCGGAGACCAAGATGGCTGAGGGCAGTTCAGTTGGCGAGCACGTAGTCAATATGATTGGCTACGCTGAAAGGCTTAAAACCCTGGAATTTCCACTTCCAGAAGAGCATGTAATGGACATGTTGCTCCGTTCACTCCCCCCTTCTTACGGAGGTTTTGTCATGAACTACAACATGAATGGGATGGACAAAACACCTAATGAGGTGCTTGCCATGCTGAAATCTGTTGAAGGAGGACTGCAGAAAAATCGCAAGCAAGTGTTGCTTGTGAATAAAACTGCCAGTTTCAAAAAGAAAGGCAAGCCAAAGAAGGGCAAGGGCGCCGGTAAGACCGGCTTCCAACGCAAATCTAAGGGCGGAGCCAAGAATGAAACTGAGTGCTTCTACTGCAAGGGCACAGGTCACTGGAAGAGAAACTGCAAGAAGTATCTGGAAGATAAGAAGTCCGGGAAAACCGGAACAGGTATAATTGTTATACAAGTTAATGTCATTGACGTTTTGCTTGCTAGCGAAAATTCTAAGTCTTGGGTATTTGATACCGGATCGGTTGCTCACATTTGCAACTCGATACAGGGGCTTCAGAAGGTGCGCAAGCTGGCAAAGAATGAAGTCGTGATGCGTGTCGGGAACGGCGCTGGGATCGCCGCTCAAGCCGTCGGCATTATGCCTCTACGTCTCCCTTCAGGATTTATTTTGGAACTTAGTAACTGTTATTTTGTTCCGTTGTTGTGTAGAAACATTATCTCTGGATCATGTTTAGTACACGATGGGTACTCCTACAAGTCTGAGAACAATGGTTGTTCACTTTATTGTAAGGATATGTTTTATGGATTTGCACCCATTGTTGGGGGCCTTTTCATACTAAATCTTGAATGTGGAAATGATGTCTTTAACGTGAATGCTAAACGCCTTAAGAAGGCTGATACCACCACCACTTACTTGTGGCACTGTCGGCTTGGCCACATCGGAAGGAAACGCATGCAAAGACTCCATAAAGATGGAGTTTTACCGTCCCTTGATTTTGAATCATTTGACACTTGTGAGGCTTGCTTGATGGGAAAAATGACCAAGACGCCATTCACGGGTCATCCTGAACGGGCGGGTGAATTATTGGAAATAATACATAGTGATGTATGTGGTCCAATGAACACGGCCGCACGGGGTGGGTATTTTTACTTCGTGACTTTTACTGATGATTTAAGTCGGTATGGCTATATCTACTTGATGAAGCATAAGTCGGAAACCTTTGAAAAGTTCAAAGATTTTCAGAATGAGGTAGAAAATCATCGTGACAAAAAGATTAAGTTTCTGCGGTCTGATCGCGGAGGCGAATATCTTAGTCATGAGTTTGGCCAACATCTGAGTGACCGTGGAATCGTTTCACAGCTTACGCCTCCCGGAACTCCACAGCGAAACGGAGTGTCGGAACGACGTAACCGAACCCTGTTAGACATGGTAAGGTCGATGATGTCTCTTACGGATCTACCAATATCTTTTTGGGGTCATGCACTAGAAACTGCCGCTTATACATTAAACAGAGCACCGTCTAAGTCTGTTGAGACGACACCACATGAGATGTGGAATGGGAAGATACCTAGTGTGTCGCATCTCAAGGTTTGGGGTTGTGAGGCATACGTAAAACGTTTACAGCCAACCAAGCTAGAACCTAGATCAGACAAATGTTACTTTGTAGGTTATCCAAATAACACCATTGGATATTCCTTCTACCACCAGTCCGAGGGCAAAGTGTTTGTCGCAAAGGTTGCACACTTTCTCGAGAAAGAGTTTCTCACTAAAGAAGTGAGTGGGAGGACAGTACAACTTAATGAGATTAGTGAATCTTCGGCAACCGTTGATATGGCTAAGGAACCGGAAGAAATTCCGCTAATTATCCCTACAACCGAGCCGTAAGTTGTCGCATGTGATGCGGAAACTTCAAACACCGTTGTAACTGAACCACACAGATCAGGTAGGGCTATCCAGCCACCTGAATGGTTTCATAACGAAATCTTCATTCTTGAAGACGATGAACCTGCGCACTACAAGGAAGCGATGGTGGGGCCTAGCTCAAGGGAATGGCACAAAGCCATGAGATCCGAAATGGAATCCATGTACGAAAACCAAGTTTGGAACTTGCAAGAACTTCCAGATGGCGTAAAACCCATTGGTTGTAAATGGATTTTCAAAAGAAAGACGGACGCGGATGGTAACATTACTATCCACAAAGCTAGACTTGTCGCGAAAGGGTTCACGCAAGTTCCAGGAGTGGACTACGACGAGACTTTCTCGCCCGTAGCTATGCTTAGGTCTGTTCGGATATTACTAGCAATTGCTGCTTATTTCGATTATGAAATATGGCAGATGGATGTCAAAACGGCTTTCCTAAATGGAAACCTTGATAGGGATGTATACATGATACAGCCAGAAGGTTTTGTCGATCCTAAGAATGCTGGAAAGGTATGTAAGCTTCAGAAAGCCATTTATGGTCTGAAGCAAGCATCAAGGAGCTGGAATATTCGTTTTGATGAAGTGGTCAAAGAGTTTGGCTTCATCAGGAACGACGAAGAATCTTGTGTGTACAAGAAGTTTAGTGGGAGCGCAAAAGCATTTCTAATCTTGTATGTGGATGACATATTGTTGATTGGAAATGACGTGAATTTTCTTAGCGAAATAAAAGACTCATTGAAGAAGAGTTTTTCAATGAAAGACTTAGGCGAAGCGGCATATGTATTAGGCATCAGGATCTATAGAGATAGATCAAGACGCCTGATAGCGCTAAGCCAAAGCACGTACATTGACAAGGTGTTGAAAAGGTTCAACATGGAGAACTCCAAGAAAGGCCTACTCCCCATGTCACTTGGCACAGTGCTTTGCAAGAATCAGAGTCCTCGGACCCTTGATGAGCGAGTACAAATGAATGATATTCCATATGCTTCGGCAGTTGGTTCTATTATGTATGCCATGCTATGTACAAGACCGGATGTTTCCTATGCGCTAAGTGTTAGCAGCCGGTACCAAGGTGATCCAGGATTGGAACACTGGGCCGCAGTCAAGGGTATTCTTAAGTACCTCAGGAGGACCAAGGATTTACTCCTTGTGTACGGAGGTGATGAAGAGCTCATTGTAAGTTGTTACACTGATGCAGGCTTCATGTCTGACCCAGATGACTTCAAATCTCAATCTGGCTATGTTTTCATATTGAACGGCGGCGCAGTTGATTGGAAAAGTTCCAAACAAAAGACTGTGGCGGATTCTACGACGGAGGCGGAATATGTTGCTGCTTCAGAAGCCTCCAAGAAAGCTGTCGGTATCAAGCAATTTCTTGAAGATCTTGGTGTGGTTCCAAGTGCTCTGGACCCGATGGAGATCTATTGTGATAATAGTGGCGCCGTGGCTCAGGCAAGGGAGCCATGTTCTCACCATAAGACAATGCATATTCAACGCAAATATAAACTCATTCGACATCATGTCGAAGAAGGTTTAGTGAAAGTACGCAAAGTTCACACGGATCTGAATGTGTCAGACCCGATGACTAAGCCTCTACCACGAGCAAAGCATGAGCAACACCGGATAGCCATTGGTGTTAGGGAAGCCATGTAACTGGATTATGACTCTAGTGCAAGTGGGAGTCTGTAGGAGATATGCCCTAGAGGCTGTAATTTCAGTTACTTTTGTATCTCCGAGTTTGTAATGAAAGTTTATGATCCATGCTATAACTGCAATGATTCTCGAGTCTGCAAATTAAACGAGGCTTGGAGGGAAACTCATGTGCACGAGTGGTATAATAAACGGTAAATTGTATTCCTAGTCTTGCCTCTAAGACTGGCTCAAGTATTGCATGATGATCCTGTTTTCCTGATCATGGGCATGGCAATGCCGGCAATTTTGAGGGCACGATGTTGGTAGAACACTTGTGTTGAATCGACCCAAATTGATGTTATACTATGAGATATATTCGTCACAAGTTAATGGTTAAATAACACAGAGATGGTTAACGTTTGCATGATTCCTTAGACCATGAGAGTATCGAGTTTCTTCATGCTTGCTTCATGAACTTTGGGGTTTGTTAAACGTCATCCGTAAATGGGTGGCTATTACGGCGGCTTACGGGTTCATGGAAAAGTATGTCAAGTAACTTGATAGCTCAAGATTGGGATTTGCTCCTCCGTCGATGGAGAGATATCTCTGGGCCCTCTCGGTGTTACGGTGTCCATCATCGTCTGGCCAGACACCTTGTGATTTGATCACGGGGATGTCGGAACACGGGAACGAGAAAAGAGAACAATACCGGCAACGAGGTAACTAGCATAGTGGACAAGTTGTTGATCCACGGGGATGCCAACATGTCTCACCTCGGGTAATTGTAACATATCGCGAAGCAACAGGAATAGCACACGGCAACTGGAGGTTCACTCGAATATTTATTCGTGTGGGTATAGGGATCGATATGGGTGTCCACGGCTCCGATGTTGATCATTGATCGGAAGGGGTTCCGGGTCATGTCTATGCTTCACCGAACCTATAGGGTCACACGCTTAAGGGTCATCTATCTGTTGAATACTAGATAGGGAGTCTGAGAGAAAAACACCGAAAAAGTTTCGGACACCGGAAAGGTTTCGGACAGCGGAAAAGTTCCGCAGAGAGAGGTCACCGGATGAATTTCGGTGAAACTGGAAAAGTTGTTTCAGGGGATACCATAAAGTCAAATTGGTCTTGGCACATGCCTGATAATTCTTAGAGGGTGCCAGAATCGTTCTGGAAACTTTTTGGAATTTTCTGGAATGAAAACCGGAAATGTTCCGGAGCTGCCGAAACCGCTTCAGATGCTTTTGGCAGATGAAATCACTAAACCGGAATTGTTCCGGCTCGCGTTGAAAATTATTTTGGTGGGTACTGGAAATGTTCTAAGCCCACATAAATATTTTTAGTTCGACCGGACGCTGAAAAATGTCGTCGTGAATAGTGAAAAGCACTTTTTGGGCTGATTTGCAAATGGGGTTTTTCTTCTAGAAGAAAACCACTTTTGGTGTATGAAAGGGAGGTGGAGCCCCCCAAAGGGGCTGCACAATTTCGGCCATGGCTTGGGGGGGCCCTCCTTGAGGTGTCCTTCCACCTCATGGTGGATATGTTCTACACACCCTTATGTGGCATGTGGTGGAAAGATCCTAGGAAGGTCCTTTTGGTCTTTCCTCTACCCCTTGCTCCTCCTATAAATAGGAGGTGAGTGGGCAGCCCATAAGCTCATCCTTGGTTCTCATACACATGCTATGCTTTGCTAGCTCTCTCTTCTCCCTCCCACGAAAAGAGTTTTCGTAGAGCCGAAAGGCTGTCTGGGTTCCGGCAGGAACTAGTTCTGGACGGCGAAGCCCTGCCGGATAGCTGACACCGTATGTGTGCAACCCCGTAGAGAGATTGTAGTTTCGATCTTTTTGCCCGAGGGGCTGTTTTCGAGTGTCCTCCCGAAGGGCTGTTCGAGTTACCGTTCGAGTTTCCGGCGTCCTCCCGAAGGGCTGTCCGGGTAACTGTTCGGGTTCCGTGGGTCCTCCCGAAGGGCTGTCCGCGACATTGTCCGGGGGACTGTCCGACCGCCTCCCGAAGGGCTGTCCGGAGTGGGAGTACATCCTTGCGGTTGGGAGGTTGTAAATCCTAGCTGCAGGGATCTGCACCGACGATCTACATCGACTCTTCTTCCGCTGCGCTCCGAGTCGGTACGGATCAGATCAAACCTTGTATGCAGTCTCCATAGTGGTCCTGGGCGTGCTCGCTATACCGGAAATTTTTGTTTTCTGTCGCGTTCCCCAACATTCTCTCGGTACACCTGGCATGTCAGAAGGCTTCCATGCAAAAATGTTCCGATTCTCACGGATGAATTCGATGAGCGCGCTTTCCTATTTGGGATCCAGATTGGCCCCAATAGTGAACTGGTGTGATGAGTCGCCAGGAGTGAAATCCACTAGCTTGGTATCTTCTGCCACAAACTTAAGGGGCGGCTCAGATTCCGTGCTAGGCTTCTTCAATGGGGTCATATCTGCCGGGTCAACATTCTCTTTATAAAACTTGAGCTCCGCCTCCGCACAACTCGACTCTGCATAAGCAGCATCGCCTTCCTCACACTCAAGAGCGATCTTCCGATCACCATGCACTGTAATTGTTCCCTTTAATCCGGGCATCTTGAGCTGCAAGTAAACGTAACAAGGCCGAGCCATGAACTTGGCATAAGCTGGTCGCCCAAATAAAGCGTGGTACGGGCTCTTGATCTTGACCACCTTAAACCATAAGGTCTCCACCCTATAGTTAAACTCATCCCCAAAGGCTACCTCCAAGGAAATCTTTCCAACTGGATAAGCCGACTTTCCGGGCACCACGCCGTGAAAAACCGTTGAAGAGGGTTTAAGGTCTTTGTCAAGCAAGTTCATCCGGCGGAACGTGTCATAATACAGGATGTTGATGCTGCTGCCACCATCCATAAGCACCTTGGTGAACACGTAGCCTCCAACTTGGGGGGCCACTACCAAGGTCAACTGCCCCGGGTTATCCACACGCGGCGGGTGATCCTCCCTGCTCCAAGTTATGTCATACTCGGACCACTTCAAGTACTGCGGGAGAGCCGGCATGACTGCATTAACCGCCCGCTTGCGCACCTTCTAATCTCGCTTGTCGAGGCTTGTCGTAAAAACATGATACTGGCCTCCATTAAGCTGTTTTGGGTTACTCTGATACCCGGACTGGTTGTTTTGTTGCTGACCTCCATTGCCAGACTGTTGATTATTACCTCCATGGTTTCCTTGGCCTTGATAGCCAGAACCTGAGCCGCCAGCACCAAAACCAGACCCAGGAGAGCCGGATCCTGACCCGCCGGACGGTCCACTGCCGCCACCTTGATGCTGGTTAATGTTGTAATTTCGGAACTCCCGCATGACCCAATAGTTCCTCCAGGCATGAGTGGATGGTTTATCGGGAAGACTATGTTTCGGGCAAGGAGCATTCAACATTGCCTCCATATTGAATGGCTTGGATTTATTGAAAGGCGGCTTGCTGTTGCCCTTGCCACGGTTATTCCCCGCACTAGTGTTGGCCACCAGATCTGACCCGCCGTTCGGGTGCTTCCGCTTTCCGCCGTTGCCATTATTACTATTTCCTCCCACGTTCTGCTGTTGACTCTTGCCATTGTTATTCTTCTTACCCTTGGCCGATTTCTCATCATCGGAACCAGGGTCCTTCGTGCTGTCAGAGTCTGCATACTTAGTGAGAGCCGCCATGAGCTCCCCCATGTCCTGGCATGAACGTTTGAGCCGGCCGAGCTTCTGCTTCAGGGGCAAAAAGTGGCAATTCTTCTCCAGAATCAGAACCGCCTGAGCCACCGTGATGTTATCAGAAGAGTGGATAATGGTTGAAACCCGCCGGACCCAATGATGGGCCGACTCATCCTCCCGCTGCACACAATGATCCAAATCCACGATGGTCATGGGCTGCTTGCACGTTCCTTAAAAAAAATTGATGAACTTTACCTTTAACTCGGCCCAGGAATTAATGGTATTGGTTGGCAAACCCTTCAACCTCGTGCGAGCCGGCCCTTCCAACATCATGATGAAATACTTGGCGCAGACTGCATCACTAACGTCTAACATCTCCATGGCTAGTTCATAACTCTCAATCCAAGCTTCCGGAGGCAGATCGGCAGTGTAATTTGGCACTTTGCGAGGACCCTTGAAATTCTTTGGCAGGCGTTCGTTTCGTAAAGCCGGTACTAAGCACGGCACTCCCACATCCCTGGAGGTTACACCGGCTTCTACTGAAACAGAAGGGGCTACTGTGGGTTCTTGATAAGCCGCCGCTGCCGCCTCTCGCAGCGCCCTTGCACGATCTACTAGTGCCTGGGCATCCAGAGTCGGCTGATCATCTCGCGCCAGGTTCCGACGTCGCTCACTGCTAGAAATTGCAGGCGACTCTAGGCGCCGGCTGTAACGGTGGCTCGGGATGGGGGTCGAGTGCACGCGGCTCCGACTGTAAGTATACTTCTCCTGCTGCGCCACCGCTGTCTGCAAGTATCCAATGGCGTTCCTCACTTCCTCCGCAAAAGGCGTCCCATCAGGGATGGGGATCGTGACTTACCGCAGTGGCTAGCTCCACTCGTATCCATCAGGAGATCGTGGGTAACCAATTTGACTTTATTATTATGCTCCCACTTACTTTCTTGAATCACAAGCATCTTCGTTACCCATTGATGAAGTCAAAACCCTTTTGACCATTTCATCAAAACACGAAGATTCCAACTCCATTTTGCTCTCTTCTGTCCATCGCTGGAACTCTGAAGTTTGCACCCTTACTAGCATCCTCTGGACTTTCAAAATACCTTGGACTGTATCACATACAAGTCCTAGGTTGTATTTCCATCAGATGGAAATCCTTTTGTCATCCATGTTTCATATCTCATGATTGAAATATGTATTAATTGCTAGTTCAACCCGAACCGACTTCAAGCATCGCTACGGTGAGACAATCTCATCGTAGTCAACTCCTTGAACTTGTTATTGCAACAAGTCGAGCTTTATGGTTAAAACATTTTTATCCGTATCAGTTGTTAGTTCCATAAATATTCGTTAGACTCTAAGTCTTCCGAAAGGTGTATCAAGATCTTAATCTTGAAGCACTTATATGGAAACTATCTCAGATTGTATTGGCATTTAGCCAATTCCGGAGTCAGGGCCCATCACCGCTTCCTTGTATATCGTAGGTATACTGTTGTCCAACAACAATATCTCGTTTGCGCACCTGAGAGGTTTGCACGAGCCTTGCCTACGGGGTTCAGCTGCAAGTTCGACTGAAGTCCATACATTTTATTGTAGAGACTTCCGTATCAGTCGTAGTAGGAAACTCCGGAATCACTTCCAAGGTTTCTTTCCTTTGATCTGATGACGAAGATACTGGTTATCTCGTCGAGTTGCACTGTCCTCCCATTCACCTTTTGAAAGAACTATTATCTTCAAAAAGCATACCGTTCTTTGTGGCAAACCTATTTGCCTCGGTATAGTGGTGGGGGAATACCCAATGACTTGGGATAACCTACAAAGTAGCACTTGTTTGATTTGGAATAGGTTTGTAACCTTTTACACAAGCCCCATATTCCAAATGTTAAGAAAAGATATAACATGGTTGGGCGTACCATACCATGACGTCATTTCAACAGACCTGATGGAGCTCTTTTCAGTGTAAAAGCCGCAGTCTCTAAAGCATCACTTTAAAAGGGATAATGGCAAATTTATTTATGTCATCTTTGATCTTACCATGTCATAAATGGTTCGATTACATCTACACGGACTCTCCACTTGTAGTGGTGTTCCGGGAGGTGCAAGTTATGAAACCCCTTTCACAACTCATCAGACATTCGCTAAACTTGTAACTCAAATATTCCTTTCTGCAATCGAATTGTAGAAACATAATTTTCTTGTTACAATATTTTCTTCTTCGTATTGAAAACCTTTCGAATGATTTCAAAAAATCCAGACTTACGTCTCATCAAGTAAATATCCATATATCTACTTGAGTCATTTCTGAAGATAGATAAATCCACTACTTGCAACAACATTTATTGGACTACACACATCATAATGTATGATCACCAATATGTTCTTTGCTCGTTTCTTATGGCCTGTGAACGGTATTTCAGTCACTTCACTTTTCAGAGGAAAGTTGCAAGTGTCAGATGATTCAAAATCAAACGACTTCAAAATCCATCATAATGGAATTTTCCATGCGGGTTTCTCCAATGTGACCAAATGCAGTGCCACACTTGTGTGGTATTCTTTTAGTCTTGCGACATTTAGCGTCAGTGTTATGGATGTATCATATTACCATCAATATTCATAGCATACATCCCATCCTATATGGAAGCATGGCCCTTCATGTTATTCATAACACCAAACATCAAAAGTTCTCTTATGAATAACCTTCTTGCAAAATACCTTATGCAAAGGGCTAGAGTGTATGAAACTCTAAATGAATTATGAAAGTAAATACAGAGGTAATGTATTAATATCAATATTCATAACATACATCTCATTCATAATGAAAGTATGGCCCTTATGTTATTCATAACATCGAACATTAAAAGTTCTATTATAAATAACCTTCTTGCAAGATACTTTATGCAATGGGCAAGAGTGTAAAACTCTAAAATGAATTATGAAAGTAAATACATAGGGAATACACTAATGGAAGGTATAGTACCATTTACTATGTTCCCTGTGTGTATCTAAACCTCATTCCTGGCTAGTCTTTCAGGCCATAGTAGTTCTTACATCAAGTTGCAACAGAATGCAATCGAGCGGGTATCTTTGTGATTAACTCACAATACCCAAGAATTAGTGATTAACATGTTTAACCATAATTCCCAAGAACTATATCTTTGACCAGCCTTTTATACATCAAAAACTTGTATGACATTCATACATGAGCTGGATATTCCAGTCTTCTTTCCTTTTGCCTTTATACTTCTAACAGTTTAACTTTCAGTATTTCTCCTACTCTCAGAAGAAGCACCCAACTTAAGAGTGGCGTTAGCCCCGGACTTCCTAGGCGTGAAAGTCTTACTAACACCCTTCGGACACTTCCTTTCTCTTTAAGTTGTTGTTTTATTCACCTTTCATCATATGACAGGCGTTCTCCTGGATCCCTCTCTTATCAGTCTTATGCATAGTAAACTCCTTTACTAATAGTTTGCAAACAAACATTGCTTTGGATATCTCATATCTTTTAGCCTTTGTCTATCTCTGAAAATAATTTTCAGATTCCATGAATATCACATAACTATCCAAACTTTCGAAGTTCGGGTCTCATGGAAGCAAACATATTGTATTTGACTGAAAAGGAATTCTAGCTTTTGGATCGAAGGACGAGAGTCACATGATCCATAGCATTAGCGGGAGAATACCAAAAGCATGCGATAGGACAAAGTCCTTCTCGGCACTCTTGAGGACAATCCTCACATTACGTTACCAACCGTAAAGTTTTAACCAGATATTTAACAGCTATTCAATTTTAACAGGGAAGGTGGAAACGCGAGCCATTATTCTACAACTACTATGCAAACCACACTTAGACAGTGTTCAAAATTAATTGCACTGAGAATTAAACAAGTTAATTCTATAGTGCGCTCCCACTCAAATCAATATCTCTCATGATTGATTGTGAGTGATTCAAGACCCGCATATCCATTCAACGTCACGGTTCGAGATGAACACCCATGGCGTGAACTTCAATCGGTAGGCAAACTTGCCGATCACATCTCTATGCGATTCTTGTTCATCTTTCGATGCGTGTGTTCCGAGCTCATGACTTTCATGCCTGAACGTCAAGACAACAAAGTGATCTCGCTGCGAGGTCTCAACTCACCCGCCTCACACATCCCTAATCGTTCGCACCCATGGAGATCATGCAATGCCCCGAAAAGTTAGGTGCCGTGACGGTGCTACACTTGGGAGAACACTAACTACTTGATATTTCAGTGAGAGATCACCCTAATAAAAAGCGACTACTGCGCAATCAAGAAGGGTGCATCATAAGGGATAAACATCTCAGGCAATTCATAATAGCATGATATGGTATAGCCCTTTCTGACGGAGAAGTCTTTCATTTCTTCGTCTCCGGCATTCGCGTCGGTGTTCACCTTCGCGAAGATTGCCACCACCTTGTCGATGCACAAGATAATATTGCTATCTCTATAGCTAATAAAATAAGTGCATTACACAAGGTTGACACGCAGGTCATTAAAGTGCAATCATATGGCTCCAGCCATCATGCCGAATCATGACACGCAGGTCATGTTGATCAATTTACATCATATAGTCATCTCATACATAATCAAATTATTATGAACACTGCTATACCACATCACATGCACATGCAAACCATCCTGCAAAACCAAGTTAGACGCCTCTAATCGGTTCATGCGAAATTTTATTTTACGTGGCTTCTAAGGTTTCGAAACAAACCGAAGCTAACAACGTCCATCATCAAGCATGATAATCCAAGTCGCTAGATTAATATTCCAGGGTGTATGAAACACGAGATAATAAAATCTCGAGCCCCATACTAAACTTCGTCATACGCGTGACCCCCGTGCAGATCACATCTGCATTGCCCTTTCGTCTGCAAAATTTCATCTTTCTTTTTAACTACGGTGGAATTCAATGAACTGTTAGCACTTCGTTGATCAATCAGGATCGCGGATTGCCAGAACATTGAAACTCCACCATACTGTTATCAAGATCAGAAATATGCAAATTCGAGGGAAGCAACAAGAACATCGGGTAACAGACTTCATCTGCTACCCGCACAAATAATTTTCAGCAATAGATCTCATCTACTACCTAATTATATTGTGCAACACCCATACATCTCTATGTATTCTAGATCGCAACCTGCATCTACGCATAGCACGGCTCTTGATGCCACTATAGGGTAACGCAGCAGAAAACAAAAATTTTCCGACCTACGCACCAGCCCAGGACCACTATGGAGACTGCATACAAGGTTTGATCATTTTCGTTACCGACTCGTAGCGCAGCGGAAGTAGAGTCGATGACGATCGGCGGTGCAGATCCCCGCAGCTAGGATTTTACAACCTCCCAACCGCGAGGATGTATACCCTCATCTGCCCCGCGGACAGCCCTCCGGGAGGCGGTCGCACAGTCCCCCGGACGGTGTCGCGGAAAGCCCTTCGGGAGGACCTCCGAAACTCGGACTGTCACTCGGACAGCCCTTCGGGAGGACCTCCAAAACTCGGACGGTCACACGGACAGCCCTTCGGGAGGCACTCTCGAACTAAGACCGAAACTACGATCTCTCTACAGAGTTGCACACATACGGTGTCATCTATCCGGCAGGGCTTCGCCGTCCAGAACTAGTTCCTGCCGGAACCCAGACAGCCTTTCGGCTCTACGAAACTATTTCGCTGGGAGGGAGAGAAGAATGCCAGATCATGCATGTCTTTGTGTATGAGAGCAAGAGTGTGTCTTATGGCAGCCCACACACCTCCTATTTATAGGAAACCCAAGGGGTAGGGTGGTTTTACAAGAAAACCCAAAACCCACATGGAAAGGAGTCCTTCCCAAGGACCTAAAAGGTGAAACCAAGGAACAAGGGGGACTCCATGAAGGAGTCCACCATGTGGCCGGCCACACCCTCATGTGGGGCCCCAAAATTGGCCCCTATCCATCCATGTCATCCCCAAGATCTTTTGGAGCAAAGCCCCAAAAGGTGGCTTTCCAAAAATATTCCAAAAAGCACTTTCACTATTCACGACGACATTTTTCAGCGTCTGATCGAACTGAAAATATTCATGTGGGCTTAGAACAATTCTAGTACCCACCAAAATAATTTTCAACGCGAGCTGGAACAATTCCGGTTTAGTGATTTCATCTGCCAAAAGCATCCGAAGCGGTTTCGGCAGCTCAGGAACATTTCCGGTTTTCATCCCGGAAAATTCCAGAAAGTTTCCAGAATGATTCTGGCACCCTCCAAGAATTATCAGGCATGTGCCAAAACCAATTTGACTTTATGGTATCCTCTGAAACAACTTTTCAGTTTCACCGGAACTCATCCGGTGACCTCTCTGCGGAACTTTTCCGCTGTCCGAAACTTTTCCGGCGTCCGAAACTTTTTCGGTGATTTTCTCTCAGACTCCCTGTCTAGTATTCAGCAGATAGATGACCCTTAAGCGTGTGACCCTATAGGTTTGGTGAAGCATAGACATGACCCAGAACCCCTTCCGATCAATGATCAACATCGGAGCCGTGGACACCCATATTGATCCCTATACCCACACGAATGAATATTCGAGTGAACCTCGAGTTGCCGTGTGCTATTCCTGTTGCTTCGCGATATGTTACAAATACCCGAGGTGAGACATGTTGGCATCCCCGTGGATCAACACCTTGTCCACTATGCCAGTTACCTCGTTGCCGGTATTGTTCTCTTTTCTCGTTCCCGTGTTCCGGCATCCCTGTGATCAAATCACCCTGTGTCTGGCCAGACGATGATGGATACCGTAACACCGAGAGGGCCCAGAGATATCTCTCCATCGTCGGAGGAGCAAATCCCAATCTTGAGCTATCAAGTTACTTGACATACTTTTCCATGAACCCGTAAGCCGCCGTAATAGCCACCCATTTACGGATGACGTTTAACAAACCCCAAAGTTCATGAAGCAAGCATGAAGAAACTCGATACTCTCATGGTCTAAGGAATTATGCAAACATTAACTTCCTGTGTTATTAACCATTAACTTATGACGAATGTATCTCATAGCATAACATCAATTTGGGTCGATTCAACACAAGTGTTCTACCAACAATTGTGCCCTCAAAATTGCCGGCATAGTCATGCCCATGATCAGGAAAACAGGATCATCATGCAATACTTGAGCCAGTCATAGAGGCTTGACTAGGAATACATTTTACCGTTTATTATCCCACACGTGCACATGAGTTTCCCTCCAAGCCTCGTTTTATTTGTAGACTCGAGAATCATTGCAGTTATAGCATGGAACATAAACATAATTATGAACAGGGAGATAATCAATAACATTTATTATTGCCTCTAGGGCATATCTCCTACATTCCGCCCTAAGGCGCTCCGACTCAACATCCATCTGAGCCTTCAGTGCGTTGATTTCCTCTTGGACTCCGGCCATCTGGTCCTTCAACCTCGCGATCTCCGTGTTACGGGCTGCTTGGTTTTCGACCGTGGCCACGGTTCCCATCAGAGTTGTAAGTTCGTTAATCAGATCCAGCAAAACTTGAGCCGGTGGCCTGCCTGATCCAGATCCGGTCGCACCAGCGGCCGTGCTACTAGGAGCAGGCGCCGATCCCGCCATGAAGACAGCAGCACGGCTCGGCGGCTCATAATATTCCGGCTCATGGTATTCCGGCTCAGGGTAGCCCTCGAAGTAGCCCCCAAGCCCGCCGTTGTGAAGTTGGTAGATCGATTCCGCCTCTCCGCTCGAGGATCCATCCTCTGAATAGATGAGGGTTTCCTCCCGTGACATAGAATCTTCAAGCTCCGTGCCTTGGGTGAAGCCGATGAAGACGTGCTTCCGACCCGGGTTAATTCGGGCGGGTTGCACGCGCTGGGCCGGCTCGACGAGGTCGGTGCAGATGTCCGTCCCGGGCTTAGATCCGCCGATCTTGCCAATTAAGACGTGAATTCCGCCGAAGGGGACCCGGTACACGTACTCGATTGAGTCGGCCTCGGAGCCCCAGCCGGCGTCGTCAATGTAGAGCTTACCGCGGCGACTCTTGGTCTTCCTGCCAACAGCGTATCCCTCGATCCCTGGGAGAGAGCCCTTCGAGAACTCCACACCACCGAGCATCTGCCCCACGGTGGGCGCCAACTATCGTGGTTTTGTCACGGCAGATGTCCCAGTGAAAGGACTTAGGTTCGAGGCCATCGCTAAGGCGGTGAGCTCGAAGGGGTTGATCGGAATCGAAAAACAAGGGTTTACCCAGGTTCGGCCCCTCGGAAAGAGGTAAAAGCCTACGTCCTGCTTTGTGTTGTATTGACTGGTTATCGATTACAAGGGAGCGAGTTCGCTTAACCTAGCTATCGATGACTTGTTGCGTAGCCTAAGCCGCCCAGGTAACTGATGTCTACTACGCAACCTTCTTCTTGTAGACTCGTGTTGGGCCTCCAAGCGCAGAGTTTTGTAGGACAGTAGCAAATTTCCCTCAAGTGGATAACCTAAGGTTTATCAATCCGTGGGAGGCGTAGGATGAAGATGGTCTCTCTCAAACAACCCTGCAACCAAATAACAAAGAGTCTCTTGTGTCCCCAACACACCCAATACAATGGTAAATTGTATAGGTGCACTAGTTCGGCGAAGAGATGGTGATACAAGTGTAATATGGATGGTAGATATAGGTTTTTGTAATCTGAAAATATAAAAACAGCAAGGTAACTAATGATAAAAGTGAGCACAAATGGTATTGCAATGCTTAGAAACAAGGCCTAGGGTTCATACTTTCACTAGTGCAAGTTCTCTCAACAATATTGACATAGTTGAATCATATGTAAATCCCTCACGTGCGACAAAGAGTTCACTCCAAAGTCACAAATAGCAGAGAACAAACGAAGAAATTATTGTAGGGTACGAAACCACCTCAAAGTTATCTTTTCCGATCAATCTTATGAGCTATCCGTATAAGTGTCACGAACAGCCCTAGAGTTCGTACTAAAATAACACCTTAAGATACACATCAACCAAAACCCTAATGTCACCTAGATACTCCAATGTCACCACGAGTACCCATGGGCTTGATTATACGATATGCATCACACAATTTCAGATTCATCAGGTTCAATCCAACACAAAGAACTTCAAAGAGTGCCCCAAAGTTTCTACCAGAGAGTCAAGACGAAAACATGTGCCAACCCCTATGCATAGATTCCCAAGGTCACGGAACCCGCAAGTTGATCACCAAAACATACATCAAGTGGATCAATAGAACATCCCATTGTCACCACGGATATCCCATCGCAAGACATACATCAAGTGTTCTCAAATCCTTTAAAGACTCAATCCGATAAGAAAACTTCAAAGGGAAAACTCAATTCATCACAAGAAGATAGAGAGGGGAAAACTCCATATGATTCATCTATATTAATAAAGCTCGGGGTACATCAAGATCGTGCCATCTCAAGAACACGAGAGAGAGATATCAAACACATAGCTACTGGTAAATACCCTCAGCCCCGAGGGTGAACTACTCCCTCCTCGTCATGGAGACTGCCGGGATGATGAAGATGGCCTCCGGTGATGGTTTCCCCCTCCGGCAGGGTGCCGGAACGGGCTCCCGATTGGTTTTTCGTGGCTACAGAGGCTTGCAGCGGCGGAACTCCCGATATAGGTTTCTTTCTGGGGGTTTCTCGATTTATAGGAGTACTTGGCATTGGAATCACGTCAGGGGGACTCCCGAGGGGCCCACAAGCCAGGGGGCGCGCCCTAGGGGGGGCGCCCCCTAGGCTTGTGGCTGCCTCGGGACTCCTCTCTGGTATCTTTTTGCTCCAGTATTTTTTATATTTTCCAAAAATATTCTCCGTAAATTTTCAGCCCATTC
The DNA here is from genome assembly GCA_039707655.1 of Elymus sibiricus. Lineage (NCBI taxonomy): Eukaryota > Viridiplantae > Streptophyta > Magnoliopsida > Poales > Poaceae > Elymus > Elymus sibiricus. The sequence continues at coordinate 538,347,938 of CM077667.1, forward strand.
CGAGAACTTTTATTTCTACACAAAAACAACACCACGGTAACTCTGCTGAAAACAACGTCACTCCGGGTTAGTTCTAATCAAATCATACCAAAATTATATAAAATTATTGTAAACATGGCATGAATACTTCATAAAGTATAGATACATTGGAGACGTATCAGTAACCCGCCTTTATATACACAGGTCGAGGCTTTGGGCTTACAAGAGTTTGGGCCGGGTTATACTTGATAACCGACCTCACCTCTAACTACACATGCCTTATCTAACAAGCCGCTACCGGTGGCTTACGCCACCGGGTTCATATTGTCTTCTGGCTCTGGGCCTCTGTAGGACCGAAAGTATGTCTAGAGGGGGGGTGAGTAGACTACTTGACCAAATAAAAATTTTGCCTATGCCAAGTTTTAGGGTTGACAGTTTTTAGGATTTCATGGCAAGTCAAGTACACCCTACACATGCAAGTCTAAGAGTATATGGCAGCGGAAAATAACAACAAGCATGTATAGAAGGGATAGGGTAGGAGAATCAAACGCAGTTGTAGACACGATGATTTTTCCCGTGGTTCCGATAGGTGGCGCTATCGTACATCCACGTTTATGGAGTCTTCAACCCACGAAGGGTAACGGTCGCGAGAGTCCACGGAGGGCTCCACCCATAAGGGTCCACGAAGTAGCAACCTTGACTATTCCATAACGGCTTCCGTCCACGAAGGACTAGCCTCACTATGGGTAGATCTTCACGAAGTAGGCGATCTCCTTGCCCGTACAAACTTCTTGGTTCAACTCCACAACACGCAGTAGGAGGCTCCCAAGCGACACCTAACCAATCTAGGAGGCACCACCCTCCAAAAGGTAATAGGCTCGGTAATGACGATGAACTCCTTGCTCTTGTGCTTCAAGATGATAGACTCCTCAACACACAATCACTCTCTCACAGATATGGCTTGGTAGAAGAGATGGGATTGGTGGAAAGCAAATTGGGGAGGCTAGAAATCAAGATCCATATGATTGGAGTGGAAGATCTTGACCTCAACACAAGACTAGGTGGTTCTCTCTCAGAAAACTGGATGGGCAAGTATGGAATAGTTCTGAGTGCTCTCTTCTCGAGTGGTTGGTGGTGAAGGGGTATATATAGGCATCCCCAAAAATCCAACCGTTACACACAAAATGACCAACTCGGTGACACCGATGTGTGAATCTCGGTAGTACCGAAGTGACCAAAAGGTGGCAACTTTTGAATCTCGGTGAGACCGATGTAGGAATTTCGGTTGCACCGATAAGGTGACCAACGGTCAGATTTCCAATCTCGGTGACGCCGATCCAACATTCTCGGTGGGACCGAAAACGTGAATTTGCGTAACAGAAAGTTGGCAACCTAAACTCGGTGGCACCGGTATGGAATCGGTTGCACCGAAGTGGCTAGGGTTTGGCTGAGTCTGTCTAGGGTTTGGAATCGGTGGCACCGGTATGGAAAGTTGGTTGCACCGATTTTGAGTGTTTGGCTTAGGACAGACTTTGGTGGGAGAGCTTGTGGATGTTTTTGGCGAATGTCACTTGTGCACGTATGAGCATATTGTTCACCATTCAAGACCTTACCCCCTTTTGATAGTATTGGCTTTCCTATGGACTCAAAGTGATTTCTCACAAATATAAAATGTAGAGTGCTCTTTCTTGAAGCTTGGCCAACCTATTTCCTTTGCATCTTGGGGTATCTCCACAATCTCCTCAATCCTTTTGCCAACCCTATCATTGAACATTTCCTGAAACATACTTGGTAGAGGCATTAGTTCAATGACTTATATGTTGTTATTAATTACCAAAACCACCATGGGAGCAAATGTGCTTTCAATCTCCCCCTTTTTGGTAATTGATGACAACATATAGATCATAGCTTCGACATATGATATAATCAATGAATATAATCGTCGCTATGAGAAGTATGTGATAAGCAAGAGCTCCCCCTAAATTTGTGCATTATTTCGAATTTGCGTTTGAATGCAAATGCACAATCGATTAGGTACATGGGACACTTCTTCCATGTCACATACAACTTGGTGGTGTGCGAGAAAAATTAGAGTGAACATCATAGCACAACACAATCAAGCAAAGATAATGATCATCTCATGAGCATTAAGATGATAGGAAATAGTTGCAGAACACACATGATCAAACACAAAGAACCATGTATCACAAGTAACCAAAAGACGAAATTGTTTTTGAAAAGCAGTAGCAAAGACATCAAAACGCTCTCTCACTCGAAGCCTAAAGATCTATATACACTTCTCCCCCTTTGGCAACAAGTTACCAAAAAGTTCAAAGGCATACAACTAATCGTTCTTGGGCTGATCTCCTCCGGTTGTTGATGAAGGAGTCGAGAGAACAGCGTCGGCGAAGATGTCAGCTGACGTCGCGGACGGAGTTGGTGTAGCAGCTGGAGGAACTGGAGCTGATGGAGCAAGAGCTGAGGTGACAACAGCAGGAGCTGATGAAGAGGGCCTCAAGTCTGGAGCTGGCACAGTGGCTGATCTGGCCTGAGTGGGAAACTGTGTGCCTGTCCTGAGAGGTGATCCATCATCATCATCATCATCGTCAGAATCAGAGGAATGAGGAAGAGGTACTGAGTCAACTTCCTTCTTGAGCTCATTCACTGTCTTCGTCAGACCATCCACCTTGTCATTTAGTGTCTTGATTCTGTTCTCGAATATCCTCACAAGACTGTTCTGATTCTCCAGTGTCTCCATAATATCCTTCTTCATGTCCTGGACTGATGAAATCAGAAGATCCATTTGCTCATTCCTGGATCTAGGGACTTGAGCACTAGCGGCTCTAGCTGCCTCTGCCTCTGCTTGAGCAGCAGCTGAAGTGGGATGATCTGGGTTCATCACCACAACATTGTCCACGAGATCTGGCTGTAGGGGTAGATGTGGACGATCTAGAGCAAAAATGTGCTTCTCCAACTTTGAGTTGATAAGCATCTGGATGTAGGGTGCATAACAGCAAGAGCGCTTCTGATCAGCAGCAACCCTCTTGATTGTCTCAACAATCAAATCCATGACTCTGATCCTGGTGTATCTGTCAAGGTGGATCAGCATATTTATGGAGTAGCCTCGGATCATCTTTTCATCTCCTGACTTGGGCATCAAAGTATGCCTCAGAATGGTGTTCATGGTGCGGAGGCCAGCCTGAAGAAAGTAGATGGATCCTAGCTTGTGAGTCTTCACATTTGCAGCAGGGATCTCCTTGTACATATTTGCCATAGCATTGTGGCTCTCCTTGGATTCTGAGTAGACATCCAAATCACCATCCTGTGCTTCTGGGACTCCTAAGATGGTATCCCATTCTTCAACAGTGGATTCATACCTTGCACCTTCAGTCATCCATACAATCCTACCATCTCCATAGAAATGTGCAGTGGAGTAGAATTGCATGATCATTTCTGTTGGGAAACGCAGCAGAAAACAAAAAAATTCCGACCTACGCACCAGCCCAGGACCACTATGGAGACTGCATACAAGGTTTGATCATTTTCGTTACCGACTCGTAGCGCAGCGGAAGTAGAGTCGATGACGAACGGCGATGCAGATCCCCGCAGCTAGGATTTTACAACCTCCCAACCGCGAGGATGTATACCCTCATCTGCCCCGCGGACAGCCCTCCGGGAGCCGGTCGGACAGTCCCCCGGACGGTGTCGCGGACAGCCCTTCGGGAGGACCTCCGAAACTCGGACTGTCACTCGGACAGCCCTTCGGGAGGACCTCCAAAACTCGGACGGTCACACGGACAGCCCTTCGGGAGGCACTCTCGAACTAAGACCGAAACTACGATCTCTCTACAGAGTTGCACACATACGGTGTCATCTATCCGGAAGGGCTTCGCCGTCCAGAACTAGTTCCTGCCGGAACCCAGACAGCCTTTCGGCTCTACGAAACTATTTCGCTGGGAGGGAGAGAGAATGCCAGATCATGCATGGCTTGTGTATGAGAGTAAGAGTGAGTTTTTGGGCTGCCTCCTCACCCCTATTTATAGGGTGAGAGACTATGGTATAAATACCAAAATGCCCTCAGATATTTTCACTATTCATAATAGTGATTCCACTATTCATAAATAGTGTTTCCCACTATTCACAATAGTGTTTTCCACTATTTCGTAATAGTGTTTTCACTAGTCATGAGATATTTTCTCCCAATAGTGCTCCCACTATTCATAATAGTGTTTCCACTATTCACGAAATATTTTCTCCCAAAAAGCACTTTCACTATTCACAACGACATTTTTCAGCGTCTGATCGAACTGAAAATATTCATGTGGGCTTAGAACATTTCCAGTACCCACCAAAATAATTTTCAACGCGAGCCGGAACAATTCCGGTTTAGTGATTTCATGTGCGAAAAGCATCTGAAGCGGTTTCGGCAGCTCCGGAACATTTCCGGTTTTCATTCCAGAAAATTCCAAAAAGTTTCCAGAACGATTCTGGCACCCTCCAAGAATTATCAGGCATGTGCCAAGACCAATTTGACTTTATGGTATCCCCTGAAACAACTTTTCCAGTTTCACCGAAACTCATCCGGTGACCTCTCTCTGCGGAACTTTTCCGTTGTCTGAAACTTTTCCGGTGTCCGAAACTTTTCGGTGTTTTTCTCTCAGACTCCCTGTCTAGTATTCAACAGATAGATGACCCTTAAGCGTGTGACCCTATAGGTTCGGTGAAGCATAGACATGACTCGGAACCCCTTCCGATCAATGATCAACATCGGAGCCGTGGACACCCATATCGATCCCTATACCCACACGAATAAATATTCGAGTGAACCTCCAGTTGCCGTGTGCTATTCCTGTTGCTTCGCGATATGTTACAATTACCCGAGGTGAGACATGTTGGCATCCCCGTGGATCAACACCTTGTCCACTATGCCAGTTACCTCGTTGCCGGTATTGTTCTCTTTTCTCGTTCCCGTGTTCCGGCATCCCTGTGATCAAATCACCCTGTGTCTGGCAAGACGATGATGGATACCGTAATACCGAGAGGGCCCAGAGATATCTCTCCATCGTTGGAGGAGCAAATCCCAATCTTGAGCTATCAAGTTACTTGACATACTTTTCCATGAACCCATAAGCCGCCGTAATAGCCACCCATTTACGGATGACGTTTAACAAACCCCACAGTTCATGAAGCAAGCATGAAGAAACTCGATACTCTCATGGTCTAAGGAATCATGCAAACATTAACCATCTCTATGTTATTAACCATTAACTTATGACGAATGTATCTCATAGCATAACATCAATTCGGGTCGATTCAACACAAGTGTTCTACCAACATTGCGCCCTCAAAATTGCCGGCATAGCCATGCCCATGATCAGGAAAACAGGATCATCATGCAATACTTGAGCTAGTCTTAGAGGCCAGACTAGGAATGCATTTTACCGTTTATTATTCCACACGTGCAAATGAGTCTTCCTCCGAGCCTCGTTTTATTTGTAGACTCGAGAATCATTGCAGTTATAGCATGGAACATAAACTTAATTATGAACAGGGAGATAATCAATAACATTTATTATTGCCTCTAGGGCATATCTCCTACAGACTCCCACTTGCACTAGAGTCAATAATCTAGTCAATGCTAATGCACTTTACACCTATGGCATACTGGTGTAAAATATGCTTCGCTTGTGGTATAGCCTGATGTCCAACGGATCTGACAACTTCAGCTCCGTGTGTAACTTTGCATATCCTCGCGTTTTCACGCTTTCACAAAATTCATATTTTGTGTGGACTTGGCTTTGCATACGTGTGAATCATTGGTCGAAACCTGATTCCTCAGACTGAGCTATGTAGCAACTATCTGCAATAGTGTCCCATAGACCAAAGCCATCTTGGAATCATACTAAGTTCATGAATGAACTATATCATTCAACAACTTCTTTGTCGCTTCTTAAGCGTCAACATACTTAGCATTTGTTATAGAATTCGCCATAGTATCTTGTTTGGACCAATTTCCAACTACCGTGCCACCATGTTGTGTTTTACACAAAACCCTTAACTTAAATCGAAAATCGCATGGAGCTTTGATGAAGACTGTATCGATGTAATTACTTACAACGAGCACTTCATAATCTCTGCTTGCGAGAAAACATGTCATCAGTACTACTCTAGTACTCAGTGACATCTTTCACTGTTGTCCTATGATCAGTACTTTGATCACTCTGGTATCTATACTCGCAACAACTTTTGGAGTATCGGACATATCTGGTTGTTTTACATACCATGGAATACATGATTAATCCAAACACAAGAGTGTGTGGAATCTCCATCATGTATTTTACTCATCAGTGTTTTGGGACACCGAGTCTAGCAAAAACTCTTTCCATGTGACTTCGGCAAGAATCACTCCTTGGCGTTTTAAATGCCAAAAAGTTTTAGCATCTTGTCAATATGTATTCCTTGCTTAGCCCCATTAGGTAAATCTATCTCCATAGATCATCATGCCTAATATTGAGGCTATTTAGCCTAAGCGCTTCATCGAAAAACTATTTTCAAATGAAGTCCTAATTCGTGTCAAGAAATTTATTTCCAATTAACAATGTGTCAAGTACACACGGTTTTTAGAAATATTATTATGCTCCCACTTACTTTCTTGAATCACAAGCATCTTCGATACCCATTTGATGAAGTCAAACCCCTTTGACCATTCCATCAAAAACGAAGATTCCAACTCCACTTTGCTCTCTTCTGTCCATCGCTAGAACTCTGAAGTTTGCATACTTACTAGCATCCTCTGGATCGACAAATTACTTTGGACTGTATCACATACAAGTCCTAGGTTTCATTCCCATCAGATGGAAATCCTTTTGTCATCCATGTTTCATATCTCATGATTGAAATGTGTATTAATTGCTAGTTCAACCCGAACCAACTTCAAGCATCGCTACGGTGAGATAATCTCATCGTAGTCAACTCTTTGAACTTGTTTTTGCAACAAGTCGAGCTTTATGGATAAAACATTTTTATCCGTATCAGTTTTTAGTTCCATAAATATTCGTTAGACTCTAAGCCTTCCGAAAGGTGTATCATGATTTTAATCTTGAAACACTTATATGGAAACTATCTCGGATTGTATTGGCATTTAGCCAATTCCGGAGTTAGGGCCCATCAACGCTTCCTTGTGTATTGTAGGTATACTGTTGTCTAACAACAATATCTCGTTTGCGCACCTGATAGGTTTGCACGAGCTTTGCCTACGTGGTTCAGCTGCAAGTTCGACTGAAGTCCATACATCTCATGTAGAGGCTTCCGTCTCAGTCGCAGTAGGAAACTCCGGAATCACTTCCAAGGTTCCTTTCCTTTGACCTGATGACGAAGATACTGGTTATCTCGTCGAGTTGCACTGTCCTCCCACTCACCTTTTGTAAGAACTATTCTCTTCAAAAGCATACCGTTTTGTGGCAAAATCGTTTGCCTCGGTGTAGTGGTGGGGGAATACCCAATGACTTGGGATAACCTACAAAATAGCACTTGTCTGATTTGGAATAGGTTTGTAACCTTTTACACAAGCCCCATATTCCAAATGTTAAGAAAAGATATAACATGGTTGGGCGTACCATACCATGGCGTCATTTCAACAGACCCGATGGAGCTCTTTTCAGTGTAAAAGCCGCAGTCTCTAAAGCATCACTTTAAAAGGGATAATGGCAAATCTATTCATGCCATCTTTGATCTTACCATGTCATAAATGGTTCGATTACATCTTCACGGACTCTCCACTTGCAGTGGTGTTCCGGGAGGTGCAAGTTATGAAACCCCTTTCACAACTCATCAGACATTCGCTAAACTTGTAACTCAAATATTCCTTTCTGCAATCGAATTGTAGAAACATAATTTTCTTGTTACAATATTTTCTTCTTCATTTTGAAAACCTTTCGAATGATTTCAAAAGATCCAGACTCACGTCTTATCAAGTAAATATCCATATATCCACTTGAGTCATTTCTGAAGATAGATAAATCCACTACTTGCAATAACATTTATTGGACTACACACATCATAATGTATGATCACCAATATGTTCTATGCTCGTTCCTTATGGCTTGTGAACGGTATTTCAGTCACTTCACTTTTCAGAGGAAAGTTGCAAGTGTCAGATGATTCAAAATCAAACGACTTCAAAATCCATCATAATGGAATTTTCCATGCGGGTTTCTCCAATGTGACCAAATGCAGTGCCACACTTGTGTGGTATTCTTTTAGTCTTGCGACATTTAGCGTCAGTGTTATGGATGTATCATATTACCATCAATATTCATAGCATACATCCCATCTTGTATGGAAGCATGGCCCTTCATGTTATTCATAACACCGAACATCAAAAGTTCTCTTATGAATAACCTTCTTGCAAAATACCTTATGCAAAAGGCTAGAGTGTAAGAAACTCTAAATGAATTATGAAAGTAAATACAGAGGCAATGTATTAATATCAATATTCATAACATACATCTCATACATAATGAAAGTATGGCCCTTATGTTATTCATAACATCGAACATCAAAAGTTCTCTTATCAATAACCTTCTTGCAAGATACTTTATGCAATGGGGTAGAGTGTATGAAACTCTAAATGAATTATGAAAGTAAATACAGAGGCAATGTATTAATATCAATATTCATAACATACATCTCATTCATAATGAAAGTATGGCCCTTGTGTTATTCATAACATCGAACATCAAAAGTTCTCTTATGAATAACCTTCTTGCAAGATACTTTATGCAATGGGCTAGAGTGTAAAACTCTAAAATGAATTATGAAAGTAAATACATAGGGAATACACTAATGGAAGGTATAGCAACATTTACTATGTTCCCTGTGTGTATCTAAACCTCATTCCTGGCTAGTCTTTTAGGCCGTAGTAGTTCTTTCGTCGAGTTGCAACAGAGTGCAATCGAGCGGGTATCTTTGTGATTAACTCACAATACCCAAGAATTAGTGATTAACATGTTTAACCATAATTCCCAAGAACTATATCTTTGACCAGCCTTCTATACATCAAAAACTTGTATGACATTCATACATGAGCTGGATATTCCAGTCTTCTTTCCTTTTGCCTTTATACTTCTAACAGTTTAACTTTTAGTATTTCTCCTACTCTCAGAAGAAGCATCCAACTTAAGAGTGGCGTTAGCCCCGGACTTCCTAGGCGTGAAAGTTTCACTAACACCCTTCGGACACTTCCTTTCTCTTTAAGTTGTTGTTTTATTCACCTTTCATCATATGATAGGCGTTCTCCTGGATCCCTCTCTTATCAGTCTAATCCATAGTAAACTCTTTTACTAATAGTTTGCAAACCAACATTGCTTTGGATATCTCATATCTCTCAGCCTTTGTTTGTATCTGGAAATTAATTTCCAGTTCCATGAATATCACATAACTATCCAAACTTTCGAAGTTCGGGTCTCATGGAAGCAAACATATTGCACTTTGACTGAAAAGGAATTCTAGCTTTTGGATCGAAGGACGAGAGTCACATGATCCATGGCATTAGCGGGAGAATACCGAAAGCATGCGATAGGACAAGTCCTTCTCGGCACTCTTGAGGACAATCCTCACATTACGTTACCAACCGTAAAGTTTTAACCAGATATTTAACAGCTATTCAATTTTAATAGGGAAGGTGGAAACGCGAGCCATTATTCTACAACTATTAGCAAACCACACTTAGACAGTGTCCAAAATTAATTGCACTGAGAATTAAACAAGGTAATTCTACAGTGCGCTCCCACTCAAATCAATATCTCTCATAATTGATTGTGAGTGATTCAAGATCCAAATTTCAATTTAGCGTCAAGGATGCAACCATCTCAAGTGACGAGAATTTCAATTGGTAGGCCAACTTGCCAATCACATCTTTATGTGACTCTTGTTCATCTTTCGATGCGTGTGTTCCGAGCTCATGACTTTCATGCCTGAACGTCAAGACAACCAAGTGATCTCGCTTCGAGGTCTCAACTCACCCGCCTCACACTTCTCTAATCGTTCGTACCCATGCAACCATGTGATACCCCGAAGAGATAGGTGCCGTGACGGTGCTACACTTGGGAGAACACTAACTACTTGATATTTAAGTGAGAGATCACCCTAATAAAAAGCGACTACCGCGCAATCAAAAGGGTGCAACATAAGGGATAAACATCTCAGGCAATTCATAATTAGCATGATATGGTATAGCCCCTTCTGACGGAGAAGTCAAGTATTCTTCGTCTTCGGCATTCGCGTCGGTGTTCACCTTTGCGAAGATTGCCACCACCTTGTCGATGCACCAGATAATATTGCTATCTCTATAGTTAATAAAATAAGTGCATTACATAAGGTTGACACGCAGGTCATTAAAGTGCAATCATATGGCTCCAGCCATCATGCCGAATCATGACACGCAGGTCATGTTAATTACATCATATAGTCATCTCATACATAATCAAATTTAATATGAGCATTGCTATACCACATCACATGCATAACCATCCTGCAAAACCAAGTTAGACGCCTCTAATCGGTTTATGCAAAATTTTATTTTACGTGGCTTCTAAGGTTTTGACTCAAACCGCAGCTACCCACGTTTATCATCAAGTATGATACTTCAAGTTGCTAGATTAACTTTCCAGGGTGTATGAAACACGAGACAATAAAATCTTGAGCCCCATACTAAACTTCGTCATACGTGTGACCCCCGTGCAGATCATATCTGCATTGCCCTTCGTCTGCGAAACATCCATCTTTCTTTAACTATGGTGGAACCCAAAGAACTGTTAGCACTTCGTTGATCTGTCAATCAGCATACTCAGGAGCAGCATGAAAGGATCGCAGATTGCCAGAACTTTGTGAGATTCCACCATGCCGTCAAGATCAGGACTACGCAAATTCACGGGAAGCAACAGGAACATCGGGTAACAGATTTCATCTGCTACCCGCACAAATAATTTTCAGCAATAGATCTCATCTACTACAAAATTATACTATGCAATACCCATACATCTCATGTATTCTAGATCATAACATGCATCTACTCATAGCCTGGCTCTTGATGCCACTGTTGGGAAACGCAGCAGAAAACAAAAAATTTCTGACCTACGCACCAGCCCAGGACCACTATGGAGACTGCGTACAAGGTTTGATCATTTTCGTTTCCGACTCGTAGCGCAGCGGAAGTAGAGTCGATGACGAACGGCGATGCAGATCCCCGCAGCTAGGATTTTACAACCTCCCAACCGCGAGGATGTATACCCTCATCTGCCCCGCGGACAGCCCTCCGGGAGCCGGTCGGACAGTCCCCCGGACGGTGTCGCGGACAGCCCTTCGGGAGGACCTCCGAAACTCGGACTGTCACTCGGACAGCCCTTCGGGAGGACCTCCAAAACTCGGACGGTCACACGGACAGCCCTTCGGGAGGCACTCTCGAACTAAGACCGAAACTACGATCTCTCTACAGAGTTGCACACATACGGTGTCATCTATCCGGCAGGGCTTCGCCGTCCAGAACTAGTTCCTGCCGGAACCCAGACAGTCTTTCGGCTCTACGAAACTATTTCGCTGGGAGGGAGAGAGAATGCCAGATCATGCATGGCTTGTGTATGAGAGTAAGAGTGAGTTTTTGGGCTGCCTCCTCACCCCTATTTATAGGGTGAGAGACTATGGTATAAATACCAAAATGCCCTCAGATATTTTCACTATTCATAATAGTGATTCCACTATTCATAAATAGTGTTTCCCACTATTCACAATAGTGTTTTCCACTATTTTCGTAATAGTGTTTTCACTAGTCATGAGATATTTCCTCCCAATAGTGTTCCCACTATTCATAATAGTGTTTCCACTATTCACGAGATATTTTCTCCCAAAAAGCACTTTCACTATTCACGACGACATTTTTCAGCGTCTGATCGAACTGAAAATATTCATGTGGGCTTAGAACATTTCCAGTACCCACCAAAATAATTTTCAACGCGAGCCGGAACAATTCCGGTTTAGTGATTTCATCTGCGAAAAGCATCTGAAGCGGTTTCGGCAGCTCCGGAACATTTCCGGTTTTCATTCCAGAAAATTCCAAAAAGTTTCCAGAACGATTCTGGCACCCTCCAAGAATTATCAGGCATGTGCCAAGACCAATTTGACTTTATGGTATCCCCTGAAACAACTTTTCCAGTTTCACCGAAACTCATCCGGTGACCTCTCTCTGCGGAACTTTTCCGCTGTCCGAAACTTTTCCGGTGTCCGAAACTTTTTCGGTGTTTTTCTCTCAGCCTCCCTGTCTAGTATTCAACAGATAGATGACCCTTAAGTGTGTGACCCTATAGGTTCGGTGAAGCATAGACATGACTCGGAACCCCTTCCGATCAATGATCAACATCGGAGCCGTGGACACCCATATCGATCCCTATACCAACACGAATAAATATTCGAGTGAACCTCCAGTTGCCGTGTGCTATTCCTGTTGCTTCGCGATATGTTACAATTACCCGAGGTGAGACATGTTGGCATCCCCGTGGATCAACACCTTGTCCACTATGCCAGTTACCTCGTTGCCGGTATTGTTCTCTTTTCTCGTTCCCGTGTTCCGGCATCCCTGTGATCAAATCACCCTGTGTCTGGCCAGACGATGATGGATACCGTAACACCGAGAGGGCCAAGAGATATCTCTCCATCGTCGGAGGAGCAAATCCCAATCTTGAGCTATCAAGTTACTTGACATACTTTTCCATGAACCCGTAAGCCGCCGTAATAGCCACCCATTTACGGATGACGTTTAACAAACCCCAAAGTTCATGAAGCAAGCATGAAGAAACTCGATACTCTCATGGTCTAAGGAATCATGCAAACATTAACCATCTCTGTGTTATTAACCATTAACTTATGACGAATGTATCTCATAGCATAACATCAATTCGGGTCGATTCAACACAAGTGTTCTACCAACATTGCGCCCTCAAAATTGCCGGCATAGCCATGCCCATGATAAGGAAAACAGGATCATCATGCAATACTTGAGCTAGTCTTAGAGGCCAGACTAGGAATACATTTTACCGTTTATTATTCCACACGTGCAAATGAGTCTTCCTCTGAGCCTCGTTTTATTTGTAGACTCGAGAATCATTGCAGTTATAGCATGGAACATAAACTTAATTATGAACAGGGAGATAATCAATAACATTTATTATTGCCTCTAGGGCATATCTCCTACAATTTCATCATTCCAAGCAGTGAACTCTCTGCCAACAAACTCGTCCAAGCCTATGCAGTGGAAATTGTCTTGGACACTTGGAAAGTAGTCCTTGTTTTCCTCGATGAATTTCCAGTCAACATAGCGCATATCGCTCACAGCTGGACTCTTGTCAAGGAGCACAGTCTCATAGAAATCCTGTTGCTCTTTGGTGAAAAATCTGTAGTCCACAGCTGTCTTCTTCCTCTGGGCATATGGATCAGCAGCTCTCCATGCCCTCAAACCTGTATCCTTCCTCTTTTTCATATCCTCAGCTAGTGGGTAGCTGGCATTGTGAACTGGAAGGTGAGGTCTAAGCTTCATCAAAGCTAACATAGCGTCATCATCCTCAACTCTGGAGGTAGTCTCTTTGTTCTTTTCAGAAGCAGGAATGTGCCTAGACAATCTCTTAGGTTTCTCAGCAGCAGGCTTCTTTCCAGCAGATTTGGTACTCTTGGAAGTACCGCTCTTTGGCATAGCATCAGACATGAGCTTCTTTTGTTTCTTCTTGGGAGGGGCCTTCTCAACATGTTCTTCCTCCTCCTCAGCAGCAGCACCAGCAGCCTCTTCTGGATCTTCATACATGGAAGTCCTTCTGCCAATAACATGAACAATCCTCTTTCTTGCTTTCTTCTTCTCTCCTGCCTTCTTGGGCAATGACTTCTTTGGGGGCTCAACAGTCATCTTAGCCCTAGCACTCTCAGGTGCTCTCATAGCTTCTGAGCTAGCATAGACCTTGCTGACAGTCCTCCTTGAAGAGGTGGCTTCATTAGCAGCTTTCTCTTGCTTCTTAGCAAGAATTTCTTCCGGCACAAAATTTGAATCTTCTTCATCTGAGTTCAGCTTCTTCCTTGTCCTCGTAGCAGCTTTGGGCAATCCATGAGAACTGGGGGTGCCTGGATCCGAAGATGAACTCGACTCAGGACTAGTGCCTGAATCCATCTCAACACTTTGCTCTCTGAAGTTGTTCTCACTGTCCTCAGCACTTGACATACTGATCCTGTGAATGGAATATAGATGAGCAGAAGTAGATGAGTCATCACAAAATTTTCAGCTGGTTTTTGAAAGTTTGAATAAAGGATTTTCAAGATTTTGCATTCTGTCACATGCAAATCGGTACAGCCGAAGCAAAAGTTTCGGTGCTACCGAGACTGACTTTCTCCTTAACAGAAACTTGGCACTCTTTTCGGTGAGACCGAAAAGAAGTGCTCGGTTTCACCGAGAAAGTTCTCAGCAGCACAGACAGGAAAATCGGTGACACCGATTTGTTTGCTTCGGTTCCACCGAGTTCCATCGGGCGGACGGCAAACCCTAGAAAATTGATCATTCTCTAACTACAGGACGATTTAGGGGATTGAGAGGATTGCAAATGGTGGCTTATAGATAATATTGAATCCAATGCGCGAGAATCAGACGGGGAGCGCAAGGAAAGACGAATCCGTACCCTAACTCGGTGCGGATCCGCTACGGCGGCGACGATGGAGCATATTTCGTCGGCGGCGGCGATTCCCAGCGGCGGAGGAGCGCAGGAGAACAAGGGCGACGACCAGGGGTCTTGAGGCGGTAGCTTAGGGTTTGGGAGCGCGACGGTTTGAGGATGAAATTTCAAAACGTCGGGGTCCACAGTACATATACCCACCACTGTCGGTGATACCGATTTTATGTTTTCGGTGTCACCGAGTTCCACAACTGTCAGTTGACAGGGAAACTCGGTGTAACCGAGAATATGAAATCGGCAGTACCGAGATTGAAAACCAGATCAACCCTAGGCATTCGGTGAGACCGAGTTTGTGGGTTGGTTCCACCGAGATGCACTTGGGAGGTTTAAATGGTCAGTCCTTGTCGATACGGAACTCCGAGTGCTCCTCACACAGAGGGATCGAAAGGTACTTGTTCAAATTTTGTGATGCAGCATGAATAGAATATGAGGTGAGAAAGCATAGATAGCTAAAGAGTGGTCCTAGGCATTCTTGTCCATCCAATTGGCAAAAGATAAATCAAAAGCCAAATAGCAACAATTGGATGTCCTCGAATGAGAAAATAAATGCAGACCAACATGCTCACACAATAAAGATGTCGAATGAAATCATGACAAACATGCACAAACACACTAGCATCTAACAAGCATTTGGGCGATGACGAAGTCATCTATATATGAGTATTTGACTTAGGAGCCAAGTAAGAATACTTGATCATAGGTCATACTCATCGTTTAAGCACAAGTGGGGTTACCACTTTTACATAAAGCATTTAATGTTGTCGCATACTAAGAGATGCTTTGACTCAAGTCTTAGAATAAAGCTCCCCCTTGATGTGACATCCCCCCATAAGAGGGATAAACTAACCTTGGGTTTTGTCGATGAAGACTTCATGTTGGTGAGGTAGTTGTGGATGCTCAAGGTTGATGAAGATCACCAAGAGTTGGGAGCATCCTTGTTGTTTCCTTACTCTTCTCACCTACATGGGTTAGTCCCAACACACACAAGAGACAAATACAAGGATATATATGGACATGGAGTGCAAAGCATATGTTATGATGTCCATTGATTTGTTGTTTACCTTGTCCCTTGCTTACCTTTGAGGGAATGTGTGACTCCTTGAACTATTGCATAGAATTTATGTTGATTGCAAATAATTCTTGCCAATAATGAATATGAGTGAATTTCATTGGCGGAGTCACCCCTCAAGAACTTACTAGTTCTTCTTCTTGGGAACCCACATCAAGTTGATGGGGATCCTTGGTGTTGAAGTAGCCTTTGTAGAAGTTGAGCTTGAAGTAGCCTTGGGAACCCACTCCACCATAGCTAGGGATTCATCTTCATATGAGTCAATGTCCTCTTGAAGCTTGTTCTTGCCCTTGAGCTTGTGGTCTTGTGGTGGAAGGTCATCTCGAGTGTTTGTCCCCTTGGGAAGAGTATTTTCATACTTCTCCTTTTGAGGAACAAACTTGGGCTTGGGGTATTGACCTTCTTCCCATTCAACTCCATTAGCGTTGAAGTAGCCAACACCACGATTCTTCCGGTATCCTCCGTGCTTGCGTACAATTTCCTCAAATTGCTTACATCCGGCAAGACTCTTGTAGACACCTTTCTCTATAATTCCTTTCAATAAAGCATTTTCTTGCTCAAGTGTAACTTGGCTAAGAGAATCATCATTAGTGGAATCAATAGAACTACTAGAAGCAACATCATTGGGTTTAGCATTTTTATTGTTGCTACTAGATGAAGAACCTTTCTTGCCTTTGTTACTAGATTGCTTAGTTTTAACTTGAGGCATGAATGTAGACAAGAGTAGTCGTTTGGCTAGATAAGATGAAGTCTTCTTTCGGAGATCGTCATTGATAGCTTTGAGAAACTCATGCTCTTGCTCCAAGTTGAGCTTCTCGAAGCGTAGCTTCTCATGAGTTCTCACAAGCTCTCTATGATCTTCGAGAGTAGATTCATGAGCTAATTTAAGAGTGTTTAGTTCTTTAGTCAGTTCTTCTATTTTCACCTTATCATCATCAAGTGACTTATCTTGACTAGCATGAGAATTATCAAGTTCATTTTTATCAATATCACTAGTTTTCTCACAAAGCAACTCATCATCACAAAGCAAATCATCTTCATCACTATCAAAATCAAGATATTCGGGGTGTGATACCTTGGGGCCTTTAGCCATGAAGCAACTTCCACTCCCTTCGTTTGGTGAATCGAATAGATCGTAGGAGTTGGTAGTCACTAGAGCAATTCTGGCAACACCATCATCTTGACTATAGTCGGAGTCGGAGTGATAGCTTCTCTCGGAGTTGTCGTCGGAGTCGGAGCCGGAAACCCATTCACCAACATGAGCTTGATGTTTTCTTCTTGTGTAGCTCTTGGTGTACTTGTCCTTCTTCTCCGAATCCCTACTTCTCCTTGAGGGTCTTCGTTCATAACGATCATCTCTACTCCTTCTCTCTCTTTGAGGTGAATCATTCCTTGAGCTTCGTCTTCGAGGTGACTCTTCTCTTCGTTTGTAGGGAGCCGTGCACTCATTTGAGTAGTGTCCGGGCTTCCCACAATTGTAGCAATTGCGGTCACGACTTGACGAACGCTTCTCATCATATCTAGAATTGGAGCTTCTTTCTTTGCCTCTATTCTTGTAGAACTTGTTGAATTTCTTGACCATGAGACGTATCTCTTCATTGGTGACAAGGTTGTTGTTTGAAGTTGCGGGAGCATCACTTGTGGCTTTGTAAGCACCGCTAGACTTGTGATGTAGCTCTTCCTTGTCTTTGAGTGTCATCTCATGAGCAACAATCCTTCCAATGACTTCCGTAGGCTTGAGATCTTTGTAGTTGGGCATCATTTGGATCAATGTGCACACGGTGTCGTATCTTTCATCCAAAGCTCTAAGTATCTTCTTGATGATGAATTTGTCTGTCATTTCTTCGCTTCCTAAGCCGGCAATCTCATTTGTGATGAGAGCTAGCCTAGAGTACATCTCTGCGACTCCTTCACCATCCTTCATCTTGAACTTGTCAAGCTGACCTTGACGAACATCTAACTTGGATTCTCTCACGGACTCGGTTCCTTCGTGCATATCAACCAAAGTATCCCAAATCTCTTTTGCATTCTCAAGACGACTGATTTTGTTGAATTCTTCGGGGCATAAGCAGTTGAATAGAATGTCGCATGCTTGAGCATTGAGTTGCAACATCTTCAACTCATCCGCGGTCGCTTCACGATCCGGTTCCCGTCCATCCGCAAAGAACTCACCTTGCAAGCCAACACGAACAACAGCCCAAACGGCGGGGTTATGACCAAGAATATGCATTTTCATTTTGTGCTTCCAACTAGCAAAATTAGTGCCATCAAAGTACGGACCTCTACGGTGATAACTTCCCTCACTAGATGCCATACTCTCCTAGGTTGTGAGACCTAAGCAATGGAGACCAAAGCTCTGATACCACTTGTAGGACCGAAAGTATGTCTAGAGGGGGGGTGATTAGACTACTTGACCAAATAAATTTTTTGCCTATGCCAAGTTTTAGGGTTGACAGTTTTTAGGATTTCATGGCAAGTCAAGTACACCCTACACATGCAAGTCTAAGAGTATATGGCAGCGGAAAATAACAACAAGCATGTATAGAAGGGATAGGGTAGGAGAATCAAACGCAGTTGTAGACACGATGATTTTTCCCGTGGTTCCGATAGGTGGCGCTATCGTACATCCACGTTTATGGAGTCTTCAACCCACGAAGGGTAACGGTCGCGAGAGTCCACGGAGGGCTCCACCCATAAGGGTCCACGAAGTATCAACCTTGACTATTCCATAACGGCTTCCATCCACGAAGGACTAGCCTCACTATGGGTAGATCTTCACGAAGTAGGCGATCTCCTTGCCCGTACAAACTTCTTGGTTCAACTCCACAACACGCAGTAGGAGGCTCCCAAGCGACACCTAACCAATCTAGGAGGCACCACCCTCCAAAAGGTAATAGGCTCGGTAATGATGATGAACTCCTTGCTCTTGTGCTTCAAGATGATAGACTCCTCAACACACAATCACTCTCTCACAGATATGGCTTGGTAGAAGAGATGGGATTGGTGGAAAGCAAATTGGGGAGGCTAGAAATCAAGATCCATATGATTGGAGTGGAAGATCTTGACCTCAACACAAGACTAGGTGGTTCTCTCTCAGAAAACTAGATGGGCAAGTATGGAATAGTTCTGAGTGCTCTCTTCTCGAGTGGTTGGTGGTGAAGGGGTATATATAGGCATCCCCAAAAATCCAACCGTTACACACAAAATGACCAACTCGGTGACACCGATGTGTGAATCTCGGTGGTACCGAAGTGACCAAAAGGTGGCAACTTTTGAATCTCGGTGAGACCGATGTAGGAATTTCGGTTGCACCGATAAGGTGACCAACGGTCAGATTTCCAATCTCGGTGACGCCGATCCAACATTCTCGGTGGGACCGAAAACGTGAATTTGCGTAACAGAAAGTTGGCAACCTAAACTCGGTGGCACCGGTATGGAATCGGTTGCACCGAAGTGGCTAGGGTTTGGCTGAGTCTGTCTAGGGTTTGGAATCGGTGGCACCGGTATGGAAAGTTGGTTGCACCGATTTTGAGTGTTTGGCTTAGGACAGACTTTGGTGGGAGAGCTTGTGGATGTTTTTGGCGAATGTCACTTGTGCACGTATGAGCATATTGTTCACCATTCAAGACCTTACCCCCTTTTGATAGTATTGGCTTTCCTATGGACTCAAAGTGATTTCTCACAAATATAAAATGTAGAGTCCTCTTTCTTGAAGCTTGGCCAACCTATTTCCTTTGCATCTTGGGGTATCTCCACAATCTCCTCAATCCTTTTGCCAACCCTATCATTGAACATTTCCTGAAACATACTTGGTAGAGGCATTAGTTCAATGACTTATATGTTGTTATTAATTACCAAAACCACCAAGGGAGCAAATGTGCTTTCAGCCTCCAGGCCCATTGAGAAAACTTATACCAAGCCTTGTTGCTAAGCCGCCAACCGCATGACCCGGCCCCCCTGGGCGGGTCTCACCACGGGGTTATATCCCCAACAACGTTGGAAGGGGCAGGAGCTGTGTAAGCCGTTCCGGTGATGGTAACCTCTTCTTCATGTGGAGTCACATCTTCAGTTGTTGGCAGAGGGCTGGGCGGCTTAGGATCAGCCTCCGGATTGCCGTCAGGAATCACAATGTCAACATCCGCCTGCTCACTAGGATGGGGAGTCTCATCGTGGGCGCCTTGAGCAGCTTCGGAGGGCTCGACTTGAACTTCAGGAGTGCCAAGCCTCGGATTCTCCGGCTCTGGGACATCCGGACGGGAAGATGACCCACTTAATTTCCTCTTCTTAGCCTGGGCCCTGTGAGCAAAGATTTCATTATTAGTCATATGCAAGGACAGAACATTAATAAGCAGAAAGGGGATGCAAAGAAATTTACCCCGGGTTGATAACAAGAGGAGGCAGTTTGGAGGCGGTTGAGTCGCCAGAGGAAGGAGGAGTATCTTGAAAACAATTAAAGTTGAGCAGTATGATCAGATTTACTGTATAAAGACTAGTAGGCAAAAGAAATACAAGCAAAGTTATGAGTTACCTCGTTACGGCGTTTCTGTGGAGCCGGAGCGTCAGGTAAGCCGGCCACTAGATCTTCAGATCCGTCGCTCCGGGTCTGACGCCTGGAGCCGTGTTGCTGCTTCTTCAAAAGAAAGTTGGGATCCAAGTGAGCAAGGGGGTGTGAAAACTTTACTTTCCGGATGACCCGTCGTATTTTCTCTCTTGGCAAAGGTTCCGAGTCGGAGGAGAGGGTAGTTACCTCTGTTGCGCTGGCTTCGCTTGTCTCCGCTTCACCCTGAGAGGAGTCAGTGTCAATAAGTTGCATGAAAAGAAGGCCAAGAGAGTCAAGTTCTACCTCCGAGTCATCCAGCTCAAGCAGCTCATTAGTTGTCGGTTTCTTCTTACGAGCCGGAGCCCGGGTCTTGGTCGCTTTTGTCTTTTTCTTTGAAGTAGAGGATGTGTTTAGTCTCTTCTTCCAGAAGGGAGAGTCGGCTTGCATATATAAGTACATTTGCGGAAAGGTTAAAAGAGGAGTGTGAAGCACAAAACCTAGGGGGAAGGGGTGAAATGTTAAAGTAAAAGACTTACTGCGGGAGCCGGGTTATGAACGTAGAAGGGGTTTAGCCCCGTCTTGTTGCAGACTTCTTGAGGTTCTCCCAACAATGATTTGAGGATCAGGTTGAGGTCCTTGTCTGTCAGGGGCGTCTGATTGAAACGCTGAGGGTCATTCACTTCGCCGGTATAATCACACATTAAGCCGTCGCGCCGGCTCAATGGTAAGATTCTCGAAGATACCCAGCAGCGGGTTAAATCAACGCTAGTCAATCCGTTAGCCAGCAAGGCCCTGATCTTTGAAAACATCTGAGCATATTGGGTGTGCTCTACGGCGGACATCCGGTCTGGGAGCTCTGTGGTGGTGCAGAGCCGGTAGGGACGATAACCCGGCAATGGATTTTCTCCTTCTGGGGAAGTATCTCTACAATAGAACAAAGTCTTATTCCAGTCTTTGGGGTGACTAGGCAGAGTCGCTGAAGGAAAGGAAACATCTCTCCGTCTCTGAATGGAAACACCACCAAGCGCGAGGCTTGGTCCATCGTCAATCTCTGTCTGGCGGTTGATATAGAAGTAATCTCTGAAGAGGTCGACGGACGGCTCTTCTTGCAGATATGCTTCACAGAAAATTTGGAACTGGCACAAATTGGTAACAGAGTTGGGGCCAATGTCCTGAGGATGCAGCTTGTAGAAATGCAGGGCGTCCCAGAAAAACTTTGATCCGGGCGGTGAGAAGCCGCGGAGAAGATGGTCTGTGAAGACGATAACTTCCCCATCCTTGGGTTCGGGAGTGATTTCAGCTCCTGGAACCCGCCAATGAATGACGTCTTGAGCCGGCAAAACTCCCATGACCACGAAATCATCAAGAATCTCCTCAGTAACCCCGGAGCCTACCTAATCGTAAGAGGCGGGGGCTTTAGCCATGACGGCGGGTTGACACTATGGAAGAACATGGATATGCGGCGGGTTAAGAACGTTGCATGACCACAACAGCTATGACTCTAAAAAGCGACGCTACTTGGTGGGTCATTACTAAGTTATGAGCCGCCGCCAGCTACAGGAGTGAGGCGGATTACATCGCTACAAGGAGAACCGGCAGCATGATGGCGGGTCAAATAGACAGCAAATGTTGAAAATATTGCTAAGTGTGGACAAACAGGTTCCACCGAATACAGCTACCATTTTAAGATCTACGGAAGGAAACAAAAGGGAAATATTTTCTAACCCTAAAAGTGTCCGTGGGAGAACAGACAGTTCGTGTATGAGTTCCCGTGAAGGGATGATCTACGATGAATATGGAAAACGCATTAAGCAGAGCGCCGCGGTTTTTGGTTAGCGATTGAAGGCCTAAGGGTGTTTCTTTTTTCATCTATGGCAAGAACTTCGATGAACGACGGCGAACTCGGAAGAACACCGGCAAGCTAATGTGGATCTAGGAGGAAAAATGAATAGAACCTGGAAGGTGCAGGAGATGCGGGCGAACGCCGGCGAGCTCTGGACAAAGTCAGGTGATGCAGCGGCCTGGTTGAGGACGACGGTGTGGTCCGGACGGTGCGGCGAAGCGTCGGGTGCGCGAGCGTCTAGAGGAAGAAGAAGAGAGAAGCGGCGGCGGGGGAAAGTGAAAAGTATGGGACCCCTCCCCCCCCCCCCCCCATGCCTATTTATAAGGGGGATGGAACAGCAACAGTCCGGCGCGGGAATCAGGAGACAAGATGATAATTGACCAAGAAAACGCCTCAATTCTCGGGTTGACCAGTTAATGCAAAGATCCGTTGTGATGTCATTGAGATCTTTTGGATTTATCAGAAATGACGTCATCCATTTTCACATGGCGGGTCATAAAGATTTATTTCAGGGCAAGTGATTATGAAGAACACAAGACTCGCCAACCAGAAGACTTAAAGATTGACATGAACAAGTTCAAATCAATCTGGGGCCTAATGTTGGGGATATAACCCCGCGGTGAGACCCGCCCAAGAGGGGCCGGGTCATGAAGTTGGCGGCTTAGCAGTGAGGCCTTAAACGGGGGAGAAGAATAAGACAAGGCCTGGAAGTGACTTGCCAGATGGGCCGGGCGGAGGCCCAGAGCCGGAAGGCGACGTGTGACCCGGAGGTGTAAGCCGCCGGGAGACAACTTAGCAGTGAGGTCGGTTACTAGGTGTAACCCAGCCCGGACTCTTGTAAGCCTAGAGACTCAACCTGTGTATATAAAGGCGGGTTCCCTGGGCGGCTTAGGTCACGAAAACCTTTGATCGAGTACTAGGTCAAGCGAATCCGCTCCCATGTAGTCGATACCCAATCAATACAACTCAAAGCAGGACGTAGGCTATTACCTCCTCCGAGAGGGGCCGAACCTGGGTAAACCTGTGTCTTTCGTCCCGATCAACCCCTTCGAGTTAACCGCCGTAGCGATGGCTTCACCCCTAAGTCCTTGCACTAGGACAACTGTCATGATAAAACCACGACACAACCCGTGACCTACAATGTTTCTACATGTCTTGTGCCTTAGGGAAACTCAGCTGGCGTTGTTAGCTTCATGGGCCTTGAGCCGCCGTCTTCAAGTGTTGGGCCGTCTGGCGACTCTCGCCAGCTACCGCCTCGTTTGTCTTCGTCTTCATGACACGGCCCATCCTGTGCTTGGCCCTAAAGCCGTTATTATATTTAACCCGACCTGGTAGGGCGGGTTATGCCGTGGAGTTATATCCCCGACATTAGGCCCCAGGTTGATTTGAATCCGTTCATGTCAATTTACCTGTTCTTCCTTTGGCGGCTCACCATTGGGCTTGTATTTTCCCATGAATTTCATAATGCCAGCTTATAATCATTTCTGACTTGTCGTTCCTCCAGCTTTTCATTCATTGTGACGTCATCTTTGCTGACCGTTGTTCTTCAAAGTCACCATAACATATCCCTTCGAAAACTATGCCAAATCTAGGTGGGCACGAAAACCGAGGCGCACTTGTAGCCACAAATTTACCACAGTCGCTTCGTTTTTCTCGGTGCCGTTTCACTTTCTTCCCCTTATAAATAAGCCCCATTGGGCTCCACAGTAACTTTCCCTCATCGTCTTCCTCCTCCTGCTTCTCCATTGACCGAACACCGTCAGAGCTCCCAAAGCGATCCCGAGGTTTTTTTGAATCCATTGCCAGCCTGTTGGCGAGCCTTCTCTCAGTCGTCGAAGTGAACTCAATCACCTTCGTCCCGGTTCTGACGCCATCTAGTATGAATCCCCGCCATTTAGGGTTTCGGCATTTCCGGTGTTCTTACCATCTTCATAGTATTCATCTGAAACTTCGTTAGTAGATCCACATATTATCCACTCATTGCGGTGTATTCTTAGAACGATCTCCGCTTCATTTTCCTTTGAAGTAGATCTGAAACGAGCCACCGGGGGTTATCCTTTGGAACGAAGTAGTTTTGGTTGTTCTGTCAGCTAGAACACATATCTTGCTATTTTCTTCCTTTAATTAGATCCGCCTGGGGAGAAACTTTCATAGAAACCTGTTTGTGACCCAATGTTTTTGCTAAGTGTTGGGGATATCCCTTCTGCCTTCTTAAATTTCACCGGCTCATAACAATACTTTTAGTATAGGCGGCTTATACTCTGCTCCAGCTTATTTTTCCTGTTACTCTTGTAGCTGCTGCGTAATCCGCCATGGCTCTGGAAAACTCAAAAGTTTGCAACTGGGCAAAATCCAAAGAGTCCAAGCTTACCCTAGAGAATCTCGTGGACCAAGGCTTCCTGCCGACTCGAAAATTTATAAAATGGAGGGCTCCCAAAGAAGAGCAATTCCCACAACCACAGCTGGGAGAGGTTGTGGTTTCTACTGATCATTTGCGTAGAGGCTTCCGCCCTCCCAGCTCAAAATTCTTTAGGGATCTCTTATACTTCTTCAAGCTCAGGCCTCAGGATATTAGTCCAAATTCCATGACGAATATTTGTCAATTTCAAGTGTTGTGTGAAGTGTACCTTCAGGTTGAGCCATCCGTGACTCTGTTTAGAGAGTTATTTTATCTCAACTGCCAAACGAAAACAAAGAACGGTGCTTCCTACGAGCTTGGTGGTGTTTCCATCCAGAAAAGGAAGAAAAATGCCTTCCTAGAATCCAAGCTGGCGAGTCACCCGAAAGGGTGGAATAATACCTGGTTCTACTGCAGAGATACTTCACCCGAAGGGGAAAATCCTTTGCCAGGTTTTAGGTTGGAAAGACTTAGTGGTAAGGAAGAATTCCCGGGCTGGCCAACCGATGAAGAGAGAGGCCCCTTGGCACCTCTTCATGCAAAATTGAGGGCCCTGACCGCACATGGTCTAACCGGAATAGATCTGATTCGCTGCAGGTTAAAATGGCAGATCCAACCCCTCAGTTTGAGGGACGGCTTGATGTGTGACTATTCGGGCGCCTCAAATGATCCTCAGCGGTTCTCTCATGAAAACCTTACTGGCGACGCTCTTACCAAGGAAACAAAGAAGTTTTTCTCTGACTCTAAAGAACTATGCAGTGTCACCGGCTTGGGTCCGTTCTATCTTCGCAACTTGCCACCTCAGGTATTAATCATTTTCATTGTCTTTCGCCGGTGTTTATTTGTAACTCGCCCTTTAATTTATCATATACTTCATGTATTTTCAGGCGGATTCTAACTTTTGGAAAGTCGCACCTCAAGTCTTTGTTCCCTCTTCGGGCAGAAAGAACGCCCCAGTCTCCGTATCGTCTTCAGAAGATGAATCTGAGGTAGAACTTGACTCTCTCGGCCGCCTGTTTAACGAGCTTGCTGACGCGCCTTCTTACCAGGGCGACTCGGAATCTAGCCAAGTCGGCGAAACTGAGGTAACTCCAATTTCCCCTAGTCCTTCGGAAACGCTTGTTCCTCAGAGACCAAGACAAACCGTTCGGAAGGTTAAATTATCACGTCCGGAAGCTCATTTGGCTCCTAATTTTCCTTTGAAGAACACACAATTTGCCGACTCGTCCAAACGCAAGGCTCGGGGTGATGAAGACCCTGGTTTATCTCATGCGTCGCCGGCTCGCAAACCACGCCTTGAGGTGCCCCATAGTCCAACTGATTCTCGTCCTAGAGCTGGCTTGTTTAAACAACCTCTTAGTCCTTCAAATTCCCTATATCAGGATTCTCCTTCATCATCAGGCGACTCAAGCGCGTCTCAGCTCCCCCCTTTCAATGTCAATCGCGGGTAAGCTTTTATTTTTGCAAAGTTTGTCTTACATCTTTCATTGTTTTGATCCCAACTTGCAATAACATTTGTTGTACTGATAATCCAGAGCCAAAGCTGTTGTGTTCAAACAGGCAGGTGGGTCATCCTCTAGTCCAACAAGCCAAAAGACGCTAATTCTTCTGAAGATGACTCCAATGGTTGACTCTTCTGTTGAAAAAGAACTTGATGCGAGAGTAGAGCCGAAAGCTGCTACTGAGATGCCTGGAACAAATGAGCCGGTTTTTATGGATGCCCCTCCTGAGGTTGAGTTATCCATCTTTCCTTCCAAATAAGCTTGTGTAGATGAACTTATGGCGTCATCTGACCACAACGTTCCAAACGTTGTGTTTGTTAAAGAAAATTTGCAAGACTCTGCTGCTTCCACTTCCTTAGCTAAAATCGTGAGCAAGGATGAATCAGTGATTTTGGATAAGGGAAAATCCAAAATGGAATTCCTGGAATTATCCGTACTGGGTGTTGAAGATCTGTATCAAGAGTACTTGACCCGGTTGTCTAAGAGCCGGGAAATTGAAAAGAGCATGATAAATGCTATGAAGGAAAAATATGAGGTAATCTTCTCACTTTACCATTATCATGTGTACTACCATTAGCTTCCAAAGACCGTCTTGTTATAATATGCTGGTTTTATAAAATAGCTAAAGCATGTAGTAACTGTGTAGCCCCCAAGGGCCGACTCATCTTGTTGAGATGAGTCGGGTCTTTTAAGATTGAAGAAGTTCGGCCTGTAGCCCCCAAGGGCCGACTCATCTTCTTGAGATGAGTCGGGTATTTTAAGATTGAAGAAGTTCGACCTATAGCCCCCAAGGGCCGACTCATCTTCTTGAGATGAGTCGGGTCTTTTAAGATTGAAGAAGTTCGACCTGTAGCCCCCAAGAGCCAACTCATCTTCTTGAGATGAGTCGGGTCTTCTCCATATCATAGTTTTGAAAAAACTGTTATACATTAGCCCCCAAGTGTCAAGGATTTTGCTTGCAATCTTCTTGGGACTTGTAAAAAATAATTGTTGATGCTTGTTGTTCGTCCATCAGGGATATTGCGAAGATGCTGAGTCTGTTGCTGTGAGACTGCAGAAACGGATGAAAGAAGAAAAAATATTGAAAACTGAAGTCGAGTCCATGGCGGCTCACTTTGAAGATTCTGCACGTCAGGCGAATGAACGTCTGGAACAGACCGTAAAACTGTTCGAGGCGGAAACAGCCATCCTGATGAAACGTGCGGAAAAAGCCAGGAAAAACTTTGGCCCTATGAAGGAAAAATATGCTACTCTCGTGAAACAGATCAACGAGATGGTGGCAGCAATCTTTGGTATGTGTTACGTCTCCCCCTTGTCAATGGGCCGGCTCATGAACCTTGTGGCGGCTTATCGTGTTTTCTTTTGTTTGCAGGGCCAAAGAACCATAACCTTGTAGAGCTACCAATTGTAAAGTTGAAGACTATTTTCATGTATGTAGAGCAGCTGTTCACAGGCTTTGTATATTCCATTATGGCCGTGAAGAACCTAAAGCATCCACCAAGAAGCATCAAGGACATGTTGAAGCAGCTCTCTACCGTGCCACAATGGGTGATTGAAACCCGGAAATCGGCAGCTCGAGCAGGAGCGAACATGGCACTTGCTCGGGCAAAGGCGTATCTGCCAGAATTGGATGTGGAACTTCTGAAAGGCGGCTTCCTGGAGTTTAAACTCGACGGGGCAGCATTTACCCATGAAGATTACGCAAAGTGCCTTTCAGAGACCCGGCCATTGGCGTCTTTGATAGCTGGGGAGGTAGACCTTTCAAAACATCATCCAGCGTACACTGTCGATAATAAGCGTGTTGACGCGCCTAAGGACGAGCCGTCTAATCTGATGCCGCCTCGCCGCAAGTCAACCTTCGCTCCTGACATTGACGCGTCAGCTCTTGTCGAAGGGACCACAAATTTTAAATCTTTGCTCTCAATTCGTTGGCAACAGAAAGGATAGGAGGTGGATGATGACGAGCCGGCAGGGTCAGACTCAGAGGCGGCTGACGATAGAGCTTGAAGGTACCTCAGAAGCTAGATGAATCGCCCCTTCAGAGCGAGCCTCCGTGGTGCAAGAAAACTTTTGTGAAGGATTATGTGGCCTCCACTTATGAGCTTGTAATAGGAGTAATGTTCTCCATAACTTTGAATTTGCTTTCTCGTGCCATCGTGCACGTTGGCGCCTTTTGCCAGTGCTAAACTTCTGATTTGACAAGCTTCTGTTAACATGCTCATGGCACTCTTTTATTGCTCCTTCCCATATCTTCCTCGCTTAATGCCCGACAACTTTTGTCTAGAAAGAAAATCTGGAATAAGCCGGCAATACAGCTGGGTCTTTCAAAACTGAAGTCAACCAATTTTATTGAAGACGGATGATCCGGAGACTGGTCATGATATGAACTCGGTTGCGCAACCCGGTCGTCCAAATATAAGCCAGTAGTAAGGGTAATAATGTACCTGAAAAATGTGAGTAGATATATATATCTTTAAGTTAAGTCGTCTCAATGAGACTCGGAAAAAAGGGAGACTGGCTTTCGAGGCTCAAGTCTTGCTTCCATGAAGCGGGTATAATAACCCATGGTTTATCCTAGCATTCTGTATACCGGCCCTCACATGACTAAAACCAATGTTTTAACCTTAAAAGTTCAGGGTCCAAAAAGGATTAACTTTTTAAGAGTACATGGGGTCATCTGATTGGAGTTGCATCAAACATACAGGCAGGTTTAACCATATTTTGATGGCGTTTTTTGCCGGGTCAAGAGGGTGAGAAAGCTAAACTCGATGAGTTGGAAGCCCCCAAGTGACCTATGTTTCAAACAATAAAGACTCATGCTCAATTTATAGGCTGAAACGACAGAGGCCCCGAGTTTCGGGGATGTCGGCTTTATTATATTTAAACATAAAGAAGTATGTACAGAATTTTGCAGGGGGAGAAAAAAATTACAAAAGGTGAGCCGATGGCTCCTAAGTGTAATAAGGCCGCAGGTGTGCGATGTTCCAGGGCCGAGTTGTTAATTCCTCAGAAGTATATGATCCTTCTCATAAGTCGACTAGGTAATACGAACCATTATTGAGGTTCCGGTTGATGACGAAAGGACCTTCCCAAGGCGGGGAGAGCTTGTGCATCCCCGTTTGATCTTGAATCAGACAAAGAAATAAGTCGCCTTCTTGAAAAGTACGGCTTCGGACTCTACGGCTATGATAGCAACGCAGGTCTTGCTGGTATATCGCAGATCTGGCTGCAGCTAAGTCACGCTCCTCTTCCAAGGCATCCAGGGAATCTTGGCGTGCTTGCTCATTATCCGCCTCGACATAAGCAGTCACCCGAGGCGAGTCATGACGGATATCACTTGGGAGGACCGCTTCAGCTCCGTAAACCAAGAAGAAAGGAGTGTATCATGTGGATCTGTTTGGTGTTGTTCGGATACTCCAAAGCACTGAAGGGAGTTCTTCAACCCAACAACCCGGCGTTCGCTCGAGAGGTACCATGAGCCGGGGCTTGATTCCCCTCAAGATCTCCTGGTTGGCTCTTTCAGCCTGTCCATTCGACTGTGGATGTGCTACGGCTACTAAATCAAGCCGGATGTGTTCCCGTTGGCAGAATTGTTCCATGGCTCCCTTGGACAGATTGGTACCATTATCAGTAATGATGTTGTGAGGGTAACCAAAACGGAAGATCAGCTTCTTTAAAATTTTGACTGTGGTCTCCGCATCGCAATTGTTGATCGGCTCTGCCTCAACCCACTTGGTAAACTTATCAACTGCCACTAATAAGTGGGTCTTTTTATCAGAAGACGGCTTGAACGGACCAACCATATCCAGTCCCCAGACTGCGAACAGCCAAGTAATTGGGATCATACGCAATTCCTGAGCCGGTACATGAGCCTGCCGGCCAAAATTTTGGCACCCATCACACTTGCGCACAATATCCTCAGCGTTGGCATGAGCCGTCAGCCAATAAAATCCATGTCGGAAAGCTTTGGCGACCAGTGATCATGAGCCAGCATGATGTCCGCAATCGCCAGAATGAATTTTGTTAAGAATTTCCTGGCCTTCCTCAGGCAAAACACACCGTTGAAACACGCCAGTGCTGCTCCGACGATGTAACTCGCCATTAACGATTGTCATGGACTTCGACCGCCGGATGATTTGACGAGCGTCAACTTCCTCTTCTGGGAGCTCCCCTCGGGTCAGATAAGCCAAATATGGCACAGTCCAATCAGGGGTGACATGTAGAGCCGCCACCAGGTGAGCCTCCGGGTCAGGAATAGCTATATCCTCTTCCGATGGTAACTTGACTGATGGATTGTGAAGGACGCCCAGGAAAACATTAGGCAGTACCGGCTTTCTCTGTGAGCCAAGTCTAGATAAAGCATCAGCCGCCTCATTGAGCCGGCTATCTATATGGTCAACCTGATAACCTTGAAAATGACCCACCACATCAGAGACCGCTCGTCGATAAGCCGCCATCAGAGGGTCCTTAGAATCCCAAGTCCCTAAAACTTGTTGTGCCACCAGATCTGAGTCGCCCAGACATCTGACCCAGCTAAGGTTCATCTCTTTGGCTATCCGAAGCCCATGTAGGAGGGCCTCGTGCTCGGCTGCATTGTTAGTACATGGGAACATGAGCCGTAAGACATAACAAAATTTGTCACCCTTTGGGGAAGATAACACGACCCCAGCCCCCGAGCCTTCCAGCTGCCTCGATCCGTCAAAGTGTATGGTCCAGTACGTGGTATCTGGCCTATCTTCTGGAATCTGTATTTCTGTCCAATCGTTGATGAAATCCACCAATGCCTGGGACTTGATGGTGGTTCGGGGCATGTATTTTAAGAGGTGGTCACCAAGCTCAATGGCCCACTTGGCAATCCTGCCTGTGGCCTCTCGATTTTGTATGATATCACCAAGAGGCGCCGAACTGACCACGGTGATCGGATGTTCCTGGAAATAGTGCTTCAACATCTGGCTTGCCATGAAGATCCCGAAAACCAGCGTCTGCCAATGCGGGTACCGCTGCTTGGACAGGGTTAAGACTTCGCTGACAAAGTAAACGGGATGCTGGACTAGATATTCCTTTCCTTCTTCCTTCCGCTCGACCGCAACTGCGACGCTTACCACCTTGGAGTTTGCAGCAACGTACAGGAGCATAGGCTCTTTTTCCGCGGGAGCAGCCAAGACACACGGGTTGACAAGCTGTTGCTTAAGTGCCTCAAAGGCCTTGCCAGCTTCGTCCGTCCACTTGAAGTCGCCCGATTTCTTCACCAACTGATAAAAAGGGATGGCCTTCTCACCTAGGCGGCTTATGAACCGGCTAAAGGCCGCAATCCATCCAGTGAGCCGCTGAACTTGATTCACGTTCGCCGGCTCAGATAACGATGTTACCGCCTTGATCTTGTCTGGGTTGGCCTCAATACCCCGCTCAGAGACCAAAAACCCTAACAACTTGCCCGTGGGGACACCAAAAACACACTTCGCCGGGTTAAGTTTCATCTTGTATACTCGAAGATTGTCGAAGGTTTCCTTGATATCATCCAAGAGCGTCTCTTTCTTCTGAGATTTTACCACGATGTCATCAACGTAGGCATGAACGTTGCGTCCAATCTGTGGACTAAGGCAGTTCTGGATGCAGCATTGATAAGTCGCCCCAGCGCTTTTGAGTCCAAAAGGCATGGACACATAGCAAAAAGCTCCAAAGGGAGTGATGAAAGCCGTCTTCTCCTGGTCTTCAACAGCCATCTTAATCCGATGATACCCAGAGTACGCGTCCAAAAAGCATAAACGCTCGCAACCCGCCATAGAATCAACGATCTGATCGATACGTGGGAGGGCAAAAGGGTCTTTCGAACAAGCTTTATTGAGATCTATGTAGTCAACACACATGCGCCAAGTGTCGTTCTTTTTAAAAACAAGCACCGGGTTAGCCAGCCACTCAGGATGAAAAACTTCTATGATGAACCCGGCAGCTAGGAGCCGGGCCACTTCTTCTCCAATGGCCTTACGCCTCTCCTCATTAAAACGGCGGAGGTACTGGCGCACTGGCTTTATCTTGGGATCCACGTGAAGGTGGTGCTCAGCAAGCTCTCTCGGGACTCCAGGCATGTCAAATGGCTTCCATGCAAAGATGTCCCGATTCTCACGGATGAACTTGATGAGCGTGCTTTCCTATTTGGAATCCAGGCCGGTCCCAACAGTGAACTGCTTGGACGAGTCGCCCGGTGTGAAGTCGATCTGCTTCATATCTTCGGCTGGCTTAAACTTCAGCATTGGTTCCGACTCAGTATTGGGTTTCTTGAGCGGACTCATATCAGCCGGGTCAACATTGGCCGTGTAGAACTTCAGCTCTTCTGCCGCGCATGCTGACTCGGCATAGGTTGCATCTCCTTCCTCACATTCTTGAGCTATCTTCCGGTTCCCGTCCACGGTTATGGTGCCTTTGAGTCCTGGCATCTTGAGCTTAAGGTAGACGTAGCACGGGCGGGCCATGAAACGAGCGTAAGCCAGCCGCCCAAAGAGAGCATGATAAGGGCTTTTTATTTTAACAACCTCAAACATCAATGACTCGCACCTGTAGTTGGACTCATCTCCAAAGGCCATGTCGAGCTTAATCTGCCCGATCGGATAAGCAGATTTTCCGGGGACGATTCCATGAAAAACCGTTGTTGAAGGGAGCAACGTGCTTTCTGATAGATTCATTCGACGGAAGGTCTCATAGTATAATATGTTTATGCTGCTGCATCCATCCATGAGAACCTTGAACAGAGTGTATCCACCAACCGGCGGTGCCACCACCAAATCTAAGCCGCCTGGGTTGTCAACCCGGGGTGGATGATCTTCCCTGCTCCAGGTGATCGCGTGCTCGGACCAGTTAAGGTACCTGGTGACCGCCGGCTCAGCCATGTTGACTGCCCTACTCTTGACCTTGTGGTCTCGCTTGCAGGTATTGGTGGTGAAGACGTGGTATTAACCATAATTTGGCTGCCTCGGATTTTTCTAAAAAGTTCCTTGGCCATCATGCTGCTGGAGCTCCGTCCTTGAGTCGCCATGCGCTTCACCAGAGTCACTAAGAGCTCTAGACGCGAGTGAAATTTGCGCGTCCATGCTTGCCATGTCATGATGTTACTTGCGGGTCTCCGCTCTGAGCGAGCCCCCACGCCCAGCATCCGAGCCGATGACGATCGCCCCTTCCACGACCAGCCCATCCAACAGACCGACTCGCCGAGAGGATCCGACCGCATAGTGACTTTGGCCGGCTTGATGCTGGTTGGATCGGGTGCGTCGAGCCAGCTCGATGATGTTGGTGCAGATGTCCGACTCGGGCACCGTTGCGCCGATCTTGCTGATGAAGACTTGGATCTTGCCAAAGGGGACCCGGTAGCCATACTCGGTTGAGTCGGCCTCGGGGCCCCAGCCAGAGTTGTCGATGTAGATCTTGCCGCGGTGGCTTTTGGTCATACGACCGACCGCGTAACTCTC
This sequence comes from Elymus sibiricus, assembly GCA_039707655.1. Lineage (NCBI taxonomy): Eukaryota > Viridiplantae > Streptophyta > Magnoliopsida > Poales > Poaceae > Elymus > Elymus sibiricus. The sequence goes on from CM077667.1 coordinate 538,381,488, forward strand.
GAACCCTAGAAGGGATCCCTTCGGGAACTCAACTCCACCGGGCGAGGGGCCCACGGTGGGTGTCGGTGTCAAATCCGGCATATCTCGTAGTAGGGGTCCTAAGCTAGGCGTCTAGGAGCGATGGTAACATGGACACAGGATTTTACCCAGGTTCGGGCTCTCTCAAGGAGATGATACCCTACGTCCTGCTTTTGATTGTATTGATATGGGGGATAGTACAGAGTACATGTATCTACCACGAGATTATGAGATGTAATGTAATGATCTATTGACTATCCTGGCCTCGGTTTATATATGCACCGTAGGCCAAGGGTTTAGAGGAGTCCTTGTCTTGTGCGCCAAGTCTTGTGGAATCCTCCTTGTATTCGGCATGGGCTGCCCAAAGTGGCCCATGAGTGAACCGCCATCATGGAGGTCCTCGGCCCGACCCACTGGTCGGGAGACGACGTGGTGAGTACTGTAGGAGATATGCCCTAGAGGCAATAATAAATGTTATTGATTATCTCCCTGTTCATAATTAGGTTTATGTTCCATGCTATAACTGCTATGGTTCTCGAGTCTACAATAACCACGAGGCTCGGAGGAAGACTCATATGCACGTGTGGGATAATAAACGGTAAAATGTATTCCTAGTCAAGCCTCTATGACTGGCTCAAGTATTGCATGATGATCCTGTTTTCCTGATCATGGGCATGGCTATGCCGGCAATTTTGAGGGCACAATTGTTGGTAGAACACTTGTGTTGAATCGACCCGATTGATGTTATGCTATGAGATACATTCGTCATAAGTTTATGGTAAATAACACAGAGAAGTTAATGTTTGCATAATTCCTTAGACCATGAGAGTGTCGAGTTTCTTCATGCTTGCTTCATGAACTTTGGGGTTTGTTAAACATCATCCGTAAATGGGTGGCTATTACGGCGGCTTACGGGTTCATGGAAAAGTATGTCAAGGGACTTGATAGCTCAAGATTGGGATTTGCTCCTCCGACGATGGAGAGATATCTCTGGGCCCTCTCGGTGTTACGGTATCCATCATCGTCTGGCCAGACACAGGGTGATTTGATCACAGGGATGCCGGAACACGGGAACGAGAAAAGAGAACAATACCAGCAACGAGGTAACTGGCATTGTGGACAAGTGTTGATCCACGAGGATGCCGATGTTTCTCACCTCGGGTAATTGTAACATATCGCGAAGCAACAGGAATAGCTCACGGCAACTGGAGGTTCACTCGAATATTTATTCGTGTGGGTATAGGGATCGATATGGGTGTCCACGGCTCCGATGTTGATCATTGATCGGAAGGGGTTCCGGGTCATGTCTATGCTTCACCGAACCTATAGGGTCACACGCTTAAGGGTCATCTATCTGCTGAATACTAGACAGGGAGTCTGAGAGAAAATCACCGAAAAAGTTTCGGACGCCGGAAAAGTTTCGGACAGCGGAAAAGTTCCGCAGAGAGGTCACCGGATGAGTTCCGGTGAAACTGAAAAGTTGTTTCAGAGGATACCATAAAGTCAAATTGGTTTTGGCACATGCCTGATAATTCTTGGAGGGTGCCAGAATCATTCTGGAAACTTTCTGGAATTTTCCGGGATGAAAACCGGAAATGTTCCGGAGCTGCCGAAACCGATTCAGATGCTTTTCGCAGATGAAATCACTAAACTGGAATTGTTCCGGCTCGCGTTGAAAATTATTTTGGTGGGTACTAGAATTGTTCTAAGCCCACATGAATATTTTCAGTTCGATCAGACGCTGAAAAATGTCATCGTGAATAGTGAAAGTGCTTTTTGGGATATTTTTGGAAAGCCACCTTTTGGGGCTTTGCTCCAAAAGATCTTGGGGATGACATGGATGGATAGGGGCCAATTTTGGGGCCCCACATGAGGGTGTGGCCGGCCACATGGTGGACTCCTTCATGGAGTCCCCCTTGTTCCTTGGTTTCACCTTTTAGGTCCTTGGGAAGGACTCCTTTCCATGTGGGTTTTGGGTTTTCTTGTAAAACCACCCTACCCCTTGGGTTTCCTATAAATAGGAGGTGTGTGGGCTGCCATAAGACACACTCTTGCTCTCATACACAAAGCCATGCATGATCTGGCATTCTTCTCTCCCTCCCAGCGAAATAGTTTCGTAGAGCCGAAAGGCTGTCTGGGTTCCGGCAGGAACTAGTTCTGGACGGCGAAGCCCTGCCGGATAGATGACACCGTATGTGTGCAACTCTGTAGAGAGATCGTAGTTTCGGTCTTAGTTCGAGAGTGCCTCCCGAAGGGCTGTCCGTGTGACCGTCCGAGTTTTGGAGGTCCTCCCGAAGGGCTGTCCGAGTGACAGTCCGAGTTTCGGAGGTCCTTGTTGGGGAACGTTGCATGGGAAACAAAAATTTTCCTACGCACACATAAGATCTATCCATGGTGATGAGCATCTACGAGAGGGAGAGTGGATCTACATACCCTTGTAGATCGCTAAGCGGAAGCGTTAATAAACGCGGTTGATGTAGTCGAACGTCTTCGCGATCCAAATCGCCGAGCGTCCCGCGATCCAATCACGATCCTTCCGATCTAGTGCCGAACGGACGGCACCTCCGCGTTCAACACACGTACGGCTTGATGACGCCTTCACCTCCTCGATCCAGCGAGCGATGGTGAAGTAGTGGTTGAGTTCCAGCAGCACGACGGCGTGGTGATGGTGGTGAGGAACAATCTCTGCAGGGCTTCGCCAAGCACTACGGAGATTATGACGGAGGAACTAGAGGGCTAGGGTTGCCGGCACACGGCTTGGGAAATCCTGATGTGTCCCGTGTGCTAGCCCTGCCCCTCTATTTATATGTTGAGCCTTGGGGTCTAAACTTGGAGTAAAAGCCTCCTCCGGGTCGGTTTTGCCCGCACAAGGTCGGTTTGGCCCGCAGGGAAAGAGTCCAACTCGGATCCCGGCCGAACCGTGCACAGCCGCGCACAAGCGGTAGTACCGCTTCACACAAGCGGTAGTACCGCTTCACACAAGCGGTAGTACCGCTCCGGCGGTAGTACCGCTTCACCAAGCGGTAGTACCGCTTACGCGGCAGCAAAACTACTTTTGCACTTTCCAATACCTTGTGGGCTTTATCCCTTTGGCTCATATAAAGTGTTGCTGCACCCGAACACTTCGGTAAACATCCGGAACCCCTTCCGGTGAATTCCGGAACCCTTCCGGAGATCAAAACACTATTATCACATATATCAATCTTTACCTCCGGACTATTCCGGAGATCCTCGTCATGTCCGGGATCTTATCCGGGACTCCGAACAACTTTCGGTCACCAACATAACAACTCAATTATACTAATCGTCACCAAACGTTAAGTGTGTAGACCCTGCGGGTTCGAGAACTATGTAGACATGACCGAGACACCTCTACGGCCAATAACCAATAGCGGGACCTGGATGCCCATATTGGCTCCTACATATTCTACGAAGATCTTTATCGGTCGAACCTCTATGTCAAGGATTCAGTTAATCCCGTATGCTGTTCCCTTTGTTCTTCGGTATGTTACTTGCCCGAGATTCGATCGTCGGTATCACTATACCTAGTTCAATCTCGTTACCGGCAAGTCTCTTTACTCGTTCCGTAATACAAGATCTCGTGGCTAACACTTTAGTCACATTGCTTGCAAGGCTCATTGTGATGTTGTATTACCGAGTGGGCCCTGAGATACCTCTCCGTCATACGGAGTAACAAATCCCAGTCTTGATCCATGCCAACCCAACAGACACCCTCGGAGATACCTGTAGAGCACCTTTATAGTCACCCAGTTACGTTGCGACGTTTGATACACACAAGGTATTCCTCCGGTGTCAGTGAGTTGCATGATCTCATGGTCAAAGGAACAGATACTTGACATGCAGAAAACAATAGCAATAAACTGACACGATCAAATGCTACGTTTACAGTTTGGGTCTTGTCCATCACATCATTCTCCTAATGATGTGATCCCGTTATCAAATGACATCTCATGTCCATGGCTAGGAAACCTTAACCATCTTTGATCAACAAGCTAGTCAACTAGAGGCTTACTAGGGACACAGTGTTGTCTATGTACCCACACATGTATTTGAGTTTCCAATCAATACAATTATAGCATGGATAATAAACGATTATCATGAACAAGGAAATATAATAATAACCAATTTATTATTGCCTCTAGGGCATATTTCCAACAGTCTCCCACTTGCACTAGAGTCAATAATCTAGTTCACATCACTATGTGATTTACATTGTAATGAATCGAACACCCATGCAGTTCTAGTGTTGTTCATGTTTAGCCCTTGGAAGAGGTTTAGTCAACGGATCTGCAACATTTAGATCCGTGTGTACTTTGCAAATATTTATGTCGTCCTCCTTGATGTAATCGCGGATGGAATTGAAACGTCATTTTATGTGTCTGGTCCTCTTGTGAAATCTTGGTTCCTTGGCTAGAGCAATGGCACCAGTATTATCACAAAACAGAGTCATTGGGTTAAGCGCACTAGGCACTACTCCAAGATCTGTCATGAACTCCTTCATCCAGACACCTTCCTTCGCCGCCTCCGAGGCAGCGATGTACTCCGCTTCGCATGTAGAATCAGCTACCACGCTTTGCTTGGAACTGTACCAGCTAACCGCACCCCCATTAAGAATAAATACGTATCCGGTTTGCGACTTAGAGTCATCCGGATCAGTGTCAAAGCTTGCATCGACGTAACCCTTTACGACGAGCTCTTGATCACCTCCATAAACGAGAAACATGTCCTTAGTCCTTTTCAGGTACTTCAGGATATTCTTGACCGCCGTCCAGTGTTCCATTCCTGGATCACTTTGAAACCTTCCGGCCATACTTATGGCAAGGCTGACATCGGGTCTTGTGCACAGCATTGCATACATGATAGAGCCTATGGCTGAAGCATAGGGGATGACACTCATCTTTTCTCTATCTTCTGCAGTCACTGGGCATTGAGTCTTACTCAACTTCACACCTTGCAAAACAGGCAAGAACCCCTTCTTGGACTGATCCATTTTGAACTTCTTCAAAATCTTATCAAGGTATGTGCTTTGTGAAAGTCCTATTAAGCGTCTCGATCTATCTCTATAGATCTTGATGCCTAATATGAAAGCAGCTTCTCCTAGGTCCTTCATTGAAAAACTCTTGTTCAAATATTCCTTTACGCTTTCCAGCATTTCTCTATTGTTTCCAATCAGCAATATGTCATCCACATATAATATTAGAAACGCTATAGAGCTCCCACTCACTTTCTTGTAAATACAAGCTTCTCCGTAAACTTGTATAAACTCGAACGCTTTGATCACCTCATCAAAACGAAGATTCCAACTCCGAGATGCTTGCACCAGTCCATAAATGGATCGCTGGAGTTTGCAAACTTTGTCAGCATTCTCTGGATCGACAAAACCTTCTGGTTGCATCATATACAACTCTTCCTTAAGGTAACCGTTAAGGAACGCTGTTTTGACATCCATCTGCCAAATTTCATAATCGAAAAAGGCAGCTATTGCCAACATGATTCTGACGGACTTAAGCATCGCTACGGGTGAGAAGGTCTCATCGTAGTCAACTCCTTGAACTTGTGAAAAACCCTTTGCCACAAGTCGAGCTTTATAGACGGTGACATTACCGTCCGCGTCCGTCTTCCTCTTAAAGATCCATTTGTTCTGAATGGCCTTACGCCCTTCAGGTAATACTTCCAAAGTCCATACTTTGTTTTCATACATGGATCCCATCTCGGATTTCATGGCCTCTAACCACTTCTCGGAATCCGGGCTCATCATCGCTTCTCCATAGCTCGTAGGTTCATCGTTGTCTAACAACATGACCTCTAAGACAGGGTTGCCGTACCACTCAGGAGCAGTACGCGTCCTTGTCGACCTACGAGGTTCGATAGCAACTTGATCCAAAGCTTCATGATCATCATCATTAACTTCCTCTTCAGCTAATGTAGGCTCCACAGAAACAACTTTCTGCGCTGCGCTACTCTCAGGTTGAAGTAAAGGTTCAACAACCTCATCAAGTTCTATCTTCCTCCCACTCAATTCTTTCGAGAGAAACTCTTTCTCAAGAAATGTTCCGTTTTTAGCGACAAACACTTTGCCCTCGGATCTGAGGTAGAAGGTATACCCAATTGTCTCTTTTGGGTATCCTATGAAGACGCATTTCTCCGCTTTGGGTTCCAGCTTTTCAGGCTGAAGCTTTTTGACATAAGCATCACATCCCCAAACTTTAAGAAACGACAGTTTTGGCTTCTTGCCAAACCAAAGTTCATATGGCGTCGTCTCAACGGATTTCGATGGTGCCCTATTTAAAGTGAATGCAGCTGTCTCTAATGCATAACCCCAAAACGATAGTGGCAAATCGGCAAGAGACATCATAGATCGCACCATATCCAATAAGGTTCGACTACGACGTTCGGACACACCATTACGCTGTGGTGTTCCAGGCGGTGTTAATTGTGAAACAATTCCACACTGTCTTAAGTGACTGCCAAACTCATAACTCAGATATTCTCCTCCTCGATCAGATCGTAGGAATTTAATCTTCTTGTTACGATGATTCTCAACTTCACTCTGAAATTGTTTGAACTTTTCAAATGTTTCAGACTTGTGTTTCATTAAGTAAATATACCCATATCTACTTAAGTCATCAGTGAAGGTGAGAAAGTAACGATAACCACCGCGCGCCTCAATACTCATCGGACCGCACACATCAGTATGTATGATTTCCAACAAGTCACTTGCCCGTTCCATCGTACCAGAGAACGGCGTTTTAGTCATCTTGCCCATGAGGCATGGCTCACATGTGTCAAGTGATTCAAAATCAAGTGACTCCAAAAGTCCATCAGCATGGAGCTTCTTCATGCGTTTTACGCCAATATGACCTAAACGGCAGTGCCACAAGAAAGTGGTATTATCATTATCAATTCTATATCTTTTGGCATCAATGTTATGAACATGTGTATCATTACTATCGAGATTCAATAAGAATAAACCCCTCACATCGGGTGCATGACCATAAAAGATATTACTCATATAAATAGAACAACCATTATTCTCTGATTTAAATGAGTAACCGTCTCGCAATAAACAAGATCCAGATATAATGTTCATGCTTAACGCAGGCACCAAATAACACTTATTTAGGTTCATCACTAATCCCGACGGTAATCGAAGAGCGAGCGTGCCGACGGCGATCACATCAACCTTGGAACCATTTCCCACGCGCATCATCACTTCGTCCTTTGCCAGCCTCCGTCTATTCCGCAGTTCCTGTTTTGAGTTGCAAATATGAGCAACCGCACCGGTATCAAATACCCAGGCACTACAACGAGGGTTGGTAAGGTACACATCAATAACATGTATATCATATATACCTTGTTTGTTGTTGGCCGCCTTCTTGTCAGCCAAATACTTGGGGCAATTCCGCTTCCAGTGTCCAGTTCCCTTGCAATGAAAACACACAGTTTCTGGTTTGGGTCCAGCCTTGGGTTTCTTCACGAGAGGAGCAACTGCTTTGCCACTCTGCTTGGAGTTACCCTTCTTACCCTTGCCATTTTTCTTGAAACTAGTGGTTTTATTGACCATCAACACTTGATGCTCCTTCTGAATTTCAGACTCAGCGGCTTTCAGCATCGCAAACAGCTCGGCGACTGACTTGTTCATCCCGTGCATGTTATAGTTCAACACGAAGCTCTTGTAGCTAGGTGGCAATGATTGAAGAACTCTGTCAGTGATAGCCTCTGGCGGAAGGGCATCCCTAACTCAGCCAGGCGGGTGGAGTACCCAGACATTCTGAGCACGTGATCACTGATAGACCCGTTCTCCTCCATCTTGCAAGCATAGAACTTATCGGAGATCTCATATCTCTCGATCCGGGCATTCTTCTGAAAGATAAACTTCAACTCCTGGAACATCTCATATGCTCCATGACGTTCAAAACGTCTTTGAAGTCCCGGTTCTAAGCCATACAACATTGCACATTGAACTATTGAGTAATCATCAGAACGAGCCTGCCAGGCGTTCACAACGTCTAGAGACTCAACTGGAGCGGGTGGATCACCAAGCGGTGCATCAAGGACATAAGCCTTCTGGGAAGCCGTAAGGATAATCCTTAGATTACGGGCCCAGTCCACAAAGTTACTTCCATCATCTTTCAACTTAGCTTTCTCTAGGAACGCATTAAAATTCAGGGGTGCTACTGCGCGAGCCATGATCTACAACATAAATATAGCAAAGACAACTTAGACTATTGTTCTTAGATAATGAGTTTAGTTAATCATATTTAAAAAACTCCCACTCAAATTGACATCCCTCCGATCATTCGAGTGTAACATGATCCAAATCCACCAACTCAAGTCCGATCATCACGTGAGTTGAGGTGGTTTCAATGGTGAACATCTTCATGTTGATCATATCTACTATATGACTCATGTTCGACCTTTCGGTCTCTTGTGTTCCGAGGCCATGTCTGTACATGCTAGGCTCGTCAAGTTTAACCCGAGTGTTCCGCACGTGTAACATGGCTTACACCCGTTGTATGCGAACGTAGAGTCTATCACACCCGATCATCACGGCGTGTCTCGAAACGACGAACTTTCGCAACGGTGCACACTTGGGGAGAACACAATTTATCTTGAAATTTAAGTGAGGGATCACCTTATAATGCTACCGTCGTCCTAAGCAAAATAAGATGCATAAAAGGATTAACATCACATGCAAATCATAAGTGACATGATATGGCCATGAACTTGTGCTTTTGATCTCCATCTCCAAAGCACCGGCATGATCTCCATCGTCACCAGCATGACACCATGATCTCCATCATCTTGATCTCCATCAACGTGTCGCCATAAGGTTGTCGCGCCGACTGTTGCTTCCACGACTATAGCTAACGTTTAGCGATAAAGTAAAGCATTACATAGCGCTTAATGATTGACACGCAGGTCATACAATAATTAAAGACAACTCTATGGCTCCTGCCAGTTGCCGTACTCATCGACATGCAAGTCGTGATATTCTATACATCACATGATCATCTCATACATCACATATATCACATCATGTAATTGGCCATATCACATCACAACATACCCTGCAAAAACAAGTTAGACGTCCTCTAATTGTTGTTGCAAATTTTACGTGGCTGCTACGGGTATCTAGCAAGAACGATTCTTACCTACGCAAAACCACAACGTGGTGTAGTGATTGCTTTTTGATCTTCTAAAAGAACCCTCTTCATTGAACCGATTCAACTAAAGTGAGAGAGACAGACACCCGCCAGTCACCTTTATGCAACAAGTGCACGCAGCGGTGAAACCAGTCTCGCGTAAGCGTACGCGTAATGTCGGTCCGGGCCGCTTCATCTCACAATACCGCGGAATCAAGTATCAACTAGTAACGGCAAGCAATATGTATACACCCACGCCCACAACTCGTTTGTGTTCTACTCGAGATCTCATCTACGCATAGACCTAGCTCTGATACCACTGTTGGGGAACGTTGCATGGGAAACAAAAAATTTCCTACGCACACATAAGATCTATCCATGGTGATGAGCATCTACGAGAGGGAGAGTGGATCTACATACCCTTGTAGATCGCTAAGCGGAAGCGTTAATAAACGCGGTTGATGTAGTCGAACGTCTTCGCGATCCAAATCGCCGAGCGTCCCGCGATCCAATCACGATCCTTCCGATCTAGTGCCAAACGGACGGCACCTCCGCGTTCAACACACGTACGGCTTGATGACGCCTTCACCTCCTCGATCCAGCGAGCGATGGTGAAGTAGTGGTTGAGTTCCAGCAGCACGACGGCGTGGTGATGGTGGTGAGGAACAATCTCTGCAGGGCTTCGCCAAGCACTACGGAGATTATGACGGAGGAACTAGAGGGCTAGGGTTGCCGGCACACGGCTTGGGAAATCCTGATGTGTCCCGTGTGCTAGCCCTGCCCCTCTATTTATATGTTGAGCCTTGGGGTCTAAACTTGGAGTAAAAGCCTCCTCCGGGTCGGTTTTGCCCGCACAAGGTCGGTTTGGCCCGCAGGGAAAGAGTCCAACTCGGATCCCGGCCGAACCGTGCACAGCCGCGCACAAGCGGTAGTACCGCTTCACACAAGCGGTAGTACCGCTTGGGCGGTAGTACCGCTTCACACAAGCGGTAGTACCGCTTGGGCGGTAGTACCGCTTCACACAAGCGGTAGTACCGCTCCGGCGGTAGTACCGCTTCACCAAGCGGTAGTACCGCTTACGCGGCAGCAAAACTACTTTTGCACTTTCCAATACCTTGTGGGCTTTATCCCTTTGGCTCATATAAAGTGTTGCTGCACCCGAACACTTCGGTAAACATCCGGAACCCCTTCCGGTGAATTCCGGAACCCTTCCGGAGATCAAAACACTATTATCACATATATCAATCTTTACCTCCGGACTATTCCGGAGATCCTCGTCATGTCCGGGATCTTATCCGGGACTCCGAACAACTTTCGGTCACCAACATAACAACTCAATTATACTAATCGTCACCAAACGTTAAGTGTGTAGACCCTGCGGGTTCGAGAACTATGTAGACATGACCGAGACACCTCTACGGCCAATAACCAATAGCGGGACCTGGATGCCCATATTGGCTCCTACATATTCTACGAAGATCTTTATCGGTCGAACCTCTATGTCAAGGATTCAGTTAATCCCGTATGCTGTTCCCTTTGTTCTTCGGTATGTTACTTGCCCGAGATTCGATCGTCGGTATCACTATACCTAGTTCAATCTCGTTACCGGCAAGTCTCTTTACTCGTTCCGTAATACAAGATCTCGTGGCTAACACTTTAGTCACATTGCTTGCAAGGCTCATTGTGATGTTGTATTACCGAGTGGGCCCTGAGATACCTCTCCGTCATACGGAGTAACAAATCCCAGTCTTGATCCATGCCAACCCAACAGACACCCTCGGAGATACCTGTAGAGCACCTTTATAGTCACCCAGTTACGTTGCGACGTTTGATACACACAAGGTATTCCTCCGGTGTCAGTGAGTTGCATGATCTCATGGTCAAAGGAACAGATACTTGACATGCAGAAAACAATAGCAATAAACTGACACGATCAAATGCTACGTTTACAGTTTGGGTCTTGTCCATCACATCATTCTCCTAATGATGTGATCCCGTTATCAAATGACATCTCATGTCCATGGCTAGGAAACCTTAACCATCTTTGATCAACAAGCTAGTCAACTAGAGGCTTACTAGGGACACAGTGTTGTCTATGTACCCACACATGTATTTGAGTTTCCAATCAATACAATTATAGCATGGATAATAAACGATTATCATGAACAAGGAAATATAATAATAACCAATTTATTATTGCCTCTAGGGCATATTTCCAACAGTCTCCCACTTGCACTAGAGTCAATAATCTAGTTCACATCACTATGTGATTTACATTGTAATGAATCGAACACCCATGCAGTTCTAGTGTTGTTCATGTTTAGCCCTTGGAAGAGGTTTAGTCAACGGATCTGCAACATTTAGATCCGTGTGTACTTTGCAAATATTTATGTCGTCCTCCTTGATGTAATCGCGGATGGAATTGAAACGTCATTTTATGTGTCTGGTCCTCTTGTGAAATCTTGGTTCCTTGGCTAGAGCAATGGCACCAGTATTATCACAAAACAGAGTCATTGGGTTAAGCGCACTAGGCACTACTCCAAGATCTGTCATGAACTCCTTCATCCAGACACCTTCCTTCGCCGCCTCCGAGGCAGCGATGTACTCCGCTTCGCATGTAGAATCAGCTACCACGCTTTGCTTGGAACTGTACCAGCTAACCGCACCCCCATTAAGAATAAATACGTATCCGGTTTGCGACTTAGAGTCATCCGGATCAGTGTCAAAGCTTGCATCGACGTAACCCTTTACGACGAGCTCTTGATCACCTCCATAAACGAGAAACATGTCCTTAGTCCTTTTCAGGTACTTCAGGATATTCTTGACCGCCGTCCAGTGTTCCATTCCTGGATCACTTTGAAACCTTCCGGCCATACTTATGGCAAGGCTGACATCGGGTCTTGTGCACAGCATTGCATACATGATAGAGCCTATGGCTGAAGCATAGGGGATGACACTCATCTTTTCTCTATCTTCTGCAGTCACTGGGCATTGAGTCTTACTCAAATTTTTGTTTTCTGGTGCGTTCCCCAACAGTGGCATCAAGAGCCGTGCTATGCGTAGATGCAGGTTGCGATCTAGAATACATAGAGATGTATGGGTGTTGCACAATATAATTAGGTAGTAGATGAGATATATTGCTGAAAATTATTTGTGCGGGTAGCAGATGAAGTCTGTTACCCGATGTTCTTGTTGCTTCCCTCGAATTTGCATATTTCTGATCTTGATAACAGTATGGTGGAGTTTCAATGTTCTGGCAATCCGCGATCCGGATTGATCAACGAAGTGCTAACAGTTCATTGAATTCCACCGTAGTTAAAAAGAAAGATGAAATTTTGCAGACGAAAGGGCAATGCAGATATGATCTGCACGGGGGTCACGCGTATGACGAAGTTTAGTATGGGGCTCGAGATTTTATTATCTCGTGTTTCATACACCCTGGAATGTTAATCTAGCGACTTGGATTGTCATGCTTGATGATGGACGTTGGTAACTTCGGTTTGTTTCGAAACCTTAGAAGCCACGTAAAATAAAATTTTGCATGAACCGATTAGAGGCGTCTAACTTGGTTTTGCAGGATGGTTTGCATGTGCATGTGATGTGGTATAGCAGTGTTCATAATAATTTGATTATGTATGAGATGACTATATGATGTAAATTGATTAACATGACCTGCGTGTCATGATTCGGCATGATGGCTGGAGCCATATGATTGCACTTTAATGACCTGCGTGTCAACCTTATGTAATCCACTTATTTTATTAGCTATAATGATAGCAATATTATCTAGTGCATCGACAAGGTGGTGGCAATCTTCGCGAAGGTGAACACCGACGCGAATGCCGAAGACGAAGAAATGAAAGACTTCTTCGTCAGAAAGGGCTATACCATATCATGCTATTATGAATTGCCTGAGATGTTTATCCCTTATGATGCACCCTTCTTGATTGCGCGGTAGTCGCTTTTTATTAGGGTGATCTCTCACAAAAATATCAAGTAGTTAGTGTTCTCCCAAGTGTAGCACCGTCACGGCACCTATCTTTTCGGGGTGCGCCGTGTCACACGGGTACGAACGATTAGAGAAGTGTGAGGCGGGTGAGTTGAGACCTCGCAGCAAGATCACTTGGTTGTCTTGACGTTCAGGCATGACCGTCATGAGCTCGGAACACACGCATCGAAAGATGAACAAGAGTCACATAGAGATGTGATTGGCAAGTTGGCCTACCGGTTGAGATTTTCGTCATCAGTGGTGTTACACCAATGGCGAACAATTTAAATGCGGGTCTTGTATCACTCACAATCAATTATGAGAGATATTGATTTGAGTGGGAGCGCACTGTAGAATTGATTATTTTAATTCTTAGTGCAATTAATTTTGAACATTGTCTCAGTGTGGTTTGCATAATAGTTGTAGAATAATGGCTCGCATTTCCACCTTCCCTATTAAAATTGAATAGCTGTTAAATATCTGGTTAAATCTTTACGGTTGGTAACGTAATGTGAGGATTGTCCTCTAGAGTGCCGAGAAGGACTTTGTCCTATCGCATACTTTCGGTATTCTCCCGCTAATGCTATGGATCATGTGACTCTCGTCCTTCGATCCAAAAGCTAGAATTCTGTTTCAGTCAAGTGCAATACGTTTGCTTCCATGAGACCCGAACTTCAAAAGTTTGGATAGTTATGTGATATTCATGGAATCTAAAATCATTTTCAGAGACAGACAAAGGCTAAAAGATATGAGATATCCAAAGCAATGTTTGTTTGCAAACTATTAGTAAAGGAGTTTACTATGCATTAGACTGATAAAAGAGGGATCCAGAAGAATGCCTGTCATATGATGATGGTGAATAAAACAACAACTTAAAGAGAAAGGAAGTGTCCGAAGGGTGTTAGTGAAACTTTCACGCCTAGGAAATCCGGGGCTAACGCCACTCTTAAGTTGGGTGCTTCTTCTGAGAGTAGGAGAAATACTAAAAGTTAAACTGTTAGAAGTATAATGGCAAAAGGATAGAAGACTGGAATATCCAGCTCATGTATGAATGTCATACAGGTTTTTTGATGTATAGAAGGCTGGTCAAAGATATAGTTCTTGGGAATTATGGTTAAACATGTTAATCACTAATTCTTGGGTATTGTGAGTTAATCACAAAGATACCCGCTCGATTGCATTCTGTTGCAACTCGATGTAAGAACTACTATGGCCTGAGAGACTAGCCTGGAATGAGGTTTAGATACACGCAGGGAACATAGTAAATGTTACTATGCCTTCCATCGGTGTATTCTCTATGTATTTACTTTCATAATTCATTTTAGAGTTTCACACTCTAGCCCTTTGCATAAGGTATCTTGCAAGAAGGTTGTTCATAAGAGAACTTTTGATGTTCGGTGTTATGAATAACATAAGGGCCATACTTTCATTATGAATGAGATGTATGTTATGAATATTGATAATAATACATTACCTCTGGGTTTGCTTTCATAATTCATTTAGAGTTTCATACACTCTAGCCCTTTGCATAAGGTATTTTGCAAGAAGGTTATTCATAAGAGAACTTTTGATGTTCGGTGTTATGAATAACATGAAGGGCCATGCTTCCATACAGGATGGGATGTATGCTATGAATATTGATGGTAATATGATACATCCATAACACTGACGCTAAATGTCGCAAGACTAAAAGAATACCACACAAGTGTGGCACTGCATTTGGTCACATTGGAGAAACCCGCATGGAAAATTCCATTATGATGGATTTTGAAGTCGTTTGATTTTGAATCATCTGACACTTGCAACTTTCCTCTGAAAGGTGAAGTGACTGAAATACCGTTCACGGTCCATAAGGAACGAGCAAAGAACATATTGGTGATCATACATTGTGATGTGTGTAGTCCAATAAATGTTGTTGCAAGTAGTGGATTTATCTATCTTCAGAAATGACTCAAGTAGATATATGGATATTTACTTGTTGAGACGTAAGTCTGGATCTTTTGAATTCATTCAGAAGGTTTTCAAAAATGAAGTAGAAGTTATTGTAACAAGAAAATTATGTTTCTACAATTCGATTGCAGAAAGGAATATTTGAGTTACAAGTTTAGCGAATGTCTGATGAGTTATGAAAGGGGTTTCATAACTTGCACCTCCCGGAACACCACTGCAAAGTGGAAAGTCCGTGAAGATGTAATCAAACCATTTATGACATGGTAAGATCAAAGATGACATAAATAAATTTGCAATTATCCCTTTTAAAAGAGTAATGCTTTAGAGACTGCGGCTTTTACACTGAAAAGAGCTCCATCGGGTCTGTTGAAATGACGTCATGGTATGGTACGCCCAACCATGTTATATCTTTTCTTAACATTTGGAATATGGGGCTTGTGTAAAAGTTTACAAACCTATTCCAAATCAGACAAGTGCTACTTTGTTAGGTTATCCCAAGTCATTGGGTATTCCCCCACCACTATACCGAGGCAAAGGATTTTTGCCACAAAACGGTATACTTTTAAAGAGAATAGTTCTTACAAAAGGTGAGTGGGAGGACAGTGCAACTCGACGAGATAACCAGTATCTTCGTCATCAGGTCAAAGGAAACGAACCTTGGAAGTGATTCCAGAGTTTCCTACTGCGACTGATACGGAAGTCTCTACAATAAAATGTATGGACTTCGGTCGAACTTGCAGCTGAACCGCGTAGGAAAAACTCGTGCAAACCTCTCAGGTGCGCATACGAGATATTGTTGTTAGACAACAGTATACCTACGATACACAAGGAAGCGTTGATGGGCCCTGACTCCGGAATTGGCTAAATGCCAATACAATCCGAGATAGTTTCCATATAAGTGGTTCGAGATTAAAATCTTGATACACCTTTCGGAAGACTTAGAGTCTAACGAATATTTATGAAACTATAAACTGATGTGGATAAAATATTTTATCCATAAAGCTTGACTTGTTGAAATAACAAGTTCAAGGAGTTGACTACGATGAGGTTGTTTCACCGTAGCGATGCTTGAAGTCGGTTCGGGTTGAACTAGCAATTAATAGATATTTCAATCATGAGATATGAAACATGGATGACAAAAGGATTTCCATCTGATGGAAATAAAACCTAGGACTTGTATGTGATACAGTCCATAGTAATTTGTCGATCCAGAGGATGCTAGTAAGTATGCAAACTTCAGAGTTCCAGCGATGGACAGAAGAGAGCAAAGTGGAGTTGGAATCTTCGTTTTTGATGAAATGGTCAAGGGGGTTTGACTTCATCAAATGGGTATCGAAGATGCTTGTGATTCAAGAAAGTAAGTGGGAGCATAATAATATTTCTAAAAACCTTGTGTACTTAACACATTGTTAATTGGAAATAAATTTCTTGACACGAATTAGGACTTCATTTGAAAATAGTTTTTCAATGAAGTGCTTAGGCTAAATAGCCTCAATATTAGGCATGATGATCTATGGAGATAGATTTACCTAATGGGGCTGAGCAATGAATACATATTGACAAGATGCTAAAACCTTTTAGCATTTAAAACGCCAAGGAGTGATTCTTGCCGAAGTCACATGGAAAGAGTTTTTGCAAGACTCGGTGTCCCAAAACACTGAGGAGTAAAATACATGATGGAGATTCCACACACTCTTGTGTTTGGATTAATCATGTATTCCATGGTATGTAAAAACAAACAGATATGTCCAATACTCCAAAGTTGTTGCGAGTATAGATACCATAGTGATCAAAGTACTGATCATGGGACAATAGTGAAAGATGTCATTAAGTGCTAAGAGTAGTGCTGATGACATGTTTTCTCGCAAGTAGAGATTATGAAGTGCCCGTTGTAAGTGATTACATCGATACAGTCTTCATCAATGCTCCATGCGATCTTCGATTTAAATTGAGGGTTTTGTGTGATACACAATATGGTGGCACGGTAGTTGGAAATTGTTCCAAACAAGATACTGTGGCGAATTCTATAACAAAGGCTAAGTATGTTGATGCTTAAGAAGTGACAAAGAAGTTGTTGAATCATATAGTTCATTCATGAACTTAGTATGGTTCCAAGATGACTTTGGTCTATGGGACACTATTGCAGATAGTTGCTCCATAGCTCAGTCTGAGGAATCAGGTTTCGACCAATGATTCACACATATGCAAGGCCAAGTCCAGACAAAATATGAATTTTGTGAAAGCGTGAAAACGCAAGGACATGCAAAGTTACACACAGAGCTGAAGTCGTCAAATCCGTTGGACATCAGGCTATACCACATGCGAAGCATATTTTACACCAGTATGCCATAGGTGTAAAGTGCATTAGCATTGACTAGATTATTGACTCTAGTTCAAGTGGGAGTCTGTAGGAGATATGCCCTAGAGGCAATAATAAATGTTATTGATTATCTCCCTGTTCATAATTAGGTTTATGTTCCATGCTATAACTGCTATGGTTCTCGAGTCTACAATAACCACGAGGCTCGGAGGAAGACTCATATGCACGTGTGGGATAATAAACGGTAAAATGTATTCCTAGTCAAGCCTCTATGACTGGCTCAAGTATTGCATGATGATCCTGTTTTCCTGATCATGGGCATGGCTATGCCGGCAATTTTGAGGGCACAATTGTTGGTAGAACACTTGTGTTGAATCGACCCGATTGATGTTATGCTATGAGATACATTCGTCATAAGTTTATGGTAAATAACACAGAGAAGTTAATGTTTGCATAATTCCTTAGACCATGAGAGTGTCGAGTTTCTTCATGCTTGCTTCATGAACTTTGGGGTTTGTTAAACGTCATCCGTAAATGGGTGGCTATTACGGCGGCTTACGGGTTCATGGAAAAGTATGTCAAGGGACTTGATAGCTCAAGATTGGGATTTGCTCCTCCGACGATGGAGAGATATCTCTGGGCCCTCTCGGTGTTACGGTATCCATCATCGTCTAGCCAGACACAGGGTGATTTGATCACAGGGATGCCGGAACACGGGAACGAGAAAAGAGAACACTACCGGCAACGAGGTAACTGGCATTGTGGACAAGTGTTGATCCACGAGGATGCCGATGTTTCTCACCTCGGGTAATTGTAACATATCGCGAAGCAACAGGAATAGCTCACGGCAACTGGAGGTTCACTCGAATATTTATTCGTGTGGGTATAGGGATCGATATGGGTGTCCACGGCTCCGATGTTGATCATTGATCGGACGGGGTTCCGGGTCATGTCTATGCTTCACCGAACCTATAGGGTCACACGCTTAAGGGTCATCTATCTGCTGAATACTAGACAGGGAGTCTGAGAGAAAATCACCGAAAAAGTTTCGGACGCTGGAAAAGTTTCGGACAGCGGAAAAGTTCCGCAGAGAGGTCACCGGATGAGTTCCGGTGAAACTGAAAAGTTGTTTCAGAGGATACCATAAAGTCAAATTGGTTTTGGCACATGCCTGATAATTCTTGGAGGGTGCCAGAATCATTCTGGAAACTTTCTGGAATTTTCCGGGATGAAAACCGGAAATGTTCCGGAGCTGCCGAAACCGCTTCAGATGCTTTTCGCAGATGAAATCACTAAACCGGAATTGTTCCGGCTCGCGTTGAAAATTATTTTGGTGGGTACTAGAATTGTTCTAAGCCCACATGAATATTTTCAGTTCGATCAGACGCTGAAAAATGTCGTCGTGAATAGTGAAAGTGCTTTTTGGGATATTTTTGGAAAGCCACCTTTTGGGGCTTTGCTCCAAAAGATCTTGGGGATGACATGGATGGATAGGGGCCAATTTTGGGGGCCCACATGAGGGTGTAGCCGGCCACATGGTGGACTCCTTCATGGAGTCCCCCTTGTTCCTTGGTTTCACCTTTTAGGTCCTTGGGAAGGACTCCTTTCCATGTGGGTTTTGGGTTTTCTTGTAAAACCACCCTACCCCTTGGGTTTCCTATAAATAGGAGGTGTGTGGGCTGCCATAAGACACACTCTTGTTCTCATACACAAAGCCATGCATGATCTGGCATTCTTCTCTCCCTCCCAGCGAAATAGTTTCGTAGAGCCGAAAGGCTGTCTGGGTTCCGGCAGGAACTAGTTCTGGACGGCGAAGCCCTGCCGGATAGATGACACCGTATGTGTGCAACTCTGTAGAGAGATCGTAGTTTCGGTCTTAGTTCGAGAGTGCCTCCCGAAGGGCTGTCCGTGTGACCGTCCGAGTTTTGGAGGTCCTCCCGAAGGGCTGTCCGAGTGACAGTCCGAGTTTCGGAGGTCCTCCCGAAGGGCTGTCCGCGACACCGTCCGGGGGACTGTGCGACCGCCTCCCGGAGGGCTGTCCGCGGGGCAGATGAGGGTATACATCCTCGCGGTTGGGAGGTTGTAAAATCCTAGCTGCGGGGATCTGCACCGCCGATCGTCATCGACTCTACTTCCGCTGCGCTACGAGTCGGTAACGAAATGATCAAACCTTGTATGCAGTCTCCATAGTGGTCTTGGGCTGGTGCGTAGGTCGGAAAATTTTTGTTTTCTGGTGCGTTCCCCAACAAGTACCCCCTAGTCCAGGACACCGTCAGTAGCCCCCTGAACCGGTCTTCAAGTTGGGGACGCTCCTCGGTTCTTCCGAACAGTTCTTTGTCGTCGGTCGTCGGTCTTGAAAACTGGTTCAACAAATCTTCCCATATCCGATCTTGAGGATCGCCGAGCTGAATCCGAAGAGTTCACACGTCGGGCATCCGAGGAGCCCCTTTAAGTTATCGGCCTTTATCAATGCCTTATTATTTTTTACGCCACACCTCGGGTTTGAAGGGTTTCCCGTGCGGCGGTGTCCTCTTGCGTCCGAGCTCCAACGCCGAAATGCATCTGAGGTGTCTTTTTACAGCCGAGCTCCAACGCCGGACTATGTCCGAGCTCCAACGCCGGACTGTATCCGAGCTCCAACGCCGGACTGTGTTCGAGCTCCAATGCCGAACTGTGTTCGAGCTCCAACGCCGAACTGTGTTCGAGCTCCAACGCCGAACTGTGTCCGAGGTGTCATAGATTACCTCGGTCTTGGAAAGGTTGAAGGAGTTCATCCGAGCTTAATGCCGAAAATAGTGTTTTATGGAGCCAGCCATTCGCATTCGAGCTTTATGTCGGACTACTCCCGAGGCGTCTCCGATCTTGAGCTTTATGCCGGACTGCTTCCGAGCTCCAACGCCGGACTACATCCGAGCTCCAACGATGATCAGCGTCCGAGGTGTCATAAACTACCTCGGTCTTTAAAAGATTGAACGAATTCAGCCGAGCTTAATGCCGGAAATGCCCTCTATGGAGCCAGCCACCTGCGCCCGAGCTTTATGCCGGACTGCTTCTGAGGTGGTGCACCACACCGACCGCGGGCTGGTTTTTTGTGGATATTCTTGATTGGTGCAATTTATTCTCTGCCGAGATATATAGCCAGTAGCCCTCAAGGTGTGTGTCGGTCTATAACCCGAGATGCACCTGAAGGATGACATAAAACCGCTGATCCCAGTAGCCCCTGAGACTCAGGTCGATTCGCAAAATCGGCCTGAGGATCAACTCCTAGCTCGGCAGCATACTTCGGAACACAAAAGCGGTGTGCACAGTCCTCGAGACTCAGGTTGGGTGCGGCCAACCAACCCAAGGATCATAATCTCCTCGGAAACTGTATTGCACTTAAATTTTCTGCATTGAATTGTCAATGCAGTAGCCCCCGAGACTTGGGTTGGGCAACATGGCCGACCCTAGGATCGTACCTCCTCAGGAACTAGTTCAATCGTCATGTACGTTTTGACAACGCCGAGGTGGAGTTCGGCAGGAAAGATGCCGAACAGTAGTTCGGAAAATAGTTTTCGGGCCAGACCATCACGCCGAACACCTCAACCAAGAGAATGTCCCGCTTCCTGAAAGGAAAACATAAAATAGGTGAAAGATGTTATAAGCTCAAAAGACCAAAAAACTTGCGTAAAAAACTTTACGTCTAGATTGAATCAACTTTTTTGGTGCCAATACGAAATTGGTCTTAAAATTGTGCTTCCGTCGTGCTTTGACATGACACATCCGATCTCTAGACTTCAAGTGGGTCAGCCTTCGGCTTCAACCTCCCTATCCCAAAGGCGGAGTGTTTCTCAGGCCAGTTTAGCGAACTAGACGCGAGCGGCTTTAGAGAGAAACCAGGCTACCCGGCTATTGATCATACACTTGAGTCGAGAAAGGAGTGGTAGAAAAATACTTTGCAACGACTAAGACGAAAACATCGATTATAAAATGGCTCATATTAATTTAAGAGCCCCCAAGTGACTTGGGTAAAAGAATTTTATGTATAATGATTGTATGTACCGAAGTACTTATATAATATCTGTGTTCGCCCGAACTTTGAACGCGTCTTAACCGACCGTCGGCTTCTCCCTCTTCGGCCAAGGGCCGAAAAGTGTTATCTACTCCACCTATCGAGAATAACGGTGGTGTTTCGGATAACCAGGCAATCAGGCCATGAGGCTGTAACAGACAAAGCGCGCCCAGGGAACTTATGCTATATTACTTATGTAACGTAAGAAGCATCTTCAAAGAAAATAGTGCCCCCAACGGTACCTTTCTTTGGTCGCTCATGATTACTATGAGACTTGTGCAATAGATTTGTGTACGCGTGAGTTCTGTCGTGTGCCGACCATAGTTGAAAACAATAAGAGCGCTAGCTTTCGGCTTCACCCGTCTGAGGTACGAGTTCGGATGACCCGATCGTAACAATCGCAGAGGTGCTCCCTTTACTCCCTAGCCGAACAATCGGGAACGTAGGGGTAAGCATAGGAGCCAGGCAACCCAGCTTTGCGAAACACTTAAGTCAACATGATGCATATTTTGGCATGATACACGAGAAAGGAAAGAAGCTGTACAATAATAATCACATGCAAAGACAAAAGGTTTCATAAAGGAAGCCCCAAAGTAAACGGGGTATTTGAATTTGTTTGTAACAAACAAAGTTTTGACAAAGAAAGTTTTTCACAAACAACTTTTTTTCAAAAAAGTATAACGCTTGGTCGAACCGAACAAAAAGTAAAATTCTAAAGAGAGCTGAGCACGAAAACGACTTAGCTGGTTAATGTGCTCGGTGCGGTCCGGGGTTGTGGCGGGACAAACACGTAGTCCTCGGCTTGGCCGAGGTCCCAGCCCCCAAGCCCGAGGTAACTGAGCGAAGAGCTCGGGTCGAGAAGTGGCAACGCAGCACGGTTGCTGCGGCGAGGCAAAGCCCCCGGTTCAGCCGAGGAGACAGAGTAGTTCGGCAGCGTGACGACGAAGCCCCCAGTTATCATGGGAAAAGGAAGTGTTGTTAACAAACAAACTTTTTATTTAACATAAATATAATGCTCGGTAGAACCGAACAAAAATTTAGAAATTTGAGCATTAAAGCGACTTAGCTGGTTAATGTGCTCGGTGTTGACGACGCAGGCCGAGCTTATAGCGGGTCAAGGTCCCAGCCCCCAAGCCGGTCCCGAGGTGACCGAACGAGGAGTTCGGCACTCCGAAGTAGTGTCACGGCTCAACCGATGTGGCGAGGCGAAGCCCCTGGTCCAGCCGAGGTGGTGGAGTAGGTCGGCAAGGTGACGCCGGGGTGACCGCATGACGGCAGTCGAAGTCGATTTCCTGCACTCATAAAATAGTGCAAGCCAAAAGTAACAACAAAGAAAGATAATAATATATATTTTTAAAAAAATCTTCTACTTAGTTAATTTAAGTGAAGCAAATAAGTAAAGGAATATGGCCTGGGTGCCGAGGTGCCTGACGAAGAGTTCGGCTTGACAAAGTGGCGACGCTGCACGGTCGATGTGGCGAGGTGAAGTCCTCGGTCCAGTTATCATGGCGAAGCTATGATCGGCGGACGCCGAAGTCTCATGCAGGTCGGCTGGTGACGCCGAAGTCTCATTCCAGCCGAGGTGTTGAAGCAGGTCGGCTGGTGACGCCGAAGTATCAGGCCAGTCGAGGTGTTGAAGCAGGTCGGCTGGTGACGCCGAAGTATTAGGCTAGCCGAGGTGTTGAAGCAGGTCGGCTGGTGACGCCGAAGTATTAGGCCAGCCGAGGTGTTGAAGCAGGTCGGCTGGTGACGCTGAAGTATTAGGCCAGCCGAGGTGTTGAAGTAGGTCGGCTGGTGACGCCGAAGTATTAGGCCAGCCGAGGTGTCGAAACAGGTCGGCTGGTGACGCCGAAGTCTCCGGAGCGGGTTGATGAGGAGATGACGAAGCCCCCAGTCTAGCCGAGGTGTCGGGGCAGATCGGTAAGGTGACGCTAGAGCCCCATACCAGCCGACGTGTCAAAGCGGGTCGGCATGGTGGACGTCAGCTTGAAAAAGTAACGGCGCGACGATGCCGACGCAGGTCGGATTTTGTGACGCGATCAATGCTGGCTTGAGAAGAGACCGTGCGACGATGCTGGCGCGCCCGACCCGTGCAATCCGTGGGGCGACAATCTTGTCTTGATAATTATTTGTCCCTCACGATGCCGAACTCTTGGTCGGCTCGCCGAGGTGACGATCCGAGGTGGTTGTCATCGGCTCGATGGAGCGACGGCGCAGTCGATATTGGCGCAGGTCGGTAGCCGAGGAGCAACGTGGTCGGGCCGGTTTGACATCGGCGCGACGGTGAAGATCGCCTCGGAAAAGACTCAAAATTTGTGGGCACGTGTTTGAAAACAACACACAATACCCTAGGAGAGAAAAAAATCCTCAAAAAGGACGTCCAATATCCCGTTCATGAAGAAAGATGAATTCGGGTCGGATTCGTTTTCGCGCAGAAAACAGATCGGAAAATTGATGTACTCATCGGACGTTTCCCGGAGTTTGAACGGTCGGATCGAGCAGAAATTTTGAGGGGTGATCGGTATGGGAATTCCGCAGCCGATGAACGGTGGGATCTTCCAAACAATGTCCGAGCTGGAATCTGGACACCTCGCCCTAAACTCGTCCAGATTCCCGTCCAGATTCGACAGGGCTCCGGTATATTGTAGATCGCCGGAGATTCCTCCATCGGAACGCGACGAAATTTTGCAGGGTTGTTCTAGACTCAATTCCGCACAATTCCACCGAAGAAATCGTCAAAGCGACACTCGAGGAGGCAGGGACGACGAACACGAATTCGCTGTCCAGAAAAACTACATGATCGCGCGAGGGCAATGTTGTGAGCCCCCGAGCACCATGGAGGATTCTTCCATGATCTTGGTTGAGATTGGAGTTGATGTTGATGAAGACACCCGTCCGATCTAGATGATCCGACGTGGCGCGCAGTCCTCGGCCTAGCCGAGGTGACCAGTCAAGCCGACGACGAAGATGCCGACGTTGACGATGTAGCTCGGTCCCGACGCGTAGATCGCGATGGAGCCGATCTGAATTTCCATCGCACCGCGGCGACTACCCAGCAGGCTCTCAATGAAAGCACCAATGTCGGTGTCAAATCCGGCATATCTCGTAGTAGGGGTCCTAAGCTAGGCGTCTTGGAGCGATGGTAACATGGACACAGGATTTTACTCAGGTTCGGGCTCTCTCAAGGAGATAATACCCTACGTCCTGCTTTTGATTGTATTGATATGGGGGATAGTACAGAGTACATGTATCTACCACGAGATTATGAGATGTAATGTAATGATCTATTGACTAGCCTGGCCTCGGTTTATATATGCACCGTAGGCCAAGGGTTTAGAGGAGTCCTTGTCTTGTGCGTCAAGTCTTGTGGAATCCTCCTTGTATTCGGCATGGGCTGCCCGAAGTGGCCCATGAGTGAACCGACGTCATGGGGGTCCTCGGCCCGACCCACTGGTCGGGAGACGACGTGGTGAGTACCCCCTAGTCCAGGACACCGTCAGTGGGTGCCAACTGTCGTGGTTTTGTCAACCTGGCAGATCTCGTAACAGGACTTAGGTCTGAGGCCATCGTCGTTAGGTGGCGACTCGAAGGGGTTGAAAGAGAGAGAGAGAGAGAGAGAGAGAGAGAGAGAGAGTCGGGTTTACCCAGGTTCGGCCCCTCCTATGGAGGTAATAGCCTACGTCCTGCTTTGTGTGTATTCGATGAGTAGATCTCGATTACAAGGGTGCGGATCGCTAACCTAGCTATCGAGAGGTTGTAACTTGAGTCTTTCGGCCCCAGGGGCCTGCCTTTATATACAGGTCAAGCCCTAGGGTTTACAACAGAGTCCGGGTTATCACACGACCCGTGACCTACAATGTTTCTACATGTCTTGTGCCTTAGGGAAACTCAGCTCGAGTTGTTAGCTTCATGGGCCTTGAGCCGCCGTCTTTAAGTGTTGGGCCGTCTGGCGACTCTCGCCAGCTACCGCCTCGTTTGTCTTCGTCTTCATGACACGGGCCATCATGTGCTTGGCCCTAAAGCCGTTATTATATTTAACCCGGCCTGGTAGGGCGGGTTACGCCGTGGAGTTATATCCCCGACAGCTGGTGACACGAATCGTACCTTCCAAGCCGATCCTAGCCGCTTGAACCTTCCAGATCCAACGGCGGAGAACACTACTCACACGGATCACACCCCTTCCCACGGGTCATGCCCCTCCGAGCCGATCCCTGCCGCTCGCCCTCCCATATCTGACAGCGGCGATCGCATGTCACGCGGATCTCGCCCCTTATTGTGGATTAACCCCTCCCCCTATAAAAGTGGTGCCATCGCGTTCACATCCATCATCACTGCCAGAGATTCAAGTTTGCCGGAGAAGGAGGGGATAAGGCCGAGAGGAACAGCGGCAAACGGAAGAAGGCACTGTCCCGGTCCACGAAGGTTGGGCTCCAGTTCCCCGTCGGCCACATCGGGCGCTATCTCAAGAAGGCTGAACTGGATTTAGAACCTTCCATGTGGTTGTGTTTTCTCTATAGTTTTTCATATTTGTTTGTTTTTTTAGGTTGTTACTTCCAGTTTCCTTTCGTTTTGTTTTTTCGATTTCGTTGGTTTATATTTTTGAATTTTTTTCATTATTTCCTCTTTCTTAATTTATCATTTGTATAGCCGTTTTTTAGTGTGGTGTACATTATATATATATATATATATATATATATATATATATATATATATATATATATATATATATATATATATATATATATATATATATATATATATATATATATATATATATATATATATAGGTTGAGTATTTTTCACATAAATTTTGAACATTTCTAATACTCGGTGAACATTTTTCAGAATAAATGTTTGAACATTTGCCAAATTTTCATTGTACATTTTTTTATATGCACAGTGAACTTTTCTTAAAATGCATTAAACTTTTTTCATAAATTCCATGAACATTTTTGTAAATGTCCAAACATTTGAAAAGTGCTATAAATCTGTTTTAATGTCCCGGACTTTTTGTTTTTGAATGGTACGAAACATTTCTATCAATTACACGAACATTATTTCGACATTGTACAACTATTTTCTTAAAGCATCACAAACATATTTTACAAATGCATGAACAATTTTTAAAGCATGACAAACATATTTTTCAAATGCAGGAACAATTTTCAAAGTGTCACAAACATTTTTTTTCGCACTGGGGCGGGATTTTTAGGTTTTTGGTTTTTCTCGGTTTCCAGTTTTTTGGGGATTTTTTCATTTCCAATTTCTTTCAATTTTCGTCTGTTAGAGCTTGGGTGTGTTTTGTGGAGCATGGGTGTGTTGTGCTTTCGGATGGAGCACATGTGTGCCTCACTCTGCGAAGGAAGCACAGTTATGCTTCATTGCAAGGGAAGCACAAGTTAGTTTACCTGAGAAGCATTGTTATGCTTCTGCGGGGAGCACAGTTCGGCTTCACGAGTTAGTACATTTTGAAGCACGTGTTAATTCACTATGGGAGCATGATTTTCGGTCGAATTGTTTTTGCTAAAACCTATCAACATGTGATCTACTTTTGAAGATATCACTATTATACTTTATATGGCGAAGGTTCACACACTTTTGGTCATAAAGTTTAGTCCGGTACCCTTCCATCACTTCATGATAAACTTTCTATTGCATCCTATTTCGCAAGTGAGGATTTACTTCTTCTTTCATTTCTTCATTATATGGATTGGTAATGTGCATGGACAAAAAATCCTTCTTATTGACCTCCTTGTAGTCACCCTAGATGCTTATGTATTTTGGGACCTTGTTCTTCTTCATGGAATGCCTTTTCTTGTTGAGTGCTTCATGACATGCTTGAATTTCTTCTTTGGTGTGAGAAATTCTTGGATTTTTCCAATAAATCATACCCAAAATAAAAAGAGATTGCTAAAAAATAACAACAAGAAAAGAGTCTACCATCCCCCCTCCCAATTTTGAATTATTTCCACATTGACGGAAAGAAACGAAATGAAGCAAGAAGAGAAAATTCTTGTGTCCTGATTGATCCATCCGGTCCTCCCACAGATCGTGCCCTAGAGCTAATCGTAGCCAGCATTTTCAAGATCCAATGGCGAAGACCACTGGTGACACGGATGACACCATCCAAATCGATCCTAGCCGCTTGCACCTTCCAAATCTGATGGTGGAAAACACTGGTCACGGATCACACCCCCTCCCACTAGTCGTGCCCCTCCGAGCCGATCCCTGCCACCCGCCCTCCCAAATCCGACAACGGTGATCGCATGTCACACGAATCTCGCCCCTTATTGTGGAGCACCCCCACCCCACCCCACAAACACACACACCCTATAAAAGTCGTGCCCTCGCGTTCACATCTATCACCACCACCAGAGATTCAAGTTCATCGAAGAAGGAGGGGAGATGGCCAAGAGGAAGAGCGGCGAGCAGAAGAAGGCATTGACCCGGTCCACGAAGGTTGGACTCCGGTTCCCCGTTGGCCGCATCAGGCGCTATCTCAAGAAGGGTCGCTACGCGGACCGCGTCGGTCCCTGCCTCTGGTGCCCCCACCAACCTCACCGTGGTCCTGAGGTACCTTGCCGCCGAGGTAACCAACCAACGACCGATCTCATACATTCATGTCCTTTTCGTGCTCAACAGAGTGGTAACTGATCTTGTCTCGGTGTTCTCTTTAAACCACATATGTTGGAGTTGGCAGACAATGCGGTCAAGGACAACAAGAAGACCCGCATCATGCCGTGCCACCTGCTTCTCGCCACTCGCAACGATGAGGAGCTCTCTGAGCTGCTTAACGGCATCACCATTGCCCACAGTGGCGTGTTGCCCAACATCCACTCTATGATGTCCTCCAACAAGGCCAGCGTGCACTAGCATATCAACTTCAAACAGAATCCAAGAATAATATATCTCTGCCATTTGTTTACCTTACGAGTTTTTCCTTAGCTTGGATTCTCATACCAAGAAAAGAAGTAATGAGGTTTCGCGTGTATTTTGTAAACATAAACTTTGTTTTCTATTTCTCCCATAATGCGCATCCGCAGGCAGACCCGGTTCGTTATCTATCCTCACAACTACGAATTAATTCTTCGCATCTTATGTTGTGTAAAGGAAGTCTCGTAATGGATCATAATGCAGAAATATCTCCTTTCATATAACATCTAGTACAATTAATACTTACAGTGCAACCCATATAAAATTTTCGCTTACAGTGCGGTTATATAGCACCATAACGCACTACAAAATGAATGTAATCTCGTATCTGCCAGATGCCATACCCACTATCAATTAATGCCATATACCGACATATGGTTCCCTTTTTATTTTCACAATACACATCCAAGAAAAGGCAAACTACAGACCCAGTGAAAACAGGGCAAAAAGCAAGGCAAATATATTCTAACCTAGCTAAAAAAATTTGGGGGGGGGGGGGGGGGGGGGGGGGGGACTACAGATGATTCCCTTTTTAAATTAATGTTTATGTCAAATGGAGCCCAGTAATTTGTTCCTAAAGGTCTCGTGCCTACGATGGATCATGTTCGCTTCCTACTCAGCTACTCAGGTGTTGTTGCAGTATGTATAAACATTTTTTTTAAATGTCATGAACACTTTTAATGAATCGCTGGAATATTTATTTAAAATTTCATGTACATTTTTTAATGGTACTAAACATTTTGTTAACATTACGTATACATTTTTATGAAAATGACAGAAACACATTTTTGAAACCTATGAATATTTTCTATAAATGTAACTTACATTTTCTAGAAATATGTGAAAAACATTAGCGTATGTGTGTGTGGAATATATGAAATAGACATAAATTATAAAGGTAAATAAAAAATTAGAAAGGTAAAGAAAGATAGTGAATAATAAACGGAAGAAAAAACAAAAAAACATGACGGCAAATAGCGCGTGCTCACCGGGTGGGCCCAACACGTGTTCCATGTAGGCGAGCCTTGGTAGAACTTGCAACAGGCAGCACATATCCTCACCCATCGATAGACCGCTGCGAACTGGATTTAGAACCTTCCATGGGGTTGTGTTTTCTCTGTAGTTTTTCATATTTGCTTGTTTTTTCCGTCGTCACTTCCAGTTTCCTTTCGTTTTGTTTTTTCGATTTTGTTGGTTTATATTTTTTTATTTTTTTTCTTTGTTTCCTCTTTCTTATTTTCTCATTTTTTATAGTCTATTTTTTTAAATATGGTGTACACTTTATGTATCTAGGTTGAGTATTCTGCACATAAATTTTGAACATTTTTATTACACGGTGAACATTTTTCTGAATAAATGTTTGAACATTTGCCAAATTTACATTGTACATTTTTTTATATGCACAGAGAAATTTTCTTAAAATGCATTAAACTTTTTTCATAAATTCCATGAACGTTTTTGTAAATGTGCAAACATTTGAAAAGTGCTATAACATTATTTTTAATGTCCCGGACATTTTGTTTTTGAATGAAACGAAACATTTCTATCAATTACACGAACATTATTTAGGCATTGAACAAATATTTTCTTAAAGCGTCACAGACATATTTTTTCAACACAGGACATTTTTTAAAGTGTGGCAAACATTTTTTTTCTCGCACTAGGGCAGGTTTTTTGGGTTTTTAGTTTTTCTTGGTTTCCAGTTTTTTGGGTATTTTTTTGTTTTCCACTTTCTTTCAATTTTCGTCTGATAGAGCTTGGGTGTGTTGTATGGAGCACATGTGTACTTGACGTGGAGCATGGGTGTGTTGTGCTTTCGGATGAAGCACATGTGTGCCTCACTCTGCGAGGGAAGCACAGTTATGCTTCATTGCAAGGGACGCACAAGTTAGTTTACCTGTTATGCTTTTGCGGGGAGCACAGATCGGCTTCACGAGTTAGTACAGTTTGAAGCACATGCTAATTCACTTTGGGAGCATGATTTTTGGTCGAATTCACTTTGGGAGCATGAAGATATCACTATTGTGCTTTATATGGCGAAGGTTCACACAGTTTTGGTCATAAAGTTTAGTCTGGTGCCCTTCCATCACATTATGATAAACTTTCTATTGCATCCTATCTCAAAAGTGAGGATTTACTTCTTCTTTCATTTCTTCATTATATGGATTGGTATTGCGCGGGACAAAAAATTCTTCTTATTGACCTCCTTGTAGCCAGCCCTACATGCTTATGTATTTTGGGACCTTGTTCTTCTTCATGGGATGCATTTTCTTGTTGAGTGCTTCATGACATGCTTGAATTTCTTCTTTGGTGCGAGAAATGCTTGGATTTTCCCAATAAATCATACCCAAAATAAAAAGGGATTGCTAAAAAGTAACAAAGAGAAAAGAGTTTACCATCCCTCCTCCCAATTTCGAATTCTTTCCACATTAACGGAAAGAAACGTAATGAAGCAAGGAGAGAAAATTCTTGTGTCATGATTGGTCCATCCGGTCTTCCCACAGATCGCGCCCTAGAGCTAATCGTAGCCAGCATTTTCCAGATCCAATGGCGAAGACCACTCGTGACACGGATGACACCATCCAAATCAATCCTAGCCGCATGCACCTTCCAAATCGGATGGTCGAGAACTGGTCACGGATCACACCCCCTCCCACGAGTCGTGCCCCTCCGAGCCGATCCCTGCCACCCGCCCTCCCAAATCTGACAGAGGTGACCACATGTCACACGAATCTCGCCCCTTATTGTGGAGCACCACACACATACACACAAACACACACACACACACACACCCTATAAAATTGGTGCCCTCGCGTTCACGTCCATCATCGCCGCCAGAGATTCAAGTTCGTCGGAGAAAGAGGGGAGATGGTCGAGAGGAAGAGCGGCGAGCGGAAGAAGGCACTGACCTGGTCCACGAAGGTTGGACTCCAGTTCCCCGTTGGCCACATCATGCGCTATCTCACGAAGGGTCGCTACGCGGACCTCGTCAGCCCCTGCCTCCGGCGCCCCCCTCAACCTCATCGTCATCCTGAAGTACCTTGCCGTCGAGTTAACCAACCAACGACCGATCTCGTACATTCCTGTTCTTTTCGTGCTCAACAGAGTGGTAACTGATCTTGTCTTAGTGTTCTCTTTAAACCACATATGCTGGAGTTGACAGGCAATGCGACCAAGGACAACAAGAAGACCCGCATCATGCCGCGCCACCTCCTTCTCGCCACTCGCAATGATGAGGAGCTCTCCAAGCTGCTTAATGGCGTCACCATTGCCCGCAGTGGCGTGTTGCCCAATGTCCACTATGTGATGTCCTCCAAGAAGGCCTACGTGCACTAGCATATCAACCTCAAACAGAATCCAAGAATAATATATCTCTGCCATTTGTTTACCTTACGACTTTTTGCTTAGCTTGGATTCTCATACCAAGAAAAGAAGTAATGGTGTTTCACATGTATTTTCTAATAAACTTTGCTTTCTATTTCTCCCATAATGCGCATCCGCAGACAGACCCTATTCGTTATCTATCCTCACAGCTACGGATTAATTCTTCGCATCTTGTGTTGTGTAATGAAAGTCTCCTACTGGATCATAATGCAGATATATCTCCTTCCCATATAACATCTTGTACAATTAATACTTACATTGCGACTCATATCAAATTTTCGCTGACAGTGCACTTCTACAGCACCATAGCCCACTACTAAAGTTTCATGTACATTTTTAATGGTACTAAACATTTTGTTAACATTACATATACATTTTTTTATGAAACTGACACAAGCCCATTTTTGAAACCTATGAAAATTTTATGTAAATGTAAATTACATTTTTTTAAAATATGTGAAAAACATTAGCGCATGTATTTTTTTACACGTGTGATTCGTTATTACTTTCATAAGCATTTTTCAGACACATGATTAATTTTTTTCTATACACGTTTTAAAAAAAATACACGATTAACAATTTAAAAAATTCTATGTAATGTATTTTTTAATGTATGTGCGTGTGGAATATTATGAAATAGACATAAATTAGAAAGGTAAAGAAAGACAGTGAATAATAAACGGAAGAAAAAACAAACAAAACATGACGGTAAACAGCGCGCGATCACCGTGCGGGCCCAACACGTCCTCCATGTAGGCGAGCCTTGGTAGAATTCACAACAGCCGACACATAGCCGCGTGCCCGTCGGTGGACCGCTGCGAACTGGGTTTAGAACCTTCCACGCGGTTCTGTTTTCTCTGTAGTTTTTTATCTTCTTCTTTTTCGTTTTTACTTCCAGATTCCTTTCGTTTTCTTTTTTGGATTTCATTGGTTTATCTTTTTTATTTTTCTTTATTTCCACTTTTTTATTTTATCATTTTTATAGTTGGTTTTTTAAAATACAGTGTACATTTTATGTATATAGGTTGAATAATTTTCACATAATGTTTGAACATTTTAAACACATGGTGAACATTTTACTGAATACATGTTTGAATATTTGCCAAATTTACATTGTACATTTTTTATATGCACAATGAACTTTCCTTAAAACGCATTAAACATTTTTCATAAATTCTATGAACATTTGTGTAAATGTGCAAACATTTGAAAATTGCTACAACATTGTTTTTAATGTCACCGAAATTTTGTTTTTGAATGGTACAAAACATTTCTCTAAATTATACGAACATTATTTCGACATTATATAAATATTTTATATAAGCATCACAAACATATTTTCAAATGTTGGAACATTTCTTAAAATGTCAGAAACATTTTTTCCTCGCACTAGGACGGGTTTTTCTGGGTTTTTGGTTTTTCTCAGTTTCCATTTTTTGGGAATTTGTTTTTCCAGTTTCATTCAACTTTCGTCCGATAGAGGTTGGGTCTGTTGTGTGGAGCACATGTGTGCTTAACGTGGAGCATTGGTGTGTTGTGCTTTTGGATGGAGCACATGTGTGCCTCACTCTGCAAGGGAAGCACAGTTATGCTTCATTGCAAGGGAAGCACAAGTTACTTTACCTCAGAAGCATAACAAAGTTATGCTTCTGCGAGGAGCACAGTTCGGCTTCACGAGTTAGCACAGTTTTACGCACATGTTTAATCACTTTGGGAGCATGATTTTTGATCGAACTGTTTTTGCTAAAACCTATCAACATGTGATCCGGTTTTGAAGATGTCACTATTACACTTGATATGGCGAGGGTGACACACCTTTGGAAATAAAGTTTAGTATGGTGCCCTTCCATCACCTCATGATAAACTTTATGATGGAAATGCGCATGGACAAAAAAATCCTTCTTATTGACCTCCTTGTAGTCACCCCTAGATGCTTATGTATTTTGGGACCTTTTTATTCTTCATGGGATGCCTTTTCTTGTTGAGTTCTTCATGACATGCTTGAATTTCTTCTTTGGTGCGAGAAATGCTTGGATTTTTTCAATAAATCATGCCAAAAATAAAAAGGCATTGCTGGAAATAAGAAAACAAAAAAAAGAGTCAACCACCCCCCTCTCAATTTCCGAATTCAGATTCCACATTAACGGCAAGAAACGAATCCTGATTGGTCCATCCGGTAATCCCATAGATCGCGCCCTAGAGCTAATCATAGCCAAAATCTTCTAGATCCAACGGTGAAGACAGCTGGTGACACGAACCGTACCATCCAAGCCGATCCTAGCCGCTTGCACCTTCCAGATCCAACGGTGGAGAACACTGGTCACACGAATCACACCCCCTCCCACGGGTCGTGCCCCTCCGAGCCGATCCCAACCGCCCGCCCTCCCAGATCTGACAGCGGCGACCGCATGTCATGTGGATCTCGCCCCTTATTGTGGAGCAATCCCTCCCCCCCCCCCCGCCCAATAAAGGTGGTGCCCTCGTGTTCACATCCATCATCGCCGCCAGAGATTCAAGTTTGCCGGAGAAGGAGGGGATAAGGCCGAGAGGAACATCGACGAGCGGAAGAAGGCACTGACCCGGTCCACGAATGTTGGCCTCTAGTTCCCCGTCGGCCGCATTGGGCGCTATCTCAAGAAGGGCTGCTACACGGACAGCGTTGGCCCCATCCTCCAATGCCCTTGTTAACCTCACCGCCGTCCTCAAGTACCTTGCCGCCGAGGTAAGCAACAAACGATCGATCTCATACATTCATGTTCTTTTTGTGCTCAATAGAGTGGTAACTGATCTTGTCTTGGTGTTCTCTTTAAACCACATATGTTGTAGTTGGCAGGAAATGCGGCCAAGGACAACAAAAAGACCCGCATCATGTCACGCCACCTGCTTCTCGCCACTCGGAACGACGAGGAGCTCTCCAAGCTACTTTTTTTTTTGACAGCAGCTCTCCAAGCTACTTAACGGCATCACCAACCCACAATGGTGTGTTGCCCAACATCCACTATGTGATGTTCTCCAAGAAGGCCAGCGTGCACTAGCATATCAACTTGAAACAGAATCCAAGAATAATATATCTCAGCCATTTGTTTACCTTGCGGGTTTTTGCTTAGCTTGGATTCTCATGCCAAGAAAAGAAGTAATGATGTTTCCCATGTAGTTTCTAAACTTTAACTTTGTTTTCTGTTTTTCACATAATGCGCATCTGCACGCAGACCCAGCTCGTTATCTATCCTCACAGCTGCGGATTAATTCTTCGCAGCTTGTGTTGTGTAATGACAGTCTTCTACTGGATCATAATCCAGAAATGTCTCCTTCCCATATAAAATCTAGTAAAATTAATACTTACAGTGCGACCCATATCAAATTTTCGCTTACAACGCAGTTATACAGCACCATAGCCCACTACAAAATGAATGTAATCTCGTATCTACCAGATGCCATAAGCATATCCATTCCAGTTATTTCCCCCATTAGCAAGTAATGCCATATACCGGCAGATGGTTCCCTTTTTCTTTTCACAAACACACATCGAAGACAAGGCAAAGTACAGACCCAGTGAAAACAAGTCAAAGAGCAAGGCAAAGCTATTCTAACCTAGCTAAAAAAATTGGGTGGCAACTTCAGATGATTCCCTTTATAAATAAATGTATGTGCCAAATGGAGCCCAATAATTTGTCCCTAAAGGTCTCGTCTCTCGTGCCTATGATGGATCATGTTCACTTCCTATTCAGCCACTCAGATGTTGTTGCAGTATGTATAAACATTTTCTTAAAAGATCATGAACATTTTAAATGAAGTGCTGGAATATTTCTTTAAAATAACATATGCATTTTTTTAATGGTACTAAACATTTTTTTAACATTGTGTATACATTTTTATGAAAATTACACAAACAGATTTTTGAAACGTATGCACATTTTCTATAAATGTAACTTACACGTTATTTAGAAATGTGTGAAACTTATTAGTGCAATTAGTTTTTTTACACATGTCATTTATTATTAATTTCATAAACATTTTCATACACATGATAATCATTTTTCTATACACGTTTGTTAAAATTTATATACATGATTAACATTTTGCAAAATTCTATATAATGTATTTTTCTATCTATGTGTGTGTGGAATATTATGAAATAGATATAAATTAGAAAAGTAAAGAAAGTTAGTAAATAATAAACGGAAGGAAAAACAAAAAAACATGACGGCAAATATCGCGCGGATACCAGACGGGCCCAACACGTGCTCCCTGTAGGAGAGCCTTGGTAGGACTCCTAACAGGCGACACATAGCCGCGCTCGTCGATATACCTGCTGCGAACTCGATTTAGAACCTTCCTTGCGGTTGTGTTTTCTCTGTAGTTTTTCATCTTTTTTTGCTTTTTCCGTTGTTACTTCCAGTTTCCTTTCGTTTTGTTTTTCGGATTTTGTCAGTTTATCTATTTTATATTTTGTTTATTTCCTCTTTCCTATTTTCTTATTTTTTTTGTAGTTGTTTTTATTAAAAAAACACGATGTACATTTTATGTATATAGGTTGAATAATTTTTCACATCAAGTTTGAATATTTTTACTACACGCTAAAGATTTTTCTGAATACAGGTTTGAACATTTGCCAAATTTACATTGTAGATTTGTTTTATGTACAGTGATATTTTCTTAAACAAATTTAAAAAATTCATAAATTCCATGAACATTTTTGTAAATGTGCAAACATTTGAAAAGTGCTATAACATTGTTTTTAATGTCACGGACATTTTGTTTTTGAATCGTACAAAGACACACATTATTTCAACATTGTATAAATATTATCCTAAAGCATCCAAAACATATTTTTAAAATGCGGAAACATTTTTTAAAATATCACGGACATTTTTTTTTTGTTTCTCGCACTAGGGTGGGTTTTCCGCGGTTTTTTGTTTTTCTTGATTTCCAGTTTTTTGGGGATATTTTTTCCCAGTTTCTTTAAATTTTCGTCCGTTAGAGCTTGGGTGTGTCGTGTGGAGCACATCTATGCTTAACATGGAGCATGGTGGTGTTGTGCTTTCGAACGGAGCACATGTGTGCCTCACTCTGCGAGGGAAGCACATTTATGCTTCGTTTGAAAGGGAAGCACAAGTTCGTTTACGTGTGAAGCATAGTTATGCTTTTGCGGGGAGCACAGTTCGGCTTCACGAGTTAGTACTGTTTGAAGCACATCTTAATTCACTTTGGGAGCATGATTTTCTGTCGAATTGTTTTTGTTAAAACCTATCAACACATGATCTTGTTTTGAAGATATCACTATTATACTTGATATGGCGAAGATTGACACACTTTTGGTCATAAAATTTAGTCTAGTGCCCTTCCATCACCTCATGATAAACTTTCTATTGCATCCTATTCCAAAAGTGAGGATTTACTTCTTATTTCCTTTCTTCGGTATATCGATTGGCAATGCGCATGGACAAAAAATCCTTCTTATTGACCTCCTTATAGTCACCCCTAGATGCTTATGTATTTTGGGACCTCGTTCTTTTTCATGGGATGCCTTTTCTTGTTGAGTGCTTCATAACATGCGTGAATTTCTTCTTTTGGTGTGAGAAATGCTTGGGTTTTTTCAATAAATCATACCAAAAATAAAAGAGTCAACCATCCCCCCTCCCAATTTTCGAATTCAGTTTCCACATTAACGGAAAGAAGCGAAATGAAGCAAGGAGAGAAGATTATCGTGTCCTGATTGGTCCATCCGGTACTCCCACAGATCGCACCCTAGAGCTAATCGTAGCCAGCATCTTCCAGATCCAAAAGCGAACACCGGTGGTGTAGGGTAACGCAGCAGAAAACAAAAAATTTCCGACCTACGCACCAGCCCAGGACCACTATGGAGACTGCATACAAGGTTTGATCTTTTTCGTTACCGACTCGTAGCGCAGCGGAAGAAGAGTCGATGACGATCGGCGGTGCAGATCCCCGCAGCTAGGATTTACAACCTCCCAACCGCGAGGATGTATACCCTCATCCGCCCCCCAGACAGCCCTCCGGGAGGCGGTCGGACAGTCCCCCGGACGGTGTCACGGACAGCCCTTCGGGAGGACCATCGAAACTCGGACAGTCACTCGGACAGCCCTTCGGGAGGACCCTCGTAACTCGGACAATCACTCGGACAGCCCTTCGGGAGGCACTCTCGAACTAATACCGAAACTACGATATCTCTACAGAGTTGCACACATACGGTGTCATCTATCCGGCAGGGCTTCGCCGTCCAGAACTAGTTCCCACCGGAACCCAGACAGCCTTTCGGCTCTACGAAACTATTTCGCTGGGAGGGAGAGAGAAAGCCAGATCATGCATGGCACTTGTATGTGAGAATGGATGAGGTTTGGGCTGCCCCCTCACCTCCTATTTATAGGAAAACCAAGGGGTAGGATGGGACTTGGAATTACCAAAATGCCCATGAGGTGAGCACACCACAAGGGCATAAAGGGAAAGCCTCCAAATAGTGTTGCCTGCATCACCATGCCTGCATCACTATGCCTGCATCACCATGCCTGCATCATCCTTCTAGAAGCCTTTTGGGAAATATCCCAAAAGGTGGTTTTCCAAAAATATCCAAAAAGTACTTTCACTATTCACGACAACATTTTTCAGCGTCCGTTCGAACTGAAAATATTTATGTGGGCTTAGAACATTTCCAGTACCCACTAAAATAATTTTCAATGCGTTCCGGAACAATTCCGGATTAGTGATTTTCATCTGCGAAAAGCATCCGAAGCGGTTCCGGCAGCTCCGGAACATTTCCGGTTTTTCTTTCGGAAAATTCCCAGAAGTTTCCAGAATGATTCTAGCACCCTCCAAGAATTATCAGGCATGTGCCGAAACCAATTTGACTTAATGGTATCCCCCAAAACAACTTTTCAGTTTTACCAAAACTGTTCCGGTGTTCTCTCTGCGGAACTTTTCCGCTGTCCGAAACTTTTCCGGTGATTTTCTCTCAGACTCCCTGTCTAGTATTCAGCAGATAGATGACCCTTAAGCGTGTGACCCTATAGGTTTGGTGAAGTATAGACATGACCCGGAACCCCTTCCGATCAATGATCAACATCGGAGCCGTGGACACCCATATTGACCCCTATACCCACACGAATGAATATTCGAGTGAACCTCCAGTTGCCGTGTGCTATTCCTGTTGCTTCGCGATATGTTACAAATACCCGAGGTGAGACATGTTGGCATCCCCGTGGATCAACAACTTGTCCAATATGCCAGTTACCTCGTTACCGGTATTGTTCTCTTTTCTCGTTCCCGTGTTCCGGCATCCCCGTGATCAAATCACAAAGTGTCTGGCCAGACGATGATGGATACCGTAACACCGAGAGGGCCCAGAGATATCTCTCCATCGTCGGAGGAGCAAATCCCAATCTTGAGCTATCAAGTTACTTGACATACTTTCCCATGAACTCGTAAGCCGCCGTAATAGCCATCCAGTAACGGATGACGTTTAACAAACCCCAAAGTTCATGAATCAAGCATGAAGAAACTCGATACTCTCATGGTCTGAGGAATCATGCAAACGTTAACCATCTCTGTGTTATAAACCATTTAACTAGTGACGAATGTATCTCATAGCATAACATCAATTCGGGTCGATTCAACACAAATGTTCTTCTAACATTGTGCCCTCAAAATTGCCAGCATAGCCATGCCCATGATCAGGAAAACAGGATCATCATGCAATACTTGAGCCAGTCTTAGAGGCCAGACTAGGAATACATTTTACCATTTATTATTCCACACGTGCATATGAGTCTTCCTCCGAGCCTCGTGGTTATTGCAGACTCGAGAACCACAGCAGTTATAGCATCGAACATAAACCTAATTATGAACAAGGAGATAATCAATAACATTTATTATTGCCTCTAGGGCATATCTCCTACAGGTGGTGGCCCAGATCGCACCATCCAAGCCGATCCTAGCCGCTTGCACCTTCAAGATCCCACGATGCAGAACATTGGTCACACGGATCACACCTCCTCCCACGGGTCGTGCCCCTCCAAGCCAATCCCTGCCGCCCGCCCTCCCAGACCCGACAGCGGCGACCGCATGTTGCGCGAATCTCGCCCCTTATTGTGGAGCACCTCCCCCCAATAAAAGTGGTACCCTCGTGTTCACATCCATCATCGCTGCCACAGATTCAAGTTCGACGGAGAAGGAGGGCAGATGGCCGAGAGGAAGAGCGGCGAGCAGAAGAAGGCACTGACCCGGTCCACGAAGGTTGGACTCCAGTTCCCCGTTGGCCGCATCAGGCGCTATCTCAAGAAGGGCCGCTACGCGGACCGCGTTGGTCCCTGCCTCTGGCGCCCCCGTCAACCTAACCGTCGTCCTGAAGTACCTTGCCGCCGAGGTAACCAACCAACGACCGATCTCATGCATTCCTGTTCTTTTCGTGCGCAACAGAGCGGTAACTGATCTTGTCTCGGTGTTCTCTTTAAACCACATATGCTGGAGTTGGCAGGCAATGCTGCCAAGGACAACAAGAAGACCCGCATCATGCCGCGCCACCTGCTTCTCGCCACTCACAATGACGAGGAGCTCTCCAAGCTGCTTAACGGCATCACCATTGCCCACAGTGGCGTGTTGCCCAACATCCACTCTGCGATGTCCTTCAACAAGGCCTGCATGCACTAGCATATCAACTTCAAACAGAATCGAAGAATAATATATTTGTGCCATTTGTTTGCCTTACGAGTTTTCGCTTAGCTTGGATTCTCGTACCAAGTAAAGAAGTAATGACGTTTTCCATGTATTTCTAAACATAAAGTTTATTATCCATTTCTCCCATAATGCGCATCCCGGTTCGTTATCTATCCTCACAGCTACGGATTAATTATTCGCATCTTTTGTTGTGTAATGACTGTCTTCTACTCGATCATAATGCAGAAATATCTCCTTTCCATATAACATCTAGTACAATTAATACTTACAGTGTGACCCATATCAAATTTTCGCTTACAGTGCAGTTATAAATCACAATGGCCCACTACAAAATGAATGTAATCTCGTATCTGCCAGATACCATAATCATATTCATTCGAGTTATTTCCCCCATTATAAATTAATGCCATATACGGACAGATGGTTTCCTTTTTCTTTTTACAAACACACATCCAAGACAAGGCAAAGTACAGACCCGGTGAAAACAAGGCAAAAAAAGCAAGGCAAAGCTATTCTAACCTAGCTAAAAAATTTAGGGGCCAACTACAGATGAATCCCTTTTTAAATTAATGTTTACGCCAAATGGAGCCCAAAATTTTGTCCGTAAAGGTCTCGTGCCTACGATGGATCATGTTCGCTTCCTACTCAGCCACTCATGTGCTGTTGCAATATGTATATACATTTTCTTCAAAGTTCATGAACATTTTTAATGAATCGCTGGAATATTTCTTTAAAAAATTGTATCTACATTTTTTAATGGTACTAAACATTTTTATAACACTACGTACACATTTTGATGAAAATGACACAAACAGATTTTTGAAGCATATGCACATTTTCTATAAATGTAACTTGCATTTTTTAGAAATATTCGGAAAACATTATTGCATGTAGTTCTATTTACATGTGTGATTTATTATTAATTTCATGAACATTTTCATACACATGATTAACATTTTTCTATACACGTTTATAAATAATTATGTACACTATTAACAATTTGCAAAATTCTATGTAATTTATTTTTCTATCTATGTGTGTGTGTAATATTATGAAATAGACATAAATAAGAAAAGTAAAGAATGTTAGTGAATAATAAACGGAAGCAAAATAAATAAAAAAAACATGACGGCAAATAGCGCGCGGTTACCAGGCAGGCCCACCACGTGCTCCCTGTAGGCGAGCCTTGGTAGGACTAGCCACGTGCGGCACATAGCCGTGCCCGTCGATGAACCTGCTGCAAACTGGATTTAGAACTTTTCATGCGGTTCTGATTTCTCTGTAGTTTTTCAACTTTTTTTTTATTTTTTCCATTGTTACTTCCAGTTTCCTTTCGTTTTGTTTTTCGGATTTCATTGGTTTGTTTTTTTATTGTTTCCTTTATTTCCTCTTTCTTATTTTTTTCATTTTTTATAGTCAGTTTTTTTAAAACACGGTGTACATTTTATGTGTATATTTTGAATATTTTCTGCATAAATTTTGAACATTTTTAATACACGGTGAACTTTATACTGAATACATGTTTGAACATTTGCCAAATTTACATTGTACATTTTTTATATGCACATTGAACTTTTCTTAAAACACATTAAGCATTTTTTATAAATTTGATAGATATTTTTGTAAATGTACACACATTTAAAAAGTGTTATAGCATTGTCTTACATGTCAGAGACATTTTGTTTTTGAATGGTATGAAACATTTCTATAAATTACACGAACATTGTATCGACATTGTATAAATATTTTCTTAAGCACCACAAACATATTTTCCAAATGCGGGAACATTTTTAAAATGTCACGATTTTTTTTTGGATTTTTTTGGGGGGGGGGGGGGGGGGGGGTCGGTTTCTTTCAATTTTCGTCCATTAGAGCTTGGGTGTGTTGTGTGGAGCACATGTGTGCTTAACGTGGAGCATCTGTGTTTTGTGCTTTCGGATGGAACACATGTGTGCCTCACTCTGCGAGGGAAGCACAATTATGCTTCATTGCAAGAGAAGCACAAGTTAGTTTACGTGAGAAGCATAGTTATGCTTCTACGGGGAGCATAGTTCGGCTTCACGAGTTAGTATTATTAGAAGCACATGTAATTCGCTTTGGGAGCATGACTTCTTGTCGAATTGTTTTTGTTAAAACTTATCAACATGCGATCTAGTTATGAAGATATCACTATTATACTTGATATGGCGAA
The DNA here is from genome assembly GCA_039707655.1 of Elymus sibiricus. Classification (NCBI taxonomy): domain Eukaryota; kingdom Viridiplantae; phylum Streptophyta; class Magnoliopsida; order Poales; family Poaceae; genus Elymus; species Elymus sibiricus. Next base: position 538,424,181 of record CM077667.1, read on the forward strand.
GGTTGACACGCTTTTGGGCATAAAATTTACTCTGGTGCCCTTCCATCACCTCATGATAAATTTTCTATTGCATCCCATTCCAAAAGTGAGGATTTACTTCTTCTCTCCTTTCTTCGATATATAGATTGGCAATGCGCATGGACAAAAATCCTTCTTATTGACCTCCTTGTAGTCACCCCTAGATGCTCATGTATTTTGGGACCTAGTTCTTCTTCATGGGATGCCTTTTCTTGTTAAGTGGTTCACGACATGCTTAAATTTCTTCTTTGGTGGGAGAAATGCTTGGATTTTTTCAATAAATCGTACCAAAAATAAAAAGGGATTGTAAATAACTAAAAGAAAAAAATCTACCATCCCCCCTCCCGATTTCCGTTTTAGTTTCCACATTAACGAAAAGAAACGAAATGAAGCAAGGAGAGAAGATTCTCGTGTCCTTACTGATCCATCTAGTGTAGGGGAACGCGGCAGAAAACAAAAATTTTCCGACCTACGCACCAGCCCAGGACCACTATGGAGACTGCATACAAGGTTTGATCATTTCGTTACCGACTCGTAGCGCAGCGGAAGTAGAGTCGATGACGATCGGCGGTGCAGATCCCCGCAGCTAGGATTTTACAACCTCCCAACCGCGAGGATGTATACCCTCATCTGCCCCGCGGACAGCCCTCCGGGAGGCGGTCGCACAGTCCCCCGGACGGTGTCGCGGACAGCCCTTCGGGAGGACCTCCGAAACTCGGACTGTCACTCGGACAGCCCTTCGGGAGGACCTCCAAAACTCGGACGGTCACACGGACAGCCCTTCGGGAGGCACTCTCGAACTAAGACCGAAACTACGATCTCTCTACAAGAGTTGCACACATACGGCGTCATCTATCCGGCAGGGCTTCGCCGTCCAGAACTAGTTCCTGCCGGAACCCAGACAGCCTTTCGGCTCTACGAAACTATTTCGCTGGGAGGGAGAGAAGAATGCCAGATCATGCATGGCTTTGTGTATGAGAGCAAGAGTGTGTCTTATGGCAGCCCACACACCTCCTATTTATAGGAAACCCAAGGGGTAGGGTGGTTTTACAAGAAAACCCAAAACCCACATGGAAAGGAGTCCTTCCCAAGGACCTAAAAGGTGAAACCAAGGAACAAGGGGGACTCCATGAAGGAGTCCACCATGTGGCCGGCCACACCCTCATGTGGGGCCCCAAAATTGGCCCCTATCCATCCATGTCATCCCCAAGATCTTTTGGAGCAAAGCCCCAAAAGGTGGCTTTCCAAAAATATCCCAAAAAGCACTTTCACTATTCACGACGACATTTTTCAGCGTCTGATCGAACTGAAAATATTCATGTGGGCTTAGAACAATTCTAGTACCCACCAAAATAATTTTCAACGCGAGTCGGAACAATTCCGGTTTAGTGATTTCATCTGCGAAAAGCATCTGAATCGGTTTCGGCAGCTCCGGAACATTTCCGGTTTTCATCCCGGAAAATTCAAGAAAGTTTCCAGAATGATTCTGGTACCCTCCAAGAATTATCAGGCATGTGCCAAAACCAATTTGACTTTTTGGTATCCTCTGAAACAACTTTTCAGTTTCACCGGAACTCATCCGGTGACCTCTCTGCGGAACTTTTCCGCTGTCCGAAACTTTTCCGGCGTCCGAAACTTTTTTGGTGATTTTCTCTCAGACTCCCTGTCTAGTATTCAGCAGATAGATGACCCTTAAGCGTGTGACCCTATAGGTTCGGTGAAGCATAGACATGACCCGGAACCCCTTCCGATCAATGATCAACATCGGAGCCGTGGACACCCATATCGATCCCTATACCCACACGAATAAATATTCGAGTGAACCTCCAGTTGCCGTGAGCTATTCCTGTTGCTTCGCGATATGTTACAATTACCCGAGGTGAGAAACATCGGCATCCTCGTGGATCAACACTTGTCCACAATGCCAGTTACCTCGTTGCCGGTATTGTTCTCTTTTCTCGTTCCCGTGTTCCGGCATCCCTGTGATCAAATCACCCTGTGTCTGGCCAGACAATGATGGATACCGTAACACCGAGAGGGCCCAGAGATATCTCTCCATCGTCGGAGGAGCAAATCCCAATCTTGAGCTATCAAGTTACTTGACATACTTTTCCATGAACCCGTAAGCCGCCGTAATAGCCACCCATTTACGGATGACGTTTAACAAACCCCAAAGTTCATGAAGCAAGCATGAAGAAACTCGATACTCTCATGGTCGAAGGAATTATGCAAACATTAACTTCATGTGTTATTAACCATTAACTTATGACGAATGTATCTCATAGCATAACATCAATTTGGGTCGATTCAACACAAGTGTTCTACCAACAAGTGTGCCCTCAAAATTGCCGGCATAGCCATGCCCATGATCAGGAAAACAGGATCATCATGCAATACTTGAGCCAGTCATAGAGGCTTGACTAGGAATACATTTTACCGTTTATTATCCCACACGTGCATATGAGTCTTCCTCCGAGCCTCGTGGTTATTGCAGACTCGAGAACCACAGCAGTTATAGCATGGAACATAAAACTAATTATGAACAGGGAGATAATCAATAACATTTATTATTACCTCTAGGGCATATCTCCTACAGACTCCCACTTGCACTAGAGTCAATAATCTAGTCAATGCTAATGCACTTTACACCTATGGCATACTGGTGTAAAATATGCTTCGCATGTGGTATAGCCTGATGTCCAACGGATCTGACGACTTCAGCTCCGTGTGTAACTTTGCATATCCACGCGTTTTCACGCTTTCACAAAATTCATATTTTGTGTGGACTTGGCTTTGCATATGTGTGAATCATTGGTCGAAACCTGATTCCTCAGACTGAGCTATGGAGCAACTATCTGCAATGGTGTCCCATAGACCAAAGCCATCTTGGAACCATACTAAGTTCATGAATGAACTATATGATTCAACAACTTCTTTGTCGCTTCTTAAGCGTCAACATAGTTAGCCTTTGTTATAGAATTCGCCACAGTATCTTGTTTGGAACAATTTCCAACTACCGTGCCACCATATTATGTATTACACAAAACCCTTAACTCAAATCAAAAATCGCATGGAGAAATGGTGAAGACTGTATCGATGTAACATATTACAACAAACTCTTCATGATTTCCGCTTGCTAGAAAACATGTCATCAGTACTACTGTAGTACTCAATGACATCTTTCACTGTTGTCCCATGATCAGTACTTTGATCACTTTGGTATCTATACTCGCAACAACTTTGGAGTATCGGACATATCTGGTTGTTTTACATACCATGGAATACATGATTAATCCAAACACAAGAGTGTGTGGAATCTCCATCATGTATTTTACTCATCAGTGTTTTGGGACACCGAGTCTTGCAAAACTCTTTCCATGTGACTTCGGCAAGAATCACTTCTTGGCATTTTAAATGCTAAAAGGTTTTAGCATCTTGTCAATATGTATTCATCGCTTAGCCCTATTAGGTAAATCTATCTCCATAGATCATCATGCCTAATATTGAGGCTATGTAGCCCAAGCACTTCATCGAAAAACTATTTTCAAATGAAGTCCTAATTCGTGTCAAGAAATTTATTTCCAATTAACAATGTGTCAAGCACACAAGGTTTTTAGAAATATTATTATGCTCCCACTTACTTTCTTGAATCACAAGCATCTTCGATACCCATTTGATGAAGTTAAACTCTTTTGACCATTTCATCAAAAACGAAGATTCCAACTCCACTTTGCTCTCTTCTGTCCATCGCTGGAACTCTGAAGTTTGCATACTTACTAGCATCCTCTGGATCAACAAATTACTTTGGACTGTATCACATATAAGTCCTAGGTTTCATTTTCATCAGATGGAAATCCTTTTGTCATCCATGTTTCATATCTCATGATTAGAATATGTATTAATTGCTAGTTCAACCCGAACCGACTTCAAGCATCGCTACGGTGAGACAATCTCATCGTAGTCAACTCCTTGAACTTGTTACGGCAACAAGTCGAGCTTTATGGATAAAACATTTTATCCGTATCAGTTTTTTAGTTCCATAAATATTCGTTAGACTCTAAGTCTTCCGAAAGGTGTATCAAGGTTCTAATCTTGAATCACTTATATGGAAACTATCTCGGATTGTATTGGCATTTAGCCAATTCCGGAGTCAGGGCCCATCAACGCTTCCTTGTGTATTGTAGGTATACTGTTGTCTAACAACAATATCTCGTTTGCGCACCTGATAGGTTTGCACGAGCTTTGCCTACGTGGTTCAGCTGCAAGTTCGACCGAAGTCCATACATTTTATTGTAGAGACTTCCGTATCAGTCGCAGTAGGAAACTCCGGAATCACTTCCAAGGTTTCTTTCCTTTGATCTGATGACGAAGATACTGGTTATCTCGTCGAGTTGCACTGTCCTCCCACTTACCTTTTGAAAGAACTATTCTCTTTAAAAGCATACCGTTTTGCGGCAAAACCCTTTGCCTCGGTATAGTGGTGGGGGAATACCCAATGACTTGGGATAACCTTACAAAGTAGCACTTGTCTGATTTGGAATAGGTTTGTAACCTTTTACACAAGCCCCATATTCCAAATGTTAAGAAAAGATATAACATGGTTGGGCGTACCATACCATGACGTTATTTCAACAGACCCGATGAAGCTCTTTTCAGTGTAAAAGCCGCAGTCTCTAAAGCATCACCTTAAAAGGGATAATGGCAAATTTATTTATGTCATCTTTGATCTTACCATGTCATAAATGGTTCGATTACATCTTCACGGAGTTTCCACTTGCAGTGGTGTTCCGGGAGGTGCAAGTTATGAAACCCCTTTCATAACTCATCAGACATTCGCTAAACTTGTAACTCAAATATTCCTTTCTGCAATCGAATTGTAGAAACATAATTTTCTTGTTACAATAACTTCTACTTCAATTTTTGAAAACCTTATGAATGAATTCAAAAGATCCAGACTTACGTCTCAACAAGTAAATATCCATATATCTACTTGAGTCATTTCCGAAGATAGATAAATCCACTACTTGCAACAACATTTATTGGACTACACACATCATAATGTATGATCACCAATATGTTCTTTGCTCGTTCCTTATGGCCTGTGAACGGTATTTTAGTCACTTTACCTTTCAGAGGAAAGTTGCAAGTGTCAGATGATTCAAAATCAAACGACTTCAAAATCCATCATAATGGAATTTTCCATGCGGGTTTCTCCAATGTGACCAAATGCAGTGCCACACTTGTGTGGTATTCTTTTAGTCTTGCGACATTTAGCGTCAGTGTTATGGATGTATCATATTACCATCAATATTCATAGCATACATCCCATCCTGTATGGAAGCATGGCCCTTCATGTTATTCATAACACCGAACATCAAAAGTTCTCTTATGAATAACCTTCTTGCAAAATACCTTATGCAAAGGGCTAGAGTGTATGAAACTCTAAATGAATTATGAAAGTAAATACAGAGGTAATGTATTAATATCAATATTCATAACATACATCTCATTCATAATGAAAGTATGGCCTTTATGTTATTCATAACATCGAACATCAAAAGTTCTCTTATGAACAACCTTCTTGCAAGATACCTTATGCAAAGGGCTAGAGTGTGAAACTCTAAAATGAATTATGAAAGTAAATACATAGGGAATACACCTATGGAAGGCATAGTAACATTTACTATGTTCCCTGTGTGTATCTAAACCTCATTCCTGGCTAGTCTTTCAGGCCTTAGTAGTTCTTACATCGAGTTGCAACAGAATGCAATCGAGCGGGTATCTTTGTGATTAACTCACAATACCCAAGAATTAGTGATTAACATGTTTAACCATAATTCCCAAGAACTATATCTTTGACCAGCCTTCTATACATCAAAAACTTGTATGACATTCATACATGAGCTGGATATTCCAGTCTTCTTTCTTTCTGCCATTATACTTCTAACAGTTTAACTTTTAGTATTTCTCCTACTCTCAGAAGAAGCACCCAACTTAAGAGTGGCGTTAGCCCCGGACTTCCTAGGCGTGAAAGTTTCACTAACACCCTTCGGACACTTCCTTTCTCTTTAAGTTGTTGTTTTATTCACCATCATCATATGACAGGCGTTCTTCTGGATCCCTCTCTTATCAGTCTAATGCATAGTAAACTCTTTTACTAACAGTTCGCAAACAAACATTGCTTTGGATATCTCATATCTTTTAGCCTTTGTCTGTCTCTGAAAATGATTTTCAGATTCCATGAATATCACATAACTATCCAAACTTTCGAAGTTCGGGTCTCATGGAAGCAAACATATTGCACTTTGACTGAAAAGGAATTCTAGCTTTTGGATCGAAGGACGAGAGTCACATGATCCATAGCATTAGCGGGAGAATACCGAAAGCATGTGATAGGACAAAGTCCTTCTCGTTACTCTTGAGGACAATCCTCACATTACGTTACCAACCGTAAAGTTTTAACCAGATATTTAACAGCTATTCAATTTTAATAGGGAAGGTGGAAACGCGAGCCATTCTTCTACAACTATTATGCAAATCACACTTAGACAGTGTTCAAAATTAATTGCACCGAGAATTAAACAAGTTAATTCTTCAGTGCGCTCCCACTCAAATCAATATCTCTCATAATTGATTGTGAGTGATACAAGATCCGCATTTTAATTCGACGCCATTGACGGGTTCATCACTGATGACGTGAATTTCAATCGGTAGGCCAACTTGCCAATCACATCTCTATGTGACTCTTGTTCATCTTTCGATGCGTGTGTTCCGAGCTCATGACTCTCATGCCTGAACGTCAAGACAACCAAGTGATCTCGCTGCGAGGTCTGACCTCACCCGCCTCACACATCCCTAATCGTTCGTACTCATGTGTACATGTCGTACCCCGAAAAGTTAGGTGCCGTGACGGTGCTACACTTGGGAGAACACTAACTACTTGATATTTTTGTGAGAGATCACCCTAACAAAAGTGACTACCGCGCAATCAAGAAGGATGCATCATAAGGGATAAACATCTCAGGCAATTCATAATAGCATGATATGGTATAGCCCTTTCTGACGGAGAAGTCTTGTATTTCTTCGTCTTCGGCATTCGCGTTGGTGTTCACCTTCGCGAAGATTGCCACCACCTTGTCGATGCACAAGATAATATTGCTATCTCTATAGCTAATAAAATAAGTGCATTACATAAGGTTGACACGCAGGTCATTAAAGTGCAATCATATGGCTCCAGCCATCATGCCGAATCATGACACGCAGGTCATGTTAATCAATTTACATCATATAGTCATCTCATACATAATCAAATTATTATGAACACTGCTATACCACATCATATGCACATGCAAACCATCCTGCAAAACCAAGTTAGACGCCTCTAATCGGTTCATGCAAAATTTTATTTTACGTGGCTTCTAAGGTTTCGAAACAAACCGAAACTACCAACGTCCATCATCAAGCATGATAATCCAAGTCGCTAGATTAACATTCCAGGGTGTATGAAACACGAGATAATAAAATCTCGAGCCCCATACTAAACTTCGTCATACGCGTGACCCCCGTGCAGATCATATCTGCATTGCCCTTTCGTCTGCAAAACATCCATCTTTCTCAACTATGGTGGAACCCAAAGAACTGTTAGCACTTCGTTCATCTGTCAATCAGCATACTCAGGAGCAGCATGAAAGGATCGCGGATTGCCAAAACTTTGTGAGATTCCACCATGCCGTCAAGATCAGGACTACGCAAATTCAGGGGAAGCAACAGGAACATCAGGTAACAGATTTCATCTGCTACCCGCACAAATAATTTTCAGCAATAGATCTCATCTACTACCTAATTATATTGTGCAACACCCATACATCTCTATGTATTCTAGATCGCAACCTGCATCTACGCATAGCACGGCTCTTGATGCCACTGTAGGGGAACGCAGCAAAAAACAAAAAAATTCCGACCTACGCACCAGCCCAGGACCACTATGGAGACTGCATACAAGGTTTGATCATCTCGTTACCGACTCGTAGCGCAGCGGAAGTAGAGTCGATGACGATCGGCGGTGCAGATCCCCGCAGCTAGGATTTTACAACCTCCCAACCGCGAGGATGTATACCCTCATCTGCCCCGCGGACAGCCCTCCGGGAGGCGGTCGCACAGTCCCCCGGACGGTGTCGCGGACAGCCCTTCGGGAGGACCTCCGAAACTCGGACTGTCACTCGGACAGCCCTTCGGGAGGACCTCCAAAACTCGGACGGTCACACGGACAGCCCTTCGGGAGGCACTCTCGAACTAAGACCGAAACTACGATCTCTCTACACAGTTGCACACATACGGTGTCATCTATCCGGCAGGGCTTCGCCGTCCAGAACTAGTTCCTGCCGGAACCCAGACAGCCTTTCGGCTCTACGAAACTATTTCGCTGGGAGGGAGAGAAGAATGCCAGATCATGCATGGCTTTGTGTATGAGAGCAAGAGTGTGTCTTATGGCAGCCCACACACCTCCTATTTATAGGAAACCCAAGGGGTAGGGTGGTTTTACAAGAAAACCCAAAACCCACATGGAAAGGAGTCCTTCCCAAGGACCTAAAAGGTGAAACCAAGGAACAAGGGGGACTCCATGAAGGAGTCCACCATGTGGCCGGCCACACCCTCATGTGGGGCCCCAAAATTGGCCCCTATCCATCCATGTCATCCCCAAGATCTTTTGGAGCAAAGCCCCAAAAGGTGACTTTCCAAAAATATCCCAAAAAGCACTTTCACTATTCACGACGACATTTTTCAGCGTCTGATCGAACTGAAAATATTCATGTGGGCTTAGAACAATTCTAGTACCCACCAAAATAATTTTCAACGCGAGCCGGAACAATTCCGGTTTAGTGATTTCATCTGCAAAGAGCATCTGAAGCGGTTTCGGCAGCTCCGGAACATTTCCGGTTTTCATCCCGGAAAATTCCAGAAAGTTTCCAGAATGATTCTGGCACCCTCCAAGAATTATCAGGCATGTGCCAAAACCAATTTGACTTTTTGGTATCCTCTGAAACAACTTTTCAGTTTCACCGGAACTCATCCGGTGACCTCTCTGCGGAACTTTTCCGCTGTCCGAAACTTTTCCGGCGTCCGAAACTTTTTCGGTGATTTTCTCTCAGACTCCCTGTCTAGTATTCAGCAGATAGATGACCCTTAAGCGTGTGACCCTATAGGTTCGGTGAAGCATAGACATGACCCGGAACCCCTTCCGATCAATGATCAACATCGGAGCCGTGGACACCCATATCGATCCCTATACCCACACGAATAAATATTCGAGTGAACCTCCAGTTGCCGTGAGCTATTCCTGTTGCTTCGCGATATGTTACAATTACCCGAGGTGAGAAACATCGGCATCCTTGTGGATCAACACTTGTCCACGATGCCAGTTACCTCGTTGCCGGTATTGTTCTCTTTTCTCGTTCCCGTGTTCCAGCATCCCTGTGATCAAATCACCCTGTGTCTGGCCAGACGATGATGGATACCGTAACACCGAGAGGGCCCAGAGATATCTCTCCATCGTCGGAGGAGCAAATCCCAATCTTGAGCTATCAAGTCCCTTGACATACTTTTCCATGAACCCGTAAGCCGCCGTAATAGCCACCCATTTACGGATGACGTTTAACAAACCCCAAAGTTCATGAAGCAAGCATGAAGAAACTCGACACTCTCATGGTCTAAGGAATTATGCAAACATTAACTTCTCTGTGTTATTAACCATAAACTTATGACGAATGTATCTCATAGCATAACATCAATCGGGTCGATTCAACACAAGTGTTCTACCAACAATTGTGCCCTCAAAATTGCCGGCATAGCCATGCCCATGATCAGGAAAACAGGATCATCATGCAATACTTGAGCCAGTCATAGAGGCTTGACTAGGAATACATTTTACCGTTTATTATCCCACACGTGCATATGAGTCTTCCTCCGAGCCTCGTGGTTATTGCAGACTCGAGAACCACAGCAGTTATAGCATGGAACATAAAACTAATTATGAACAGGGAGATAATCAATAACATTTATTATTGCCTCTAGGGCATATCTCCTACATCTAGTCCTCCCACAGATCGCGCCCTAGATGTAATCATAGCCAGCATCACCCAGATCCAACGGCGAAGACCACTGGTGACACGGATCGCACCATCCGTGCCGATCCTAGCGTTTGCACCTTCCAGATCCGATGGTGGAGAACATTGGTCACACGGATCACACCTCCTCTCACGAGTCGTGCCCCTCCAAGACGATCCCTGCCGCCCGCCCTCCCAGATCCGACAGTGGCGACGACATGTCACGCCAATCTCACCCCTTATTGTGGAGCACCCCCCCCCCCAATAAAAGTGGTGCCCTCGCGTTCACATCCATCAACGCTGCCATAGATTCAAGTTTGCCGGAGAAGGAGGGGAGATGTCCTAGAGGAAGAGCGGTGAGTGGAAGAAGGCACTGGCCCAGTCTACGAAGGTTGGACTCCAGTTCTTCGTCGGCCACATTGGGCGCTATCTCAAGAAGGGCCGCTACGTGGACCACCTCGGCCCCGGCCTCCGGCGCCCCCGTCAACCTCACAGCCATCCTGAAGTACCTTGTCGCCAAGGTAACCAACCAACGACTGATCTCGTAGATTCATGTTCTTTTCGTGCTCAACAAAGTGGTAGCAGATCTTGTCTCGGTGTTCTCTTTAAACCACATATGCTGGAGTTAGCAGACAATGCGCCCAAGGACACAAGAAGACCCGCATCATGTCGTGCCACCTGCTTCTCACCACTCGCAATGACGAGGAGCTCCCAAAGCTGCTTAACGGCATCACCATTGCGCACAATGGCGTGCTGCCCAACATCCACTCTGTGATGTTCTCCAAGAAGGCCAGCATGCACTGGCCTATCAACTTCAAACAGAATCCAAGAAAAAAAATATCTACCATTTGTTTACCTTACGAGTTTTTGCTTAGGATTCTCATACCAAGAAAAGAAGTAATGATGTTTCCTATGTATTTTCTAAACATAAACTTTGTTTTCTATTTCTTCCATAATGCGCATCCGCGGACAGACCCGATTCGTTATCTGTCCCCATAGCTACGGATTAATTCTTCGCATTTTGTGTTGTGTAGTGACAATCTTCTACTCGATCATAATGCAGAAATATCTCCTTCACATATAACATCTAGTACAATTAATACTTACAGTGTGACCCATATCAAATTTTCGCTTACAGTGCAGTTATACGGCACCATAGCCCACTACAAAATGAATGTATTCTCCTATCTGCCGGATGCCATAAGCATATTCATTCCAGTTAATTCCCCCATTATCAACTAATGCCATATCCTGACAGATGGTATCTTTTTTCTTTTCACAAACACACATCCAAGACAAGGCAAAGTACAGACCCGGTGAAAACAAGGCAAAAAGCAAGGCAAAGCTATTCTAACCTAGCTAAAAAAAATTGGGGGGGGGGGGGGGGGGGGGGGGGGGGGCAACTACAGATGAATCCCTTTTTAAATTAGTCCCTAAAGGTCTCGTGCCTACGATGGATCATGTTCGCTTCCTACTCAACCACTCAGGTGTTGTTGCAGTATGTATAAACATTTTCTTAAAAGGTCATGACCATTTTCTGAATAGCTGGTCTTTAAAATGTCATCTACATTTTTTAATGGTACTAATTCTTTTTAACATTACGTATACATTTTTATGAATATGACACAAACACATTTTTCAAATCTATGAACATTTTCTATAAATGTAACTACATTTTTTAGAAATATTCGGAAAACATTATTGCATGTAGTTTTTTACACGTGTGATTTATTATTAATTTTCATAAACATTTTTCATACACATGATTACATTTTTTTATACACGTTTTTAAAAATTTATATACATGATTAACAATTTGCAAAATTCTATGTAATGTATTTTGCTATCTATGTGAGTGTGGAATATTATGAAATAGACATAAATTAGAAAACTAAAGAAAGATACTAGTGAATAATAAACACAGAAAAAACAAAAAAACAAACATGAGGGCAAATAGCGCGCGGATAACGGGCGGGCTCAACACGTGTTCCCTGTAGCCGAGCCTTGTAGGAACCGTACAGGCTGCACATAGCAGCGCCCGTCGATGGACCTGCTGCGAACTGGATTTAGAACCTTCCATGCGGTTGTGTTTTCTCTGTAATTTTTTAGTTTTTTTTCCTATTGTTACTTTCAGTTTCCTTTCGTTTTGTTTTTCGAATTTCATTGGTTTAACCTTTTGATTTTTACTTTATTTCCTCTTTCTTATTTTCTCATTTTTTGTAGTCGGTTTTTTTCTAAAACATGGTGTACATTTTATGTATATAGGTTGAATATTTTTCATACAAAGTTTGACATTTTTAATACAAGGTGAACATTTTTCTGAATGCATGTTTGAACATTTCCCAAATTTACATTGTACATTTTTTTATATGCACATTGAACTTTTCTTAAAACACATTGAACATTTTTCTTTAATTCCATGAACATTTTTGTAAATGTGCAAACATTTGAAAAGAGCTATAACACTGTTTTAAATGTCACGGACATTTTGTTTTTGAATGGTACGAAACATTTAAATAAATTACACAAAACATTATAGAGATATTTTCTTAAAGCATCGCAAACATATTTTTGAAATGCGGGAACTTTTTTAATATGTCACGAACATTTTTTTGTTTCTCGTACTAGGGTGGATTTTTCTCGGTTTTTGATTTTTCTCGGTGTCCAGTTCTTTTGGGATTTTTTTTGTTTTCCAATTTCTTTCAATTTTCTTCCGTTAGAGCGTGGGTGTGTTGTATGGAGCACATGTGTGCTTAACGTGGAGCATGGGTGTTTTGTGCTTTCGGATGGAGCACATGTGTGTCTCACTCTGCGAAGAAGCACGTTTATGCTTCATTGCAAGGGAAGTGCAAGTTAGTTTACCTGAGAAGCATAGTTATCCTTCTGCGGGGAGCACAGTTCGGCTTCACGAGTTAGTATAGTTTTAAGCACGTGTTAATTCACTTTTGGGGCATGATTTTCGGTCGAGTTGTTATTGCTAAAACCTATCAACATGTGATCTAGTTTTGAAGATATCACTATTATACTTGATATGGCGAGGGTTGACACGCTTTTGGTCATAAAGTTTAGTCCGGTGCCCTTCCATCACCTCATGATAAACTTTCTATATTGCATCCTATTCCAAAAATGAGGATTTACTTCTTCTTTCCTTTCTTTGGTATATGGATTGGCAATGTGCATGGACAAACAATCCTTCTTATTGACCTCCTTGTAGTCACCCCTCGATGTTTATGTATTTTGGGACCTTGTTCTTCTTCATGGGATGCCTTTTCTTGTTGATGGCTTCATGACATGCTTGAATTTCTTCTTTGGTGGGAGAAATGCTTGGATATCTCCGGTCAATCATAACAAAAACAAAAAGGGATTGGCAAAAATAACCAAACGAAAAAAATTCTTTTGTGTGAAAAATAATCTACCCTCCCCCCTCCCAATTTTCGAATTCGTTTTCCACATTAACGGAAAGAAACAAAATTAAGGAAGGAGAAAAGATTCTCGTGTCCCGATTGGTCCATCCGGTCCTCCCACAAATCGCGCCTCAGAGCTAATCGTAGCCATCATCTTCCAGATCCAATGGCAAAGACCGCTGGTGACACGGATCACACCATCCAAGCTGATCCTAGCTGCTTGCACCTTCCATATCCGACGGTGGAGAACAGTGGTCACAGGGATCACACCCCCTCCCACGGGTCGTGCCCCTCAGAGCCGATCCTTGCCGCCCTCCCTCCCAGATCCGACGACGGCGGCCGCACGTCTCGCGAATTTCGCCCCTTATTGTGGAGCAACCCCCCCCCCCCCCCCCCTATGAAAGCAGTGCCCTCACGTTCACATCCATCATCACCGCCACAGATTCAAGTTCGTCGGAGAAGGAGGGGAGATGGCCTAGAGGAAGAGTAGCGAGCGTAAGAAGGCAGTGACCCGGTCCATGAAGGTTGGACTCCAGTTCCCCGTCGGCAGCATAGGGTGCTATCTCAAGAAGGGTCGCTACACGGACCGCGGCGGCTCCGACCTTCGACGCCCCCATCAACCTCGCTGACGTCCTCAAGTACCTTGTCGCCGAGGTAACCAACCAACGAATGATCTCGTACATTCCTGATCTTTTCATGCTCAACAGAGTGGTAACTGATCTTGTCTCGGTGTTCTATTTAAACCACATATGCTGGAGTTGGCAGGCAATGCGGCCAAGGACAACAAGAAGACCCACATCATGTTGCACCACCTGCTTCTCGCCACTCGCAAGGACGAGGAGCTCTCCAAGCTGCTTGACGGCATCACCATCGCCCAGAGTGGCATGTTGCCCAACGTCCACTCTGTGATGTTCTCCAAGAAGGCCAACACGCACTAGCATATCAATTTCAAACAGAATCCAAGAATAATATATCTCTGTCATTTGTTTACTTTACGAGTTTTTGCTTAGCTTGGATTCTCACACCAAGAAAAGAAGTAATGATGTTTCCCATGTATTTTCTAAACATAAACTTTGTTTTCCATTTCTCCCATAATGTGCATCCGTAGGAAGACCCGGTTGTCCATTATCTATCCTCACAACTACGAATTAATTCTTCGCATCTTGACTTCTACTGGATCATAATGCAGAAATATCTCATTCCCATATAACATCTAGTATAATTAACCTTGCAGTGCGACTCATATCAAATTTTCGCTTACAATGCAGTTATAAAGGACCATAGCCCACTACAAAATGAATGTAATCTCGTATCTGCCAGATGCCATAAGCATATTCATTCTAGTTATTTCCCCACTATTAATGAATGCCATATACCGACCAATGGTTCCCTTTTTCTTTTCACAAACACACATCCAAGATAAAGCAAAGCACGGACCCAGTGAAAACAGGGCAAAAAGCAAGGCAAGACTATTCTAACCTTGCTAAACACTTTTGGGGGGCAATTACAGATGATTCCCTTTTTAAATAAATGTTTATGACAAATGGAGCCCAATAATGTGTCCCTAAAGGTCTTGTGCCTACGATGGATCATGTTCGCTTCCTACTCAGCCTCTCAGATGTTGTTGCAGTATGTATAAACATTTTCTTAAAAGGTCATGAACATCTTTAATGAATCGCTGGAATATTTCTTTAAAATTTCATGTAAATTTTTTAATGGTACTATTTTTTTAACATTAGGTATACATTTGTATGAAAATGTCACAAACACATTTTTGAAACCTGTGAACATTTTCTATAAATGTAACTTACATTTTTTAGAAATATGCGAAAAACATTAGTGCATGTAGATTTTTTTTTACAAGTGTGTTCTATTATTAATTTCACAAACATTTTCCATGCACATGATTAACATTTTTTCTATAAACGTTTTTAAAAAATTGTATACATGATTAACAATTTTCAAAACTCTACGTAAAGTATTTTTATATACATGTGTGTGTGGAATATTATGAAATGGAAAGAACTTAGAAAAGTAAAGAAAGATAGTGAATAATAAACGGGATAAAAAACAAAACAAAAACAATGACGTCAAATAGTGCGATGTTACCGGACGGGCCCAACACATGCTCCATATAGGCGAGCCTTCGTGGGACTCGCAACAGGCGACACATAGCCGCGCCCGTCGATGGACCGCTGCGAACTGGATTTAGAACCTTCCATGCGGTTGTGTTTTCTCTATAGTTTTTCATCTTTTTTGTTTTTTCCGTTGTTACTTTCGTGCCCTCCGTCACGGAGGAGGCCACCCACTTGCCCTTGTCGATCATGGCGAAAGGGAAGGGTGCGGGTGGAAGAAGGATTAGGAAGTGGATCTGAGGCGTTGGAGCTCTGGAAGATGCTAGCAATGGCGTGGAGGATGAAGGCGTGGGGGGAGGAATAAGTTACCCCCTATGCTTTATAGAGCAGCGAAAGACCAAGAGTCCCCTCACCACGCCGTGCAAATCACCACGTTCCAATCCATCATGCCATTAAGCCCGCCTCGGTGGAAACAAATATGTTGATGATATCCCTTGAAAAACGAGGCACAATCTCCGCTTTGATGGGATGTGCCAATAGGGAAACTGCCTCGAAGCGCGATTTGATTCGTTGTAACTGGCCCAAACTGCCTTTTAAGCAGTGGATGTTCAGTAAAAGTTGTCAGACAAAGATGACTATTCGCACTTCTGCGGCGACCCTTCAAGGTTAAGCAATTTTGAGGAAATCGGATCCGAGCACTGGTTGCTATGGGGGACTCGCGTGCCAAGCCAAAGACGTCAAGTGGAGGAAATGGATCTGAGGAGTATTGTCGTCCTCGGCGATTGGAGTCCGGTTCAGGGGCTACTAAGGGTGTCCCGGACTAGGGGGTACCTGTTGGGGAACGTTGCATGGGAAACAAAAATTTTCCTACGCACACGCAAGATCTATCCATGGTGATGAGCATCTACGAGAGGGAGAGTGAATCTACATACCCTTGTAGATCGCTAAGCGGAAGCGTTAATAAACGCGGTTGATGTAGTCGAACGTCTTCGCGATCCAAATCGCCGAGCGTCCCGCGATCCAATCACGATC
The DNA here is from genome assembly GCA_039707655.1 of Elymus sibiricus. Taxonomy (NCBI): domain Eukaryota; kingdom Viridiplantae; phylum Streptophyta; class Magnoliopsida; order Poales; family Poaceae; genus Elymus; species Elymus sibiricus. Next base: position 538,440,813 of record CM077667.1, read on the forward strand.
CTTCCGATCTAGTGCCGAACGGACGGCACCTCCGCGTTCAACACACGTACGGCTTGATGACGCCTTCACCTCCTCGATCCAGCGAGCGATGGTGAAGTAGTGGTTGAGTTCCAGCAGCACGACGGCGTGGTGATGGTGGTGAGGAACAATCTCTGCAGGGCTTCGCCAAGCACTACGGAGATTATGACGGAGGAACTAGAGGGCTAGGGTTGCCGGCACACGGCTTGGGAAATACTGATGTGTCCCGTGTGCTAGCCCTGCCCCTCTATTTATATGTTGAGCCTTGGGGTCTAAACTTGGAGTAAAAGCCTCCTCCGGGTCGGTTTTGCCCGCACAAGGTCGGTTTGGCCCGCAGGGAAAGAGTCCAACTCGGATCCCTGCCGAACCGTGCACAGCCGCGCACAAGCGGTAGTACCGCTTCACACAAGCGGTAGTACCGCTTGGGCGGTAGTACCGCTTCACACAAGCGGTAGTACCGCTCGGGCGGTAGTACCGCTTCACCAAGCGGTAGTACCGCTTACGCGGCAGCAAAACTACTTTTGCACTTTCCAATACCTTGTGGGCTTTATCCCTTTGGCTCATATAAAGTGTTGCTGCACCCGAACACTTCGGTAAACATCCGGAACCCCTTCCGGTGAACTCCGGAACCCTTCCAGAGATCAAAACACTATTATCACATATATCAATCTTTACCTCCGGACTATTCCGGAGATCCTCGTCATGTCCGGGATCTTATCCGGGACTCCGAACAACTTTCGGTCACCAACATAATAACTCAATTATACTAATCGTCACCAAACGTTAAGTGTGTAGACCCTGCGGGTTCGAGAACTATGTAGACATGACCGAGACACCTCTACGATCAATAACCAATAGCGGGACCTGGATGCCCATATTGGCTCCTACATATTCTACGAAGATCTTTATCGGTCGAACCTCTATGTCAAGGATTCAGTTAATCCCGTATGCTGTTCCCTTTGTTCTTCGGTATGTTACTTGCCCGAGATTCGATCGTCGGTATCACTATACCTAGTTCAATCTCGTTACCGGCAAGTCTCTTTACTCGTTCCGTAATACAAGATCTCGTGGCTAACACTTTAGTCACATTGCTTGCAAGGCTCATTGTGATGTTGTATTACCGAGTGGGCCCTGAGATACCTCTCCGTCATACGGAGTAACAAATCCCAGTCTTGATCCATGCCAACCCAACAGACACCCTCGGAGATACCTGTAGAGCACCTTTATAGTCACCCAGTTACGTTGCGACGTTTGATACACACAAGGTATTCCTCCGGTGTTAGTGAGTTGCATGATCTCATGGTCAAAGGAACAGATACTTGACATGCAGAAAACAATAGCAATAAACTGACACGATCAAATGCTACGTTTACAGTTTGGGTCTTGTCCATCACATCATTCTCCTAATGATGTGATCCCGTTATCAAATGACATCTCATGTCAATGGCTAGGAAACCTTAACCATCTTTGATCAACGAGCTAGTCAACTAGAGGCTTACTAGGGACACAGTGTTGTCTATGTACCCACACATGTATTTGAGTTTCCAATCAATACAATTATAGCATGGATAATAAACGATTATCATGAACAAGGAAATATAATAATAACCAATTTATTATTGCCTCTAGGGCATATTTCCAACAGTCTCCCACTTGCACTAGAGTCAATAATCTAGTTCACATCACTATGTGATTTACATTGTAATGAATCGAACACCCATGCAGTTCTGGTGTTGTTCATGTTTAGCCCTTGGAAGAGGTTTAGTCAACGGATCTGCAACATTTAGATCCGTGTGTACTTTGCAAATATTTATGTCGTCCTCCTTGATGTAATCGCGGATGGAATTGAAACGTCGCTTTATGTGTCTGGTCCTCTTGTGAAATCTTGGTTCCTTGGCTAGAGCAATGGCACCAGTATTATCACAAAACAGAGTCATTGGGTCAAGTGCACTAGGCACTACTCCAAGATCTGTCATGAACTCCTTCATCCAGACACCTTCCTTCGCCGCCTCCGAGGCAGCGATGTACTCCGCTTCGCATGTAGAATCTGCTACCACGCTTTGCTTGGAACTGCACCAGCTAACCGCACCCCCATTAAGAATAAATACGTATCCGGTTTGCGACTTAGAGTCATCCGGATCAGTGTCAAAGCTTGCATCGACGTAACCCTTTACGACGAGCTCTTGATCACCTCCATAAACGAGAAACATGTCCTTAGTCCTTTTCAGGTACTTCAGGATATTCTTGACCGCCGTCCAGTGTTCCATTCCTGGATCACCTTGAAACCTTCCGACCATACTTATGGCAAGGCTGACATCGGGTCTTGTGCACAGCATTGCATACATGATAGAGCCTATGGCTGAAGCATAGGGGATGACACTCATCTTTTCTCTATTTCCTGCAGTCACTGGGCATTGAGTCTTACTCAACTTCACACCTTGCAAAACAGGCAAGAACCCCTTCTTGGACTGATCCATTTTGAACTTCTTCAAAACTTTGTCAAGGTATGTGCTTTGTGAAAGTCCTATTAAGCGTCTCGATCTATCTCTATAGATCTTGATGCCTAATATGAAAGCAGCTTCTCCTAGGTCCTTCATTGAAAAACTCTTGTTCAAATATTCCTTCACGCTTTCCAGCACTTCTATATTGTTTCCAATCAGCAATATGTCATCCACATATAATATTAGAAACGCTATAGAGCTCCCACTCACTTTCTTGTAAATACAAGCTTCTCCGTAAACTTGTATAAACTCGAACGCTTTGATCACTTTATCAAAACGAAGATTCCAACTCCGAGATGCTTGCACCAGTCCATAAATGGATCGCTGGAGTTTGCAAACTTTGTCAGCATTCTTTGGATCGACAAAACCTTCTGGTTGCATCATATACAACTCTTCCTTAAGGTAACCGTTAAGGAACGCTGTTTTGACATCCATCTGCCAAATTTCATAATCGAAAAAGGCAGCTATTGCTAACATGATTCTGACGGACTTAAGCATCGCTACGGGTGAGAAGGTCTCATCGTAGTCAACTCCTTGAACTTGTGAAAAACCCTTTGCCACAAGTCGAGCTTTATAGACGGTGACATTACCGTCCACGTCCGTCTTCCTCTTAAAGATCCATTTGTTCTGAATGGCCTTACGCCCTTCAGGTAATACTTCCAAAGTCCATACTTTGTTTTCATACATGGATCCCATCTCGGATTTCATGGCCTCTAACCACTTCTCGGAATCCGGGCTCATCATCGCTTCTCCATAGCTCGTAGGTTCATCGTTGTCTAACAACATGACTTCTAAGACAGGGTTGCCGTACCACTCGGGAGCAGTACGCGTCCTTGTCGACCTACGAGGTTCGATAGCAACTTGATCCAAAGCTTCATGATCATCATCATTAACTTCCTCTTCAGCTAATGTAGGCTCCACAGAAACAACTTTCTGCGCTGCGCTACTCTCAGGTTGAAGTAAAGGTTCAACAACCTCATCAAGTTCTATCTTCCTCCCACTCAATTCTTTCGAGAGAAACTCTTTCTCAAGAAATGTTCCGTTTTTAGCGACAAACACTTTGCCCTCGGATCTGAGGTAGAAGGTATACCCAATTGTCTCTTTTGGGTATCCTATGAAGACGCATTTCTCCGCTTTGGGTTCCAGCTTTTCAGGCTGAAGCTTTTTGACATAAGCATCACATCCCCAAACTTTAAGAAACGACAGTTTTGGCTTCTTGCCAAACCAAAGTTCATATGGCGTTGTCTCAACGGATTTCGATGGTGCCCTATTTAAAGTGAATGCAGCTGTCTCTAATGCATAACCCCAAAACGATAGTGGCAAATCGGCAAGAGACATCATAGATCGCACCATATCCAATAAGGTTCGATTACGACGTTCGGACACACCATTACGCTGTGGTGTTCCAGGCGGTGTTAATTGTGAAACAATTCCACACTGTCTTAAGTGACTGCCAAACTCATAACTCAGATATTCTCCTCCTCGATCAGATCGTAGGAATTTAATCTTCTTGTTACGATGATTCTCAACTTCACTCTGAAATTGTTTGAACTTTTCAAATGTTTCAGACTTGTGTTTCATTAAGTAAATATACCCATATCTACTTAAGTCATCAGTGAAGGTGAGAAAGTAACGATAACCACTGCGCGCTTCAATACTCATCGGACCGCACACATCAGTATGTATGATTTCCAATAAGTCACTTGCCCGTTCCATTGTTCCAGAGAACGGCGTTTTAGTCATCTTGCCCATGAGGCATGGCTCACATGTGTCAAGTGATTCAAAATCAAGTGACTCCAAAAGTCCATCAGCATGGAGCTTCCTCATGCGTTTTACGCCAATATGACCTAAACGGCAGTGCCACAAGAAAGTGGTATTATCATTATCAATTCTACATCTTTTGGCATCAATGTTATGAACATGTGTATCATTACTATCGAGATTCAATAAGAATAAACCCCTCACATCGGGTGCATGACCATAAAAGATATTACTCATATAAATAGAACAACCATTATTCTCTGATTTAAATGAGTAACCGTCTCGCAATAAACAAGATCCAGATATAATGTTCATGCTCAACGCAGGCACCAAATAACACTTATTTAGGTTCATCACTAATCCCGACGGTAATCGAAGAGCGAGCGTGCCGACGGCGATCACATCAACCTTGGAACCATTTCCCACGCGCATCGTCACTTCGTCCTTTGCCAGCCTCCGTCTATTCCGCAGTTCCTGTTTTGAGTTGCAAATATGAGCAACCGCACCGGTATCAAATACCCAGGCACTACAACGAGAGTTGGTAAGGTACACATCAATAACATGTATATCATATATACCTTGTTTGTTGTTGGCCGCCTTCTTGTCAGCCAAATACTTGGGGCAATTCCGCTTCCAGTGTCCAGTTCCCTTGCAATGAAAACACACAGTTTCTGGTTTGGGTCCAGCCTTGGGTTTCTTCACGAGAGGAGCAACTGCTTTGCCACTCTTCTTGGAGTTACCCTTCTTACCCTTGCCATTTTTCTTGAAACTAGTGGTTTTATTGACCATCAACACTTGATGCTCCTTCTGAATTTCAGACTCAGCGGCTTTCAGCATCGCAAACAGCTCGGCGACTGACTTGTTCATCCCGTGCATGTTATAGTTCAACACGAAGCTCTTGTAGCTAGGTGGCAATGATTGAAGAACTCTGTCAGTGATAGCCTCTGGCGGAAGGGGCATCCCTAACTCAGCCAGACGGGTGGAGTACCCAGACATTCTGAGCACGTGATCACTGATAGACCCGTTCTCCTCCATCTTGCAAGCATTAGAACTTATCGGAGATCTCATATCTCTCGATCCGGGCATTCTTCTGAAAGATAAACTTCAACTCCTGGAACATCTCATATGCTCCATGACGTTCAAAACGTCTTTGAAGTCCCGGTTCTAAGCCATACAACATTGCACATTGAACTATTGAGTAATCATCAGAACGAGCCTGCCAGGCGTTCACAACGTCTAGAGACTCAACTGGAGCGGGTGGATCACCAAGCGGTGCATCAAGGACATAAGCCTTCTGGGAAGCCGTAAGGATAATCCTTAGATTACGGGCCCAGTCCACAAAGTTACTTCCATCATCTTTCAACTTAGCTTTCTCTAGGAACGCATTAAAATTCAGGGGTGCTACTGCGCGAGCCATGATCTACAACATAAATATAGCAAAGACAACTTAGACTATTGTTCTTAGATAATGAGTTTAGTTAATCATATTTAAAAAACTCCCACTCAAATTGACATCCCTCCGATCATTCGAGTGTTACATGATCCAAATCCACCACCTCAAGTCCGATCATCACGTGGGTTGAGGTGGTTTCAATGGTGAACATCTTCATGTTGATCATATCTACTATATGACTCATGTTCGACCTTTCGGTCTCTTGTGTTCCGAGGCCATGTCTGTACATGCTAGGCTCGTCAAGTTTAACCCGAGTGTTCCGCACGTGTAACATGGCTTACACCCGTTGTATGCGAACGTAGAGTCTATCACACCCGATCATCACGGCGTGTCTCGAAACGACGAACTTTCGCAACGGTGCACACTTGGGGAGAACACAATTTATCTTGAAATTTAAGTGAGGGATCACCTTATAATGCTACCGTCGTCCTAAGCAAAATAAGATGCATAAAAGGATTAACATCACATGCAAATCATAAGTGACATGATATGGCCATGAACTTGTGCTTTTGATCTCCATCTCCAAAGCACCGGCATGATCTCCATCGTCACCGGCATGACACCATGATCTCCATCATCTTGATCTCCATCAACGTGTCGCCATAAGGTTGTCGCGCCGACTGTTGCTTCTACGACTATAGCTAACGTTTAGCGATAAAGTAAAGCATTACATAGCGCTTAATGATTGACACGCAGGTCATACAATAATTAAAGACAACTCTATGGCTCCTGCCAGTTGCCGTACTCATCGACATGCAAGTCGTGATATTCTATACAAAACATGATCATCTCATACATCACATATATCTCATCATGTAATTGGCCATATCACATCACAACATACCCTGCAAAAACAAGTTAGACGTCCTCTAATTGTTGTTGCAAATTTTACGTGGCTGCTACGGGTTTGCAAGAACCGTTCTTACCTACGCAAAACCACAACGTGGTGTAGTGATTGCTTTTTGATCTTCTAAAAGAACCCTCTTCATTGAACCGATTCAACTAAAGTGAGAGAGACAGACACCTGCCAGTCACCTTTATGCAACAAGTGCACGCAGCGGTGAAACCAGTCTCGCGTAAGCGTACGCGTAATGTCGATCCAGGCCGCTTCATCTCACAATACCGCGGAATCAAGCATCAACTAGTAACGGCAAGCAATATGTATACACCCACGCCCACAACTCCTTTGTGTTCTACTCGAGATCTCATCTACGCATAGACCTAGCTCAGATGCCACTGTTGGAGAACGTTGCATGGGAAACAAAAATTTTCCTACGCACACGCAAGATCTATCCATGGTGATGAGCATCTACGAGAGGGAGAGTGAATCTACATACCCTTGTAGATCGCTAAGCGGAAGCGTTAATAAACGCGGTTGATGTAGTCGAACGTCTTCGCGATCCAAATCGCCGAGCGTCCCGCGATCCAATCACGATCCTTCCGATCTAGTGCCGAACGGACGGCACCTCCGCGTTCAACACACGTACGGCTTGATGACGCCTTCACCTCCTCGATCCAGCGAGCGATGGTGAAGTAGTGGTTGAGTTCCAGCAGCACGACGGCGTGGTGATGGTGGTGAGGAACAATCTCTGCAGGGCTTCGCCAAGCACTACGGAGATTATGACGGAGGAACTAGAGGGCTAGGGTTGCCGGCACACGGCTTGGGAAATACTGATGTGTCCCGTGTGCTAGCCCTGCCCCTCTATTTATATGTTGAGCCTTGGGGTCTAAACTTGGAGTAAAAGCCTCCTCCGGGTCGGTTTTGCCCGCACAAGGTCGGTTTGGCCCGCAGGGAAAGAGTCCAACTCGGATCCCTGCCGAACCGTGCACAGCCGCGCACAAGCGGTAGTACCGCTTCACACAAGCGGTAGTACCGCTTGGGCGGTAGTACCGCTTCACACAAGCGGTAGTACCGCTCGGGCGGTAGTACCGCTTCACCAAGCGGTAGTACCGCTTACGCGGCAGCAAAACTACTTTTGCACTTTCCAATACCTTGTGGGCTTTATCCCTTTGGCTCATATAAAGTGTTGCTGCACCCGAACACTTCGGTAAACATCCGGAACCCCTTCCGGTGAACTCCGGAACCCTTCCAGAGATCAAAACACTATTATCACATATATCAATCTTTACCTCCGGACTATTCCGGAGATCCTCGTCATGTCCGGGATCTTATCCGGGACTCCGAACAACTTTCGGTCACCAACATAATAACTCAATTATACTAATCGTCACCAAACGTTAAGTGTGTAGACCCTGCGGGTTCGAGAACTATGTAGACATGACCGAGACACCTCTACGATCAATAACCAATAGCGGGACCTGGATGCCCATATTGGCTCCTACATATTCTACGAAGATCTTTATCGGTCGAACCTCTATGTCAAGGATTCAGTTAATCCCGTATGCTGTTCCCTTTGTTCTTCGGTATGTTACTTGCCCGAGATTCGATCGTCGGTATCACTATACCTAGTTCAATCTCGTTACCGGCAAGTCTCTTTACTCGTTCCGTAATACAAGATCTCGTGGCTAACACTTTAGTCACATTGCTTGCAAGGCTCATTGTGATGTTGTATTACCGAGTGGGCCCTGAGATACCTCTCCGTCATACGGAGTAACAAATCCCAGTCTTGATCCATGCCAACCCAACAGACACCCTCGGAGATACCTGTAGAGCACCTTTATAGTCACCCAGTTACGTTGCGACGTTTGATACACACAAGGTATTCCTCCGGTGTTAGTGAGTTGCATGATCTCATGGTCAAAGGAACAGATACTTGACATGCAGAAAACAATAGCAATAAACTGACACGATCAAATGCTACGTTTACAGTTTGGGTCTTGTCCATCACATCATTCTCCTAATGATGTGATCCCGTTATCAAATGACATCTCATGTCAATGGCTAGGAAACCTTAACCATCTTTGATCAACGAGCTAGTCAACTAGAGGCTTACTAGGGACACAGTGTTGTCTATGTACCCACACATGTATTTGAGTTTCCAATCAATACAATTATAGCATGGATAATAAACGATTATCATGAACAAGGAAATATAATAATAACCAATTTATTATTGCCTCTAGGGCATATTTCCAACAGTACCATCCAGAGGTGCTTTACGCCCATGGGCCGAATTAGGGTCCATCAAGCCATCGCCTGCAGGACGGCCGAAGCCTAAAGACTTACTCATGAGCAAGTTGGAAACTGCCGAAGACTTGACAGGCACTCTACGGTCAACCTTGTATTTAGCATGTTGGCAACCGACCTAATGTGTATATCTAGGTACCCCGGACATCTAAAGAATTCGAGGGTCTTAGTCCGTAGAGGGACGATTACTCGCCTTAGGGTTTAGAGCTTACACAATCGATCTCAAGGTAGATCATCATCCTGTACTCGATACCCCATCATTAATACAATCAAGCAGGGTGCATGGTTTTACCTCTTCGAGAGGGCCCGAACCTGGGTAAACATTGTCTCCTGTTACCATTGATCCCAGATCCACAGCTCGGGACCCTCTACCCGAGGTCAGCTGGTTTTAGCACTGGCACCGATATGATACGCTCTATCACACATAAGCCTCGTTATATCCGTCCTCAAATCAACCGCCATGCCTACCTATGATGGCATTTGCATAGCCATTCTAAGATATATTGCCATGCGACTTCTGCTACTTCTTGAGCTTGCGTTGGTTTTCCCTTGAAGAGGAAAGGGTGATGCAGCAAAGTAGATAAGTATTTCCCTCAGTTGTTGAGAACCAAGGTATCAATCCAGTAGGAGATACAAGCAAGTCCCCAATCTTCACACTGATGTCTACTACGCAACCTTCTTCTTGTAGACTCGTGTTGGGCCTCCAAGCGCAGAGTTTTGTAGGACAGTAGCAAATTTCCCTCAAGTGGATGACCTAAGGTTTATCAATCCGTGGGAGGTGTAGGATGAACATGGTCTCTCTCGAACAACCCTGCAACCAAATAACAAAGAGTCTCTTGTGTCCCCAACACACCCAATACAATGGTAAATTGTATAGGTGCACTAGTTCGGCGAAGAGATGGTGATACTGTTGGGGAACGTTGCATGGGAAACAAAAATTTTCCTGCGCACACACAAGATCTATCCATGGTGATGAGCATCTACGAGAGGGAGAGTGAATCTACATACCCTTGTAGATCGCTAAGCGGAAGCGTTTAAGAAACGCGGTTGATGTAGTCGAACGTCTCCGCGATCCAAATCGCACGTCGTCCCTCGATCCGATCACGAACTAGTGCCGAACGGACGGCACCTCCGCGTTCAACACACGTACGGCTTGATGACGCCTTCACCTCCTCGATCCAGCGAGCGATGGTGAAGTAGTGGTTGAGTTCCAGCAGCACGACGGCGTGGTGATGGTGGTGAGGAACAATCTCTGCAGGGCTTCGCCAAGCACTACGGAGATTATGACGGAGGAACTAGAGGGCTAGGGTTGCCGGCACACGGCTTGGGAAATCCTGATGTATCCCGTGTGCTAGCCCTGCCCCTCTATTTATATGTTGAGCCTTGGGGTCTAAACTTGGAGTAAAAGCCTCCTCCGGGTCGGTTTTGCCCGCACAAGGTCGGTTTGGCCCGCAGGGAAAGAGTCCAACTCGGATCCCTGCCGAACCGTGCACAGCCGCGCACAAGCGGTAGTACCGCTTCACACAAGCGGTAGTACCGCTTGGGCGGTAGTACCGCTTCACACAAGCGGTAGTACCGCTCGGGCGGTAGTACCGCTTCACACAAGCGGTAGTACCGTTTACGCGGCAGCAAAACTACTTTTGCACTTTCCAATACCTCGTGGGCTTTATCCCTTTGGCCCATATAAAGTGTTGCTGCACCCGAACACTTCGGTAAACATCCGGAACCCATTCCGGTGAACTCCGGAACTCTTTCGGAGATCAAAACACTATTATCACATATATCAATCTTTACCTCCGGACTATTCCGGAGATCCTCGTCATGTCCGGGATCTTATCCGGGACTCCGAACAACCTTCGGTCACCAACATAATAACTCAACTATACTAATCGTCACCAAACGTTAAGTGTGTAGACCCTGCGGGTTCGAGAACTATGTAGACATGACCGAGACACCTCTACGGCCAATAACCAATAGCGGGACCTGGATGCCCATATTGGCTCCTACATATTCTACGAAGATCTTTATCGGTCGAACCTCTATGTCAAGGATTCAGTTAATCCCGTATGCTGTTCCCTTTGTTCTTCGGTATGTTACTTGCCCGAGATTCGATCGTCGGTATCTCTATACCTAGTTCAATCTCGTTACCGGCAAGTCTCTTTACTCGTTCCGTAATACAAGATCCTGTGGCTAACTCTTTAGTCACTTTGCTTGCAAGGCTCAATGTGATGTTGTATTACCGAGTGGGCCCTGAGATACCTCTCCGTCACACGGAGTAACAAATCCCAGTCTTGATCCATGCCAACCCAACAGACACCCTCGGAGATACCTGTAGAGCACCTTTATAGTCACCCAGTTACGTTGCGACGTTTGATACACACAAGGTATTCCTCCGGTGTCAGTGAGTTGCATGATCTCATGGTCAAAGGAACAGATACTTGACATGCAGAAAACAATAGCAATAAACTGACACGATCAAATGCTACGTTTACAGTTTGGGTCTTGTCCATCATATCATTCTCCTAATGATGTGATCCCGTTATCAAATGACATCTCATGTCAATGGCTAGGAAACCTTAACCATCTTTGATCAACGAGCTAGTCAACTAGAGGCTTACTAGGGACACAGTGTTGTCTATGTACCCACACATGTATTTGAGTTTCCAATCAATACAATTATAGCATGGATAATAAACGATTATCATTAACAAGGAAATATAATAATAACCAATTTATTATTGCCTCTAGGGCATATTTCCAACAGTCTCCCACTTGCACTAGAGTCAATAATCTAGTTCACATCACTATGTGATTTACATTGTAATGAATCGAACACCCATGCAGTTCTGGTGTTGTTCATGTTTAGCCCTTGGAAGAGGTTTAGTCATCGGATCTGCAACATTCAGATCCGTGTGTACTTTGCAAATATTTATGTCGTCCTCCTTGATGTAATCGCGGATGGAATTGAAACGTCGCTTTATGTGTCTGGTCCTCTTGTGAAATCTTGGTTCCTTGGCTAGAGCAATGGCACCAGTATTATCACAAAACAGAGTCATTGGGTTAAGTGCACTTGGCACTACTCCAAGATCTGTCATGAACTCCTTCATCCAGACACCTTCCTTCGCCGCCTCCGAGGCTGCGATGTACTCCGCTTCGCATGTAGAATCAGCTACCACGCTTTGCTTGGAACTGCACCAGCTAACCACACCCCCATTAAGAATAAACACGTATCCGGTTTGAGACTTAGAGTCATCCGGATCAGTGTCAAAGCTTGCATCGACGTAACCCTTTACGACGAGCTCTTGATCACCTCCATAAACGAGAAACATATCCTTAGTCCTTTTCAGGTACTTCAGGATATTCTTGACCGCCGTCCAGTGTTCCATTCCTGGATCACTTTGAAACCTTCCGACCATACTTATGGCAAGGCTGACATCGGGTCTTGTGCACAGCATTGCATATATAATAGAGCCTATGGCTGAAGCATAGGGGATGACACTCATCTTTTCTCTATCTTCTGCAGTCACTGGGCATTGAGTCTTACTCAACTTCACACCTTGCAAAACAGGCAAGAACCCCTTCTTGGACTGATCCATTTTGAACTTCTTCAAAATCTTATCAAGGTATGTGCTTTGTGAAAGTCCTATTAAGCGTCTTGATCTATCTCTATAGATCTTGATGCCTAATATGAAAGCAGCTTCTCCTAGGTCCTTCATTGAAAAACTCTTGTTCAAATATTCCTTCACGCCTTCCAACATTTCTATATTGTTTCCAATCAGCAATATGTCATCCACATATAATATTAGAAACGCTATAGAGCTCCCACTCACTTTCTTGTAAATACAAGCTTCTCCGTAAACTTGTATAAACTCGAACGCTTTGATCACCTCATCAAAGCGAAGATTCCAACTCCGAGATGCTTGCACCAGTCCATAAATGGATCGCTGGAGTTTGCAAACTTTGTCAGCATTCTCTGGATCGACAAAACCTTCTGGTTGCATCATATACAACTCTTCCTTAAGGAAACCGTTAAGGAACGCTGTTTTGACATCCATCTGCCAAATTTCATAATCGAAAAAGGCAGCTATTGCTAACATGATTCTGACGGACTTAAGCATCGCTACGGGTGAGAAGGTCTCATCGTAGTCAACTCCTTGAACTTGTGAAAAACCCTTTGCCACAAGTCGAGCTTTATAGACGGTGATATTACCGTCCGCGTCCGTCTTCCTCTTAAAGATCCATTTGTTCTGAATGGCCTTACGCCCTTCAGGTAATACTTCCAAAGTCCATACTTTGTTTTCATACATGGATCCCATCTCGGATTTCATGGCCTCTAACCACTTCTCGGAATCCGGGCCCATCATCGCTTCTCCATAGCTCGTAGGTTCATCGTTGTCTAACAACATGATGTCTAAGACAGGGTTGCCGTACCACTCGGGAGCAGTACGCGTCCTTGTCGACCTACGAGGTTCGATAGCAACTTGATCCAAAGCTTCATGATCATCATCATTAACTTCCTCTTCAGCTAATGTAGGCTCCACAGAAACAACTTTCTGCGTTGCGCTACTCTCAGGTTGAAGTAAAGGTTCAACAACCTCATCAAGTTCTATCTTCCTCCCACTCAATTCTTTCGAGAGAAACTCTTTCTCAAGAAATGTTCCGTTTTTAGCGACAAACACTTTGCCTTCGGATCTGAGGTAGAAGGTATACCCAACTGTCTCTTTTGGGTATCCTATGAAGACGCATTTCTCCGCTTTGGGTTCCAGCTTTTCAGGCTGAAGCTTTTTGACATAAGCATCACATCCCCAAACTTTAAGAAACGACAGCTTTGGCTTCTTGCCAAACCAAAGTTCATATGGCGTCGTCTCAACGGATTTCGATGGTGCCCTATTTAAAGTGAATGCAGCTGTCTCTAATGCATAACCCCAAAACGATAGTGGCAAATCGGCAAGAGACATCATAGATCGCACCATATCCAATAAGGTTCGATTACGACGTTCGGACACACCATTACGCTGTGGTGTTCCAGGCGGTGTCAATTGTGAAACAATTCCACACTGTCTTAAGTGACTGCCAAACTCATAACTCAGATATTCTCCTCCTCGATCAGATCGTAGGAATTTAATCTTCTTGTTACGATGATTCTCAACTTCACTCTGAAATTGTTTGAACTTTTCAAATGTTTCAGACTTGTGTTTCATTAAGTAAATATACCCATATCTACTTAAGTCATCAATGAAGGTGAGAAAATAACGATAACCACCGCGCACCTCAATACTCATCGGACCACACACATCAGTATGTATGATTTCCAATAAGTCACTTGCCCGTTCCATTGTTCCAGAGAACGGCGTTTTAGTCATCTTGCCTATGAGGCATGGCTCACATGTGTCAAGTGATTCAAAATCAAGTGACTCCAAAAGTCCATCAGCATGGAGCTTCCTCATGCGTTTTACGCCAATATGACCTAAACGGCAGTGCCACAAGAAAGTGGTATTATCATTATCAATTCTACATCTTTTGGCATCAATGTTATGAACATGTGTATCATTACTATCGAGATTCAATAAGAATAAACCCCTCACATTGGGTGCATGACCATAAAAGATATTACTCATATAAATAGAACAACCATTATTCTCTGATTTAAATGAGTAACCGTCTCGCAATAAACAAGATCCAGATATAATGTTCATGCTTAACGCAGGCACCAAATAACACTTATTTAGGTTCATCACTAATCCCGACGGTAATCGAAGAGCGAGCGTGCCGACGGCGATCACATCAACCTTGGAACCATTTCCCACGCGCATCGTCACTTCGTCCTTTGCCAGCCTCCGTTTATTCCGCAGTTCCTGTTTTGAGTTGCAAATATGAGCAACCGCACCGGTATCAAATACCCAGGCACTACAACGAGAGTTGGTAAGGTACACATCAATAACATGTATATCATATATACCTTGTTTGTTGTTGGCCGCCTTCTTGTCAGCCAAATACTTGGGGCAGTTCCGCTTCCAGTGTCCTGTTCCCTTGCAATGAAAACACACAGTTTCTGGTTTGGGTCCAGCCTTGGGTTTCTTCATGAGAGGAGCAACTGCTTTGCCACTCTTCTTGGAGTTACCCTTCTTACCCTTGCCATTTTTCTTGAAACTAGTGGTTTTATTGACCATCAACACTTGATGCTCCTTCTGAATTTCAGACTCAGCGGCTTTCAGCATCGCAAACAGCTCGGCGACTGACTTGTTCATCCCGTGCATGTTATAGTTCAACACGAAGCTCTTGTAGCTAGGTGGCAATGATTGAAGAACTCTGTCAGTGATAGCCTCTGGCGGAAGGGGCATCCCTAACTCAGCCAGACGGGTGGAGTACCCAGACATTCTGAGCACGTGATCACTGATAGACCCGTTCTCCTCCATCTTGCAAGCATAGAACTTATCGGAGATCTCATATCTCTCGATCCAGGCATTCTTCTGAAAGATAAACTTCAACTCCTGGAACATCTCATATGCTCCATGACGTTCAAAACGTCTTTGAAGTCCCGGTTCTAAGCCATACAACATTGCACATTGAACTATTGAGTAATCATCAGAACGAGCCTGCCAGGCGTTCACAACGTCTAGAGACTCAACTGGAGCGGGTGGATCACCAAGCGGTGCATCAAGGACATAAGCCTTCTGGGAAGCCGTAAGGATAATCCTTAGATTACGGGCCCAGTCCACAAAGTTACTTCCATCATCTTTCAACTTAGCTTTCTCTAGGAACGCATTAAAATTCAGGGGTGCTACTGCGCGAGCCATGATCTACAACATAAATATAGCAAAGACAACTTAGACTATTGTTCTTAGATAATGAGTTTAGTTAATCATATTTTAAAAAACTCCCACTCAAATTGACATCCCTCCGGTCATTCGAGTGTAACATGATCCAAATCCACCAACTCAAGTCCGATCATCACGTGAGTCGAGGTGGTTTCAATGGTGAACATCTTCATGTTGATCATATCTACTATATGACTCATGTTCGACCTTTCGGTCTCTTGTGTTCCGAGGCCATGTCTGTACATGCTAGGCTCGTCAAGTTTAACCCGAGTGTTCCGCACGTGTAACATGGCTTACACCCGTTGTATGCGAACGTAGAGTCTATCACACCCGATCATCACGGCGTGTCTCGAAACGACGAACTTTCGCAACGGTGCACACTTGGGGAGAACACAATTTTATCTTGAAATTTAAGTGAGGGATCACCTTATAATGCTACCGTCGTCCTAAGCAAAATAAGATGCATAAAAGGATTAACATCACATGCAAATCATAAGTGACATGATATGGCCATGAACTTGTGCTTTTGATCTCCATCTCCAAAGCACCGGCATGATCTCCATCGTCACCGGCATGACACCATGATCTCCATCATCTTGATCTCCATCAACGTGTCGCCATAAGGTTGTCGCGCCGACTGTTGCTTCCACGACTATTGCTAACGTTTAGCGATAAAGTAAAGCATTACATAGCGCTTAATGATTGACACGCAGGTCATACAATAATTAAAGACAACTCTATGGCTCCTGCCAGTTGCCGTACTCATCGACATGCAAGTCGTGATATTCTATACAACACATGATCATCTCATACATCACATATATCTCATCATGTAATTGGCCATATCACATCACAACATACCCTGCAAAAACAAGTTAGACGTCCTCTAATTGTTGTTGCAAATTTTACGTGGCTGCTACGGGTTTGCAAGAACCGTTCTTACCTACGCAAAACCACAACGTGGTGTAGTGATTGCTTTTTGATCTTCTAAAAGAACCCTCTTCATTGAAATCGATTCAACTAAAGTGAGAGAGACAGACACCCGCTAGCCATCTTTATGCAACGAAGTTACATGTTAGTTGAAGGAACCAGTCTCGCGTAAGTGTACGCGTAATGTCGGTCCGGGCCGCTTCATCTCACAGTACCGCCGAATCAAATATCAACTAGTAACGGCAAGCAATATGTATACACCCACGCCCACAACTCGTTTGTGTTCTACTCGAGATCTCATCTACGCATAGACCTAGCTCATGATGCCACTGTTGGGGAACGTTGCATGGGAAACAAAAATTTTCCTGCGCACACACAAGATCTATCCATGGTGATGAGCATCTACGAGAGGGAGAGTGAATCTACATACCCTTGTAGATCGCTAAGCGGAAGCGTTTAAGAAACGCGGTTGATGTAGTCGAACGTCTCCGCGATCCAAATCGCACGTCGTCCCTCGATCCGATCACGAACTAGTGCCGAACGGACGGCACCTCCGCGTTCAACACACGTACGGCTTGATGACGCCTTCACCTCCTCGATCCAGCGAGCGATGGTGAAGTAGTGGTTGAGTTCCAGCAGCACGACGGCGTGGTGATGGTGGTGAGGAACAATCTCTGCAGGGCTTCGCCAAGCACTACGGAGATTATGACGGAGGAACTAGAGGGCTAGGGTTGCCGGCACACGGCTTGGGAAATCCTGATGTATCCCGTGTGCTAGCCCTGCCCCTCTATTTATATGTTGAGCCTTGGGGTCTAAACTTGGAGTAAAAGCCTCCTCCGGGTCGGTTTTGCCCGCACAAGGTCGGTTTGGCCCGCAGGGAAAGAGTCCAACTCGGATCCCTGCCGAACCGTGCACAGCCGCGCACAAGCGGTAGTACCGCTTCACACAAGCGGTAGTACCGCTTGGGCGGTAGTACCGCTTCACACAAGCGGTAGTACCGCTCGGGCGGTAGTACCGCTTCACACAAGCGGTAGTACCGCTCGGGCGGTAGTACCGCTTCACACAAGCGGTAGTACCGTTTACGCGGCAGCAAAACTACTTTTGCACTTTCCAATACCTCGTGGGCTTTATCCCTTTGGCCCATATAAAGTGTTGCTGCACCCGAACACTTCGGTAAACATCCGGAACCCATTCCGGTGAACTCCGGAACTCTTTCGGAGATCAAAACACTATTATCACATATATCAATCTTTACCTCCGGACTATTCCGGAGATCCTCGTCATGTCCGGGATCTTATCCGGGACTCCGAACAACCTTCGGTCACCAACATAATAACTCAACTATACTAATCGTCACCAAACGTTAAGTGTGTAGACCCTGCGGGTTCGAGAACTATGTAGACATGACCGAGACACCTCTACGGCCAATAACCAATAGCGGGACCTGGATGCCCATATTGGCTCCTACATATTCTACGAAGATCTTTATCGGTTGAACCTCTATGTCAAGGATTCAGTTAATCCCGTATGCTGTTCCCTTTGTTCTTCAGTATGTTACTTGCCCGAGATTCGATCGTCGGTATCTCTATACCTAGTTCAATCTCGTTACCGGCAAGTCTCTTTACTCGTTCCGTAATACAAGATCCTGTGGCTAACTCTTTAGTCACTTTGCTTGCAAGGCTCAATGTGATGTTGTATTACCGAGTGGGCCCTGAGATACCTCTCCGTCACACGGAGTAACAAATCCCAGTCTTGATCCATGCCAACCCAACAGACACCCTCAGAGATACCTGTAGAGCACCTTTATAGTCACCCAGTTACGTTGCGACGTTTGATACACACAAGGTATTCCTCCAGTGTCAGTGAGTTGCATGATCTCATGGTCAAAGGAACAGATACTTGACATGCAGAAAACAATAGCAATAAACTGACACGATCAAATGCTACGTTTACAGTTTGGGTCTTGTCCATCATATCATTCTCCTAATGATGTGATCCCGTTATCAAATGACATCTCATGTCAATGGCTAGGAAACCTTAACCATCTTTGATCAACGAGCTAGTCAACTAGAGGCTTACTAGGGACACAGTGTTGTCTATGTACCCACACATGTATTTGAGTTTCCAATCAATACAATTATAGCATGGATAATAAACGATTATCATTAACAAGGAAATATAATAATAACCAATTTATTATTGCCTCTAGGGCATATTTCCAACAGATACAAGTGTAATATGGATAGTAGATATAGATTTTTGTAATCTGAAAATATAAAAACAGCAAGGTAACTAATGACAAAAGTGAGCACAAACGGTATTGCAATGCTTAGAAACAAGGCCTAGGGTTCATACTTTCACTAGTGCAAGTTCTCTCAACAATACTAACATAGTTGAATCATATGTAAATCCCTCACATGCGACAAAGAGTTCACTCCAAAGTCACAAATAGCGGAGAACAAACGAAGAAATTATTGTAGGGTACGAAACCACCTCAAAGTTATCTTTTCCGACCAATCTTATGAGCTATCCCTATAAGTGTCACGAACAGCCCTAGAGTTCGTACTAAAATAACACCTTAAGATACACATCAACCAAAACCCTAATGTCACCTAGATACTCCAATGTCACCACGAGTACCCATGGGCTTGATTATACGATATGCATCACACAATTTCAGATTCATCATGTTCAATCCAACACAAAGAACTTCAAAGAGTGCCCCAAAGTTTCTACCGGAGAGTCAAGACGAAAACGTGTGCCAACCCCTATGCATAGATTCCCAAGGTCACGGAACCCGCAAGTTGATCACCAAAACATACATCAAATGGATCAATAAAACATCCCATTGTCACCACGGATATCCCATCGCAAGACATACATCAAGTGTTCTCAAATCCTTAAAGACTCAATCCGATAAGAAAACTTCAAAGGGAAAACTCAATTCATCACAAGAAGATAGAGAGGGGAGAACTCCATATGATTCATCTATATTAATAAAGCTCGCGGTACATCAAGATCGTGTCATCTCAAGAACACGAGAGAGAGAGATCAAACACATAGCTACTGGTACATACCCTCAGCCCCGGGGGCGAACTACTCCCTCCTCGTCATGGAGACCTCCGGGATGATGAAGATGGCCTCCGGTGATGGTTTCCCCCTTCGGCAGGGTGCCGGAACGGGCTCCCGATTGGTTTTTCGTGGCTACAGAGGCTTGCGGCGGCGGAACTCCCGATCAAGGTTTCTTTCTGGGGGTTTTGGTATTTATAAGAATTTTTGGCGTCGGAAACAAGTCAAGGTGGGCCACGAGGCGGCGACAAGCCAGGGGGCGCGCCCTAGGGGGGGCGCCCCCCAGGCTTGTGGTGGCCTCGTGGCTCTTCTGGCCCAACTCCAACGCTCCCTGGGCTTCTTCTGGTCTATAAAAAATCACCATAGATTTTTATTCCGTTTGGACTCCGTTTGATATTCCTTTTCTGTAAAACTCAAAAATACGAAAAAAAACAGAAACTGGCACTAGGCTCTAGGTTAATAGGTTAGTCCCAAAAATAGTATAGAATTGTAGTAAAATGATTGTAAAACATCCAAGATTGATAATATAACAGCATGGAACAAGCAAAAATTATAGATACGTTGGAGACGTATCAGCATCCCCAAGCTTAATTCCTACCCGTCCTCGAGTAGGTAAATGATAAAAACAGAATTTTTGATGTGGAATGCTGCCTAACATGTTCATCATATTCTTTTCTTCTTTGTATAGCAAGGACATTTGGACTTGTAAATGATTCAAAGCAATAGTCTAGTTTTAACATAATGACTTCAATACTCAAGCATGTCAACAAGCAACCATATCTTTCAAAATATCAACACTAAATAAAGTTATCCCTAGCCCATCATGCTCAATCATTGATCCATTCATGAAACACACTCAAATATTAGCTATGTCCAATGCTCAAGTATGATCATAGTGCCCCCTAGTTGGTGCTTATAAGAGAAGATGGAGACTCAAAGCAAAAATAAAAATTGCGTAAAGTAAATAGATAGGCCCTTCGCAGAGGGAAGTAGGGATTTGTAGAGGTGCCAGAGCTCAAAGTTTTAAATTGAGAGAGAAAAAATATTTTGGGTGGCATGCTTTTCCTGTCAACGAAAACGACAAAGTAGCTCACAATACTTTCCATGCTAGATACATTATAGGCGGTTCCCAAACAGAATGGTAAAGTTTTTACTCCCCCTCCACCAATCAATCACACTCCACGGCGAGCCGAATCCACGGGTATCGTCCATACAAACAACAATCCCGGGGGAGTTTTGTTTCATTATATTTTGATTTGATTTTTGAGCATGGAACTGGGCATCCCAAATACCAGCCACTTTCTCGTGAATGATAGTGAATCAACACATATCGTGAGAATAACCCACCTGTAGGTGAACGCAGCAGAAAACAAAAAATTTCCGACCTACGCACCAGCCCAGGACCACTATGGAGACTGCATACAAGGTTTGATCTCTTTCGTTACCGACTCGTAGCGCAGCGGAAGTAGAGTCGATGACGAACGGCGATGCAGATCCCCGCAGCTAGGATTTTACAACCTCCCAACCGCGAGGATGTATACCCTCATCTGCCCTGCGGACAGCCCTCCGGGAGGCGGTCGCACAGTCCCCCGGACGGTGTCGCGGACAGCCCTTCGGGAGGACCTCCGAAACTCAGACTGTCACTCGGGCAGCCCTTCGGGAGGACCTCCAAAACTCGGACGGTCACACGGACAGCCCTTCGGGAGGCACTCTCGAACTAAGACCGAAACTACGATCTCTCTACAGAGTTGCACACATACGGTGTCATCTATCCGGCAGGGCTTCGCCGTCCAGAACTAGTTCCTGCCGGAACCCAGACAGCCTTTCGGCTCTACGAAACTATTTCGCTGGGAGGGAGAGAGAATGCCAGATCATGCATGGCTTGTGTATGAGAGAATGGATGAAGGTTTGGGCTGCCCCTCACCTCCTATTTATAGGAAAACCAAGGGGTAGGATGGGACTTGGAATTACCAAAATGCCCATGAGGTGAGCACACCACAAGGGCATAAAAGGAAAGCCTCCAAATAGTGTTGCCTGCATCACCATGCCTGCATCACCATGCCTGCATCATCCCCTAATAGTATTTCCACTATTCACAAATAGTGTTTCCACTATTTGCAATAGTGTTTCCAATAAAGTAATCCAAAAAGCACTTTCACTATTCACGACGACATTTTTCAGCGTCTGATCGAACTGAAAATATTCATGTGGGCTTAGAACATTTCCAGTACCCACCAAAATAATTTTCAACGCGAGCCGGAACAATTCCGGTTTAGTGATTTTCATCTGCGAAAAGCATCTGAAGGGGTTTCGGCAGCTCCAGAACATTTCCGGTTTTCATCCCGGAAAATTCCAGAAAGTTTCCAGAATGATTCTGGCATCCTCCAAGAATTATCAGGCACGTGCCGAAACCAATTTGACTTAATGGTATCCTCCGAAACAACTTTTCAGTTTCACCGGAACTCATCCGGTGACCTCTCTGCGGAACTTTTCCGCTGTCCGAAACTTTTCCGGCGTCCGAAACTTTTTCGGTGATTTTCTCTCAGACTCCCTGTCTAGTATTCAGCAGATAGATGACCCTTAAGCGTGTGACCCTATAGGTTCGGTGAAGCATAGACATGACCCGGAACCCCTTCCGATCAATGATCAACATCGGAGCCGTGGACACCCATATCGATCCCTATACCCACACGAATAAATATTCGAGTGAACATCCAGTTGCCGTGAGCTATTCCTGTTGCTTCGCGATATGTTACAATTACCCGAGGTGAGAAACATCGGCATCCTCGTGGATCAACACTTGTCCACAATGCCAGTTACCTCGTTGCCGGTATTGTTCTCTTTTCTCGTTCCCGTGTTCCGGCATCCCTGTGATCAAATCACCCTGTGTCTGGCCAGACGATGATGGATACCGTAACACCGAGAGGGCCCAGAGATATCTCTCCATCGTCGGAGGAGCAAATCCCAATCTTGAGCTATCAAGTCCCTTGACATACTTTTCCATGAACCCGTAAGCCGCCGTAATAGCCACCCATTTACGGATGACGTTTAACAAACCCCAAAGTTCATGAAGCAAGCATGAAGAAACTCGACACTCTCATGGTCTAAGGAATTATGCAAACATTAACTTCTCTATGTTATTAACCATAAACTTATGACGAATGTATCTCATAGCATAACATCAATCGGGTCGATTCAACACAAGTGTTCTACCAACAATTGTGCCCTCAAAATTGCCGGCATAGCCATGCCCATGATCAGGAAAACAGGATCATCATGCAATACTTGAGCCAGTCATAGAGGCTTGACTAGGAATACATTTTACCGTTTATTATCCCACACGTGCATATGAGTCTTCCTCCGAGCCTCGTCGTTATTGTAGACTCGAGAACCATAGCAGTTATAGCATGGAACATAAACCTAATTATGAACAGGGAGATAAACAATAACATTTATTATTGCCTCTAGGGCATATCTCCTACAGACTCCCACTTGAACTAGAGTCAATAATCTAGTCAATGCTAATGCACTTTACACCTATGGCATACTGGTGTAAAATATGCTTCGCATGTGGTACAGCCTGATGTCCAACGGATCTGACGACTTCAGCTCTGTGTGTAACTTTGCATATCCTTGCGTTTTCACGCTTTCACAAAATTCATATTTTGTCTGGACTTGGCCTTGCATATGTGTGAATCATTGGTCGAAACCTGATTCCTCAGACTGAGCTATGGAGCAACTATCTGCAATAGTGTCCCATAGACCAAAGTCATCTTGGAACCATACTAAGTTCATGAATGAACTATATGATTCAACAACTTCTTTGTCGCTTCTTAAGCATCAACATACTTAGCCTTTGTTATAGAATTCGCCACAGTATCTTGTTTGGAACAATTTCCAACTACCGTGCCACCATATTGTGTATCACATAAAACCCTCAATTTAAATCGAAAATCGCATGGAGCATTGATGAAGACTGTATCGATGTAATCACTTACAACGAGCACTTCATAATCTCTACTTGCGAGAAAACATGTCATCAGCACTACTCTTAGCACTTAATGACATCTTTCACTGTTGTCCCATGATCAGTACTTTGATCACTATGGTATCTATACTCGCAACAACTTGGGAGTATCGGACATATCTGGTTGATTTACATACCATGGAATACATGATTAATCCAAACACAAGAGTGTGTGGAATCTCCATCATGTATTTTGCTCATCAGTGTTTTGAGACACCGAGTCTTGCAAAACTCTTTCCATGTGACTTCGGCAAGAATCACTCCTTGGCGTTTTAAATGCCAAAAAGTTTTTAGCATCTTGTCAATATGTATTCATTGCTTAGCCCCATTAGGTAAATCTATCTCCATAGATCATCATGCCTAATATTGAGGCTATTTAGCCTAAGCACTTCATCGAAAAAACTATTTTCAAATGAAGTCCTAATTCGTGTCAAGAAATTTATTTCCAATTAACAATGTGTCAAGTACACACGGTTTTTAGAAATATTATTATGCTCCCACTTACTTTCTTGAATCACAAGCATCTTCGATACCCATTTGATGAAGTCAAACCTCTTTGACCATTCCATCAAAACCGAAGATTCCAACTCCACTTTGCTCTCTTCTGTCCATCGCTGGAACTCTGAAGTTTGCATACTTACTAGCATCCTCTGGATCGACAAATTACTTTGGACTGTATCACATACAAGTCCTAGGTTTCATTTCCATCAGATGGAAATCCTTTCGTCATCCATGTTTCATATCTCATGATTGAAATATGTATTAATTGCTAGTTCAACCCGAACCGACTTTAAGCATCGCTACGGTGAAACAACCTCATCGTAGTCAACTCCTTGAACTTGTTATTTCAACAAGTCGAGCTTTATGGATAAAATATTTTATCCACATCAGTTTATAGTTTCATAAATATTCGTTAGACTCTAAGTCTTCCGAAAGGTGTATCAAGATCTTAATCTTGAATCACTTATATGGAAACTATCTCGGATTGTATTGGCATTTAGCCAATTCCGGAGTCAGGGCCCATCAACGCTTCCTTGTGAATCGTAGGTATACTGTTGTCTGACAACAATATCTCGTTTGCGCACCTGATAGGTTTGCACGAGCTTTGCCTACGTGGTTCAGCTACAAGTTCGACCGAAGTCCATACATTTTATTGTAGAGACTTCCGTATCAGTCGCAGTAGGAAACTCCGGAATTACTTCCAAGGTCTCTTTCCTTTGACCTGATGACGAAGATACTGTTTATCTCGTCGAGTTGCACTGTTCTCCCACTTACCTTTTTGAAAGAACCATTTTCTTCAAAAAGCATACCGTTCTATGTGGCAAACCTATTTGCCTCGGTATTATGGTGGGGAAATACCCAATGAGTTGGGATAACCTTACAAAGTAGCACTTGTCTGATTTGGAATAGGTTTGTAACCTTTTACACAAGCCCCATATTCCAAATGTTAAGAAAAGTTTTAACATGGTTGGGCGTACCATACCACGACGTCATTTCAACAGACCTGATGGATCTCTTTTCAGTGTAAAAGCCGCAGTCTCTAAAGCATTACTCTTTTAAAAGGGGTAATGGCAAATTTATTTATGTCATCTTTGATCTTACCATGTCATAAATGGTTTGATTACATCTTCACGGACTTTCCACTTTGCAGTGGTGTTCCGGGAGGTGCAAGTTATGAAACCCCTTTCATAACTCATCAGACATTCGCTAAACTTGTAACTCAAATATTCCTTTCTGCAATCGAATTGTAGAAACATAATTTTCTTGTTACAATAACTTCTACTTCATTTTTGAAAACCTTCTGAATGAATTCAAAAGATCCAGACTTACGTCTCAACAAGTAAATATCCATATATCTACTTGAGTCATTTCTGAAGATAGATAAATCCACTACTTGCAACAACATTTATTGGACTACACACATCATAATGTATGATCACCAATATGTTCTTTGCTCGTTCCTTATGGCCTGTGAACGGTATTTCGGTCACTTCACTTTTCAGAGGAAAGTTGCAAGTGTCAGATGATTCAAAATCAAACGACTTCAAAAATCCATCATAATGGAATTTTCCATGCGGGTTTCTCCAATGTGACCAAATGCAGTGCCACACTTGTGTGGTATTCTTTTAGTCTTGCGACATTTAGCGTTAGTGTTATGGATGTATCATATTACCATCAATATTCATAGCATACATCCCATCCTGTATGGAAGCATGGCCCTTCATGTTATTCATAACACCGAACATCAAAAGTTCTCTTATGAATAACCTTCTTGCAAAATACCTTATGCAAAGGGCTAGAGTGTATGAAACTCTAAATGAATTATGAAAGCAAACCCAGAGGTAATGTATTATTATCAATATTCATAACATACATCTCATTCATAATGAAAGTATGGCCCTTATGTTATTCATAACACCGAACATCAAAAGTTCTCTTATGAACAACCTTCTTGCAAGATACCTTATGCAAAGGGCTAGAGTGTATGAAACTCTAAATGAATTATGAAAGCAAACCCAGAGGTAATGTATTATTATCAATATTCATAACATACATCTCATTCATAATGAAAGTATGGCCCTTATGTTATTCATAACACCGAACATCAAAAGTTCTCTTATGAACAACCTTCTTGCAAGATACCTTATGCAAAGGGCTAGAGTGTGAAACTCTAAAATGAATTATGAAAGTAAATACATAGGGAATACACCGATGGAAGGCATAGTAACATTTACTATGTTCCCTGCGTGCATCTAAACCTCATTCCTGGCTAGTCTCTCAGGCCATAGTAGTTATTATATCGAGTTGCAACAGAATGCAATCGAGCGGGTATCTTTGTGATTAACTCACAATACCCAAGAATTAGTGATTAACATGTTTAACCATAATTCCCAAGAACTATATCTTTGACCAGCCTTCTATACATCAAAAAACCTGTATGACATTCATACATGAGCTGGATATTCCAGTCTTCTATCCTTTTGCCATTATACTTCTAACAGTTTAACTTTCAGTATTTCTCCTACTCTCAGAAGAAGCACCCTAACTTAAGAGTGGCGTTAGCCCCGGACTTCCTAGGCGTGAAAGCATCACTAACACCCTTCGGACACTTCCTTTCTCTTTAAGTTGTTGTTTTATTCACCATCATCATATGACAAGCGTTCTTCTGGATCCCTCTCTTATCAGTCTAATGCATAGTAAACTCCTTTACTAACAGTTTGCAAACAAATATTGCTTTGGATATCTCATATCTTTTAGCTTTTGTCTGTCTCTGAAAATGATTTTCAGATTCCATGAATATCACATAACTATCCAAACTTTCGAAGTTCGGGTCTCATGGAAGCAAACATATTGCACTTTGACTGAAAAGGAATTCTAGCTTTTGGATCGAAGGACGAGAGTCACATGATCCATAGCATTAGCGGGAGAATACCGAAAGCATGCGATAGGACAAAGTCCTTCTCGGCACTCTTGAGGACAATCCTCATATTACGTTACCAACCGTAAAGTTTCAACCAGTTATTTAACAGCTATTCAATTTTAACAGGGAAGGTGGAAACGCGAGCCATTATTCTACAACTATTATGCAAATCACACTTAGACAGGGTTCATAATTAATTGCACTGAGAATTAAACAAGTTAATTCTACAGTGCGCTCCCACTCAAATCAATATCTCTCATAATTGATTTTGAGTGATGCAAGATCCAGACTTCAATTCATCGCCATAGAATCATCATCTCATGACGGGAATTTTAATTGGTACGCCAACTTGCCGATCACATCTCCATGTGACTCTTGTTCATCTTTCGATGCGTGTGTTCCAAGCTCATGACACTCATGCCTGAACGTCAAGACAACCAAGTGATCTCGCTGCGAGGTCTCAACTCACCCACCTAACACATCCCTAATCGTTCGCACCCATGCATCCATGGCGTACCCCGAAAAGTTAGGTGCCGTGACGGTGCTACACTTGGGAGAACACTATCTACTTGATATTTTTGTGAGAGATCACCCTAATAAAAGCGATTACCGCGCAATCAAGAAGGGTGCATCATAAGGGATAAACATCTCAGGCAATTCATAATAGCATGATATGGTATAGCCCTTTCTGACGGAGAAGTCTCGTATTTCTTCGTCTCCGGCATTCGCGTCGGTGTTCACCTTTGCGAAGATTGCCACCACCTTGTCGATGCACCAGATAATATTGCTATCTCTATAGCTAATAAAATAAGTGCATTACATAAGGTTGACACGCAGGTCATTAAAGTGCAATCATATGGCTCCAGCCATCATGCCGAATCATGACACGCAGGTCATGTTAATCAATTTACATCATATAGTCATCTCATACATAATCAAATTATTATGAACACTGCTATACCACATCACATGCACATGCAAACCATCCTGCAAAACCAAGTTAGACGCCTCTAATCGGTTCATGCAAAATTTTATTTTACGTGGCTTCTAAGGTTTCGAAACAAACCGAAGCTACCAACGTCCATCATCAAGCATGATAATCCAAGTCGCTAGATTAACATTCCAGGGTGTATGAAACACGAGATAATAAAATCTCGAGCCCCATACTAAACTTCGTCATACGCGTGACCCCCGTGCAGATCACATCTGCATTGCCCTTTCGTCTGCGAAATTTCATCTTTCTTTTTAACTACGGTGGAATTCAATGAACTGTTAGCACTTCGTTGATCAATCAGGATCGCGGATTGCCAGAACATTGAAACTCCACCATACTGTTATCAAGATCAGAAATATGCAAATTCTAGGGGAAGCAACAGGAACATCGGGTAACAGATTTCATCTGCTACCCGCACAAATAATTTTCAGCAATAGATCTCATCTACTACCTAATTATATTGTGCAACACCCATACATCTCTATGTATTCTAGATCGCAACCTGCATCTACGCATAGCACGGCTCTTGATGCCACTGTAGGTGAACGCAGCAGAAAACAAAAATTTTCCGACCTACGCACCAGCCCAGGACCACTATGGAGACTGCATACAAGGTTTGATCTCTTTCGTTACCGACTCGTAGCGCAGCGGAAGTAGAGTCGATGACGAACGGCGGTGCAGATCCCCGCAGCTAGGATTTTACAACCTCCCAACCGCGAGGATGTATACCCTCATCTGCCCTGCGGACAGCCCTCCGGGAGGCGGTCGCACAGTCCCCCGGACGGTGTCGCGGACAGCCCTTCGGGAGGACCTCCGAAACTCAGACTGTCACTCGGGCAGCCCTTCGGGAGGACCTCCAAAACTCGGACGGTCACACGGACAGCCCTTCGGGAGGCACTCTCGAACTAAGACCGAAACTACGATCTTTCTACAGAGTTGCACACATACGGTGTCATCTATCCGGCAGGGCTTCGCCGTCCAGAACTAGTTCCTGCCGGAACCCAGACAGCCTTTCGGCTCTACGAAACTATTTCGCTGGGAGGGAGAGAGAATGCCAGATCATGCATGGCTTGTGTATGAGAGAATGGATGAAGGTTTGGGCTGCCCCTCACCTCCTATTTATAGGAAAACCAAGGGGTAGGATGGGACTTGGAATTACCAAAATGCCCATGAGGTGAGCACACCACAAGGGCATAAAAGGAAAGCCTCCAAATAGTGTTGCCTGCATCACCATGCCTGCATCACCATGCCGGCATCACCATGCCTGCATCATCCCCTAATAGTATTTCCACTATTCACAAATAGTGTTTCCACTATTTGCAATAGTGTTTCCAATAAAGTAATCCAAAAAGCACTTTCACTATTCACGACGACATTTTTCAGCGTCTGATCGAACTGAAAATATTCATGTGGGCTTAGAACATTTCCAGTACCCACCAAAATAATTTTCAACGCGAGCCGGAACAATTCCGGTTTAGTGATTTTCATCTGCGAAAAGCATCTGAAGCGGTTTCGGCAGCTCCGGAACATTTCCGGTTTTCATCCCGGAAAATTCCAGAAAGTTTCCAGAATGATTCTGGCATCCTCCAAGAATTATCAGGCACGTGCCGAAACCAATTTGACTTAATGGTATCCTCCGAAACAACTTTTCAGTTTCACCGGAACTCATCCGGTGACCTCTCTGCGGAACTTTTCCGCTGTCCGAAACTTTTCCGGCGTCCGAAACTTTTTCGGTGATTTTCTCTCAGACTCCCTGTCTAGTATTCAGCAGATATATGACCCTTAAGCGTGTGACCCTATAGGTTCGGTGAAGCATAGACATGACCCGGAACCCCTTCCGATCAATGATCAACATCGGAGCCGTGGACACCCATATCGATCCCTATACCCACACGAATAAATATTCGAGTGAACCTCCAGTTGCCGTGAGCTATTCCTGTTGCTTCGCGATATGTTACAATTACCCGAGGTGAGAAACATCGGCATCCTCGTGGATCAACACTTGTCCACAATGCCAGTTACCTCGTTGCCGGTATTGTTCTCTTTTCTCGTTCCCGTGTTCCGGCATCCCTGTGATCAAATCACCCTGTGTCTGGCCAGACGATGATGGATACCGTAACACCGAGAGGGCCCAGAGATATCTCTCCATCGTCGGAGGAGCAAATCCCAATCTTGAGCTATCAAGTCCCTTGACATACTTTTCCATGAACCCGTAAGCCGCCGTAATAGCCACCCATTTACGGATGACGTTTAACAAACCCCAAAGTTCATGAAGCAAGCATGAAGAAACTCGACACTCTCATGGTCTAAGGAATTATGCAAACATTAACTTCTCTGTGTTATTAACCATAAACTTATGACGAATGTATCTCATAGCATAACATCAATCGGGTCGATTCAACACAAGTGTTCTACCAACAATTGTGCCCTCAAAATTGCCGGCATAGCCATGCCCATGATCAGGAAAACAGGATCATCATGCAATACTTGAGCCAGTCATAGAGGCTTGACTAGGAATACATTTTACCGTTTATTATCCCACACGTGCATATGAGTCTTCCTCCGAGCCTCGTGGTTATTGTAGACTCGAGAACCATAGCAGTTATAGCATGGAACATAAACCTAATTATGAACAGGGAGATAAACAATAACATTTATTATTGCCTCTAGGGCATATCTCCTACACCACCTAGCATGGAAAAATATTGGATACTCCCCACCGTTTCATGAGCGGTACGGGCACACAAAAGAGAAAAATTATTTTGAAGATTTAGAGATGGCACATACAAATTTGCTTGGAACGGCATGGAAATACCGCATATAGGTAGGTATGGTGGACTCATAAGGCAAAACTTGGTTTAATGATTTTGGATGCACAAGTAGTATTTCTACTTAGTACAAATGAAGGCTAGCAAATAGATTGGGAAGCAACCAAACCAAGAAACGAAAATTCACATAAGTGGAGGTTGTGAGGAAAAGGAGAAGATAGTCTCACATCAACTAGGCGTATCAACGGGCTATGGAGATGCCCATTAATAGATATCAATGTGAGTGAGTAGGGATTGCCATGCAACGGATGCACTAGAGCTATAAGTGTATGAAAGCTCAAAAAGAAACTAAGTGGGTGTGCATCCAACTCGCTTGCTCAAGAAGACCTAGGGCAATTTGAGGAAGCCCATCATTGGAATATACAAGCCAAGTTATATAATGAAAAATTCCCACTAGTATACGAAAGTGACAAAATAGGAGACTCTCTATCATGAAGATCATGGTGCTACTTTGAAGCACAAGTGTGGAAAAAGGATAGTAGCATTGTCCCTTCTCTCTTTCTCTCATTTTTTTTGGTGGGCATCTTTGGCCTCTTTTTTTTATTTGGGCTTCATTGGCCTCTTTTATTATTTGTAAAGTCCGGAGACTCATCCCAACTTGTGAGGGAATCATAGCTTCCATCATCCTTTTCTCTCATGGGACAATGCTCTAATAATGATGATCATCACACTTTTATTTACTTACAACTCAAGAATTACAACTCGATACCTAGAACAAAATATGACTCTATATGAATGCTTCTGGTGGTGTACCAGGATGTGCAACGATCTAGCATAGCAAATGACATCAAAAAACGGACAAGCCATGAAAACATCATGCTAGCTGTCTTACGATCATGCAAAGCAATATGAAAATGATGGTGCGTGTCATAATAAACGGAACGGTGGAAGTTGCATGGCAATATATCTCGGAATGGCTATGGAAATGCTATAATAGGTAGGTATGGTGGCTGTTTTGAGGAAGGAAATATGGTGGGTTTAATGCACCGGCGAAAGTTGCGCGGTACTAGAGAGGCTAGCAATGGTGGAAGGGTGAGAGTGCGTATAATCCATGGACTCAACATTAGTCATAAAGAACTCACATACTTATTGCAAAAGTCTATTAGTTATCGAAGCAAAGTATTAGACGCATGCTCCTAGGGGAGAGGTTGGTAGGAGTTAACCATCGCGCGCTCCCGACCCTCACACAAAGGATGACAATCAATAAACAAATCATGCTCCGACTTCGTTACATAACGGTTCACCATACGTGCATGCTACGGGAATCACAAACTTTAACACAAGTATTTCTACCAATCCACAATTACTTACTAGCATGACTCTAATATCACCATCTTTATATCTCAAAACTATATGCAAGGAATCGAACTTCTCATAGTATTCAATGCACTTTATATGAAAGTTTTTATTATATCCCTCTTGGATGCCCATTATATTAGGACTAAATTCATAACCTAAACCAATTACCATGCTGTTTAAAGACTCTCAAAATAATATAAGTGAGGTACGAGAGTTCAATTATTTCTATAAAATAAAACACTGCCATGCTCTAAAAAGATATAAGTGAAGCACTAGAGCAAAATTGCCTAGCTCAAAAGATATAAGTGAAGCACATAGAGTATTCTAATAAATTCACGATTAATGCGTGTCCCTCTCAAAAGATGTGTGCAGCAAGGATTATTGTGGCAAACTAAAAAGCAAAGACTCATATCATACAAGACGCTCCAAGCAAAACACATATCATGTGGTGAATAAAAATATAGCCTCAAGTAAATTTACCGATGGATTGAAGACGAAAGAGGGGATGCCTTCCGGGGCATCCCCAAGCTTAGGCTCTTTGGTATCCTTGAATATGGATTGGTGTGCCTTGGGCATCCCCAAGCTTAGGCTCTTGCCACTCCTTATTCCATAGTCCATCAAATCTTTACCCAAAACTTGAAAACTTCACAACACAAAACTCAACAGAAAACTCGTGAGATCCGTTAGTATAAGAAAAATAAATCACCACTTTAGGTACTGTTGTGAACTCATTCTTTATTTATATTTGTGTAATATCTACTGTATTCCAACTTCTCCATGGTTCATACCCCCCGATACAACCCATAGATACATCAAAATAAGCAAACAACACAAAGAAAACAGAATCTGTCAAAAACAGAACAGTCTGTAGCAATCTGTAAACTTCGAATACTTCTGTAACTCCAAAAATTCTGAAAAATTAGGAAAATATGGGAAATTTGTATATCAATCTTGTGTAAAAAATTAAGACTCATTCGACGCTCTGGTGAATTTATAAAATTCCTGGACTGAGCGCAAAAGTTTCTGTTTTTCAGCAGAATCAAATCAACAATCACCGTAGACCATCCCAAAGGTCTTACTTGGATCAAACACTAATTAAAACAATAAAACACCATTAATACAGAGGTAATAATGTGTAAAGCACTCAAAAACAGAAACAAAAACAGAAATAAAATTGGGTTGCCTCCCAACAAGCGCTATTGTTTAACGCCCCTAGCTAGGCATAACGCAATAGATCTAGGTATTGTCATAATAGTAAGGGAGATCATCCATGCTCATCTCATACTCCCTTCTTTCAGCATTAAGTTTCCTTTGTGGCAAGCAAAAGTAATCAAAAGGGCTAAATTTAATAGGATAAGGATCCTTAAGATCAAGTGCGGGAGGGATAGGTTCCTCCTTCGGCCCCCTATAGTGTATAATCAATTCATCATTGTAAGCTTTCCTTTGGTGGAAAGTCATAAGCCTATCTCTTAATATAAACTCCAATCCATTGTTTTGTATATCAAAATTATCATTGAGTTCAGAAATCTTATCAACCAAAACCTCGGTAGGGACCCTTTTTCTCAAATTTTCATTATAGGCAACATAATCCGGAGATTGCAATCTCATTATTTCTTCTTGATTAAAAAGGATCTCCTCTATGGGGGGACATCCACCATTAATTTTATAATGAGCAAAAATTTCGCTAGCCTCTTTCATGATGAATCTAAACTCGTGGGCTAGAAATATAGTGGCGGCACGCTTAACGGAAGAATGCTGAATATTAGAGAACTCTAGAAAAATCCTTTGTATGCAAGGATGCATATGAACAAATTGCCTCTCAAGTTCAATTATTAACAGTGTTATTGCATCCGCAAGACTATTAGTTTTATTGAGAATAGACCCTCCTAGAGTGGGTAGCGTACTAGCACAAGTAAACAAATCTTGAATAACACCTTTTCCAATAATATTACCGCTACCTATGCGGAACTTTTTTGTATGTGTGATAGTAGGTTCTTCATGGGGGTCGTTATTAGCAAAGCCATCAAAATTCCCCTCATGATTATTACTATCCTTTTCAATGAAAACCTCCTTAGATTCAGACATGGTGGCAATGAATTGATCTAGCACACAAGCAAACGAAAAGACGGACGGAAGAAGGGCGAATAAAAAGGCAAATCTTTTTGGTATTTTCTAAAAATCGTTTTAGAAGTGGGGGAGAGGAAAACGAGAGGCAAATGGCAAATAATGTAAATGCAAGAGATGAGTTTGTGATGGGTACTTGGTAGGCTTGATGTAGATCTCCCCGGCAACGGCGCCAGAAATCCTTCTTGCTACTTCTTGAGCTTGCGTTGGTTTTCCCTTGAAGAGGAAAGGGTGATGCAGCAAAGTAGATAAGTATTTCCCTCAGTTGTTGAGAACCAAGGTATCAATCCAGTAGGAGATACAAGCAAGTCCCCAATCTTCGCACTTACACAAACAATCAAACACTTGCACCCAACGCTATAAAGGGGTTGTCAATCCCTTCACGGTTACTTGCAAGGATGAGATCCGATAGAGATAGATATAAAAGATTGCTAAAACGAAAAGTAAAACAAAAGTAAAAAGATTGCAGCAAAGTATTTTTGCTATTTTTGGTTTATAGATCTGAAAATATAATATGGAAAATAGACCCGGGGCCATAGGTTTCACTAGAGGCTTCTCTCTTGAAGGAAAATAATACGGTGGGTGAACAAATTACTGTCGAGCAATTGATAGAAAAGCGCATAGTTATGACGATATCCAAGGCAATGATTATGCATATAGGCATCACGTCCGTGTCAAGTAGACCGAAACGATTCTGCATCTACTACTATTACTCCACACATCGACCGACTCCTGCCTGCATCTAGAGTATTAAGTTCATGAAGAACAGAGTAACGCATTAAGTAAGATGACATGATGTAGACTCAAGCAATATGATGAAAACCCCATCTTTTTACCCTTGATGGCAACAATACAAATACGTGCCTCGCTACCCCTACTTTGTCACCGGGTGAGGACACCGCAAGATTGAACCCAAAACTAAGCACTTCTCCCATTGCAAGAATTACCAATCTAGTTGGCCAAACCAAACCAATAACTCGAAGAGACTTGCAAAGATATGAAATCATGCATATAAGAATTCAGAGAAGATTCAAATAATATTCATAGATAATCTGAACATAAACCCACAATTCATCGGATCTCGACAAACACACCACAAAAGAGTATTACATCGGATAGATCTCCATGAAGATCATGAAGAACATGGTATTGAAGAACATAGAGAGAGAAGAAGCCATCTAGCTACTGTAGGAGATATGCCCTAGAGGCAATAATAAATGTTATTGATTATCTCCCTGTTCATAATTAGGTTTATATTCCATGCTATAACTGCTGTGGTTCTCGAGTCTGCAATAACCACGAGGCTCGGAGGAAGACTCATATGCACGTGTGGGATAATAAACGGTAAAATGTATTCCTAGTCAAGCCTCTATGACTGGCTCAAGTATTGCATGATGATCCTGTTTTCCTGATCATGGGCATGGCTATGCCGGCAATTTTGAGGGCACAATTGTTGGTAGAACACTTGTGTTGAATCGACCCGATTGATGTTATGCTATGAGATACATTCGTCATAAGTTAATGGTTAATAACACAGCAAGTTAATGTTTGCATAATTCCTTAGACCATGAGAGTATCGAGTTTCTTCATGCTTGCTTCATGAACTTTGGGGTTTGTTAAACGTCATCCGTAAATGGGTGGCTATTACGGCGGCTTGCGGGTTCATGGAAAGGTATGTCAAGTAACTTGATAGCTCAAGATTGGGATTTGCTCCTCCGACGATGGAGAGATATCTCTGGGCCCTCTCGGTGTTACGGTATCCATCATCGTCTGGCCAGACACAGGGTGATTTGATCACAGGGATGCCGGAACACGGGAACGAGAAAAGAGAACAATATCGGCAACGAGGTAACTGGCATTGTGGACAAGTGTTGATCCACGAGGATGCCGATGTTTCTCACCTCGGGTATTTGTAACATATCGCGAAGCAACAGGAATAGCACATGGCAACTGGAGGTTCACTCGAATATTCATTCGTGTGGGTATAGGGATCAATATGGGTGTCCACGGCTCCGATGTTGATCATTGATCGGAAGGGGTTCCGGGTCATGTCTATACTTCACCGAACCTATAGGGTCACACGCTTAAGGGTCATCTATCTGCTGAATACTAGACAAGGAGTCCGAGAGAAAGTCACTGGAAAAGTTTCGGAGACAACGGAAAAGTTCTGGAGAGAACACCGAAAAAGTTTCGGTAAAACCGAAAAGTTGTTTCGGATAAAACCATTGATCCAAAAAGGTTTCGGCAAGCACCGGGAATGTTTTGGAGGTTGCCAGATTGGTCTGGTAATTTTTGGAAATTTTTCGGAGAAAAAACCGAAAAAGGTTTTCGGAGCTGCCGGAATTGTTTACCGGGTAAACGAAGATGGTTTTAAATTAAACCACCATACCGGAAATGTTCCGGAGCGAGTCCAGATAATTTTAGAGGGTGCCGGAAATGTTCTGGGACCTTCCGGAATTTTTCAGAAGAAATAGTTTCGGAAAACATCTTGTCCCAGCGAGAGGGGACAAGATCCCACGGATCGTGGGGGCTGTTTTTGGGCTGTTTTTGGGGGCGCCCCCTTTAGGGGACAGCCCCCTTGTGGCTGGACAAAGTGTTGGGGGGGCCCCCCATGGTGGGGGGCAACCCCCACAAATGGTGGAGAGTGTTGGGAGGAAGGTGGGGCCCCATGGGGGAACACCATGGACAAGGGAACATGTTTTCTCCATGTTTGGTGGGAACATGTTTCCTTGTTTGGTGGGTGCTTGTTTTGTGGGCTGAAATTTTAGCCCCCCCCCCCCCTCACACCTTCCACCACTATATAAGGAGGTGGAGAGGAGCTCTCCATCCTCACTCCAACTCTCACACACATGGCATGCATGATCTGCCTTTCTTCTCTCCCTCCCACGAAATAGTTTCGTAGAGCCGAAAGGCTGTCTGGGTTCCGGTGGGAACTAGTTCTGGACGACGAAGCCCTGCTGGATAGATGACACCGTATGTGTGCAACTCTGTAGAGAGATCGTAGTTTCGGTCTTAGTTCGAGAGTGCCTCCCGAAGGGCTGTCCGTGTGACCGTCCGAGTTTTGGAGGTCCTCCCGAAGGGCTGTCCGAGTGACAGTCCGAGTTTTCGAGGTCCTCCCGAAGGGATGTCCGCGACACCGTCCGGGGGACTGTGCGACCGCCTCCCGGAGGGCTGTCCGCGGGGCAGATGAGGGTATACATCCTCGCGGTTGGGAGGTTGTAAAATCCTAGCTGCGGGGATCTGCACCGCCGATCGTCATCGACTCTACTTCCGCTGCGCTACGAGTCAGTAACGAAAATGATCAAACCTTGTATGCAGTCTCCATAGTGGTCCTGGGCTGGTGCGTAGGTCGGAATTTTTTTGTTTTCTACTGCGTTACCCTTCAGTGGCATCAAGAGCCGTGCTATGCGTAGATGCAGGTTACGATCTAGAATACATAGAGATGTATGGGTGTTGCACAATACAATTAGGTAGTAGATGAGATCTATTGCTGAAAATTATTTGTGCGGGTAGCAGATGAAGTCTGTTACCCGATGTTCTTGTTGCTTCCCTCGAATTTGCATATTTCTGATCTTGATAACAGTATGGTGGAGTTTCAATGTTCTGGCAATCCGCGATCCTGATTGATCAACGAAGTGCTAACAGTTCATTGAATTCCACCGTAGTTAAAAAGAAAGATGAAATTTTGCAGACGAAAGGGCAATGCAGATGTGATCTGCACGGGGGTCACGCATATGACGAAGTTTAGTATGGGGCTCGAGATTTTATTATCTCGTGTTTCATACACCCTGGAATGTTAATCTAGCGACTTGGATTATCATGCTTGATGATGGACGTTGGTAGTTCGGTTTGTTTCGAAACCTTAGAAGCCACGTAAAAATAAAATTTTGCATGAACCGATTAGAGGCGTCTAACTTGGTTTTGCAGGATGGTTTGCATGTGCATGTGATGTGGTATAGCAGTGTTCATAATAATTTGATTATGTATGAGATGACTATATGATGTAAATTGATTAACATGACCTGCGTGTCATGATTCGGCATGATGGCTGGAGCCATATGATTGCACTTTAATGACCTGCGTGTCAACCTTATGTAATGCACTTATTTTATTAGCTATAGAGATAGCAATATTATCTGGTGCATCGACAAGGTGGTGGCAATCTTCGCGAAGGTGAACACCGACGCGAATGCCGAAGACGAAGAAATGAAAGACTTCTCCGTCAGAAAGGGCTATACCATATCATGCTATTATGAATTGCCTGAGATGTTTATCCCTTATGATGCACCCTTCTTGATTGCGCGGTAGTCGCTTTTATTAGGGTGATCTCTCACAAAAATATCAAGTAGTTAGTGTTCTCCCAAGTGTAGCACCGTCACGGCACCTATCTTTTCGGGGTGCGCCGTGTCACACGGGTACGAACGATTAGAGAAGTGTGAGGCGGGTGAGTTGAGACCTCGCAGCGAGATCACTTGGTTGTCTTGACGTTCAGGCATGACCGTCATGAGCTCGGAACACACGCATCGAAAGATGAACAAGAGTCACATAGAGATGTGATTGGCAAGTTGGCCTACCGGTTGAGATTTTCGTCATCAGTGGTGTTACACCAATGGCGAACAATTTAAATGCGGGTCTTGTATCACTCACAATCAATTATGAGAGATATTGATTTGAGTGGGAGCGCACTGTAGAATTAACTTGTTTAATTCTCAGTGCAATTAATTTTGAACACTGTCTAAGTGTGGTTTGCATAATAGTTGTAGAATAATGGCTCGCGTTTCCACCTTTCCTATTAAAATTGAATAGCTGTTAAATATCTGGTTAAATCTTTACGGTTGGTAACGTAATGTGAGGATTGTCCTCAAGAGTGCCGAGAAGGACTTTGTCCTATCGCATGCTTTCGGTATTCTCCCGCTAAAGCTATGGATCATGTGACTCTCGTCCTTCGTTCCAAAAGCTATAATTCCTTTTCAGTCAAGTGCAATACGTTTGCTTCCATGAGACCCGAACTTCGAAAGTTTGGATAGTTATGTCATATTCATGGAATCTGAAAATCATTTTCAGAGACAGACAAAGGCTAAAAGATATGAGATATCCAAAGCAATGTTTGTTTGCAAACTATTAGTAAAGGAGTTTACTATGCAATAGACTGA
This sequence comes from Elymus sibiricus, assembly GCA_039707655.1. NCBI lineage: Eukaryota > Viridiplantae > Streptophyta > Magnoliopsida > Poales > Poaceae > Elymus > Elymus sibiricus. The sequence continues at coordinate 538,480,357 of CM077667.1, forward strand.
TAAAAGAGGGATCCAGAAGAACGCCTGTCATATGATGATGGTGAATAAAACAACAACTTAAAGAGAATGGAAGTGTCCGAAGGGTGTTAGTGAAACTTTCACGCCTAGGAAATCCGGGGCTAACGCCACTCTTAAGTTGGGTGCTTCTTCTGAGAGTAGGAGAAATACTAAAAGTTAAACTGTTAGAAGTATAATGGCAAAAGGATAGAAGACTGGAATATCCAGCTCATGTATGAATGTCATACAGGTTTTTTGATGTATAGAAGGCTGGTCAAAGATATAGTTCTTGGGAATTATGGTTAAACATGTTAATCACTAATTCTTGGGTATTGTGAGTTAATCACAAAGATACCCGCTCGATTGCATTCTGTTGCAACTCGATGTAAGAACTACTATGGCCTGAGAGACTAGCCAGGAATGAGGTTTAGATACACGCAGGGAACATAGTAAATGTTACTATGCCTTCCATCGGTGTATTCCCTATGTATTTACTTTCATAATTCGTTTTAGAGTTTCACACTCTAGCCCTGTGCATAAGGTATCCTGCAAGAAGGTTGTTCATAAGAGAACTTTTGATGTTCGGTGTTATGAATAACATAAGGGCCATACTTTCATTATGAATGAGATGTATGTTATGAATATTGATAATAATACATTACCTCTGGGTTTGCTTTCATAATTCATTTAGAGTTTCATACACTCTAGCCCTTTGCATAAGGTATCTTGCAAGAAGGTTGTTCATAAGAGAACTTTTGATGTTCGGTGTTATGAATAACATAAGGGCCATACTGTCATTATGAATGAGATGTATGTTATGAATATTGATAATAATACATTACCTCTGGGTTTGCTTTCATAATTCATTTAGAGTTTCATACACTCTAGCCCTTTGCATAAGGTATTTTGCAAGAAGGTTATTCATAAGAGAACTTTTGATGTTCGGTGTTATGAATAACATGAAGGGCCATGCTTCCATACAGGATGGGATGTATGCTATGAATATTGATGGTAATATGATACATCCATAACACTGACGCTAAATGTCGCAAGACTAAAAGAATACCACACAAGTGTGGCACTGCATTTGGTCACATTGGAGAAACCCGCATGGAAAATTCCATTATGATGGATTTTGAAGTCGTTTGATTTTGAATCATCTGACACTTGCAACTTTCCTCTGAAAGGTGAAGTGACTGAAATACCGTTCACGATCCATAAGGAACGAGCAAAGAACATATTGGTGATCATACATTATGATGTGCGTAGTCCAATAAATGTTGTTGCAAGTAGTGGATTTATCTATCTTCAGAAATGACTCAAGTAGATATATGGATATTTACTTATTGAGACGTAAGTCTGGATCTTTTGAATTCATTCAGAAGGTTTTCAAAAATGAAGTAGAAGTTATTGTAACAAGAAAATTATGTTTCTACAATTCGATTGCAGAAAGGAATATTTGAGTTACAAGTTTAGCGAATGTCTGATGAGTTATGAAAGGGGTTTCATAACTTGCACCTCCCGGAACACCACTGCAAAGTGGAAAGTCTGTGAAGATGTAATCAAACCATTTATGACATGGTAAGATCAAAGATGACATAAATAAATTTGCCATTATCCCTTTTTAAAAGAGTAATGCTTTAGAGACTGCGGCTTTTACACTGAACAGAGCTCCATCGGGTCTGTTGAAATGACGTCATGGTATGGTACGCCCAACCATGTTATATCTTTTCTTAACATTTGGAATATGGGGCTTGTGTAAAAGGTTACAAACCTATTCCAAATCAGACAAGTGCTACTTTGTTAGGTTATCCCAAGTCATTGGGTATTCCCCCACCACTATACCGAGGCAAAGGATTTTTGCCACAAAACGGTATACTTTTAAAGAGAATAGTTCTTACAAAAGGTGAGTGGGAGGACAGTGCAACTCGACGAGATAACTAGTATCTTTGTCATCAGGTCAAAGGAAAGGAACCTTGGAAGTGATTCCGGAGTTTCCTACTGCGACTGATACGGAAGTCTCTACAATAAAATGTATGGACTTCGGTCGAACTTGCAGCTGAACCGCGTAGGAAAAACTCGTGCAAACCTCTCAGGTGCGCATACGAGATATTGTTGTTAGACAACAGTATACCTACGATACACAAGGAAGCGTTGATGGGCCCTGACTCCGGAATTGGCTAAATGCCAATACAATCCGAGATAGTTTCCATATAAGTGGTTCGAGATTAAAATCTTGATACACCTTTCGGAAGACTTAGAGTCTAACGAATATTTATGAAACTATAAACTGATGTGGATAAAATATTTTATCCATAAAGCTCGACTTGGTGAAATAACAAGTTCAAGGAGTTGACTACGATCAGGTTGTTTCACCGTAGCGATGCTTGAAGTCGGTTCGGGTTGAACTAGCAATTAATACATATTTCAATCACGAGATATGAAACATGGATGACAAAAGGATTTCCATCTGATAGAAATAAAACCTAGGACTTGTATGTGATACAGTCCATAGTAATTTGTCGATCCAGAGGATGCTAGTAAGTATGCAAACTTCAGAGTTCCAGCGATGGACAGAAGAGAGCAAAGTGGAGTTGGAATCTTCGTTTTTGATGGAATGGTCAAAGGGGTTTGACTTCATCAAATGGGTATCGAAGATGCTTGTGATTCAAGAAAGTAAGTGGGAGCATAATAATATTTCTAAAAACCTTGTGTACTTGACACATTGTTAATTGGAAATAAATTTCTTGACACGAATTAGGACTTCATTTGAAAATAGTTTTCGATGAAGTGCTTAGGCTAAATAGCCTCAATATTAGGCATGATGATCTATGGAGATAGATTTACCTAATGGGGTTAAGCAATGAATACATATTGACAAGATGCTAAAACCTTTTAGCATTTAAAACGCCAAGGAGTGATTCTTGCCGAAGTCACATGGAAAGAGTTTTTGCAAGACTCGGTGTCCCAAAACACTGATGAGTAAAATACATGATGGAGATTCCACACACTCTTGTGTTTGGATTAATCATGTATTCCATGGTATGTAAAAACAACCAGATATGTCCGATACTCCAAAGTTGTTGCGAGTATAGATACCAAAGTGATCAAAAGTACTGATCATGGGACAACAGTGAAAGATGTCATTAGGTACTTGAGTAGTACTGATGACATGTTTTCTCGCAAGCAGAGATTATGAAGTGCTCGTTGTAAGTAATTACATCGATACAGTCTTCATCAATGCTCCATGCGATTTTCGATTTAAGTTAAGGGTTTTGTGTAATACATAATATGGTGGCACGGTAGTTGGAAATTGTTCCAAACAAGATACTGTGGCGAATTCTATAACAAAGGCTAAGTATGTTGACGCTTAAGAAGCGACAAAGAAGTTGTTGAATCATATAGTTCATTCATGAACTTAGTATGGTTCCAAGATGGCTTTGGTCTATGGGACACTATTGCAGATAGTTGCTCCATAGCTCAGTCTGAGGAATCAGGTTTCGACCAATGATTCACACATATGCAAAGCCAAGTCCACACAAAATATGAATTTTGTGAAAGCGTGAAAACGCGAGGATATGCAATGTTACACACGGAGCTGAAGTCGTCAGATCCGTTGGACATCAGGCTATACCACATGCGAAGCATATTTTACACCAGTATGCCATAGGTGTAAAGTGCATTAGCATTGACTAGATTATTGACTCTAGTGCAAGTGGGAGTCTGTAGGAGATATGCCCTAGAGGCAATAATAAATGTTATTGATTATCTCCCTGTTCATAATTAGGTTTATATTCCATGCTATAACTGCTGTGGTTCTCGAGTCTGCAATAACCACGAGGCTCGGAGGAAGACTCATATGCACGTGTGGGATAATAAACGGTAAAATGTATTCCTAGTCAAGCCTCTATGACTGGCTCAAGTATTGCATGATGATCCTGTTTTCCTGATCATGGGCATGGCTATGCCGGCAATTTTGAGGGCACAATTGTTGGTAGAACACTTGTGTTGAATCGACCCGATTGATGTTATGCTATGAGATACATTCGTCATAAGTTAATGGTTAATAACACAGCAAGTTAATGTTTGCATAATTCCTTAGACCATGAGAGTATCGAGTTTCTTCATGCTTGCTTCATGAACTTTGGGGTTTGTTAAACGTCATCCGTAAATGGGTGGCTATTACGGCGGCTTGCGGGTTCATGGAAAGGTATGTCAAGTAACTTGATAGCTCAAGATTGGGATTTGCTCCTCCGACGATGGAGAGATATCTCTGGGCCCTCTCGGTGTTACGGTATCCATCATCGTCTGGCCAGACACAGGGTGATTTGATCACAGGGATGCCGGAACACGGGAACGAGAAAAGAGAACAATACCGGCAACGAGGTAACTGGCATTGTGGACAAGTGTTGATCCACGAGGATGCCGATGTTTCTCACCTCGGGTATTTGTAACATATCGCGAAGCAACAGGAATAGCACACGGCAACTGGAGGTTCACTCGAATATTCATTCGTGTGGGTATAGGGATCAATATGGGTGTCCACGGCTCCGATGTTGATCATTGATCGGAAGGGGTTCCGGGTCATGTCTATACTTCACCGAACCTATAGGGTCACACGCTTAAGGGTCATCTATCTGCTGAATACTAGACAAGGAGTCCGAGAGAAAGTCACTGGAAAAGTTTCGGAGACAACGGAAAAGTTCTGGAGAGAACACCGAAAAAGTTTCGGTAAAACCGAAAAGTTGTTTCGGATAAAACCATTGATCCAAAAAGGTTTCGGCAAGCACCGGGAATGTTTTGGAGGTTGCCAGATTGGTCTGGTAATTTCTGGAATTTTTTCGGAGAAAAAAACGAAAAAGGTTTTCGGAGCTGCCGGAATTGTTTACCGGGTAAACGAAGATGGTTTTAAATTAAACCACCATACCGGAAATGTTCCGGAGCGAGTCCAGATAATTTTAGAGGGTGCCGGAAATGTTCTGGGACCTTCCGGAATTTTTCAGAAGAAATAGTTTCGGAAAACATCTTGTCCCAGCGAGAGGGGACAAGATCCCACGGATCGTGGGGGCTGTTTTTGGGCTGTTTTTGGGGGCGCCCCCTTTAGGGGACAGCCCCCTTGTGGCTGGACAAAGTGTTGGGGGGGCCCCCCATGGTGGGGGGCAGCCCCCACAAATGGTGGAGAGTGTTGGGAGGAAGGTGGGGCCCCATGGGGGAACACCATGGACAAGGGAACATGTTTTCTCCATGTTTGGTGGGAACATGTTTCCTTGTTTGGTGGGTGCTTGTTTTGTGGGCTGAAATTTCAGCCCCCCCCTCACCCCTTCCACCACTATATAAGGAGGTGGAGAGGAGCTCTCCATCCTCACTCCAACTCTCACACACATGGCATGCATGATCTGCCTTTCTTCTCTCCCTCCCACGAAATAGTTTCGTAGAGCCGAAAGGCTGTCTGGGTTCCGGTGGGAACTAGTTCTGGACGGCGAAGCCCTGCTGGATAGATGACACCGTATGTGTGCAACTCTGTAGAGAGATCGTAGTTTCGGTCTTAGTTCGAGAGTGCCTCCCGAAGGGATGTCCGTGTGACCGTCCGAGTTTTGGAGGTCCTCCCGAAGGGCTGTCCGAGTGACAGTCCGAGTTTTCGAGGTCCTCCCGAAGGGCTGTCCGCGACACCGTCCGGGGGACTGTGCGACCGCCTCCCGGAGGGCTGTCCGCGGGGCAGATGAGGGTATACATCCTCGCGGTTGGGAGGTTGTAAAATCCTAGCTGCGGGGATCTGCACCGCCGATCGTCATCGACTCTACTTCCGCTGCGCTACGAGTTGGTAACGAAAATGATCAAACCTTGTATGCAGTCTCCATAGTGGTCCTGGGCTGGTGCGTAGGTCGGAAATTTTTTGTTTTCTACTGCGTTACCCTTCAGCTACCAGCTATGGACCCGAAGGTCTGAGGTGAACTACTCACGCATCATCGGAGGGGCAATGGAGTTGATGTAGATGCCCTCCGTGATCGAATCCCCCTCCGGCAGATTACCGGAAAAGGCTCCAAGATGGGATCTCACGGGAACAGAGGCTTCCGGCGGCGGAAAAGTATTATCGTGGTGCTTTTTGGTATTGGGGGAATATTTGGGAATTTATAGGCCGAACATTAGGGTTGGAGGACCTGCAGGGGGGCCACAAGCCAGGGGGCGCCCCCCCTAGGGCGCGCCCTGCAGGCTTGTCGCCTCCCGGCAGGTCTCCTGCCTTCATCTCCAAGTCTGGTGGGTTTCTTCTGGTCCAAGAAAAATCATCCCGAAGGTTTTATTCCGTTTGGACTCCGTTTAATATTCCTTATCTGCAATACTCAAAAAACAAGGAAAAAACAGAAACTGGCACTAGGCACTAGGTTAATAGGTTAGTCCCAAAAATAATATAAAATAGCATATTAATGCATATAAAACATCCAAAACAGATAATATAATAGCATGGAACAATCAAAAATTATAGATACGTTGGAGACGTATCAACTTCCACTGCTACTATTCACATGACTTGAGCATTCATTGTCATTTTGCTTTGCATGGTCAGAGAGATGACATGATATTTGTGGCAAATCCACCGTTCATCATTACATACAGGTTATGCTAGTATCGTTGCACATCCTATTACACTGCCAGAGGCATTCATATGTAGTCATATCATTCAATTTTATCAAGTTGTAAGTAAATAGTGTGGTGATCATCATTATTAGAGCATTGCCTAGTGTGAGGAAAAAGAATAGTGGAGATTGGTGAGTCCTCGAAAAAGTGGGAATGAGGTTCGTGATATTGTTCTAAAAAAGAGAGAGCGATAAGAGAGAAGGGACAATGTTACTATCCTTTCCCACACTTGTGCTTCAAAGTAGACCATGTTCTTCATATAAAGGGTCTCCATGATTTGTCGCTTTCATATACTAGTGGGAATTTTTACATTATTACAACTTGACTTGCATATTTGGCTTCCTCGGATGCTTGAGGTCTTCATGAGCCTGTAAGTTGGATACACACCCACTTAATTTCAATAGAGAGCTTTCATACACTTATAGCTCTAGTGCATCGGTGTCATGGCAATCCCTACACCTCACATCAATGTCAATTGGAAGGTGTCTCCATGGCCTAACGATCCACCGAGTTGATGCTAGACTTTCTCTATTTTTTGTCTTCCCTTATCAACCCCTACTGTCATTCTCTATTCCGCCTAAAGTGTTGAAAGTCCATGGCTCATGCTCAGGTATTGAGTAAAGTTGAAAATGCTGAAGCGCGTTAAAAGTATGATACAAATGCTTGGTTTGGCACCAGGGTGTTGATACGTCTCCGACGTATCTATAATTTTTGATTGCTTCATGCTATTATATTGTCAATCTTGAATACTTTATATGCAATTATATGCTATTTTATATCATTTTTTGGACTAACCTATTAACTCAGTGTCCACTGTCAGTTTCTGTTTTTTGTCTGTTTTTGGAGTTTTTAGAAAATCAATACCAAACGGAGTCCAAATTGGATAAAAATTTACGGGGGTTATTTTTGGACCAGAAGAGACCCAGGAATTGGGAGGAAGCCAAAAGACCCATGAGGTGGCAACGAGCGACCAGGGCGCGCCCTGGGGTAGGGCGCGCCCCCTGGCTAGTGGGCCCCTCATGGCACCTCCTGACCTAAATTCACTTCTTTATATTCCCAGTTATCCCAAAACCAATAGAGAGACACCGAAACACTTTTTCCACCGACGCAAGTCTCCGTTCTTCCGTGATCCGATCTGGAGGCCTTTCCCAGTACTCTGCCGGGGGGGAACCGATCATGGAGGCCGTCTACATCAACCTTGCTGCCTCCATGATGATGTGTGAGTTGTTCACCCCTACGGGTCCATAGCTAGTAACTAGATGGCTTATTCTCTGTCTTTGATCTTCAATACAATGTTCTTTGCGATTCTCGCGATGATCTATCCGATGTAATCTTCTTTTGTAGTGCGTTTGTTGGGATCCGATGAATTGTGGGTTTATGATCAGATTATTCATGAAAAGTAATTGAGTCTTTATGATTGTTATAGCTTTTTAAGTCTCTCTGATCTATCCGTTTGGTTTGGCCAGCTAGATTGATTTATCTTCAGTGGGAGGAGTGCATTGTAGTGGGTTCAATCTTGCAGTGCTCTATATCCCAGTGACAGAAGGGGAGAAAACACGTATTGTATTGTTGCTACTAAGGGTAAAATGATGGGGTTTGAACATATTGCTTGGTCTTACTTTGTCTACATCATGTTATCTTGCTTAAAGCATTACTCTGTTTGTCGTGAACTTAATACCATAAATGCATCCTGGATAGCGGTCGATTGGTGGAGTAATAGTAGTAGATGCAGAATCATTTCGGTCTGCTTATCACGGACCTATTCACAGGTACACATGCACACATCCCATACTCTATTCACAGGTACACATGCCAGCTGACGAATCTCTAGGTTCTCATCAGCTTAATTCATTTGCAGCGTTGCTTGAAGAAAAACTGCAAACATCTTCAGAATCATCAAGATTTCAATGTCCTCGGTTGAAGAAAATGGCAGATGAAAATAGACCTTAGAAGGGTGGCAAGAAAAGGGAAATTCAAACTGCTTTCAAGATCCCTGACGAAATTTATGTCGGGCACTACACGGCCGATGAAGCAACTCATGGTAAAGAAATTGATAAACAACACGAGACATGCATGCAAAATATCAAGGGGAGCTGGACTAAGGAGTGGAAGGAGTACAGATATGTCACTCCCAAATACATGAAGGAATTCGTTGTAAAGCCTCCATGACCAAGACCGCCATTGGCACCTGGCCAAGTGGCAGACCCCACAAGCATCAGGAGGGGTGAAGAATTCCCTGTTGAATGGGCAAGGCGTCAAGCCAAATTGCAAAGACAAGCCAAGGCTGCTGTTGAGAAATTCAACAAGGAGTCAAAAGCCTCAGGTGACGCATCTGGTAGTAGCAGTTCTACCAAGAAGGCCATGCCGAAGAAATCGGCTTTGAAGAAAAATCCTTCAGCTCCTGAGCCCTCACGTCCATCTTCTTCAACGGTCGCAAAGTCTTCAGTTCCCTCTCCTCCAACAAAGTCTTCAAGGGCTGCTCCAATGCCCTCCGTGGCCACAACCTCATCAACTGCTATTGCAAAGGCATCAACACCAGTTCATCTCGCAACTTGTCAACGCACTTCTGTGTTCTCAATTGCCTCATGCGCATCGGCCTTAGCATCTGCATCAGCTAGTGCCCACACTTCTTCAAGTGGCACTGCGCTGAAGACTAAAGCCACTGTCGAGCGTGGTACAAGACCCAGCCCAAAGAAATTCATCATCAAAGTCCCCAATGACTTTGATGACTCTGCTTATGAAGAAGAACTTGCTCGGATCATCAGAGACAAGCAACAAAAGTTTGCAGCAGCAAAGGGATCGCTGGTTCCCCTCATCCTAGATCCAAAATGGGCCCTTGACTTCATCAACATCTGTAAGAAGGATCCAGAAACACCTCTTGATGAATTGAATCCACCTCCTGGTCCTCTTCATGTTCTGACGGCTTTCATAATGAATGTAAAATACAAGATTTAGCAAGCTCGTCAAGTCAAGAAGGCCAAGTATCACAAGGAGCACGAGCTAAAGAAAAACATCACTATGATGTCACCTGAACAGCTCCTTGCCATGCAGACTGAGATCAAGAACCTTAGTGATGAGTTTGACTGGAAAGCTGCCTACTACAGAGGTGTCACCAACAGATTCGTCAAAGCCACCAATGATGTGATGAAGGAGCACAATGACAGAATAGTTGCTGCTCAACCACAAGTTCCTCAGGTGAGCTCCTCAACACCGTCTGCTGATGATTCCGTTGTTGTGCCTGAAGAAACTAAAACGGCCATGGCAACATCTCCTGTTGCGCCTGAAGAAATTCCCAGGACGACTGCATCAGTCGTGTCTGAAGAAAATGCACCACCTTCATCCCCCACTGCTCAAACTTCAAGGGTGAAGAAAGTCACACTTCCTTCTGCATCAGAAGCAAAGAAAACAAAGGCTGCAGAAAAAGCGGGCATCAAAGAAGAGAAAGGCATCACACTCTGCTGAAGCCTCCACTGTGAAGAAGTTGAAGACGGTTCCAATATCTTCAACAAAACCTATTGATGTTCCTCCCCTTACTGTTGTGCCTGCTTATGAGGTTGTTCCATTTAGTGAAGACTATGAGACCCCAAATGATGAAGATGAATAAACTCACTGTGCTGCTGCCTCAAAGCAAATGGATGAAGAGATTGAGGTTGAAGGAACTTCTTCACCTCAGACGGTATCATCGTCCCAACCTCAGTTGACTGCTTAAGAGGCTGGAGTTGAAGAAATTGAGGAGGTTGTTGACATTGATGGTTCTACAACACCTCTGGTTACTGATGAATTTTGGGAATGCAATCACCCAAATTCACCCATCACAACTCCCTCACTCAATTCCCTCTGTCTCCCGCTCAGACTGAAGAGATTGTAACTGGCTCAGGAGAGCATCACTCACATCTCCAATTGATTCCTGAAGAAATTCCAGCTGCATCAGCTAATGAAGTGAATCAAAAGGCTGCTGAAGAACCTGCTGCTCAAGTTCCTCAGCCTGAAGGTTCTGTGCACTCTACTGACACGGATATTGTACCAACTGCAACTGCTGATGAGATTGCCAAGTCAGATAGAATTACTGACAAAAATGACTCAACTGGCTCTCCAAGACCTATGTTCGATGTGAGGCCCTGTAGGGTAACGCAGTAGAAAACAAAAAAATTCCGACCTACGCACCAGCCCAGGACCACTATGGAGACTGCATACAAGGTTTGATCATTTTCGTTACCGACTAGTAGCGCAGCGGAAGTAGAGTCGATGACGAACGGCGGTGCAGATCCCCGCAGCTAGGATTTTACAACCTCCCAACCGCGAGGATGTATACCCTCATCTGCCCCGCGGACAGCCCTCCGGGAGGCGGTCGCACAGTCCCCCGGACGGTGTCGCGGACAGCCCTTCGGGAGGACCTCCGAAACTCGGACTGTCACTCGGACAGCCCTTCGGGAGGACCTCCAAAACTCGGACGGTCACACGAACAGCCCTTCGGGAGGCACTCTAGAACTAAGACCGAAACTACGATCTCTCTACAGAGTTGCACACATACGGTGTCATCTATCCGGCAGGGCTTCGCCGTCCAGAACTAGTTCCTGCCGGAACCCAGACAGCCTTTCGGCTCTACGAAACTATTTCGCTGGGAGGGAGAGAGAATGCCAGATCATGCATGGCTTGTGTATGAGAGTAAGGATGTGTCTTATGGCAGCCCACACACCTCCTATTTATAGGAAACCCAAGGGGTAGGGTGGTTTTACAAGAAAACCCAAAACCCACATGGAAAGGAGTCCTTCCCAAAGACCTAAAAGGTGAAACCAAGGAACAAGGGGGACTCCATGAAGGAGTCCACCATGTGGCCGGCCACAACCTCATGTGGGGCCCCAAAATTGGCCCCTATCCATCCATGTCATCCCCAAGATCTTTTGGAGCAAAGCCCCAAAAGGTGGCTTTCCAAAAATATCCCAAAAAGCACTTTCACTATTCACGACGACATTTTTCAGCGTCTGATCGAACTGAAAATATTCATGTGGGCTTAGAACAATTCTAGTACCCACCAAAATAATTTTCAACGCGAGCCAGAACAATTCCGGTTTAGTGATTTCATCTGCGAAAAGCATCTGAAGCGGTTTCGGCAGCTCCGGAACATTTCCGGTTTTCATCCCGGAAAATTCCAGAAAGTTTCCAGAATGATTCTGGCACCCTCCAAGAATTATCAGGCATGTGCCAAAACCAATTTGACTTTATGGTATCCTCTGAAACAACTTTTCAGTTTCACCGGAACTCATCCGGTGACCTCTCTGCGGAAAAGTAGGAACTTTTCCGCTGTCCGAAACTTTTCCGGCGTCCGAAACTTTTTCGGTGATTTTCTCTCAGACTCCCTGTCTAGTATTCAGCAGATATATGACCCTTAAGCGTGTGACCCTATAGGTTCGGTGAAGCATAGACATGACCCGGAACCCCTTCCGATCAATGATCAACATCGGAGCCGTGGACACCCATATCGATCCCTATACCCACACGAATAAATATTCGAGTGAACCTCCAGTTGCCGTGAGCTATTCCTGTTGCTTCGCGATATGTTACAATTACCCGAGGTGAGAAACATCGGCATCCTTGTGGATCAACACTTGTCCACGATGCCAGTTACCTCGTTGCCGGTATTGTTCTCTTTTCTCGTTCCCGTGTTCCAGCATCCCTGTGATCAAATCACCCTGTGTCTGGCCAGACGATGATGGATACCGTAACACCGAGAGGGCCCAGAGATATCTCTCCATCGTCGGAGGAGCAAATCCCAATCTTGAGCTATCAAGTCCCTTGACATACTTTTCCATGAACCCGTAAGCCGCCGTAATAGCCACCCATTTACGGATGACGTTTAACAAACCCCAAAGTTCATGAAGCAAGCATGAAGAAACTCGACACTCTCATGGTCTAAGGAATTATGCAAACATTAACTTCTCTGTGTTATTAACCATAAACTTATGACGAATGTATCTCATAGCATAACATCAATCGGGTCGATTCAACACAAGTGTTCTACCAACAATTGTGCCCTCAAAATTGCCGGCATAGCCATGCCCATGATCAGGAAAACAGGATCATCATGCAATACTTGAGCCAGTCTTAGAGGCCAGACTAGGAATACATTTCACCGTTTATTATCCCACACGTGCATATGAGTCTTCCTCCGAGCCTCGTGGTTATTGCAGACTCGAGAACCACAGCAGTTATAGCATGGAACATAAACCTAATTATGAACAGGGAGATAATCAATAACATTTATTATTGCCTCTAGGGCATATCTCCTACAGGCCCAACACAGTCAACTTACAACCAAAGCCCTCACTCCCTATCAAAGGCAAGAACGCCAAGCGACCCAAATTCCTCAGAAGTGCCTTCTTTGAGGAGAAGAATTTATTCATTGGCGTCTCTCCTTATGACTCAGTGAAGATTAGGCGTTAGCGCTTTTGGACACTAATGCGGATAAATTTCTATTCGTCACTGTTGTTCAAGAAGAACAAGGTTTTCCCGCATCGCCATTTTCCTCATGTGGATATGGAGCACATTGTGTGCTTCACTTCGGTGCTAGTAGTTCTTCATGATGCCAGACTCCTCAGCTTCGTCTGTGACATCTGCGATTGGAATGAAGAGCTAATTTTTCAATTTTATGCCACTGTACATCTATCTAGTGAAGCTTTTGATGTTGACACGTGGGCCCTTGACTGGATGGCAGAGAACACTCACTACAAGGCCCCTGCTAGTGAATTGCTTCGGGCTCTCCCAGTTGATCCTCCTCTGGATGACGCAAAACGTGTCTATGATGAACCTGAACTTCCAAACCACCTTATGAAAGTGCTCATGGAGCCATTGGCTGAAGGTCAAGCTGCTAGAACCACCTTCCTAGTGAAGGATTTTTTGTATGTGCCCCGGAATGTCTATCGCATCTTGGCAAAGACCCTGAGTCCTATCAAATGCCACAACTGAAATGATGAAGAAGTTGTTGGCAACATGAAGAATCTGCTATTCTATATCATTCATGGGATTCCCATCAATATTCATGATTTCTTCTTGAGGACTTTGTCCAATATTGCGCAGTCTCCTTTTGATTGGAAGCCTTATGCTCCTTGGCTCATGAGATTTTGAACATGACTGTGACGTAGAACTCAGTGAGGAAGAACCATTATTATGCTCACGAGATATTTGACTGTAGATGGGCCATTCTGTCCCACCTCAAGATTGCCGAAGAACTTGCTGCCACGGAATTCCAAGGAGACTTCGATTAGTCGTATCTGCCCAAGAAGAAGTTCAAGAAATTTCAAGTTCCTCAACTCGTCCCTAGTTCATATTCTTCATCGCGCACTACTGATGAAGCTGAGGACCTTGATGACACTGTTGCTAGTCCTACATCACCACATGACCCCAACAACGCTAGCACTCCACCACCACCTTTGAGATGAAATTCTTCACGGGCGTTAGTTCTCAATTTTGTCTCCTTTTGGTCATTTGATGACAAAGGGGGAGAAATTTGAGTTAGTGTTCTAGCGGGTCTCATTATATTGGTTGATAATTTTGATTAAGTTGCAACTCTCGTTCTACTGAAGTGTTTGTGAATGAGTTGTAACTTAAGCCCGATGGTCGTCTGACTCTTTTGAACCGTTTTCTGCATGCTTTACCCTTAATTAATACCTACGCACGCATGCTGAATTTCGTCAGACACCATTTTTCATCATGCATTGCAAATTCTTCATATTATACGCTCAATACGTGAATGGGCTCCAAGATATGGGGGGAGATCTCCACAATTTCATCCTGCCATGTGCATTTGCAATCCAAAGCAAATTACTCAATATGCACATCTTCAGGGGGAGTTCTTCTATATCTTGTTATCAAATTCTTCAAACTCTGTACTTACACTCAATATTTTCTGCCCGTTGAAAACTTAATCTATTTGTCATCAATCACCAAAAAGGGGGGATTGTAAGTGCATCTAGTGTCCCCTTAGTGGTTTTGGAGTATTGCTGACAAATAGGTTAAGGGACTAATGTGTTTGTGAGTGTGCACAGGTGTTATAGTCCCTGAGGAGTTTGGATTAACCGACGAAAGATGACCCCTAAAAATGTATTTCTTCACATGACGAATTTGATATATTTCTTGAAGAAATTGAAATGAAGAATTCGGTGTGACCATGAAGAAATTGACGTGAAGACTTGAAGCGTGAAGACTTTTGTTTTCATATTTCATTTCATCTTTATTGAGTCATAGGAAAGAATGTACTATTAAAGGGGGTCGAGGCGAAGCATATACACATTTCTAAGTGATGTTCATAAACTACGATCCTAATCCTTCGAGTGATGACTTTGGAAATCTTCTATAGCGTAGACAAGTTCCTCAGTGACAGAGACGAAGTTCTTCTGGTTACTGAAGACTTTGGTCTGACTGAGGAGTTAGGACATCGCCAATGCGTTGTGCCTACCATGACGACTTCGAGTGCCCCGACGAATTGGGGAGTTCAGTTTTCTAACCGCTGTTGCGCTTAGTGCCAGCTGTCCCATGGATCTTATCCTGACAACGGTCATATCATTCAAGGGCATTTATGTATTATCATGTTAGGTTGCTCCCGGGCTATACATAGCCGCCCCCCACAACCATTCTTTGGTTGGCTGCTCCGAGAGATAGATTGACACTTGTCATATAGAGCAACCCATTCCTCTCACGACTTAGAGAGAATTCTAAGTGAGGAAAAACCCCATACACCGAGAGCCTTAAAGTGATTGAGCATCACCGAAGAAATTGTCCTGTGTGGAACCGACGCCTGTTACCTTTGAAGACTATGTATCTTCTAGACGGTTAGGCATCATGGTCTAGAGCATCCAAGAGTCATTGTGGATTGTCGGGTGACCAGTTTGTGAAGGTTTGTGAAGTCTACCTTGAAGACTTACCACTAGCGGTTGGGCGGAGTCTAAGCGACTTTAGCTCAAGGGGAGTACGGTGAGGACTAAGTGTCTTCAGAGTGCAAGCTCAGCCGCCCCAACCAAACGTACAACTGTCACAACAGTTGGAACCGGTCGATCAAATCCATTGTCTTCACCGAGCATCCTGGTTCTATTTCTTCAATCCCTCACTTACATACTTGTACCTTGAAGAAATTGCTTGCTGTTTTGTGAAGACTTTGACTGAAGACTTTCTCTATTTCCTCAACTCAAATTCTTCGGTCACTGCACTTGTCCTGAACGCTAGTTACTCTTTCACTCGTATTCCTCAATTCATCGCAACGACCATGTTGTTCATGTATTTCGCATATGCCTGAGTACTTATCCACTGCATTGTTTTTCGTCACTCTGCTGTTACCTCATCTAGAAAATCCTCGGTGATGAATTTGTAAAAATCGCCCAATCACCCCTCCGCCCGATATAACACACTTTCACCTTCCAAATCCGATAGGAATTCATTTCAAATATGAAATGAAAGAAACAAAATAAAGTGAGGAGGGCAAATTCCTATGTCCTGATTGGTTCATCTGATCCTTCCACGGACCGTCCCGGTCCGAGCTGATCCCAACCGGTTGCACCTTCCAGATCTGATGGCGTGGACTGTTGGTCACACATAGTGCACTCTCGAGCTGATCCAACGCTTACACCTTCTAGATTGATGGCGTAGACCGATGGTCACATGGATCGCACACCCGAGCTGATCCCAATCGCTCACACCTTCCAGATATGAGGGTGGAGACTACTAGTCACGCGGATTATACCACTCCCATAGAACACACCCCGTGAGACAATGTTGACAACCCGCCCTCCAATATTTGATGGTGGAGAGCGCATGTCACGCGGATCGCGCCCCATCCATGGAGCCTCCCTCGACCTATCAAAGCGGCGCCATCTCCGCCGACAGACGACACCAAATTCGAAGCCTCACCGCGCATTCTGATCCATCGTTGTCTCCCACATTACAAGAGGTTCAAGTTCGCTAGAGAGGAAGCATAGATGGTTGGGAGGAAGGGCGGAGACAGGAAGAAGGCTGTGACACAGCCCAACAAGGCCGGCCTCCAGTTCCTCGTCGGACGCATTGGGCGCTACCTTGAGAAGGGCCGTTATGCTCAGTGCATCGGCTCTGGCGCCCCGGTCTACCTCACCGCCGTCCTCTAGTACCTCGCCGCCGAGGTAACCAACCAATCATCAATACAGTCCACTCATGTTCTTCTCGTGCCCGATAGAGTTGTAAGTGATTTCTGCTCGGTGTGCTCTTTGAACCACAGATGCTCGAGCTGGCGGACAACACTGCCAAGGACAACAAGAAGACCCGCATCATGCCACGTCACCTACTGATTGCTACTCGCAATGACGAGGAGCTTTCCAAGATGCTTGACGAGATCACCATCGCCCATTGCGACGTGTTACCCAACATCCACTCGGTGTTGTTCTCCAAGAAGGCCAACATGAACTAGCATCACAATGACATCAAACCATGGAGTCGAATGATAATATCGCATCCTACATTAATGCAGTGACATGACTGCGAGATGTATCCCTCACTTCTCCTTTCCGATAATGATGAAAACTTTTCACTCTTTCCATGAATCGTCTCACCCCCACAACATTTTTCTCCGAACTAAGCCATTCGAAATATGCTCATCAATAGAAAACTAACAAAAGTGGAAAGGCAACACCGAATGCAAAAGAGTACTGAAAATAAATAAATAAGCAATGACAAAAAAGATGCCCGACAATACCAAAGTCTTAAAGCAAGATCCATGCACATCAATTTTGCATCAAGGTGTCTATCTGGACAGTAGACAACAACTACCCTGCCAAAGTTTCAGTGTTAACTAAGGACGAGGATGAGCATTTGGATGGCTGTCAAAATTTCGGATCTAACCAACTTTTTTGCCATCGCCCTCAGTTTTTCCGTCAACAACACGACAATCCCGCGACAGCAAAATCTCTGCCCAACCAATTGGTGTGGCCCGTTTTGATACGGTTGGTGTGGACGCCATCCAGACATGCCCTATACCCACCCAACTCGTGTCACACCGAATCGTTCATCCCACAGAGCGAAAAGGGCACGTCCAACCCATGTTCGATCTACATGTAACAATTACGATGAACTTACCTTGATGTAATTATACGATAGAAATTCGACTCGGTATACCAAACAAAATGGGATAATTACCAAAATGGAATATCATTGCCCAAAATAAGGGAGCCGAAAATCCCTCCTCCCTCGGCGCGAAAATTTCGGCGCGAAAATCCCTCCTCCTATTCCCGCTACCCCCAAATTTTCGAATTCATTTCCCACACGAAAGGAAAGAAACGGAGGGAAAAATCGGTGCGCCCTGATTGGCCGATCAGTCCCTCCCACGGATCGCGCCCCCTCGAACCAATCCTGACCGTCCGCCCTCCCAGATCCGACGGTGGGGAGAGCACGTCACGCGGATCGCGGCCCCTCCTCCGGAGCCCTCCCCCCCCCCCCCATAAAACCGGCGCCTTCGCCGCCGGCAGACGGCACCAAATTCGAAGCAGTTCCGCGCATTCCCATCCCCCGCCGCCGCCGCCGCCGCCCACCACATTTCGAGAGCCTCGAGTTCGCCGGAGAGGGAGGAGAGATGGTTGGGAGGAAGGGCGGAGAGAGGAAGAAGGCGGTGACCCGCTCCGTCAAGGCCGGGCTCCAGTTCCCCGTCGGCCGCATCGGGCGCTTCCTCAAGAAGGGCCGCTACGCGCAGCGCGTCGGCTCCGGCGCCCCCGTCTACCTCGCCGCCGTCCTCGAGTACCTCGCCGCCGAGGTAACCAATCAACCGACCCATCTCGTGCTCCCTTCCGGTCCTGCCCTGTTACGGTGATTGATCTCTCGTCTCGTTTCTGTTCTGTGGAATCGCAGGTGCTGGAGCTCGCCGGCAACGCGGCCAAGGACAACAAGAAGAGCCGGATCGTGCCGCGCCACCTGCTCCTCGCCATCCGCAACGACCAGGAGCTCGGCAAGCTGCTCGCCGGCGTCACCATCGCGCACGGCGGCGTGCTGCCCAACATCAACCCCGTGCTGCTCCCCAAGAAGACCCTCGAGAGGGAGGCCGAGAAGGAGTCCAAGTCGCCCAAGGAGAAGACCGAGAAGAAGGCCTTCCCCGCCGCCAAGAAGACCCCCAAGAAGACCGCCGCCGACAAGAAGACCGCCGCCGCCGACAAGAAGGCCGCCGCCGCCGACAAGGAGGCCGCCGCCGAGGAGTAGACAGGCCCCCGTTGCGTCGCCTAGTCCTATGTCCGAGGAAGAGATTGAGCATGGGATCGTGTATGTAATGCCTGGTCTGGAGTCCGAACTGGTAGTAGTCTGTAGCGTCGATTGATCTTGAATCACTGCTGAATTGAAGCTGGTAACTTGATCGTTTAGCCAATTCCAATTTTCTTCGTGTCAATCTCGCGAAATTTTGCTGGTTCTTGCCTTGATCCCCTTGTTCGTCTGTAGACTAGCAAAATTGGTTAATTTTTAGGGGGCGATCTTGTAATAAGTAGTTTCAGCGAGGTGCGATTCGTGAAAATTTCGTGGGGGAGTCAACCGATGTGCGTATAAGGGGATCTGGGGATCGAAGGATTTGGGGGCTATTTCTAGGGTTCGTGGGCGATGCTAAATTGGGGAAGAAAGGCTGCGCTCCATGCTAGGGTTCCAGCGGGCAAGCTGCTGGATCGGAGCGCTGCTTTCTCGTCAGGCTCCAAACTCTTCGTCGGAGGTAAGATTCTCCTGGTATTCAGTTTGGGAATTCGTTTGGAGGCTAGGAAGGTCATGCTAGTTCCTCAATCATCCTGCTTGCTGTTTGCTAGTGCATTATTCTGTCCAATCTGAACAAACTATAAGTGCTTGGAGAAATCTGTTTGAACATTGAACAATGCAAGAATGCTGCTGACTTATGGTTCAGGATGCCTGGTGTTCAGTTTCTGGTTAGTCTGTTAGATATCCGATTTCCGAACCTACTATTTATCAAGGTCATTCTAGCTCTCAATCATCATGCTTGCTGGTTTTGCTAGCATTATGCATTATTTGTCTAGTGAAGAATTGTGCAAACACACTGTCCAGTTTTAACTAAAATAAATGCTAGGAAGAATCTGAGGTCCGAGGGCTTATGAATGGTTCAGGAATCACCTGATCAATCTTGCGAAATTGTGCTGTTTCTTGCCCTGATCTTGTTGCGCCCTCTCGATCACCTTGTTCGTTGCTACATTTGTTTGCACAAGTTCACTTGTTCAGTTTCTGGTAAATTTTGTTTGGTGCTTAGACCCAATCTCCCCTGTGTTCGAGATCTGGTGGGTGTCCTAAGTCAGATATCCAATTTGCTGACCTACTTAGGAAGACCATGCTAGTTTCTGAACCATACCTCCAGCAACAATGCATTCTTCTGTTTGTGAATCATACCTACTACTTAGGAAGAAAGTGTTTGTGAATTTCGTGCAAATGCTTTTGTCCAATTTGAATAAAATGTAAATGTTGGGAACAATATACTGGAAATTGAACAATGCAGCAATACTGCTGACTTATGTTTCAGGATGCCTGGTATTCAGTTCCTGGCCAACCTGTTTGATGCCAGATTTTCTATCAGATATCCGATCTGTGAACCTATTTGGTATGATCGTGCTAGTTTCTCAATCACCCTGCTTGCTGATTTTGCTAGCACCATGTTCACTCTGTCCAATTTTTGAATAAATATAAATGCTGGGAAGAATCTGTGTGGACATTGAGCGATGCAAGAAATGCGCTGACTTATGAATGGTTCAGGAAGTTCTGATGCCCTAATGGTTCTTCCACTGAGTTCTTCAGGTCTGTCCTATGACACCAATGAAGTCGCTCTCAAAGACGCGTTCTCTCAGCACGGCGATGTCATCCAAGGTACAGATTTATCTGTTCTGAATCCTTTTGCTGCGTGATCTGTGATTTCCGTCGATTAGGGGCTGATCGATGTGCCTGGCAGTGAAAGTGATATGCCATCCTGTGACCGGGAGATCCAAAGGGTACGGCTTCGTCAAGTTCTCTTCAGAAAGTGAAGCAGCCGCGGCGTTGGAGAAGATGAACGATGAGGTAAACACAATGTGCTTCGTTCATCTGTTTGTACAGCAGAACAAGCCAACTTCTCACAGGATAATTTGCAGCGCTCGGTGCAGCTTTTTTTCTTAAGCTGACACATTTTTTGCCACATGATGATTGTTTCAGGTGCTTGATGGAAAGACCATACGGGTGGATTATGCAAACAGCGGACAATCTACTGCTGTTTCTGCTGCTTCTGCTGCAGATGAGTAATTTGCTTATCCGGAATTTGTGATGTTAGATGGAGCCCTGGGCATGTACTCTGTATATTTGAGCGATCACCAGTATATATTTTAAGTTCAGTCTCATGACCAACTTTAAATAGACCAGCCTTCTGATTTGTTTAGCTTGACATTGCCTGTAGCATTCCTGATCAAGTGATCAGTCAGCTAATTCTCTTATACTAACAGACGGAATTCATTCATCGACTTCCGTGTCAATCTCGTGAAATTGTGCTGGTTCTTGCCGTGACCCTCATGTTCGTCTGTACATTTCTTCGCACAATTTCACTTGGTTTTGTGTTCTTGGGGTGTTCTTGGAATAACTGGGTTTGGTGGGGGTGCGGTTCGTGAAATCTGCGGGTAAGGTGATCAGGGAGATCGAAGGATTTGGGGATTATTTCTAGAGTTCGTAACATAGGCGATGCTCAATTGGGGAAGAAAGGCTGTGCTCAATGCTGGGGTTCCGGTGGGCAAGCTAGTGGATCAGAGCGCCGCCTTCTCCTCAGGCTCCAGGCTGTTCGTCGGAGGTAAGATTCGTACATCTCACTCCTGTCCGGTGTTCAGTTTCTGTTCAATTCGTTTGGTTCCTGGACCCCAATCGAACTGTGTTTGAGATCTGATGGCAATTTGCTGACCTACTTAGGAAGAGGTGGATGAATGTTCATGCTAATGTGTGAATCATACCTCCAGCAATAATGCACTCTTCTGTCCAGTTTTAACTAACTGTAAATGTTATGAACAATTCGTGTGAACAAATCAAGATTTCTGCTGACTTATGGTTCAGGATGCCTTGCGTTCAGTTTCTTGTCAATTGTTTGATGCCTGAACCTGAATCTCTTCACCATTTGAGATCTGACAGACTTCCTATAAGATATCTGATTTGCAAATTTATTTTGTAAGTTCATGCTAGTTTCTCAGTCATCCTGCTTGCTGATTTTACTACCACAATGCACCATTGTCCTGTGAAATTTCGTGCAAACACTCTGTCCTATTTTTTTATTTTTTTAACTAAATGTAAAATGCAAGAAGTGTGCTGACTTATGAATGGTTCAGGATGTTCTGATGCCCTGCTGTTTCTTCCACTAAGTTTTTCAGGTCTGCCCTATGGCACCAATGAAGTTGCTCTCAAGGATGCATTCTCTCAGCATGGCGATATTATCCAAGGTACAAATTTATCTGTTCTGAATCTTTTTGCTGATTAGGGGATTGTCCTCGGACTGATCAACGTGCCTGACAGTCAAAGTGATATGCCATCCTGTGACGGGGCGATCCAAAGAAACCGGTTTTGTCAAGTTCTCCTCGGAAAAAGAAGCAGCTGTGGCATTGGAGAAGATGAGCGATGAGGTAAGAACTGTGCTTCATGGATTCTTTAGTTATAGCAGAAGCAGCCAAGTTCCTGCAAGATAATATGCAGTGCTCGGTGCAGTTCTTTTCCTTGTGCTAATATGCAGCGCTTGGTGCAGTTCTTTTACTTATGCTGATACATTTTCCCCACATGATGATTGTTAAAGGTGCTCGATGGGAAGAACATACGGGTGCATTTCGCTAACAGTGGATGATCTGCTACTGCTGCTATAGATGAGCAAGGTACTTATCCGGTCTTTGTTTGGTGTGTTCAGAATCTGTAATGTTAGATGGTGCCCTGGACATGTACTTTTGCATGATCACCAGTACATATTTCAAGCTTAGTCTCGTGACCAACTTCAAATAGACTAGTCTTCTGATTTTTTATCTTGACATTGCCTGTAGCATTCTGTTTGTTGATAACTGAAAACCCAGAGGAACACCTGATTGGTTAGCTAATTATCTTCGACTAAGACACGAAGTTAATTCATTGTTTTTTTCTTTCTAATTTTAGTTCAACATTAGCGCTGGTTCTGGAAACAATTTATTCCCTGATCCTAAAACTTGAGTATGGCATCAAGTCCCAGGAAAAACAGCTATCCATCCAGAAGAGTATTATGTATGTTGCGGCAAGCCTGGCATGTCGTAAATGTCTAGAATGCCAATGGGTCTGTAAACTAGAGCTTACTTTTGACAATTATATTTAAATGACAGTTGTAAAATTTGAGCTTAATTTGGGAAATTTACCAAAATGAGAGTTGCATTTCTTCAAGCACACATGATTCAGTATGAAACATATCTTATCTAGCTCAATGAGCGAATCATATAGCACAAGGGAGCTGGAAAAGGAATGTCTTATTTATCTGGGCTACTTCTTTCAAGGTTTTAGCTCAACCGGTGTAGGTATAATGCAGAACTTGTTCACATCCTCAAGCAAGTGGCAAGCCACCAGATCGCCATTCATCAAGCAGCATCCGACTTTCCTAGGCCCTTCATTTTTGGCAGGGACTCAGCCACCTCCTTATTCCCATTCTTTTATATTTTTCCCAAAGGAAAAGAAATAGCTGAACCTAATATAGTAGCACTCTCCAGCTCACATGCTAACTTAACTGGTCAGAACTCTGAATGAATTATTAGAAGAGCTAGACTTATTTAAATCCGTAAAACCGAATTATGGATCACGGGTATACAACACACTTTCAAAAAGGGAACAATCTCATACATTTGGTACATGGCATAAATAGGTAAATGAGGAAATAACTGAGAGCAGTATGCTTCTGGGCTCTGACAGACTTCATTTTTAACAGGCTATGGTGTTGTGTAACCCACCATTGTATTAATTGTACTAGATCTATATATATGGGAAGGAAATGTTCCTGCACAATGATCCAACAGAGCACTGTCATAAAAATTGCCTCAAAAAACTTTCATTAAGTACATATTTTTTTGTTGCCTGAAAAAGTAGATCACTGTCATCGAACAAGACAGGATGTAATGGGTCCCTAGCTGTGAGGATAGACAACTTACAACATGTATTAGAAATGGAAAACACAGTTTATATCTGGAAAGATGAAAAAGGCATTTCTTGTGAAGCTTCTGAGGGAAGCACACATCTGAACCTTGATTCGAGGTTGCCTGCTCACTCTGGAATTTATGTTTTTAACTTAACTCCCATCATTTTCGCCAGGGAGTGTATTGGCCAGTTCTGACACTCCATGCTGGGATTCATGTATCTTTTTTCTTCATCTTTGTCTATCTCAGAGTCAGGGAGGAAATTGGCTGCTTGGTGAAACCTCTTCGCAAAATGGCCATGTGTAAGATAATGAGTGACGAGGTTGATAAAGTGTGCTTCGTTCATCTGTTGGTACAGCAGAAGAGGCCAAGTTCTTGCAGGATAATATGCAGTGCTTGGTGCAGTTCTTTTCCTTCCGCTGACACATTTTTGCCACATGGTGATTGCTTCAGGTGCTTGATGGAAAGGCCATATGGGTGCATTATGCAAACAGCGGACGATCTGCTGCTGCTGCTGCAACAGATGAGTAAGGTGCCTATCCGAAATCTGTAATGTTAGATAGAGCCCTGGACATGTACTCTGTATATTTGCGTGATCACCAGTATATATTTTAAGTCTGATGACCAACTTCAAATAGACCGGCCTTCTGATTTGTTTAGCTTGACAATGTGCCTGTAGCATTCTGATTGTTGATAACTTAAATCCCAGAGGAACACTTGACCTGATCAGTCAGCTAATTCTCTTAACTAAGACACGAAATTCATTCATTGACCTATTTTTTTACTTGAGGTCAACATTAGGCATGGTCTAGGAAACAATTTACGCCCGGATCTTAAAACTTGAATATGGCATCAAGTCCCACGGGAAGCGTTGGGTCAGAAATTCAATTTTGACGCACATTAGTGTTGGGTTTACCCGGCCAATGAAGCCAAGCAGCTATACGAAAGCATCACACGTCTCTATGGCCAGCGAGAGGGTACAGTCCTTGTCTAGTTTCAGCTAAGCGATGGGGAGGATCATTGAAATGCCTGTACCTTATATCATCAGTGCACATTACAATGATATTGTTGTCCACCTCTTGCTCCCGGTTCAAAAGAATATATCTGCAGAACCTTGTCCTCATTCTGAACAAACTGCAATAACACCTGAGTGGCCGAGTAGGAAGCTAGCTTGATCCATCGTAGGCACAGGACATTTACCCCAAGGACGCATCTTGGCTTTATTTGTCATAAGCCGCATTTTTTAAGAAGGCAGCTTATGAATTTATTTGCTTTGTTTTGGCAGTTATTTGGTAGGTTAGAATAGCTTTTCGTTGCCTTCTGCTGTTTGTTCAAGGGTTTTTTGCCCTGTTTTCGTTGGGTTTGTACTTCTGCTCTGTCTTATATGCGTGTTCGAGAAAATAGGGAACTGTCTGATTCATGGGCATACGGTATTAATTGATAAATGGGGAAATAACTAGAAAGACTATGGTGTTGAGATAAATATGGACATTTTCTGATACATATGCTTCTGGTATTTGGCAGGTACGGTATTAATATTCATTTTCTAGCACACTATGGTGCTGTATAACTGTACTGTTAGTATTAAATTACTAGTAAGATGCTCGTGCTACGCTACGGAACCACATATAATAAGATGGAATAACAAAATCGATGAGCCACTTTTTTTAGAGAAGGTTAGGTTCTTATCACAGCAAACAAGAGTCTGTGTACAATAACAGCGCCAACACAACCAAAGTTCCATGGAGCCACATGTTTGTTGCAATGACGCCACCAACACAACCCAAGTCTCGTGGAGTCACACATCTGCTGCACCACGATTACATCTAGATCCAACCTTATTATTTACAAATGTATTAGCGAGCAGAATCATATGAACACTTTTTTCATAAGGTAACCCCATCCTATTTTTTTAACAATTAATATACTTATGAAAATATACAAATATATATGAAATGACATAGAAAGGAGTTAATACTGTAGAGGACAATACCCTTTCAAGGATCACTGGATCAGTATATATAAGTTGGTATGTCGCTCCTCGCCATATTTGTCACATTCAGGCTATTGAGCTTGATTACACAACCTTATCTCACATTGAATCAATGTGGGATGCAGTCATAGAAGTTCTGGGCATTGTGGAGGATGATGTGCGTGTTCCATGTAGGGCAGGCGGTTTGGTTCATCAAATTGAGACTTTTAGCTTTGTGTTCATCCTGAAGATGATGCTAAAAATCCTTCGTATGACAAATGATTTGTCTCTTCTGTTGCAAAAGAAGGATCAAAATGTTGTTCAGGTATGTGATGGATCTTGTTATATGTAGACACCTTCTATGATATATTTCGTTCATGTAAACAAACATGCATCTAAAATTGTAATTGTCTCATTTCAGGCAATGTCATTGATTACAGATGTGAGAACACGTTTGATCAACTGGAGAAATGATGGTTGGGTGCCACTCTTGGAAGATGTCAAAGCCTTTTGCACCAAAAACAACATTCCAATACCAAAGATGGATGACATCTTTACAAAGTGGGGAAAATCAAGAAAAGGTGGACGAAACAATGTCAGAGCTGATCATTTTTTCCGTGTGGACACCTTCTATGCTGCTATAGACTCCATCACCACAGAGTTTGATCATCGTTTTAATGAGGTATCTTCAGAGCTGCTCCAGAACTTCTTTTGTCTTGACCCAAGAAATTCCTTGTCTAGGTTCAATGTGAATAAGCTTGCTAGACTCACAGAGATTTATCATGAGGATTTCTCAGATTATGAACGTGAACATATAGTTGATAATCTTGAGCTATTCATTATCCATATGAGAAGAATTGAAGATTTTAGAGCTTGTCATGATATTGCAAGCCTAGCTAAAAAGATGGTTAAACTTGAAAGGCATGTCATGTTTCCCGCTGTTTATCGTCTCGTTGAGTTGGCATTGCTATTACCGGTAGCAACGGCAACAGTTGAAAGAGCCTTCTCATCAATGAAAATCATCGAAGACTGAGTTGCGCAGCAAGATGACTGATGGCTGGCTTAATGACTTGATGGTGTGTTACATTGAGCGAGGGATCTTCAAAAGTATTGATCTTCGTAAAATTAAGGAAGATTTTCAGAAGGAGGGTAGGGCACTGCCATTGCCTGGGTCTTCTAGACGCCATTAAAAGCTTCATTACCGGTATGTTTTAGGTTATTTTTTCATTGAAACATGTCTACATTTTCATTGTATTTGGTTATTCGTTTGTAGTGTGCATTGTTAATGTGTATTGACTCTTTTGATTTGCATCAAAAAAATCTTAGTGAGACTTCGCCCCACCTTAAATTTTTTTCGTGGTCCGCCTCTGATCACCTTAGTGCCGGAGTGGTGAGATTACTTGCCATTTGTCTTACAAATCAATCATACTACAACATGCTCAAGTAAATGTAAGAAGATTTGGTCAAAATAATAATAACATAAAAAATAACATGGAGCATTTTGTATTAATCCCATATGTGCAAAATAAGTCACAACTACAATTCATGATCAAGACAGAAAATAAGATAGATAAGTTCAAGTTCCAGCCATCATTATAAAGTCAAGTAATAGTCATAGCAATAGCACAAGTTCCAGGCAAGTTACATTAAATGTTTCACTACACATCAAAAGATCTACTTCCCAAAAGTAATAGCAGTAGCACAAGTTCAACTCCCAAAGGCAGAAAGTAGACACGTCACATTTTATCTTCTCCTAAATACCAAAAGTTGCAACTTCTAAACTTCACAAGTTGCCAACTTCTAGACATCACAAGTTAGCAACTAGAGAACTTCATAGGTTGCTATCTTCTAAACATGATCTTTGTCAGCAAAGAACTTCCAAATCAATGTTTCAAAAGTTTTGTCACTTGCACTGCATAACAAACCACGCAAACCTTCATTGTCCTTGCAAGATAAGTGCACACCAACAACAATTCTTTGATATGTGGTAATTGGGAGTTCCTCCAACCTCTTCCATAAACTAGCATAAGGATCAACAACTTGGGGCATTGGAGGAGGAGCGGTAGCAAGGGATTGCTGGAGTGACCTAAATGTAGAGTTGATTTCTTCAGCGGACTCCATGAAACGACTCTTGGTTTTTGGTTGCTTCTTAGTAGGTGACCTGCTACCTCTTGGGCGCTTCTTACCAACTCGACTAGTGCTAGATGATTAATTTATCACCACCTACAGGTACTGGAGTTCTTTTAGGACCGTATGTTGTTGGCAAAGTGTCAGAATCCTCCTCAAGATGGCCCTCATACTGTGGATAGCAGTTAAGGTCATACGGATAGCAGTTAAGGTCATACAACCCTTCATCATTGTCTGAGTCAATTGTGCATGTATGCCGGTCCATGGCTAAAGAACCATCATCACCAGTGCCTGTGAATAGCTCCTGCATCTCATAGTAGAGCTTTATGGGCTTAGAAAGCAAGCGCCTTGCTCTATCCTGCATTACAAGCACACACAAATTAAGATATGAACAATGTAAGACATACCAGCACCACGAGATTGTTTGGACTTGGAGGATCTTTGGTCTGGTCCTGTTGCAAAACGATGAGGATTGGAGTACCGCCACAATGTTCCTGCACCTACCCCCAGCTAGACTTGTTTATATTCACCATCATTCTTTTTGTACTACTTCCTCCGTTCTAAAATAAGTGTCGTGTTTTTAGTTCAAATTTAATTTGAAACAGAGGGAGTACTAAACAAATACAATTATGTTGCCTGTGATTTTATTTCTTATTGGGAGTACTAAACAAATACAATTATGTTGCCTATGATTTTATTCCTTATTCCTTTCTTGGCATGCACCTTATGTCGTGCAGTCCCGTCTTTTCCTAGAAAATCTGAGTTAGTGATAATTTTGCTATTACCTGCTTTTCAGTTACACAGTTTGCTGTTAGCTATTAAGTTTAAATTAAATTTTCCTTTGCAGTTCCAAGCCCTTTGTGCACAAAAAAAAAATCAGCTCCACCTATGTATACCGTTAGGTTCAAATGCAGTGAGCTAAGCAAACTATGTATGCTTTGCAGTGAGTTCAGCAACTGCGTGAGATATGATCAGTGTAAGGCGCGGTACAAGTTTTATAATGTCGGTAAAGCCCTCAAGATGATCAGAGCATTGCCAAACTGGGCTATAAACAACAAGTTTGTTCTATAAAATAGCTGGACAGCACCGCCCCCAAGATTTTCAGAGCATTGCCAAAGCCCAGTCCATCTTTTTATGAAACAAAATGTTTAACTAAGTTCCAAAGAACCAATAAACCTTCGGTGTTGAGAAACTCTCGTTCGCAACCACGTTTGTCACAAATAAAACTTCAGAAACTAGTGTTCGCACCCACATTGAGTGTCTCGTTCGTCACAAATATTAATTATGTCACACAATAGCGTGATTTGAGTGGGAGGTTCACACACTGAGACTCATCAGTAGTTTTGAGCCAACTAGTACTACAGATGATGAAACTGTAAGAGTGTAGCGTTGCTCGATCAGGATGAGATTCTTGCTAGATGGAAGCTGAAAACATGACTGTTTAGCCCTCCCAATCCTCACTATGCCAAATATTTTGTGAAATTGTGTCAGTTTTTGCCTTGATCCTTTTTCTAGAATATGCACGAGTGTGCATATCTTTACCTAATATTAAAGGGAGGAGTGTTTCTCCACTTTTTTTCGTCATTTGGTCTGTTCGGTACGTCGTCCTATTTTTTTTCGTCCGTCCTTCTTTGTGTTAAAATTGCGGCCCTTTTATTTTGGTCTCCGAAAAAATAAAATGCATTAAGCACGCAATGCATGCATGGATTTAAAATTAAGAGTATGGCAAAGGTATTTGAGAGTTTCGGTTTTGTACTTTATCTTTATCTTTATCTTTACCTAATATTAAAGGGAGGAGTGTTTCTCCACTTTTTTTCGTCATCTGGTCCGTTCGGTACGTCGTCCTATTTTTTTTTGTCCGTCCTTCTTTGTGTTAAAATTGCGGCCCTTTTATTTCGGTCTCGGAAAAAATAAAATGCATTAAGCAGGACTCGAACCCTGCCCGGAAAGATGGAGCAAAGGCGCACTAACCAGCCCACCTAACCAACCACATGTGTTTACTAGATGTCTCTTATGTTTTTTGTACTTTACAACTCGATACAGAGTCCTAAATAAAAACAACATCCATTGTTCGCTTTCTTGAAAAAAAAAGCATTTCGATTGTACGTTACGTCCCGGTATATCACGTCTTCCACATCATCATGTCGTCCACTTTTGTTATCTATTATCTATACCTACCTACTAATAAAGTAAGGTGGTATTTTTGATTTTGTCCCGTTTAGATAATTTTATGTATTTATAAAATATATATTCTCAAGGTGATACTAATTCATATGCGCAAAGTCATTAAACGGGGATCTGGGACGTCTCTGTCAGAATTAAACACGGTTTCAAATTCGATAGGTGTATGTGTCCGTATTGGACTAGAATTAGATGCCGACTAGGCTAGCTTGTGTTGGCTAGCTGATAATATATTGGTACACACCTGTAATCTTTATACCGTGAGAAAAAAGCAATAAAGTGAAAAAATCGAGGAGCAACACGCCCCTGCGGCTATCAATCCATCGATCTGTATCTTCGCGGAGTTTACCTCGAGACGTTCCGCCGAGGCGCCGGAGGCGCCGAAGACGATTGATCGATTCCATCAATAGCTCTTCAAGCTCACGTACGTCCATCTACTACTAGACGTGCACGTAGTGCTAGCCAGCTTATTGTTCATCAATCAAGGTACTAGCATGTGTGCTTGTTTCAGGCTCGCTTACACGTACGCACATAGCTTCTGTGATTTGATCTAACCATCTAAAACCAACAGTCTCTTGTCCAACATAATCCCTTTCATTGATCTCAAGTGCATATGCCGAATTTGTTTGGTCTCAAAGGGAATGCTGAACTGGGGCTGAAAAAAGAAGATAGAAGAAGACAAACTTATGGAAAATAGAATTGAAAATATCTCATACATTCCTTTCGCATATGGATTGCAAGCAGTTAACTAAACTCTCCCAAAAAAAAAGCAGTTATTTAAAACTCAGAATGTAAGGTTCTTAAATTTATTAGAGAGAAAGAGGGAAAGCTTCATGAATTTGTTACTTAAGAATTTTCAGCAGCCCTCATGCATATTGTGCATAGCAATGCAAGTTTTATAAGAATCGACGACAGAGCAGATCCAACAATTTTCCTTTTAGCTTTTCCTTTTTTCCTTTGTCCTTTTTTTATTTTTAAAAAGTTCCTTTCTAACAAATGTGAAGAAACTTTCATAAATTATTTGAAATTTTAAAAAATTTATCACGATATAAAAAATGTGTTTTTGAAAATTTTCTTTGAAATTCCAAATACTATTCTCATGAAATTTGTTCACAAATTCAAACAGTGTTCATGTTTTTGAAAATTGTTCGTATTTTTCAGAACAGTTGAAAAACTTCAGAAATTCTTCGATTCTTTGGAAAAATGTTCGGGATTACCAAAAATATCATGTTTACAAAAACCCGATTTGATTTTTCAAAAAATTAATGTTTTATGATCACAAACACGTATCAAATGTTTGGTGTGGAATGGCATGGTAAGAAAATCCGAGATGACCAGATAAAGATGTGAAGTGGGCTCTATAAATAAATAAAAAAGAGGACACGTGGCACAAAAGAGATCCGATAAAAGATGAGATGTGCGTCGTAAAAGAAATAAAAGACACGACAATAGTGCCCCGATAAAGGATGGCAAGAAGTAGATATGGTTGATGCTAAATGTGATATTTTTTTCCGTTGCAACGCACGGGCCTTTTGCTAGTCATATATCATAGAAGAAAGGAGGGTGAAGAAACCCTTCACAAGTTTACGGCAGATTTACAAGGCTCGTACTGGCCACCAAAATATCGATACAAAAATATGGGATCACTCGCCGCTAGCCCGCCTACTCAATCCACCGAAGAAAAACTCTAGGTCGCCCTTTAACAGACCCGCCGACTTCCATGTTCTTCCCTCCCGCTCGATGTTCCGCAAGGCTAGCTGAAGCGATGGTGACTCGTTGTCGAACACAATGGCGTTACGGTGCTTCCAACTTTCCTACAGGCAAAGGGTGATGATCGCCCTTAGGTCTCGGGGTGAACAATTAGCCGCAGTTTGCGTGGTGCACCATTCTACCAGCTCATCAACCACCGGAGTTTGGGTCGGCTCAACAAGAGCGGTCCAGATCCATAGCCACAATGTTCTCGCGAAGACACATGTTAGAAGGATGTGGTTTATTGTTTCTACCTCTTGGTTGCAGAACGGGCACATAGCTTGGTGCCGGAGTCCACAGCGTGCCAGATGGTCCGAGGTCCAGCAACGATTCCGCATGGCTAGCCACGAGAAGAATCGGCATTGTAGTGACGCTTTGTGTTTCCATACAAATTCCGCGGATGGCGCTCTCTACCCACGAATTTAGCAGCGTATGCGGACCTAAGCGAGTAGGATCCGTCGGATTCCCAAGCCCATCTGATGGTGTTGGTCCCAATGTCATCTATCTCCATCGATCACTACTAAAAAAACGGCTATAGCTAATATGGACATTAATGGCGCACCATGTATGTGGTGCGCCACTGCTATATAGCAGTGGCGCACCAGATATGGGTGCGCCATTAATGGCCATATTACTAATGGCACACCTGGTGTGTGGTGCGCCATTACTAGTTTTGTCCTGGCCCCACACCCTTCCCAGACTTAGCAGTGGCGCACCAGGGGAAAGTGCGTCATTACTAGTTTTAACTAGTAATGGCGCACCACACCCACGGTGCGCCACTACTAACAATTTTTTTTCAATTTTTTTTTCAAAACTAGTAATGGCGCACCACACACCAGGTGCGCCATTAGTAACCCTGGTTACCAATGGCGCATTCTTAGGAGGTGCGCCATTGGTAACATGAGAGCAGCTAGATATTTTTGACAGCCACCTACCACACTCACTTTCCCCACTTCATTCTCTCCACCTCTACCAAGCTTGGTCTCGGTTGCCTCCTCCTCCTCACCTCATTTGCATCATAGATTCACCCAAATTAAGTGGTTAAATTTCCTTTTTTTGATAGGTAAGTAAGGGGAAAGCTTTCTTTATGTTCTAGATCTACTTTTTTCTCCCTCCAACGTACACACTTTTTATGGCCTAGATCTACGTATGTTTGTGGTGTTGCATATGTTTGTGTTTGCAGGTACCGGTATTTGAAATGCGATAGTTGCCAATATTTTGCCGGAATGTTGATTCATTTCCGTTTCGGCGAGAATTTGGCACTATGCATTCTTTTTGGTCCTATTTTTAGGCAAAGTCATTCCAAAATTTTTTTTGGTTCTAAAATATCGTTTTGCTCTACCCCGCAGGCGACCATGGTCCGCACGATGACCGAAGGCATCGTGAATAGGTTTTTGAGCTCCGCGAAGGCCGAGATGCTTCAAAAGAACGAGACGGAGATAAGATGTCCGTGTCGAAGATGCAAGCTGAAGAGCCTTATGGACCCGGATTCCAGACAGGTGCGGGACCACCTGCTCGTGCGTGGTTTCATGGATGGCTATCGGTGGCAAGGTGATGAAGATGATTATGAAGTCGTCCATGGGGGCCGGGCAAGAAATAAGGAAGGGCAGCAAGACAATAGCGGCGAGGGCGGGCGAGAAGACGAAGAATCTCCAGGACATGATCACGAAGTAGATGCAGGACACAGTCATCATGTAGAAGATGCCGGACATGATGATGAGGAAGATCAAGACGAAGGGCATGATCATGAAGATGAATATGCCGGAGCAGACGACGATGGACCATCGATGGGCTGGGTGCAGGACCCTCATATTCAAGAGCTGCTTCTCAAGCAGACGGGTAACGCAAGAGCTGCCGCCCGAGAGAAAGCCAAGCTGGATCAACTGGAGATAGACGCGGTTACTCCATTGTATGAAGGATGCAGGCCCGAGGATACCCGCCTGAAAGTAACGCTCATGGCTCTGGAGATGAAGGTAAAACACAAAATGACCAACGCATGCTTCGACGAGAACATGTCATTCTGGCACGAACGTCTTCCCAAGGGGAACAAGTGCCCGACCAGTTTCGAGGAGGCGAAGAAAATCGTGTGTCCTTTGGATTTACCGCACGTGAAATACCATGTGTGCATGAACGATTGCATCATTTATCGGGACGAGCACGCGGAGTCTACCATATGTCCGGTGTGCGGCGTTACTCGATACAAGAAGAGGAAGAAAGCTCCTCGAAAAGTGGTGTGGTACTTTCCGATCACTCCTCGTCTGCAGCGGTATTTCGCGGACCCTAAGCAAGCAGAGCTCCTGCGTTGGCACGCGGATAGGGAGGAGAAGAAGCGAGAAGATGACGGAAATGATCCGGAGATAAATAAAAAAGACAAGATGCCGAGTCACCCTAAGGATGCGAGCCAGTGGCAAGCGTTGAACTTCGAACACCCAGAATTTGGGGGCGATCCAAGGAACATCATGCTGGGCGCGAGCACCGATGGAGTCAATCCGTTTGGCAGCCAGAGAAGCACACATAGCACCTGGCCTATGTTTGTGTGGATGTACAACCTTCCCCCCTGGATGTGCATGAAGAGGAAGTACATTCACATGAGTATGCTAATTGAAGGGCCGAAACAACCAGGGAACGACATCAATCTGTATCTGGGGCTGCTGAAAGAGGAGCTAGACACGCTGTGGAAAACGCCAGCCAATACGTGGGACGCCGCAGCGAAACAATATTTCCCTATGAGAGCCGCACTGCTCACGACGGTGCACGACTATCTCGGTTACGGATATGTCGCGGGGCAGGTGGTCCACGGATTTTGTGCATGCGTCAGGTGCATGGATGACACAACGTATCGCCAGCTAGATAGAGATCCCGGGTCTTCGAAAACCGTGTTCATGGGACATCAAAGGTGGCTTCGCGACGATGACGCATGGAGAAAACGCAAGGATCTGTTCGATGGTGAAACCGAACCCCGAAGACCCCCACGTACGAGGAGCGGCGAGGAAATAGACGAGCTGTTGAAAAATTGGAAAGAGTGCCCACCGCCGGGAAAGAAGCGAAAGGCGCCAGAGCCGCTGCTGAAGGTATGGAAAACGAGGTCTGTTTTCTGGGACTTGCCGTACTGGAAGATCCTCCGTGTGCCTCACAGCCTTGATGTCATGCATATCACGAAGAACGTGTGCGAGAGTCTGCTTGGTACCCTGCTCAACATGCCAGAGAGGACCAAAGATGGGCCGAAAGCAAGGGCAGACTTGCAATCAATGGGCATCAGGGAGGAGCTTCACGCAAAATGCCCTAATGATGATGATGATGATGATGAGGCGAAGGACACGGAAAGTCGTCGCAAAGGCAAAAAGGCCAAGAAGATCGAATATGACTGCCCTCCCGCGTGCTTCACTCTAAGTCAGAAGGAGATCGAGCAGTTTTTCACCTGCCTCGTAGGAGTAAAACTTCCTTACGGTTACGCGGGGAAGATAAGCAGATACCTAGACTCAGCGAAGCAGAAGTTCAGCGGGATGAAGTCTCACGACTGTCACGTGCTGATGACGCAGATACTTCCAGTTGCAATCCGTGGGATCATGGGCGCGCACGTCCGTGAAACGCTATTTGGCCTATGCAACTTTTTCGACGTCATCTCTCGGAAGTCGGTTGACGTGAGGCAAATCAGAAGGCTACAGGAAGAGATCGTGGTGATACTATGCGAGCTTGAGATGTACTTCCCGCCCGCATTCTTCGATGTTATGGTGCATCTGCTGGTCCATATCGTGGAGGATATCATCCAACTCGGGCCGACGTTCCTGCACAGCATGATGCCGTTCGAAAGGATGAATGGTGTCATCAAAGGATACGTTCGCAACAGGGCATGTCCAGATGGAAGCATAGCCAAGGGCTTTCTGACCGAAGAGTGCATCTCCTTCTGCACGAATTATCTAGGCATCGAGAACCCCGTTGGTCTGCCCGTCAACAGGCACCTCGGCAGGCTCGCTGGATGGGGTCACCGCGAAATGCATGTCGACTTCAAGGGTCGACTCGCCGACTTTGAAAGAGCAAACCTAGTCGCGCTACAACACATAGACGTGGTCGATCCTTGGGTGGTAGAGCACAAAACCTTTATTGAGAAGACGTACAATGACCGAGGCCAACAGAGGACGGACGGAGATATAATCAAAGAGCACAACTCATGTTTCATGCGTTGGTTCAAGGACAAGCTTCTGTCGTACCCTTTACATGAGGATTCTTCCGCGGAAGAAAAACTCATATTCGCCTTGTCCACAGGGCGCCGAGCACAACCTGATGACCTATGAGGCGTACGATATCAACGGCTACACATTCTACACTGAGGAAAAGGACATGAAGAGCGATTATCAGAACTCCGGGGTAACGATGGAATCCTACACCGGTAACGACAAGGACAGATACTACGGAAGGATCGAGGAGATCTGGGAGCTGAGCTACGCTGGAGAGAAGGTCCCGATGTTCCGTGTCAGATGGGCCAAGAGCGTCCTAAAAGAAGACCGGTATTTCACCACCATGGTTATACCCGAAGCCAAATCCAAGACCGCGGGCGCAAACGTCACCGCGAAAAATGAGCCATGGGTACTGGCTTGCCAAGTGGACCAATGCTTCTTCATTACCGACCCGTCAAAGCCCAGTCGTGTTGTCGTGAGGAGAGGCAAAAGGAACATCATCGGAATGGATGGAGTCGCCAATGAGCAAGACTTCGACAAGTACGGCGACCCGAAGATGGAAGATGACGACGACGATGAAGTACCATACACCACAAGAAGAAGCAGGACCACCCTACCTAAAGGACGTCCGTTCAAGAGAAGAATTCAAGGGGTTCCGGGGCTAAATTATTCAACCGCGAGAAAGAAGGGCAAGAAGATTGTGAAAAGATAGCTAAGATTGAATCACGACGTGTCGGCCGCGTGTGTGTGTCAGTGGCAAGCTCAATCTTTGATGACTGTTATTTCATGTTACTTGATTTCAACCATGTCATCTAATTCTAAATCTTTGCACAATGGTTTTATCACTCCATTTGCATTTTCCTTTTCTTTTATCTCAAATATTAAATTATTACATGCAACTAAAAATCCAAAAAAATAAAAAAAAAGTTAGTAATGGCGCACCAGGAGAAGGTGCGCCATTGCTATCACGGTGTTTATGGCGCACCCCTAAAAGGTGCGCCATTGATATACCAATTTTTATGGCGCACCCCTAAAAGGTGCGCCATTGCTAACCCTCCCCCCACTACGGCATTAACCCGAGCCCACGATTCAATCGATCCCCTTTTCCCAAACCTAGCTCCCCCGATTCAGCCTCCCCTGGAATCAGGTCCAGCTCCGGCGGCCAGGTCGGCCCTCTCCTTCCTCCCCCGCCTTACCCCTCGGTCCCCTCCCCTCCGGCCGCCCTCTCCCTCTCCCTCCCCTGCTGGCCCGCCATTGCCCAGACGCCCTCCGACCCTCTGCCGCTCTGCGCCGGCCTCTGCGGCGGCGCGGCTCCGCCAGGCGCCGGTCCGCCTCCGGCCTCCCGGCTGGCGGCTCCCCGGCCCAAGTAGGCACCCAACCCCTCCCGGCTCACCTCCACGGCTCCGCCCTGGACATTCTGCATCCATCTACTGATCTACATCTAGTTTAGCATCCACCAAGGTATACTTTCTCTCTGTTTTTTAAAGAAATCTGAAGATTTTGCAGTGATTGCTTGTAAAACTGAAATTGAATTGCTTGTTTGTCCAATGTTCACCAGTCCATGCGACATTGCCACTGATTTTACTTTGTTTATGTGATTGTGATGTAGATGAAAAAGAAGGATGTTAGCTTATTTGAATTATGCTAGTGTTGTTTTGTTCATATATTGCTAGTGGTCTGTTGTTTGGTTCATATACTATATTTAGAGCAAAAAAAATTCAATGTCGATTGCGGGCAGTTCTTAGTGGGTTCCCTGGTAATGCTTTGAACTCGCTTCTTCCCCCTTCTCATTTTCAATGTCGAATTGTGTATTTCCGTTATCTCAATGTAATGGAAAGGGAAGTCGCCCGGTTAAAAAAAAAACCCTACTCATACTCCCCTTTAATTCCTTTCTCATTTTCAAAGTACAAACTGATTCATTATTACAATTAGTTGCACATTTGTCATTCTTGGATTATTGCTGGTCCTAACACAACCAATTAACTCTACTACATGAATTTAGCAAAGTATAAATATTCAATCAAGTAGTCCGTATTCATGAGAAAACCAGCCGTTTTCTTTTTCTGTTGTAATGTTGGATGTATGCTTGCTTGGTGTTTTATACTCCCTCCGTCCAAAATTAGTTGTCGATCAAACAGATGTATCTAACACTAATAGTATGTAAGAAAGGGAGGGCGAAAGCCGTTTTTTTATTACACAGTGATTACTCCAGCCATACATGTTAAATAGTTGAGATACACTTTATGAATCCATCTGCCTTATGATGACTTTTCTAGTCCTGTGCATCCCAATCAAAGAGGAAGATGAGAAAATCACTGTGCAGTCGTACTGCACTGTACTCTCGTGCTGTTGATGCCCCGCCGGGTGGGCGGCTGGCCGGTGTGCACGTATGGCCATTTCATTTAGGGACAAATAGTTACCCCTTTCTCCTGAAATGTTGATTAATTTCCGTTTCGGTTGAGAATGGGGCACTCCTAGGTCAAGAAAATTAGCAAAGGTCATGCCCAATTTTCTTGACCTAGAAGGTGCCCGATTCTCAACCGAAACAAAAATTAATCAACATTTAGAGACAATGTTATTTCTACAAAGCAAATATTTCTAAGTGGCTTTTATAGTTTTCCCTTAAGTTAAAATGCAAACTATTTTTTCTTCCATACATATGCCATGCTAACGAAAGCTCAACCATCAGGCTCTAGCAATAACTCATTTTTATTTGTTTATTTGTTTGATATATATATTGGTTGCCTTGGTTGTTTATCATGAAAAATGCTTTGTTTGTATGCTTGGTAATCAGAATGCAGGGATAGCAAGTTTTTCTAAGGACTTGTATGAATCACATGCAAAGTAAAATAAACCAAGAAAAGGAGATCTTACCTATGGGTGTGCATCAATTCTCAGTTTTCCTCTAAATCTGAGAAGAATAGATACTACCCTGATCTCATCCAATAACTCTAGTAGCCTTTTTTCCTATTTAGAGCGAACATGGCCGACAACGATGAGGCCGGCGGTTCGGGCAAGCCATTCTGGGAGCTGTCCCAGGAGATGGAGGAAGAACCTCACCGCTATGAGGACGCCGCGGAAGACACCGATCCCGACTACACAACCCCTAGTGGCGTCGGGGATGACACCACTGATGGTGCCGCCGGGGATGCCACCACTGATGATGGCAGCGAACGCACAGATGGCAGCCAACCGAAGAGGCAACGGAAGGACCGGCGCCCGAACGTGCTCGTCACCGTCAAGGAGGAATTTACTGAAGTGTCCTCCAGTGGGCATCCAACGGCGCCCAAAGAATTAGTCGGTGGGTACGCGGGACAACTCGGGTGCATTCTCCGGAGCACCGTCTCGATCAACACCGAGAACCTAAGGCATCGTGACCGAGGGAATTTGCGCAACCTCCTCTTCACGAAGCTGCACGAACGATACAAGTTCCCCGGTGACTTCGCAAACACACGCCTCTCAGGGAATAAAGTGAACAGTGCCGCCCTCACGAAGATGAGCACGGCCCTGGCTACTTGGAGAGCCGCGGTGAAGAGAAGGATTCTAAGAGGTGATAGTTATGAGAAGATCAAGGAGACAAATCCTTCGATCAGCGAAGCTGACTACCTGGAGTTCAAGATCAAGTGCGAGAGCAACGCATCCGCGGAATCAAGTCAGTGGGGGAAAGATATGCGGGACTTGAACTTAGGGGTCCACAAACTCGGTCCCGGCGGTTACAGAGTGGCGGAACCTAAATGGGACAAGGAGGACGCGGAGCGTGCCGAGCAAGGCCTACCGCCCCTCTTCGATAAATACCATGAAAAGCAGACCAGGAACTATGTCAGGGCCCGGTACAAGGTGGACCCGGTAACAAAAGAGCTTACCACGGATCCGAAGGTGAAGGAGCTTGAGCGTGTTCTGGTAAGGAATACACCCCCGCGTAATTAGCTCCATATGGTTGCATTCTAATTAATGAAGCCAAATTTCTAAATGGTTCACGTTCCTTCCACAGGAAACTGAAAGCAGTAGCGCGGGGTCTCAGAGCTCCCCGTCTGCCCCTTGGGACACCACTTTAAATAGGGCGTTGAACGTAATGAAACACAAGGATAAGTTCAGTAAGCCGTCGTCAGCTGGTCGTGTGGCCGGCGAAGGCTTGTCCACGAAATGGTCGGAATACTATAAGGCTGGGCGAAAGGAGAGAAAGACCAGCTCGGAAAGCCAAGAGCGCGAGGTTAAAGAACTCAAGGCACAAGTGGCGCGGATTCCGGAGATAGTCCAAGAGCAAGTGCGAGACCAACTGGGAGCGACGATCACCGCCATTATGCCTTCCTTGCTTGAGGGGCTGCGGGGGTGGATTGCGGGCGGCCAACAGGGGCCGCCCCCGATTCCCAGCTTCACGGGCAGCAACTCGCACAACGCGCCGGCATTGGTGTCTCCGGCGGAGGCGACATTGGTGTCTCCGGCGTCGGCGTCGGTATTGGAGCTTAATGCACCCGGGTGTGGGAAGAATACGCCGGCCGGCACCTCGGCAACAAGCGGCCCCTCCGTCACTTGCACGCCCGCCGTTGGCGGTGCCTCGACATTAGCCGAGCTCGACGCCATCACGGTAACTAAGCCTCGGCCGATGACTTCATCTCCTTGCCTTTGACTGGGCATCCCTGATGCCCTACATGTTTTCGCAGGGCGCCGCCAACGTTCCATGCACTCTCCTGCACTTCGTGGACGGCGAGTTGATCGATGTCGCCAAGGCCAAAATCGTTGAACCGGGCAACCGCGTGTTCCACGGTAATCCGATGCCACCCACCGTGTATAGGGTTCAACTGGTTCGGGTGCTGCGGGGCTGCGACGACTTGTTACCTCCGTATCGACCCCCTGGGGCCGACGAAGATGATGTGATGACCCTCAGCGCCTGCTTAAACTGGTCCATGCTTTGGCCGAAGAGCCAGATTCGTTTGGGGGCGGGGGAGACCACCCCACAGACAACACCGCCAGTCGTGCCGGCGCCAAGCCATGGCAAGACCGCCGCAACGCTACCGCCGTTAGCTGATCCGGACATGCATATGGCACAGGATCCGGACGACGACGACGGTACATTTTCCAACGTCGATAAGTACATCAACGAACATGGGTACGGTGACGAATTCTTGGGGCCTCCTTCTCAAGAACCCAACCCTGCAAAAGACGATCGCGATCTAGCTGGTACCGCGGAGAAACCCAAGTGCAACAGGCGTCGTCTGTTCAGTTCTCAGGAGACGCCTCCAGCTGCCGCCTTCACCGAGACTCAAATAGCCGAGGTGCGAAATATTATCAGCCCCAACACACTCAAGAAGGTGGTCTCTGAGTAGAACTCGATCCCATTACAGCAGAAGAAGCAGAAGGGACGGAAAAGAAAAAATAACAATGGTGCGAGCCAGCCGGCACCGAGTACGATCCGTGCTTAGGACGGGCCACCAATACCTAAGGATATCTCGAGGAGGGTGCATGTGGCGGGTAGGCCGATGCTACCGACTAATCTGCTCAATGCTGCAACCGGTGCTATGCGGAGTCTGCATGACGGTGTTCTTTCTATGGAGAAGCGGCGTCTCTCCGAGAATGATGTGGCATACCCGGTTTTCGTGGCCAAGGTGCCAGAGGGCAAGGGCTTTGTCGATAGCACCATCGGGCGTATGATCGTCCTGCGGTTTGATGACATCTTCGCTATGTTTAACCTTTATCCGCTGCACTACACCTTCATTCGGCTATTTTCACTCAGTATGGAGATGCGGATCATTAGAGACAAGACCCCGGACATCGTGATAGTCGACCCCTTCTACATGCGTGCCAAGATCTTGGGCAGCGCTGGGGACCGGCAAGTCGCGAGTTCATACCTCGAAGGCGTCATTCTGGCGAACCCAGATAAGGATAACTTCCTCGTGCCTTACTTTTCCGAGTAAGTCATCCCCTCACCGCCCCGTAACATATGATTTCTTAGATTTCGATCGTTCTTTTTTTTTCTAACATTCCGTGTTTTGTGCAGTGACACACATTGCACACTCATCCTCTTAAGCCCGAAATATTCCATGGCCACGTATTTCGACTCGGACCGTCAGTCGAAGAAAGACTACACAAATATCAAGAAAGTTCTTGATGATGCTCTCCCCGGCTACGCCAAATCTGGAGGCACCTTCAGGAGGCCAATTTGTAGGTACGGCAAGCACGTGTTCACCCACGTAACGACGTTCCCCTGCGTCAAGCAGCCGCCTGGCAGTCAGAAGGATGCCTACTACGCCCTCCATCACATGCGGGCGATCGTACGGAACCAGCATCACCTTATGCTACCAAATAATCTCAAAGAATGGGCCGCACGCTTGTCGGCAATCCAGGACGAGGACATCAGACAAGAATTCTTTCGCATCCAGTCGGAGTTTGCGGAAATCATCTATCAAGATGTCCTTCGTACCTCGGGGCAGTTCTACCTCAACTATCAACCGTCCAACAGTGAAATAGAAACAACGCTACAAATGCAGGCTGACAACGACCGCACATTCATGACCATCACGAAAGACGGCGGCTTCATCCACGCTCCGGTCCCTGAGTCGAGTCGAAAGTATTGATGCTATGTAGTTCTGAAATATCGATTAGCTCATGTTGTAATTAAACTTTAATGAACTTGTATGTCTCTTTAGTTTGGACAGTCGTTCAACTTATATGTAATCGATGCTATTTATTAGTAGGACCATGAATCGTGCTATTAATGTGTTGCTTTTCTCTTCCGATCCTTTTGTTGCATACTTATATATTGCTTATATATTATCTGTGAATTGCTACTAACGTTTTGTTTGTCTAGTGCATAGAGATGCCGTCGTATGTCGTGTACAAGGGTGAGGTTCCCGGAGTCTACGACGACTGGGAGGAGTGTCGGAGACAGGTTCACCGTTTCAGCGGTAACAGTTACAAATGGTACACCACTAGGGCGGAGGCGGAAGCTAGATACGCGCGCTATCTAGCGGGAGAGAGGAGGGAGCGGAGGAGGAACCGGATGAAGATCAGTTTCATCGCGATGATGCTCATCGTGACCGCAACCCTCTTCTATGTGATGGTAGTTTAGATATCGACTTGTAATGTGAAGACAAACTCGCTACTCGCGGTCTCGAGACTTGTAATGTTCTAACTTTGTTTGGTATTTTGAATTCGGAGACTAATATGATGAATTGTATTCGGAGACTAATCTTCTATTGTATTCGATAAATCTGCTGTTTATATGTTGTGCTGTTTATATTCTGTGCTGTAATGTATTTTGTAACCTGTGCAAATATCAGAAAAGCAAAAAATAATAATTCCTAATATTCATAGTAGTGGCGCACCATATTGCACTTTAGTGGCGCACATAAATAAACACCCCAGTGGCGCATTATCTAAAAGTGCGCCATTAGTAACCCAGAGCACAAGGTACACATGGCCCCTTGGAGTAACAGCAGTGGCGCACTTCTGGGCCTAGTAATGGCGCACTTTAGCTGCGCCATTAGTGTCTGGGATAGTAATGGCGCATCAGGTGGTGCGCCACTGTTATGTAGATTAACAGTGGCGCACCAGGCGTGCGCCATTACTATTTATTAGTAGTGGCGTGATAAAAGTGGCGCACCTATAGTGCGCCATTAATAGCCAAAATAGGTGCTCCACTAACAGCCTTTTTTCTAGTAGTGGATGTTGTGCAACCCAAGGTTAGGCCCGACGTCCATTGCCCAAGTGTTGTCCATTTCCCAAGTTCTTGCCTTGATCCTGATATAGATCTTGTGTTTCCATGTGATCACCTTGCTTTTTGCTCCATTGGATTAGCACAATTTCGCTTGGTTATTGTTCTTGCTCGAGGGCGATCTTGGAATAGCTAGTTTGAGTTGTTCAGCAGGGTGCGAATCGTGAAAATTCGTTGGGGTGAGTGATCTTATTTGGGGGAAGGGGAACAAAATGGTCAAATAATTTGGGGATTATTTCTAGGGTTCATACGCGATGCTCAGCTGGGAATAAAGGCTGGGCTCCATGCTAGGGTGAAGCTGCTGGATCGGAGTGCCGCTTTCTCCTCAGGCTCCAAGCCATTCGTCGGAGGTAAGATTTCATAGACCTCTCTCGTTTCCTACTCTCCTTGTGTTTTGTTTCTTTTCAAATAGTATGTCTGATGCCTGGACCTGAATCTCCTCTATATTTGAGATCTACTGGAGTTAGATTTTCAAAATTTGTTAGATTTTCAAAATTTTCAAATAGTATGTTAGATTTTCAAAATTTGTTTAACTTTTAAAAAAATGTTCATGTTCTTCAAAAATATCGGTTGCTACAGTACCGACCCGACAGTACCGACCCGACATGTCTAAACAGATGCAGACCGCCAAACAAAATCTCAGCTCAGCATGTCTCAGCACATACACCGTTACCAAACAACAGCAAATGCATGTACTCAGCATGTCTACACTCAGCATGTATCAGAGGAGAACAACCATGCTAGGTTGAGAATGCAACCAACAC
Organism: Elymus sibiricus; assembly: GCA_039707655.1. Classification (NCBI taxonomy): domain Eukaryota; kingdom Viridiplantae; phylum Streptophyta; class Magnoliopsida; order Poales; family Poaceae; genus Elymus; species Elymus sibiricus. The sequence continues at coordinate 538,524,786 of CM077667.1, forward strand.
TACAGGAATCAGGTAATTTGCCGTCAGTGGAGCTCTTTGCTGTCAGCTTTTCATCGGGGCAGACGGCAAAGACCATATTTTGCCGTTAGCTGCTGACGGCAAAGGGCCATTGTCGGCAAAGAGATGATAAAACTGACGGCAAAGATCAACTGTCGACAAAGACTGCTTTGCCGTCATATTAAATCCCACTGACGGCAAAGATTATGTCTTTGCCGTCTGTTTCATACCCACTGACGGCAAAGACGTGGCCACGTGTCACATTTGACGGTTAGTAAACGGTAGCTAGGTTTTGCCGTCAGCATATCGGCTACTGACGGCAAAGATCACTACTTTGCCGTCTGCTTTCGTGACCACTCACGGCAAAGACTGGAACTTTGCCGTCTGCCTTTCATCGTACTGACGACAGTGATTGGAAAAGTAAAAAAAAAAACCCCACCCGGCCGCTTCGAAGCCACTCTCCCCCGCACCCACATCTCCTCTCTGCTCTCCCGCGCCCTAGGGTTAGCCGCCGCCGCCGACGACCTTATTCGGGCCAGCTCCGACGGCCATGGCCGGTGCACAGCACGCTGCCGAGCTCACCTCGCCCCGCTTCGTCGATCCCTCCAGCCATATCCGTCACCTCCCCGCCTCCAACGCTCGCGCTCAACCCCTCCCCCGCGGCTAGGGTTTGGGGCGCGGACTCGTCTCCGCCGCCGGCGTGCCTCGGCGGTCCTCTACGTCACCTAGCATGGCTCCTCGCGCGGCTGCGCAGGCTGGACGCCGCTTCTCCACCACAAGGCAGTGGCAGAGGAGGGTCTTATCCTCCACCACGCAGCGGCAGCCAAGGTGCTCCTCCCCCATCTCGCCCCTCTCCTCTCTCAATCCCCTTTTGCTTTCGATTTGGGAAGAAAATTTCATTTTTCCCTTGTGCAATTTCTGATCTAACCGGGTTTGTTTTAGGGGCATCCAGAGAAAAGGAGTAGAAGGGGATGAGGAAGGAGGAGAAGGTGTAGAAGGAGGAGAAAGACCAGAAGAAGGGCAAGGGAGGTGGGGCGATCTGCATGTCCATGGAGGTCTGAATGTTGCTTGTTTAATTTTTCTTTATGTTGCATGCTCTGATTTCAGAGTAGATTGCTTTACAGCATGCTGAATGCTAATGGTATTCTCCTCTGTTTGATTACTATGGTTGGTTGCTTGTTTAACTTTTGTGTGAGAAATAATGCAGATCAAGTGAGCTATTCTTGTTTCTAAATTTAGATACATGCATGTCTATGGGGCTCAAGTTCTAAACATAGCAGACCACTACTCTCCTATATGTTGTGCGAACCAGAGAGCTGCTGAATTGATCAACATGTTGGATTGGTTTAATTTTTGTAAGTATTCTGAAAATGGCTGCTTCTGTTCTCACACATATACATGCCTCTGGACAGTGGTACTAGCTATTATCTTTGCTAGTTTTTTTCATATCCGGACTAACTTTCGCATGATTTGTTTCGACCATTTACTGCTAGTTGTGGCTGTCAAACAAAAAGAATTGTCAAACAAAAAGAATTGGTTTATGATTCATAATGTCCAGACATTAGCCTTTCTTTTCAAGGAATCGGTTTGCGATACATGCCCACCTATTCATTTTAGTTTCAAAGAAAAGAATTGGCTTGTGATTCGTAATGCTCAGGCATTAATTTTCATTGTCACATGCATGGTTTCAGATTACCTGTGAGGTCGTCCACTGGGACCCTCCCTATTGTGATGTTGGTTTTTTCCCTGCAAACCTTGCTCTGCTGTAGCCTAGTTCGTTTCTATGCTGCTGGTTGTAAAACCAAACTAGGTGGGTGGGTGTGTGATGAGGTTTGGTTTAGTGCTTGATGCCACTGGACTGCAGGTTCTTGTGTAGGACTACTTGTGATATAACTCTGGTTCCTTATGAGGTCATGTATATACTAGGCTAGTTGCACTTTGGTTCTATCTATTTCAAATCATATTTGGTCCTCTATGTATGTATGATGCATGTGTGCTTCGATTTGGAGCAGCAGTAGGACGACGACGAAAGGACGAGGACCTCGACGGTGACGACAACCAAGAGGATGAACCCACCCACAAGGGCGCCGGCGCCGGCCATGAGGACGACGATGACTCATTCTGCACCACCTCGCGCTGCGGCGACTACACGTAATTTTTTTGGGATTGCCTCTTTTTCAATCCTATGGATCCGCTGCATGCTTGGTAGTACCTGCAATCTGCCTTTCAAGTCGATCCAATCAACTTCCAAATTTCTGAAAATTCAGTTTAGAATTCTATGCAATTCCATCAGCAGAGAGGGAGAAGGGGATTCCTGAGCCACATGCTTCCTGGTAGGTGAACTCAGGAAGGTTCCGTTAGTCTTGGTAGTCTGCACTTGTTTTGCTAGACCATGGCACTCTGTCTCTCTTACCTTATGTTCTGCTCCTGATTAGTAGTACGTATGCATGTGCTAGTGTTTCTAACCACCTGGATGTTAGTGTTAATTAATCTCGGAAGCTGCAGAGGAGAAATGTGATCAGCTCGAACTAGAAAGAAGCAGTCTACACTCTGAACCGAAGGCTAATATGTTCTCTAAAGAACAGTCAGCGCTACACTCTGAACCGAAGTAGTCTTTGGCAAATAATCGATGTATCACCTTCCCTGAATTTTGTTCGACTCTGGTTTTCGCATATAACAGAAGTAGATCCCCGCTTGTTTTCTTACATGCTGTTTTTTTATGCAGCGGAACTAACATTTTTTTGCTACTACTTGAATGCATAGTAAAATTGTTATCCAGGTGCCTTGAATTGTGCTATATTGAGCCATCGAAAAGTTGGGGATTGTTGCTCTTTGACTGCTTAGTGATCCTTGCAGTTGTAGCATGAACTTATTAGAAGGATTGTTGCTGTGTTTCCTCGCGGGTGGGGCGCCGCCTAGCATAATGGTCACATGGTGACCATGCACTTATTTTTTCCAAATCTTGTCTGCGTACTGACCAAGTGACTCATGTAATTTATCATTGGACCTGGTGTTTTGTTTGGTGGTTCTTAGGCAAAGCTGCTTGTACTATTTAGTTTTCGACATTGTTGTGAGATGCATTATCATTTCTATCATATTACATACTGTAGGAAGTGCGGCGCCAAGATATCAGGCAACTTCCAAACCATTGTCCCTTCAATTTCTTTACACATTCAGTATTGATGTTAGATTTGTTCGTTCAATTTTTATGTGCATTAGTTTCTGTTTGGTTCATTCCCCATTCAACTTATATGTTGGTTCAAAATCTGTTGCTAATGCAGTGCTGAGATGCTTGCCAACCTTGGTGTTCCCTGGGTCATTCTTGGACACTCTGAGAGGAGGAGCTTGTTGGGAGAATCAAGTGAGGTATGCCACAGTTTATATCTGTTCACATCATACCATGTATTTGTAAATCAGGCACATTTCCATTTTCAAATAGGGCGAACAACCAAACTGTGATATACTGCTATTGGAAGATAAACCTACAATATAGTTAACTAGTTAAGACTCAGCTTTTCTTTAATACTCTTCCAGTGTAACCAAATTGTGAAGTAATTGATCTTGGTCTAAAGGGGATTTCCCGCACTATTTGGTGGATAATGCACTACAGTTGATATTGTTTTCTAAAGAAAATATTGCAATCACTTGACTGATCTAGAGTTTTCTATGGCAGTTTGTTGGCGAGAAAGTTGCATATGCACTCGCTCAGGGCTTGAAGGTCATTAAATGTGTTGGTGAGACTCTTGAGCAGCGAGAAGCTGGATCAACCATGGAAGTTGTCGCTGAACAGACAAAAACAATTGCTGGTATACTGACCTTTAGTTTGTGAATAGACACAAATTTACCTTTAAATTGTTTTTATCATTGTGTTTATATTCTCTAGAATTCTCTTACCATTGATCTGGTCATCTCAGCCACCTCCCGAGCCTCCTTGGGTGGTGTCTATGGTGCTCCTGGTGGTCGTTGCCATGCACGGGTGCCCGCTGTGCCGGCGGGACGGCGTGCGGCGCAACCCCGGCGCGGTATGGCGCCGGTGTGATGTTGTGGCTGCTCCCCTCACCGTGCAGGGATGGCGGTGATGTGCTCTGCCACAACCACGACAGGTTGGTGCTCGACATCGGCTACAAAACCTCCACGGTGAGCCCTACTTCCTCCTGTTATTCCTCTGGTGGCTCTGGTTTGTGATGGTGATGCTGTGATGCTAGGCTTGGTTCAGTGGCATGATTTCCTCACTGTGGTGATTTTAGTTTTAGAGGAATATGCTCTGTAGCTCCTGGTTGAACTTATTGGTCACTGTTTAGGGTTAATTTATTAGGCTAGACTTGCTAATGTGCTAATGCTCCTGGGGGGTCTATTGGTCCATGTTTTAACTCGTGCCTATGGACTTGCTAGTGTGAATTTGGTGCTGCTCCAGGTCTCTTGGGTATTTGTGGTCATACTTTGGTGCTATGTAATTTCAATTTGGGTTTATCCCAAATGTATGGGGTTATAGACTTATAGTTACTGTCCTATTGTTTTCTAAACTGCTCATGATTTAATTCCCTTCCTGGACTTGCTATGGACTATGTGGTACTGGTTATGATCTATAGATCATGTGATGGCATTGGCTAGTTAATTTATTGGTTTTTTTCCTAACTCCTTGGGGCTCTGACTACTACTGTACACATGTCATATGCAACTGTTTATAGGTCACATATGTATTGTGCCCCTGCTATGATCTTGCTTGCAACATTGCTGGGGTTACTGTTAAGAGCTACTGGTTGTATTTGTGCATTGGTTTCACCTTAGGATGAAACCTACATTTTAACCATAACCAAATGGTTTTCTTTGTTGTTTGTTTTGCAGGTCAGAAGAAGATAGGAAGAGCAAGAATAGATAGATAGGTTTAGATAGGAATTTTCCTTCTTCTTAGTTTGTACTAGGTTCTGATTCAAACTTGTAATTGTCATCTTTGATTCAGCTTGTAACAAATCGTGTACTCATTTTTGGATGAATAAAGATTTGATTCTAATCAATGACATATTTTTGTTATATTTTTGGATGAATAAAGATTTGATTCTGATCAAATCTTGTACTCATTTTTGGATGAACATAGATTTGATTCTGATCAAGCTCTTTGCCATCTGTAGTACATAGGCTGATGGCAAAGAGTACAGGTTTTGCCGTCTGGATTTTCAGCGAGCTGACGGCAAAGAGGATAACTTTTGCCGTCTGGATTTTCTTCGAGTTGACGGCAAAGCCACTGACGCCGTCCGTCAGACACATCGTTCTGTTAGTTAGCTTTTTTTTTGCCGTCTGACTGTTCCCGCTGATGGCAAACACTATTGACTGACGGCAAAAGCTTTGCCGTCTGCCCGACCAAAAGCTGACGGTAGAGTATCCCTTTACCGATTTAGAGTATGCCAACATGCTTTGCCGTCAGCTGGCTGATGGCAAAATCTTTGCCGTCTGTATTCCTGCCTTTGCCGTCTGTACCAGCCTGACAGCAAATTGCTTGATTCCTGTAGTGCAAACACACCCTTAATAGTGTTAATTATGTTGATGAAGGAACGAAAACACTATTGTCTTATTCCATTAGTTGGCAAGCATGTCCTTAACTGACTTTAATGAAGTGATTTTACGCATTCCCGAAAATCCACACAACACTTGGCACCACACCAGATGTTACTTCACATGTTGAATACTTCTTCTCTAGAGCATATGTATTAGTGGTGATGGTTTGCTCTTGCACTTGGAATTGTATTCTTGTTTGCACAACCTACTTATATATGCATGCTTTTCGCTTAACTCCATCCTTTTGGAAAACCCACTTTAAAGGTTGCAATTTGTCAGATATTCAGATAAAGAGATCTATGTATTTATAGGACATCAATCCGATGTTCGATTTGAGTGGGACACTACTGCAGGAATGCCCAGCAGTGGCGGGCGAGGCTCTCAGGGGCGACCGCCACTGCTAATATGTGGTCAGTGGCGGGTCCGCCGCCCGCCAATGTTATAGTCTTAGCAGTGGCGGACGATATACACCGCCCGCTACTACCCTCGAAGTCCTAGTAGTGGCGGGCGTTATCATCAATCGCGGGCGGTGTTTTTCACCCGGCACTGTCCGGTAGACGTACGTGCGGCAGGCATTTCCTCCCGCCCGCCACTAGTATGTACTATAGGCTGCAATGAAAAAACTGTCGCGGGGCGTAGATTGCTGCCATGGCAGCGTTAGCTGATTCAAATACCGAACAATTTTCGGTAAATGAGATCACATCAGAAATAAACTAACGATAGTAACTGTTAACAAAGAACGAGAAGTGCATTAACAATAAACTAGTAACGAACAATACACGAGTCATAAAATATAGTGTGCTGGTCAAGTTAAACAACATAATAGGCCAAATATATTTAGTCATGCATGCAATAGTGACCGCTACAATAAGTTCGCTAGGTTAGCCTTTGTTGTTCTTTTGACTCATCTTCTTCGATGTAATTATAGAATAGGCCGGACGACGAGCGGACCTCCTTGTTTATGATAGTCGCGAACGTGGCTTGGAGGCGTTCGAGCTCTATGCCCGCTTGGGACGGCTTGTTTTGTAGTTCTTGACCCCATTTGAGGATTTGTTCGTGCAGCCATAACATTTTCGCCGACTGTATGAAGTCTTCGATGTGAAGGCAGACGTAGAAGCCACATGTCAGAGTCAGAGCCTGTTGTTGCCTGCAACATAGATTGTGCCATTTGAAGCAAAGTTTTCTCCTTTCATTGCCTTTGTAGTTTTTGTCGATCATGTGCTCTCCGATAAGACTCCAATCGAAGATACATTCATCCAGAAGGTCCTTCAGGAGCGACCAGTCTTTTTTCGGGCTCTTAATGGAATCCATCAAGTAAGAATTGCACCTTTGCAGTCTTAGCACTATGAGAACCCAATGGTCCTTGCGGAAAACAAGTGAAACATACCGCGAATATGACAAAGTTTACAAGTTTGGGACGTGAAAACATATATCAAGGAAAAAGGTATGAAAGCATAAGCTAGAGAAGGACGTACCTGGGTCGGTAGGGCACGAGGAGGAAGTTTTTCAGCTTGTTATGTCGCATGAAATCCAGAAGGTTGTCTTTCATGCACTTCCTACCTTTCTCATTTTTTAGGTTCTCCTCGTTGGGGCATCCGCCGAGTCCTGAGAGCTTGATGGGTTGTGGGTAAAAAGTGCCTGCATGAATGAACTAATACCATTTAGAAACTGCTCCTGAACATATATGATGTAAACTGGTTGTAGAGGCTAATTACCGCTCTTTCGGCCGCCTTCGCCACCTCAGGGTCTTCGAAGTAGTAGAGTCCGGTGTTTTTATCATACACCGCAAGGGATCGAAAAAAATTCTTGGTACACGGGTCCAGCATATTACTGAAGGGCATGGGTTCACCTTGTGAAGAAAACTTGGTGTCATGCTTATCCCAGATCCCCTGCTTCCCTTCATAACCACGGGTGCCGAGATTGTGGTTCCCTACCATTTGGCTACGGAGCTTCGCATACTTGTCTTTGTCATTTTTGTATGCTTCGGTGTCTCGGTAAGCAAGAAACACCTTCCATTCCTCATTGCTAGTCGTAGGATATAGCTTTTTGATATCCTCTAAATCCTATCCCGCATCCAGTAGTCTGTTTGCATGGTATCTATGATTACTCAAGGCCGAGGTGAACGTGCGCATGACATTTCTTTCTGCGCATTCAGTCCATGGTCGTTGAACTTGCAAATATCTCTCATCTTTCCTAACAGGAGGTTGGCCCAGTGTTTATTTTCAGTGCCCCTTATGGACTTAAGGTTGATGCCACAATTTTCACGGACGATGGCAGCTAGGGCATTACCCCATTTTTGTGCGTTCTTCTTCGGACTAATGGGTCTCCCATTTTTGGCAATTCCTTTTATTATGTATGTAGCGGTAGGCACCTTGTTCCGTGACCTAGGCTTCCGCAGCTTTTTTTTTCACTCAGCTTGTGCACCATTACTGTCTTCTTCCTCTTCAGCACCATCAGACTCTTCTTCCCCATCTTGCCCTTCTTCTTGAGCACCATCGGACTCTTCTTCCCCCTCTTGCCCTTCTTCTTCAGCACGACCGGACTCTTCTCTGTACACGTAAGCATCGTCATCCTGAGATGAGTACTCGGTGCATGATGGATTTCGAGGATCCTCCTGATGGGAAGGCACAACTTCACCATTAGACCGTGTCCGGTCCGAAGATGCGGCGGGGTTCTGTCTCGCCATCTATTAACTAAAAAAATAAATGATTGCATAAGTTGTTGACCCAGTAACTGATAAAACAAACAATAAAATTCATAAAACAAATCAGCATGACCATTGCCAAAAAGGGGACATATTGAGTCACAAAAATTTGACGAAACGGAAATGAATCAACATTTCGTCAAAACCTTGGCACTCATTTCTATTCCCCATAAAAGAAGACAACAAACTGCAAGCAAATTCATCACCGGGCATCACCATCATAAAAAAATCGGCATGACCTTTGTTAAAAATGGGGCATATTGAGTGCCAGAAATTCGACGAAACGGAAATGAATCAACATTTCATCAAAACCTTGGCACTCACTTGCATTCCCTGTAAAAGAAGGAAACAAACCACGAGCAAATTCATCTCGCATGTTCAACCAATTGTATCATGTCCATCACCGGCCAACAAACCACGAGCACGAGCATAGCACAAGCAATGAATTTGTATCAATTACATTATTCCGGTGCCGGTGTAAGGGGGCGAGGCACCGGTGGAGGGGTGCCGGGGCGCCGGTGAAAGGGGCCGAGGCACCGGTGGACGGGCCAATGGAGGGGGGCCGGGCGTACACGGTGGAAGGTGGCAGGGGCACCGGCGGTGGAGGGGGCAGGGGCGCCGGCATAGGAGGGGGCAGGGGCGACGGCGTTGTAGGGGGCAGGTGCGTGGGCAGTGGTGGAGCGTGTGCGGGGGCGGCGGCGCGCGGTGGTGGAGTGTGCACGGAGGTGGCGGCGCGCGTGGTGGATACGAAATTTTGAGCGACTGAGAAGTGTGTGTGAGTGAGGCGCGGCCTCTCCCCACCGACGGCGCAGACGAAATTTCGCTAAGTTCCCGCGCGGGCAGTTTGAAAAAAATCAGCAGTGGCGGGTGTTTGGCGCTGCCCACCACAGACAACACGTGGCAGTGGCGGGTCCTACGAAATGCCCACCACACAGCCGACAGCAGTGGCGGGTATTTTTTAGCGCCGGCCACTTCTGTTTTGTTTTTGAATTTTTGGTATTTGTGAAGGTTTATCATTTTATGTTCGAAGTTATGCCTAATACATTTATCACGTTGAATATACACTGTTTGAAGTATCATGTTTAGGTTTTGGATGTTTTTGAGCTAATTAACTATATTTAATGCATTAAATGAATTTATTGCTAATTAATATGGGTAATTTGTATATGATTTTAAAGAAGATGTAAATGTAGTCTGAAAAGGATGAAACTTGGTGTGGTGTCATTTTATGACCTCTATACGCTGCGATAAAAAATTGAGAGGGTTACGAACTAATTGTGTTGTACTTCACTTAGAAACTGACTAGTGTCTGGGGATGTCCCAGAGTTTCGAAGGAAATGTGCACACGACGATGATCCATCTCTTAATATTACATTATTAATTTAGTTTGAAATATAAAATAAGCTTCATGAATACATGCATGTCACCCATGGACGGTCTTCACATAGACTTTCTTGATCCTCTTCCTGGTATGAACTATTTTCTTCGTGTGGCCCCGTCTTAACCATGGTGCAATGCCGTCATTGGGCAATGTTGATCTTTTTCTTCTGTGGACATATTTTTTGTTCATATCTTCTTCTGTCGGGTCATCGAATTGGTCAAAGTCCTGCTCATCAGCAACTTCGTCCATTCCGATGATACTCCTCTTCCCTCTCCGGTAGACCACACGGCTAGGCCTAAATGGGTTGGTTATATAGAAGCATTGGGACACAGTGCTGGCCATTACCCATGGCTCATTTAAGTAGCTGATTGCTTGCACGTTCGCGGACTCATTCCGTGGTGGTATAAACATGGTAGTGAAATAATCGTCTTCTTGTTGTATTTGTTTCGCCCATCTGACGCGGAACATGGGGAATGTCCCCACATCTGTGTACTTAAGTTCCCAAATCTCTTCGATCCTGCCGTAGTGCCTGCTCTTTACTTTACCGATGAAGGCCTGTTGCGTCACCCCCGAGTTCTGGTACACACCTTTCAGCTTGTCTCTGGCCTTCGTATAGAATGTATACCCATTGATGTCATATGCTTGGTATGTGGTGACATTCATCGAGGGTCCCGCTGCCAAGGAGAACAACGTCGTTGCTTTCTCATCATCTTCTGTCAATGGATTAGCTTGCATGTATGCCTTGAACCAAGCCACGAAATCTCTGTTGTGCTCTTTCGTGAGTTGATCGTCGGACCGGTTTATTCCGCGTAGCCTGTACTCTTTTCTCAAGTCTAACATGTGCTTCCTGGCATATGGGGTGACCCACTTAATGTGTTGTAACACCACTGTGCGCGCTCTGCTGAAGTCGGGCTCTCGGTTGGGAAGGTCCAAGCTCACATGCAAATCTTTTCTCCTTTTCTTGTGACCTACGCCTTCCAGTCTGCCAACGTGCTTATTCTTGGGCATGCCCAAAGGTTTCTCGACTTGTAGGTAGTCTGTGCAAAACGAGATTACCTCCACGGTTAGAAATCCCTGGACAATGCTTTCGTCTGGATGGGACCTGTTATGAACGTATCGCTTGAGTATCCTATTTAACCTTTCAAAGGGAAACATATTGTGGAGGAATACCGGGCCCAGGTCTACGATGTCCCCGACAACATGGACAAGCAGATGTACCATGATGTCAAAGAATGAGGGCGGGAAGTACACCTCAAGCTCACATAGTATGATAATGATCTCTTCTTGTAGTCTGTTGCAACACTCCAGACTGATCGAGATTTATGAGAGATGACGTCAAAAAAGTTACACAGGTCCTGGATTGTCTTCCTGATGTGCGGTTCCATTATCCCTCTAATTGCAACCAGAAGTATCTGTGTAATCATATGTGACAGTCATGCGACTTCATCCCAGATAAAGTTTTCTTGTCACATGACAAATATCTGTGTATGTTCGACGAGTGCCCGGAACTAACTCGGACATTGGCAAGGCAGTTGAATATCTTATCAAGCTCCCCTGGAGACAGACTGTAGCAAGCAGGGGGGAATTTTGACACCGTTTTCTGAACCTTGCCAACGACGCTATCCTCCACTTCAGCCCACAAATCGTCTCTAATTTTGAGGGCTTCTAAGTCTTTTCTTGAGCTCCCCGTATCTTTTGTCTTGTCTGGGATGTTCAGAAGGGTACCAAGCAAACTCTCGCAAACATTCTTCGGGATATGCATGACATCGATATAGTGGGGTGTGGAGAGAAACTTCCAGTATTCCAAGTACCAAAATGGACTCCGCGTTTTCCATACTTTTATGAGTGGCTCGACTCTCTTCCCCTTCTTTCCAGGCTCTAGACACTCTTTCCAGTTGTTCAACATCTCTAAGATTTCTTCTCCACTCCTCTTACGTGGCTTTTCTTGCTTTTCTTTTGTATTGTCAAACAAATCTTCTCTGTTTCTCCATTTGTCATTTTTTCCAGCCATCTTCGATGCCCCATGTAAATATTTTTATGAGACGCCTTCAGATAGAGATAATGGGTTTCATCCATACACCTAACACATGCACAGTTTCCGTGGCAAACCTGACCCGAATTATACCCGTATGCCGGATAGTCTTGCACCATTGTGAGCAGCGCACCTCTCATAGGAAAATATTCGCCTTTTGAAGCATCCCATGTCTGCTCCCCTTCTTTTGACCATAATATGTCTAGCTCCTCCTTGAATAGCTGCAGATACATGTTCAGATCACTACCCGGTTGGGTTGGCCCTTGAATTATCATGACCATGTGCAGATACTTTCGCTTCATGCAGACCCACTGGGGGAGGTTGTAGATGCATACAACCATGGGCCAGGTGCTATGCACGCTGCTTTGGTTACCAAAGGGATTCAGACCGTCCATGCTATAGCCTAGCCTGACATTCCTATCATCTCCTTTGAAATGGGGAAAGTGGTCGTCGACTGCTTGCCACTGGCGACCATCTGTAATGTGTCTAATCACTCCATCATTTTTGTTCTTCCTTCTGGCATGCCAACGCATAAGCTTTGCCTGCTTCTTGTTTGCATACAAACGCTTCAAACGGGGAATGATTGGAAAGTACCATACAACCTTCTGAGGAGTACAGTTAGCCGGTCTGCTCTCACCATCATCGTCTGCCCGACTGTTATTTCCCCGCTTGAATCGGGGTGTGTTGCATGTTGGACACCTTGTTAGCTTAGCGTGCTCGTTCTGATAAATGATGCATTCATTTTTGCACGCGTGGTATTTTATCGGCTCCATATCAAGAGGGCACAATTCCTTCTTCGCCTCATCGATACTTTTGGGCAGCACATTGCCATCAGGAAGAACATCATGTAAAAACTTCAAGTTCATATCGAGGGATGTGTCTATGCTATTGGTTTTTGCCTTGATGTCCAAAAAAATTCATCGTGACACTTAGGCGGGTGTGTTCCGGCTTGCAACCAACATACAATGGAGTTATCGAGCCTTTCTCGAGAGTCACCAGTTTGGCAGCCTCTCTACGAGCACCTATCTCGGTGGTAGTCTCTTTCACAATCAACTCTTGCATGTAAGGGTTGTGCACCATTCCGACCAACTTGTCCCCGATGATTGTCGTGTTCGCTTCGGCCTCCTCATGTTCGTCCGACACTTCACCCAAGTCGTCCTCTTCATCATGTCCGTCCATCATTCATTCTTCTTCTATGTCATGTCCCGCTTCTTCATCTGACATCCCATCCTCCTCCTCGGCATGACTTGTCCATCTTATATAACCAGCCACCAAACCATTCGACAACAAGTGCTTATGCAATGTGCTAGAGTCGTGTGTGTACATAATATCATTCTTGCAATAAACACACGGACAACATATTTTCTCGGCACCCCTTTGTCTCGTATCTTCCATCGCAAACTCAAAGAACTCCATCAAACCTTGAACTAAATCATTGGACGCCCGTGGTAAGGAGTTATACATCCAAGTTTGATCCATCCTTCGATCGCCACGTACAACATATATTCATAACGGAATCAATTTCTATGTGATCTAAGAAGATGCAAAATTCAAAAATTCGGCATGATCTTTGTAAAAACGGGACATATTGAGTGCCATCAACTTGACGAAACGGAAATTAATCAACATTTCGACGAGATTTGGCACTCATTTGTATTCCCTAAGAAAGAAAGCAACAAAGCACGCGATCAACCGAATGTTGCCTCGCCAACACGTCCGCCGCGACACCAACAACCAAATATGCATGCTCATAAGCTATCTACTCTAATTAAAGCGTATCTTTGAACAAGAATTCTCACCTAAAACGTATATCTCCGATGTCGTACGGTGCGATCGGATCAAGTAAAAGAGAGAAATATCTACCTATCAATTATGAATTGTGGTGGTGGTGGTGGTCGGGGGGTGTTTAATTTGGTGGGCCTAGCTAGATTGGAAGATAGAGGGTGGCCGGTGGTAGTCTTATATCTACTGTTAAAGGGGAGTTGGACACACGGTGTGTTATGTGCGGGAATTTTTTTGAAGATGGTAGTCATCTGTTCCTCCGATGCAAAGAAGTAAAGGCTGTTTGGCGAGCGACTGAACTTGATGAGACACGTTTTTATCTCATGGAAGCACGCAATGCTATGGAGATGATTGAGCGTTTACTAGGTTTGCCAGAGGAGAAGAAATTGCGTTCAATCTGTCTACTGTGGAAATGGTGGACGGAGAGGAATAGGAAACGACATGGCGAAAGACGTCAAACTCCTTCTGAATTTTCAAGCCAGGTGAACTCAATGTTATCTGAATGGGCATCACAACAAGACATTGTGAAAGCGGAAACTATTCATGTTGAACCAAAGTGGAAACCCCCTCCTACAGAATGGGTGCAGATTTGCGTTGACGCTGCTTTCTTGTGTAGATGGTGGATGGGGGTGTATTGCTAGAGACGAGGAAGGCGAAGTCATTTTTGCAGCTGCAGGCAGACTAGCGTATCTCACAGATGCCCTTCATGCAGAAACTTTGGCCATGATGAATGCTATCAGGCTTGCTGAAGAGTTTGGTATGGGCCGAGTTATTTTCATCACAGATTGCCTGTCGCTGAAGCTTGCGTTGGGGTCAGTAACCTGGGACCATGCACCTCTTGGCATCCTCTTCCGTGAAGCTAAGTTCAAGCTACAAATGGACTTCGTAGATTATAAGGTTGATGCTTGTTTTCGTATTTGTAATACCCCTGCTCATCTTCTAGCTGGTTATGGTTCAAGGGCTATGATCAACAGCCAACGTATTTGGCTTACTGATCTTCCCCAAGATGTAAGAGGAATGCATGGTGTTCAATGTCAAAAAAAGAAAAAAAAAGGGAATACGTACGTCGTTTCGTTTCCTCCCCTCCCCATCGATCGAAGGGATGCACCCCCACCGATTTTTCTCTGAGGAACCGCACGTCTGACTGCTTTTTTCTGCGTGGCTCCTCCTTCGATTTTTTCCATCCGTGGACTCACCTCTCAGCATAGGAAAACACAACGAACAGCGACGACATCCCCATCCTTCGCCTCTCTCCCCAGCAGCTACCACGAACCTGATGTCGCTGCTCCCGCCCAAGCCGTCGGCCAAACCCTCGCCTCCGGACTCCGGCACGACCCCTCTCTCCAAGTAGCGCCGCCGTCCTTCTGTCTCGATCGCCCCCGTACACGCAGGTGTGGCTAACCCTAGCCGCCCTCATTGGCGGGCGGCGAGCGGGCGGCCTCGTTGGCTGGCGGCACTGCGGGAGGCTTCACGTCATTGTCGGTGGTCCGCACCGGGACGGTGGCCTCGGCGGCGTTGAGCGTTGCTGGTGGCTTCGGCAGGTGGGTGACCTGTCACCACAGCCCATCGAGAGATGGGTTCGGTGGTGGCAGATCTCTTTGCTTCCCGGTGTGGAGGCAGGGCAGTGGAGGAGGTGCTCTCGAGGATTGAGTGGTCCCTGATGGAGGAAGGGGCGGCTGTGGCGGACGTGGTGGAAGGATGTGTGTGGTGTTCTTCAACGCTTTGTTGAATGGTTGGGAGGGGTTGAGAAGGGGCAGGAACCGCCCGAGGCAGAGATGGAGAAGGTGACGGCGATGGATCAAGAAGATAAGGTAGGCATGACACGTGAATCCTCTGCAGAATATGGATTTTCGACTTTACCTGTGTGCAGAACTCGCCATATGCATCGTGTTGCTGTGAATGATGCTCTGTTTTAATTGAATATTTGCAATATTGTACATGTATTTAATGGTCAACGCTAATTCTCAGAAAATTGTTAATCAAAATTTACATAAGCTTATGAGCAAAATTTGTTTTATTCTTTTCTTTAGGATAATATCCAAAGTGATGCTGTTGTCTTTATGTTTTGTGAGTTTATCAGGAAAATGAGGAATTATAATTCTGCAAGAAACCAAGGGACATAAGAAGATATATGCAAGGGATTTGGAGATGAAGAACAAGTATCTACAGGCAATATGCTGCATACACGAGAAAATGGCAATGCGTCAAGGCTTGCTGAAGGACAGGCCTGTAAGTGCTCCCATATCCATTTATCCATAAGTATTATGTACTCACGGCAAGACACATAAGCATATATACTCATCAATTCACCACCAGTTGGATGAACAAATCTATCTTGGTATTTGGTGTTAATTGTTTTACCATGCTGAAAAAGAGAAATAGCCTGATGCTTTCTGTATTGCAATTACTAACGGTATTATGCATCCCTCTTGGATGTAACAGAATCAAGGTATGAAATGTCATCTCTGATGCAAGATACATTTCTTTTATACAGGAAGGACAAGGATGTTCTGGTCTTGGATATGATCAAACTTGCTTAGCTAGCTGATTTGCTTTTCTTGACTTGTCGGTCACTACACACTACTAGCTGTTGGCAGGAGCGCAGCCAAGAATTTTAGAATCTTGCATTGATGATTGAGGAAGAGCCACAGTGCAGCATGTTTAGCATTAATCTAGGCAATTACACTTCCACTTGCTGAAAACCCACTATGTTTTCTGCAGAGAATACTCACTATGTTTTTTCGGCATGCAGATAGATTTATTTAACATTCTTGCAGTTTTTCTGAAAAGGATACATGGTCCGGATAAACACGGGGTCACTTCATCTATTTTTAAATCATAACAATTAAGTGTTTTAGAATAAGAAGTATGATCTTTCTAACCCCTTGCATCAAAATTGAAAAATTTGCATTCCTTTTGTAAATTATGCTACACGGGATGTTGTGGTGATGTGTTGAGAGCCGATGGCCTCATTAGTTTCGAGTAACAATTTTGGATCTCACGACGGTAAGATATCATCCACCACGACGGCCCTGCCAGGCGGATAGCGATAACGTCGTCGTGATGAAGGCATGAGCTATATAGCTGCTCCGGTCGTCGTGGTAACACAAGGTCACATCCTACTGGTGCCCCACTTCAATGCATATTAGCAACGAGGCGAAGGTATGCATCTGTGTACCGATAACATGTACTTCGGTTGCAGCTTCTTTGTTTTCCTTGTAATACTGGTTGTCGCTTTTATATATTGTTCTGATGTATATGAGCAAAGGCATGGTTCTTTTTATTTCATTTAATTGGAAATTGTCTTGCTATATGTACATAGCCATGGCATTTTCTTTTATAATGTTGTTGTTTCCAGCGTCCTCGTGATTAGGTTGTTCAAGAGCCAAGATCAAAACTGGTGCATGACAATACCCAGGACCTTTGGTTCCTCCAGTTAACTGTTGGCTTTCAAGGAGGTAGTCTGAGCTTGTCATTCTACCGCATGTATTCAGATCATCATGGCGGTTACAGAATACCTCTATTTTTGTTTATATGTTGGCTGATCTTTTCTTTTTTTCTATTGTTTGAGAGTTTACACAATAATTTCTTTTGGGAATATCTTTGAAGATTGTACTAGCACTGACGTATTTCTTAATAGTTGGATTGTAATTGAAAAAAAAATACTAATTGTGTGGAGTTCTGCTTCATAATAATGATGTGCTTTTCATATAGAAAAAAATATCAAATATTAAATCTGCAAAAAACAATCTATATGATTTTGGCATAGCATAGCAAGGACGTGGCATGTATTGTTATTGTTAAAAGTGTATTCATCCATCTTTGTCACCAAAATAAAAATGATTAAATGTTATTGTTGATGGTAAATGCATCATTTACAATAGGGCTCTACAATTGTACTATAAGTTTGTATCTGCATCTTTTAACAATATATATGCAAGTTACTTGAACAAAGGATGTACGAATACACTTGAGCACCTATTTCTTAATTTACTTTGCTGTGATCTTGCAGTTTAATTTGATTTTTAAACTGGTCACCAAACAATTGTAAGATCGGCTCATTTGATTTTGGTGACAAATTCTTTTGACAATACATAAATTAGGAAGAAGATCTGATATGGTTGATCTCAATGACCACCGTCATCTCCTCCTAAGTACATAAATCTCCTCCTTCTCCTAAGTACATTGTAATAAATTAATCTCCTTCGAGTTGACGGTAGTGTTGATGAAAGACACCCGGACCACGGGAGGAGATCAAGAGCATCAGAGACCTCTTGGCCCTCCTCGATGTTGTCACGTCACCAAATATTTGAAGTTTGAAGACATAGTTGTATCGAGCTGCTCAACAAGAATGAGAGGGATGGTCATGACGGGGAACAAAAGAAGAAGACGACGACGAATAATAAAAAAGCGTGATGTGTATAAGGATCTTAAAGGTATATATTAAACACGATTAGTGTTGGGCCACTAGAATATATATGCTCCCATTATTGAGATATATATTAAAGCATGATTGGTACTGATTGATACTATTTCAATTTTTCTTTCCAAAAATTGCCGAATTACTCTTTGTTTCAATTACTTGTATGGTTATGATATATGCCCCAGCAACTATGTCTTCAAACTTCAAATATTCCAGCAAGCAAATTTAGTTGTATTGACTTTGGGATGTATTATTCTCTTCGAGAGGCGATTTCCTATGCATGGTGGTAGCTACACACCCTTTGGTATAAGTGCCTTTTTTGATATACGAGGTGTCGGGTTTCAATGGCATTGGCACAGGTGCATTTTTGTTGTATATAAAAGACCTTTTCTCACTTCTCTTTGTCTTTTTATTACCTTTTGGACACAAGTGTCTTTTTGTTGTGTAGAAAGGGCGTTTCTCACTTCTCTTGGTCTTTTTCCTTGCCTTTTTGGCATAATTGCATGATTGCTTGCCTGGCTGGTCCAAAACCATGATATTTTCGCCATAGACTTATTTTTCATAGTTTAAAATAATTTATCGAATTAGTTAGAGATAAAAATTGGGGCTATGTGTAGCTACCACCATGGGTAGCAAATTATTTCTGTATTCTCGAAAACATGGATGGTCAAGTTAAGCATTCTAATGTGATTAAAGAAAACCGATAATGGAAAGAGAGAGGGGAGGGGGAGATGGAGTGGGGATGGTGGGAGGGAGAGATAAAAAGGGGTTTATCGCGCCATGAAGTATATCCAAACTACACGGTTTCGTGTTTGAAATCAAAGTGTGTGGGGATGGAGGTGGAAGGGATTGCAATTTAGATGCTCCTTTGACAGGGTATGGCCGAGTGGATTTTTGTGGGGGTGAGCAGGGGGAGGGATGGAGATAGTGGGTGAAGGAGGAAAAGGTCGATAGTGCTACATGAGGATCTAGAAGTATATTGTACACGATTAGTGATGAACCAACATAATATGTATGCCACCGTTGCAACGCACGGGCAATTAACTAGGTCCTTTGGATGATAAGAGTGTAGTTCGATCCATCTCTTTGTCGTTCTTGGGTCACATCCCATGAATCATGTGACAACTGAAATTGCTTATAAAAAACAGAAAGCCCATGAAACATGCAGTGCGCTTTGCTCCTCTCATCCAAGTTTCATGCGCATATATATCCTTAGACATAGTGCTGAAAAAAATAAGCAAACTTCTATGTCTCATTTTTTTGACGTTTTTAACTTTGTTATTGACTTGCTTGGGCTGAGGGAGATCTTTATGTCTGGTGGGTGTTTTACTTGGTCCAATAAGCAAGAGCATCCCACCCTGGAAAAACTGGATAGAGTTCTGATGTCTCCTGATTGGGAAGATCTTTATCCCTTAGTTTCTATTCATAAATTAGTCAAAGAGTTATCTGACCACAATCCCCTGTTGCTTGATGGTGGAGTTGCTCCCCCTAGAGCTCCTGGCAACAGGTGCTTCAAGTTTGATGTTGCCTGGCTTAGCAATCCTAAGTTTCTTCCTCTGGTTTCTGCCATATGGTCCAAACCGGTGTATACCAATGATCCTATTGATATCCTGAATATTAAGATGAAAAGGATAAAAAAATTCTTCAAAGGGTGGGGGTCTAATATCTTTGGTCACAATAAAATTAGGAAGAATCTTATCAAGATTGAGCTTCTGGAATTGGAGCTGCTTGAAGAATCTGGTGACTTGTGTGGTGAGGCTTACATCAAGAAACTTGATATCCTAGTTGAGCTTAATAACATGTATGTGGAGGAGGAATTGTTTTGGCATAAAAAATCTCATGAAAAGTGGTTGCTAAAAGGTGACAATAATACTGATTTTTTTCATAAAGTAGCCAATGGGAGACATAGGAAAAACACTATGCTTTCTCTCGAGTGTGGTTCTATGGTGATTGAGGGGAATAAAGACCTTTTGTCCCATGCTACCAATTACTATAAAGACCTGTTTGGGCCGGCTCCGGGTAACCTTTGTCAGATTGATGCCTCCTTGTGGTCTGATGAGGAAACATTGTCCCCTAGTGACAATGAGGATTTGACTCGGCCTTTTACGCTTGATGAAATCAAAACTGCACTCTTTGACATGGACTCTAACCATGCTCCTGGTCCGGATAATATCCCTGCAGAATTTTACCAGCATTGCTAGGAGGTGGTGTGTTTAGATCTTTTTCGGATGTTCGAATGGTTCTATGAAGGCAAGTTGGATGTGCAGAGGCTGAACTATGGCATTATCACTTTATTGCCCAAAACCTCTGATGCTAGAAAGATGCAACAATATAGGCCTATATGTTTGTTGCGTTTCCCTTATAAGCTGATCACCGAAGTCATGGACATTAGGGTTAGCAAGTTTGCCCCTAAATTGTTTAGTATCCAACAAAATGCTTTTATTAAATGAAGGCACATTATGGATGGCGTCTTATCCCATTATACCCATATCAAAAAACGTGTAGGAGTTATCCTGAAACTTGACTTCGAGAAAGCTTATGATAAGGTCAATTGGGACTTTTTGCTTGATTGTCAAGCTAAACGTGGTTTTAACGACAAATGGTGTGGTTGGGTGTCGCAAATTCTTCATAACGGCACGATTAGCGTTAAGATCAATGATGCGATCGGGTCTTACATTCAGAGTGCCAAGGGGGTCCACTGGGGCGACCCCCTTTCCCCCTTTTTGTTTAACCTAGCTACGGAATGTCTCACTAAGATGGTGCTTGCTGCCCAAAAGAATAGTCTCTTTCAAGGGCTTGCTCCAGATCTTATTGATGGAGGGGTGGGTATTTTACAATATGCGGATGATACAGTGTTGTGCTTTTCCCATGATGTTGACAAGGCTTTAAATGTCAAGTTGCTGCTCTATCTTTTTGAGCTCATGTCGGGCTTGAAAATTAATTTTGAGAAAAGCACTAGTAGAAAACAGGGTACTAGTCCCAGTTCCAGAGGGCCTTTAGTCCCGGTTCTGGAACCGGGACAAACCAAACGGGACTAATACCCAAAACCTTTAGTCCCGGTTTGCTTACGAACCGGGACCAAAGGGGCTCCACATGGCCGCTGCGGGGCGCCCAGGCAGGAGGACCTTTAGTCCCGGTTGGTAACACCAACTGGGACCAAAAGGCAGCCACGCGTCAGCACCTGCCAGGCGCTAGGTTTTTTTTTTGAAAGGAGGGGTTTAGGGGTTTTCCTATTGTGTTTCCCCCTTTTATTTTTGTGTTTACCATTTTTATTTTACGCTTTTCATTCAACTCGACACTAGCTACTACATATAGCAATGAAGGAACCATTACACAACATCGTCATGATCAATATATAGAGAGAAGTGACCTCTCTTTCTCCGTGCTTGGTCGAACAATATGCAACAAGTTTTCATAAATCTATTCGATGCTATTACATATAGTACACGTTCATGCATATATACAATATAACATCTCTTACGATCCTAACTTCTATTACCAATCCTGATGGTATTCTCCGTCTTTAGGTATGACATGCTCAACAAAGAATCCCGCCAATTCCTCTTGAATTGCTCGTATGCGATCAGTTGGTAGGAGTTTGTCCCGCATCCGCCAGGTCTAATTTAAAGAAGGGGGTCAACAATGAAACTCAACACAATTGATGGTAATAAAATTAAAATGTGAATGCTGTTTACGTACTTCAAATTGTTCTCGAGATATGCCCTGGCCCCGCTTAGAGGTCGAGTTGCGAATGAACTCGCAAACGTAGTAAGCACATAAATTAGTCCCGGGTGCCTGCCACAAGCACTTTACGAGAATAGAGTTCAATCAAAATGATAAACAAGCATGATAATGGTATTGAAAGTAGAATCAATGAGAGATGCGCGGTACTAGAGTAGTACTTACTTTGGGGTGTAAAAATTGCAGCTCTTTTTTCCACTTGACACCCTTAACCTGTTTGGTGAACTTTTTCAAAATCCTGCCCGGCAAAGAAAATGATTACTTGATATCAGGAAATGAACGAAAGTTGCCGATATGGTGCGATAATGATTGAACTTACTTCTGAAGCATTTGACTCATGTCCGTCCACTCCTTAGGGTCTTTACGTCTCGAGTCCAAGACAATTACTTTTCCCTCTTCAAGATGAATGTCTAGCAGAATAAAGTGGAAACTGCGCATGCATAACTCATTAATTGCACTTAACCTCGAGTAAGCGAAACAGAATGTGCACAAGATAGTAACACTCACTTGAAGTTGTAAGGAAATAGTATTTCCTTTCTGGTTTGTTGTCCAAGTAATGCATCAAGCAAATTTTTCTCTGTATCAGCGGGAAATTCTTTTAACGTATGTTCATTTATGAAATTTGGGTCAATGAACCCAATGTCATAGATTTGTAGTTGTTTGCATTCGAGGATCTTCATTCTGCATAATATAGTGTGAGGATAATTAATACATGCAATGAACGAGCTGAGCTAGAGACTTAATTACAGAAAAAAAATACTTACAGACAATAGGAACTGACGATAGTTTTGTCGAGCTCCTTTTGGTTGTATAACTGAAAATTTTCTTCAAATTCAACGAGCAACATCTGCTTTCCATTGAAGAAGTGCTCATTTTTTATTCCCACCAAGATATTGTTGTTCCCCTCCTTGCAGGCTTCCAAGTCCCATTCATGCAAATGTCGCATCCTCGTTGGTAGACCCTTGAGCTCCTCACGTGTGACGAGAGGCTTCCCGTGCTCGTAGCTTAAGGATGGTACTACCTCAGTCGTTTCGAACTGTACCGAATCGGGTAAGTAATCATCAGTAGTGATAGCAAGACCATCGGCCGCTTTCTCTGGATCATTAGCGATATCGGTAACCACCTTGAGCGGAGGGCACGATTGTAGTTCTTGTTCGCCGAGCTGGGGAATTGTTTTCCCACTTCTTGAGCCACTTCTACTTAAGCTTCCCGACCGCCTCGCTTGATCATATTTCTTTTGAATACATCGGTCATAGTTTGATGGCAGTGGAGGCGGTGGTGGTCGCCTAAGGGCATCCAGAGTTCTCTTCGCTTTCACTGGATCTATTTTCTCCTCTTCAGGTGGGCGTTTCGGTGCGAGCTGACATTTCACATCGGCATCCACGATCTCGTTGAGTTCCTCCTCAGACCTCTCGTAGGGTAACTTGGGAAGAGGCTTGAGGCTTGGGCTGTATCTGAATCTCCTCTGTTTTATACTACTGCTAGCCGCCGGAGCAGCGGCAACTCTCTTCCGCTATTGCTTAGGCGGCGAAGGAGGCGGAGTCCAATGACGCGGCGGAAACAACTGAGGTGGAGGAGGATTCTGCTGAGGGGCCTCCTCCGTCGGAGTCCGCTGAGGCGACGGAGATGGCTGACGCACCGGAGACGGCTGATGCACCGGAGACGGCTGATGCACCGGAGACGGTTGACGCACCAGAGACGGCTGACGCACCGGAGACGACTCAGGCACCGGGGCCTCCTCCGCCTGAGTCTGCTGAGGCGGCGTCCAGTATGGAAGCACGATGTGTTCCTTTATCCATAGACAAGTAGTCCTTAAGGCATATCGAAGAAGAAGCTCCCCTTCACCTGTAGCGTACTCAAGCTCCAGCCCATCAAATCCGTCCATTATTTCATCCACCCCGACAATAGCAAAGCCAGCTAGAACCGGAGTGCAATGGAAAGTTGCATCAGGTCGAGGAGGTAAGACATGGCCGACCGCCGCCTTCAAGGTCAGGTTATGACATTTCGCCATTAGCACACAATGTTCATTTTGCGTGATACCATCCACGGAGTAGCGAGGAGCCGTGCTATCAGGATGAACGAGCTCAGTGGAAGCCACGCTGCATCTCTGCTGAGATGGTGGGGTAGCATCGTGGGTAGTCTCCAATGAAGGATCTTCATGCCACTGAGATGGTTGGCCGGTAGCTCGCTGGCTCTCAAGTGCCTCTAGTATCACTAATCTTCCATTCAACTTCTGCATTTCGCTTGCTTCCTCTTTCTTCTTTCTCTGTCGGCTTCTCTAACCAGCGCTGTCGGGAAACCCAACCTTCCACGGAACGGAGCCTGATGTGCCTCGTGTTCGTCCAGGGTGTTCAGGATTCCCGAGGGCAAATGACAGCTCGTCCTTCTCTCTGTTGGGAACGAATGTCCCTTCCATCGATTTCTGGATTGTTTCCTCAAGCTTTTTGAATGGTATTGCAAGTTGAGCTTTTGTCCAGACACACTTCCCTGTTTCTGGGTCCAAAGTTCCCCCAACCCCGAAGAACCAAGTCCTTGCCCGATCTGGCCAGTGCAATGTCGCTGGTTGGACATCTTTAGCAAGCAGGTCTTGCTCAGTTTTGTCCCACGTAGGCCGGGCTTTTCTGTAGCCACCTGACCCCGTAACATGGTGATACTCCTTCCTTGCGGCATTTTTCTTATTTGTAAGTGACCTGTTCTTAGCCTTCTCCGATTTCTTGTAGGCCACAAATGCGGGCCAGTGATCTCTCTTCTTCTCATATTGACCTCTGAATTCTGGAGTCTTGTCTTTCTCGACAAACTTCCTGTTCAATACTTTCTTCCAGTTCTTGAATAGTTCTGCCATCTTCTTAAGAGCAAACGCCCTGACCTTTTGTTGTATGACTGGGTTATTCGGATCCTCCTCTGGCGGTAGACTGAAATTTCTCATCAGATTGGTCCAAAGATCATCTTTCAGTCTATCGTTGACATAAGGAACTTGAGTGTCCTTCTTCTTATTCCATTCTTGGCAGCTGATCGGGACGATGTCCCTAACAACCACTCCGCACTGATGTATAAATTTGTTCTTGGTCCGGTAGGGAGCAATCGGTCGGCCTTCTGGAGAGACTTCTTCGACCGTGAACCTTTCTTGCGCATCCAACCTTCTCATCGGGCCTCGTCTCCTTACCGAAGTGGAGCTCGATCCGGATGGCTAATTAAAAGAAGAAAGAAGCATTAATATATGTACATACAAAAAAATGAATGCATCTAGTTAGCAGAGGATTAATTAATACATACCTCGCCGGACTTTGAAGCAGTTATGGCTCCCTTCTCCATTCAATCACCGGAGCCGTCATGATCTCCTTCGTCCCCAGTTCGATCACCGGAGCAGTCATGATCTCCTTCCTCCTCACCGGAGCCGCCATCCTCTCTTTCCTCACCATCGGTCTCGTTGAGAAACGACAAGCAGGTGAGATCGATATCACCTTCCTCTCGTATTATATCCCCCAACAACTGTTCTTTTTCTATGTCTCTGTCTGCCATAGTTTCTGCAAATATTACAACGTGGCAATATACAACCATGAGAGATGGATTAGTGGCAAACATAGACTTAATCACAACAAGGAATCATATGCATATGAGCAATGGATTAGTGGGAAACATCATGCAAAGTTCACAAGTTTTATAACAGTCAGTTTCAGACGATCGTCGAGGACTCCTCCCCCTCATGTCTGATGAGTCGCCCTATCTTTCGAGAAAGGATACTTTGCGGACCGCCTCTCGCATGGTCGTTTGTAGCGAAGGCTGAATGGCCCAATATGCTTAGCGTAGTATTTTGACGGGGATGGTGGGTTTCGGGTTCGGGTATTACTGAAACGGGTTTGAACCCGTGACCGCCTCTCTCATGGTCCTCGAGGATACTTGCGGACCCCCACCCCCTCATGTCGAAGTTATCATTCTACGAACATATGAAAATTCTCAAGTGCATTATGTTCATATGGTGGGACTGGCAACCTACGAAGCACTGATACAGCGACATTGATACGGTGATACGAGTACGGCGATACGGGATACGACAATTTCTAAAAACAGCAATAAGGCGATACGGTAAACATATATAAGTAATAATAAAATGACATGGACTGTCTCATTTTAAAAATCTCACTGTGGGGGATACGGCATAGTAAACATATATAAGTGATAATAAAATGACATGGACTAGACATTGATACGGTAAACATATAAGGTAAACATATATAAGCAATAAGGCGATACAGCGATACGGGATACGGCAATAAACAAGAACTCTCAAAAGGCAACAAGCCATCAGCATCAACATGCAAGCCATGTTCAATGGGCTCACTGTGGGGGCCGGGGCCGGCGCGGCGACGTCGTGGTCGGCAAGGGCGTGGCGATGGCGACGGGGCAGGGAAAGGCGACTGCGGGGAAGGGCGAGGCGACGGCGACGGCGGGGCAGGGCGAGGCGACGTCGACGGCGACGCAGGGGCAGGGCGCGGCGACGGCGACGACGACGTAGGGGCAGGGGCGCGACAACGGCGGGGCAGGGCGAGGCGACGGCGACAGCGGGCCAGGCGACGGCTCCAGCGGGGCAGGGCGAGCCGACGGTGACGGCGACGTAGGGGCAGGGCGCGGCGATGGCGACGATGATGTAGGGGCAGGGGCGCGACGACGGTGGGGCAGGACGAGGCGACGGCGACGGCGGGGCAGGGCGCGGTGACGGCGACAAGGAGGAGGGCGCGCGAGGAGATCCGGCGCCGGCGACGGTCAGCGGGCTCGGGGACGGCAGGGCGTCGGCGAGGGCGACGGCAAAATCCGGCAGCCTGGCGGCGTCGATGTCGTCGTCGGCGCCGAGGAGAGAAGAAACTGCAATGGATTGGAAAATTTTCGAAGTGCCCTTTATATAGCACCCCCCTTTAGTCCCAGTTGGTGGCTCCAACCGGGACTAATTCCCCCCTTTAGTCCCGGTTGTAGCCACCAACCGGGACTAAAGGTCAATTTCCAGCAGCCCAAAGGGGGGGAAGCAGAGACCTTTAGTCCCGGTTAGTGGCACGAACCGGGACTAAAGGGGGCATTAGTCCCGGTTGGATCCACCAACCGGGATGAAAGGGCTGTGCTTCCCGTACCAAAAGTTTAGTCCCACCTCGCTAGTCGATAGGGGCCCGGAGTGGTTTATAAGTGCTGCTGCCGCTGCCCTCTCGAGCTCCTCTCTAATGCAGGCAGTACATGCCTATTTGACGCCCTGTTGGGCCTGCTAGCACTACGGGCCTTTTTTTTGCATATATTATGATTTTTCATGTTATTTTTAGTTATATAATTTTAGTTGCATAAATTTTATATAATTTTAGTTGCATAAGTTTTATTTTTTATTGATTCTTTTTAGTTGAATCCTTTTGCTATTAGAGTTTTATAAAAGCTTTTTAGTTTCTATTAAAGCTTGTAACAAAATATAGTTTATGAAAATTCATTTTACTATTAAAGTTTTTAACTCAAGATTTTTTTTGCATTCAATATGCACCATTCAAAGCCACATAATCACTTTCCGACCCTTTTCTGACTTCATTTACTATTTTTCATACATTTCGTGATTTATTTTGAGCTAAGATGACCCTGAGATTAAAAAGCACTGCAAATGAACTCTGAAATGGTTGCAAGTTGGCATGGTATCATCATTTCACCCACATAGCATGTGCTAAAAAGTTGAGAGGGTTACGACAAAAACTGGATGCACTTCGTGTACAAACTTGACAATCTCTTTCGAAGTGTCAGGGTTTCGGACGAAAACTCATCTGTTACAAAATGATTTTAATTTTTTAAACATATTTGAACTCAAGACTTTTTCTGCATTCAATATGCACCATCCAAAGCCACATCATCACTTTTCAAACCTTTTCTGACTTCATTTGCTATTTTTCATGCATTTCATGATTTATTTTGAGCTAAAATGACCCTGAATTGAAAAGCACTGCAAATGAACTCTGAAATGGTTGCAAGTTGGCATGGTATCATCATTTCACCCACATAGCATGTGCTGAAAACTTGAGAGAGTTACGGCAAAAACTGGATGCACTTCGTGTACAAACTGGACAATCTCTTTCGAAGTGTCAGGGTTTCGGACGAAAACTCATGTCTTACAAAAGGATTTCAATTTTTTAAACATATTTGAACTCAAGACTTTTTTTGCATTCAATATGCACCATTCAAAGCCACATCATCACTTTTCAAACCTTTTCTGACTTCATTTGCTATTTTTCATGCATTTCATGATTTATTTTGAGCTAAAATGACCCTGAATTGAAAAGCACTGCAAATGAACTCTGCAATCGTTGCAAGTTGGCATGGTATCATCATTTCACCAACATAGCATGTGCTAAAAACTTGAGAAGGTTACGGCAAAAACTGGATGCACTTCGTGTACAAACTGGACAATCTCTTTCGAAGTGTCACGGTTTCCGACGAAAACTCATCTGTGACAAAAGGATTTCAATTTTTAAACATATTTGAACTCAAGACTTTTTCTGCATTCAATATGCACCATTCAAAGCCACATCATCACTTTTCAAACCTTTTCTGACTTCATTTGCTATTTTTCATGCATTTCATGATTTATTTTGAGCTAAAATGACCCTGAATTGGAAAGCACTGCAAATGAACTCTGAAATGGTTGCAAGTTGGCATGGTATCATCATTTCACCCACATAGCATGTGCTAAAAACTTGAGAGGGTTACGGCAAAAACTGGATGCACTTCGTGTACAAACTGGACAATCTCTTTCGAAGTGTCAGGGTTTCGGACGAAAACTCATCTGTTACAAAAGGATTTCAATTTTTTAAACATATTTGAACTCAATACTCTATCTGCATTCAATATGCACCATTCAAAGCCACATCATCACTTTTCAAACCTTTTCTGACTTCATTTGCTATTTTTCATGCATTTCATGATTTATTTTGAGCTAAAATGACCCTGAATTGGAAAGCACAGCAAATGAACTCTAAAATGGTTGCAAGTTGGCATGGTATCATCATTTCACCCACATAGCATGTGCTAAAAACTTGAGAGGGTTACGGCAAAAACTGGATGCACTTCGTGTACAAACTGGACAATCTCTTTCGAAGTGTCAGGGTTTCCGACGAAAACTCATCTGTTACAAAAGGATTTCAATTTTTAAACATATTTGAACTCAAGACTCTTTCTGCATTCAATATGCACCATTCAAAGCCACATCATCACTTTTCAAACCTTTTCTGACTTCATTTGCTATTTTTCATGCATTTCATTATTTATTTTGAGCTAAAATGACCCTGAATTGAAAAGCACTGCAAATGAACTCTGAAATGGTTGCAAGTTGGCATGGTATCATCATTTCACCCACATAGCATGTGCTAAAAACTTGAGAGGGTTACGGCAAAAACTGGATGCACTTCGTGTACAAACTGGACAATCTCTTTTGAAGTGTGAGGGTTTCGGACGAAAACTCATCTGTTACAAAAGGATTTCAATTTTTTAAACATATTTGAACTCATGACTTTTTCTGCATTCAATATGCACCATTCAAAGCCACATCATCACTTTTCAAACATTTTCTGACTTCATTTGCTGTTTTTCATGCATTTCATGATTTATTTTGAGCTAAAATGACCCTGAATTGCAAAGCACTACAAATGAACTCTGAAATGGTTGAAAGTTGGTATGGTATCATCATTTCACCAGAATATTGTAGCGATATTGTAGATATTTAACTGCCGTGATATTGTAGATATTTAACTGTAGTGATATTGTAGATCAAAGCCATCATCAGAATAGTTGTGGAGAGAAAGTCTTCACTTTTTCTTCGCATGTGTCCCTTGCTTATCGCGCCGCGTGTAACCATGGACAATCTTCATCACATACATCACAATGATTCAGAAAGCTTGCTCACATCATACTAAATATTCTTACACACAAACCGTACTTAAACAGGGACATAATAGAAATAATAGTTCAGATATCCATTACAGAAAGTACTGCATAATTGAAGATACCAATCGTACTCTTCCGGATTGCAAACCTACTCGTCCGAATCAGGAGACCCCCAAGCACTACATAATAGAGATAAATGTGTTCGCCATTGCAAACACTACTTGTCGTCTGGATCAGAATACCCCCAAGCAGGAGATACTAGCGGTACGAGGTGACGCTGCCCATAATTGAAGATTCCAATCCTGCGGTACAACTCGTATGCAACATACCCATCTATTGCTGCATACTCAATGTTGATAGGGTCAAGTGGGGTCTTCTCCCAATGTTGGTGCCCTGACTTGGGGAATTTTGTCTTCATATCAGCGTAGTCCTCGTCGATCAGGGTGGCTGCCATATCAGCCATTGAAGTCTTGTCATGCTCAAGCCTGAACCTGCCCTGAAGATCAATGTGGCATTCAGCTGGTATCTCAATACCCCAGGTGCGCCTTGATAACCCACAAGTATAGGGGATCAGTTGTAGCCTTTCTCGATAAGTAAGAGTGTCGAACCCAACGAGGAGCTAAAGGTAGAACAAATATTCCCTCAAGTTCTATCGACCACCGATACAACTCTACGCACGCTTAACGTTCGCTTTACCTAGAACAAGTATGAAACTAGAAGTACTTTGTAGGTGTAACGGGATAGGTTTGCAAGATAATAAAGAACACGTAAATAAAATCTAGGGGCTGTTTAGATGAAGAAACAACTAAGTTAGTCTTAGTAGAGAGCTTTTTGTCACAAGAAAGTTATTTGTCCCTAGGCAATCGATAACTAGACCGGTAATCATTATTGCAATTTTATATGAGGGAGAGGCATAAGCTAACATACTTTCTCTACTTGGATCATATGCACTTATGATTGGAACTCTAGCAAGCATCCGCAACTACTAAAGTTCATTAAGGTAAAACCCAACCATAGCATTATAAGGTATCAAGTCCTCTTTACTCCCATATGCAACAACCCACCTACTCGGGTTTATGCTTCTGTCACTCAAGCAACACACCATAGGCAAATCATGAATACATTGCAACACCCTACAGTGAGGATCCCTCATGCTTGCGCGACACGGAGAGCACCATAGGCCAGCACCAATAATAAAACATGCAACTCAAACCAATCATGATCATCAATCAACCCATAGGACAAAACGGATCTACTCAAACATCATAGGATAGCCATACATCATTGGGAAATAATATATAGCGTTGAGCACCATGTTTAAGTAGAGATTACAGCGGGGAGAAGGTGTAGGGGAACGCAGCAGAAAACAAAAATTTTCCGACCTACGCACCAGCCCAGGACCACTATGGAGACTGCATACAAGGTTTGATCATTTTCGTTACCGACTCGTAGCGCAGCGGAAGTAGAGTCGATGACGAACGGCGGTGCAGATCCCCGCAGCTAGGATTTTACAACCTCCCAACCGCGAGGATGTATACCCTCATATGCCCCGCGGACAGCCCTCCGGGAGGCGGTCGCACAGTCCCCCGGACGGTGTCGCGGACAGCCCTTCGGGAGGACCTCCGAAACTCGGACTGTCACTCGGACAGCCCTTCGGGAGGACCTCGAAAACTCGGACGGTCACACGGACAGCCCTTCGAGAGGCACTCTCGAACTAAGACCGAAACTACGATCTCTCTACAGAGTTGCACACATACGGTGTCATCTATCCGGCAGGGCTTCGCCGTCCAGAACTAGTTCCTGCCGGAACCCAGACAGCCTTTCGGCTCTACGAAACTATTTCGCTGGGAGGGAGAGAAGAATGCCAGATCATGCATGGCTTTGTGTATGAGATCAAGAGTGTGTGAGATGGCAGCCCACTCACCTCCTATTTATAGGAAAACCAAGGGGTAGGGTGGTTTTACAATAAAACCCAAAACCCACATGGATGAAGCCCTTCCACAAGGGCATAATGGTGAAACCAAGGAACAAGAGGGGCTCCAAGGAGGAGCCCCAAGTGTGGCCGGACACCATCTCTTGGGGGCCCCCCCCAAGGGGGTTTCTTAGACCCCAAGCCTTCTAGAAACCTTTTGGGAAAATATCCCAAAAGGTGCTTTTCCATAAATATCCCAAAAAGCATTTTCACTATTCACGACGACATTTTTCAGCGTCTGATCGAACTGAAAATATTCATGTGGGCTTAGAACAATTCTAGTACCCACCAAAATAATTTTCAACGCGAGCCGGAACAATTCCGGTTTAGTGATTTCATCTGCGAAAAGCATCTGAAGCGGTTTCGGCAGCTCCGGAACATTTCCGGTTTTCATCCCGGAAAATTCCAGAAAATTTCCAGAATGATTCTGGCATCCTCCAAGAATTATGAGGCATGTGCCAAAACCAATTTGACTTTTTGGTATCCCCTGAAACAACTTTTCAGTTTCACCGAAACTCATCCGGTGACCTCTCTCTGCGGAACTTTTCCGCTGTCCGAAACTTTTCCGGCGTCCGAAACTTTTTCGGTGTTTTTCTCTCAGACTCCTTGTCTAGTATTCAACAGATAGATGACCCTTAAGCGTGTGACCCTATAGGTTCGGTGAAGCATAGACATGACCCGGAACCCCTTCCGATCAATGATCAACATCGGAGCCGTGGACACCCATATTGACCCCTATACCCACACGAATGAATATTCGAGTGAACCTCCAGTTGCCGTGAGCTATTCCTGTTGCTTCGCGATATGTTACAATTACCCGAGGTGAGAAACATCGGCATCCTCGTGGATCAACACTTGTCCACAATGCCAGTTACCTCGTTGCCGGTATTGTTCTCTTTTCTCGTTCCCGTGTTCCGGCATCC
Organism: Elymus sibiricus; assembly: GCA_039707655.1. Classification (NCBI taxonomy): domain Eukaryota; kingdom Viridiplantae; phylum Streptophyta; class Magnoliopsida; order Poales; family Poaceae; genus Elymus; species Elymus sibiricus. The sequence goes on from CM077667.1 coordinate 538,557,190, forward strand.
CTGTGATCAAATCACCCTGTGTCTGGCTAGACGATGATGGATACCGTAACACCGAGAGGGCCTAGAGATATCTCTCCATCATCGGAGGAGCAAATCCCAATCTTGAGCTATCAAGTCCCTTGACATACTTTTCCATGAACCCGTAAGCCGCCGTAATAGCCACCCATTTACGGATGACGTTTAACAAACCCCAAAGTTCATGAAGCAAGCATGAAGAAACTCGACACTCTCATGGTCTAAGGAATTATGCAAACATTAACTTCTCTGTGTTATTAACCATAAACTTATGACGAATGTATCTCATAGCATAACATCAATCGGGTCGATTCAACACAAGTGTTCTACCAACAATTGTGCCCTCAAAATTGCCGGCATAGCCATGCCCATGATCAGGAAAACAGGATCATCATGCAATACTTGAGCCAGTCATAGAGGCTTGACTAGGAATACATTTTACCGTTTATTATCCCACACGTGCATATGAGTCTTCCTCCGAGCCTCGTGGTTATTGTAGACTCGAGAACCATAGCAGTTATAGCATGGAACATAAACCTAATTATGAACAGGGAGATAATCAGTAACATTTATTATTGCCTCTAGGGCATATCTCCTACAGACTCCCACTTGAACTAGAGTCAATAATCTAGTCAATGCTAATGCACTTTACACCTATGGCATACTGGTGTAAAATATGCTTCGCATGTGGTATAGCCTGATGTCCAACGGATCTGACGACTTCAGCTCTGTGTGTAACTTTGCATATCCTTGCGTTTTCACGCTTTCACAAAATTCATATTTTGTCTGGACTTGGCCTTGCATATGTGTGAATCATTGGTCGAAACCTGATTCCTCAGACTGAGCTATGGAGCAACTATCTGCAATAGTGTCCCATAGACCAAAGTCATCTTGGAACCATACTAAGTTCATGAATGAACTATATGATTTAACAACTTCTTTGTCGCTTCTTAAGCATCAACATACTTAGCCTTTGTTATAGAATTCGCCACAGTATCTTGTTTGGAACAATTTCCAACTACCGTGCCACCATACTGTGTATCACACAAAACCCTCAATTTAAATCGAAAATCGCATGGAGCATTGATGAAGACTGTATCGATGTAATCACTTACAACGAGCACTTCATAATCTCTACTTGTGAGAAAACATGTCATCAGCACTACTCTTAGCACTTAATGACATCTTTCACTGTTGTCCCATGATCGGTACTTTGATCACTATGGTATCTATACTCGCAACAACTTTGGAGTATTGGACATATCTGTTTGGTTTTACATACCATGGAATACATGATTAATCCAAACACAAGAGTGTGTGGAATCACCATCATGTATTTTGCTCATCAGTGTTTTGAGACACCGAGTCTTGCAAAACTCTTTCCATGTGACTTCGGCAAGAATCACTCCTTGGCATTTTAAATGCTAAAAGGTTTTTGGCACCTTGTCAATATGTATTCATTGCTTAGCCCTATTAGGTAAATCTATCTCCATAGATCATCATGCCTAATATTGAGGCTATTTAGCCCAAGCACTTCATCGAAAAACCATTTTCAAATGAAGTCCTAATAAGTGTCAAGAAATTTATTTCCAATTAACAATGTGTCAAGCACACAAGGTTTTTTTTAGAAATATTATTATGCTCCCACTTAATTTCTTGAATTACAAGCATCTTCGTTACCCATTGATGAAGTCAAACCCCTTTGACCATTTCATCAAAACACGAAGAATCCAACTCCATTTTGCTCTCTTCTGTCCATTGCTGGAACTCTGAAGTTTGCATACTAACTAGCATCCTTTGGATCGACAAATTACTTTGGACTGTATTACATACAAGTCCTAGGTTTCATTTCCATCAGATGGAAATCCCTTTGTCATCCATGTTTCATATCTCATGATTGAAATATGTATTAATTGCTAGTTCAACCCGAACCGACTTCAAGCATCGCTACGGTGAGACAATCTCATCGTAGTCAACTCCTTGAACTTGTCATTGCAACAAGTCGAGCTTTATGGATAAAACATTTTATCCGTATCAGTTTTTAGTTTCATAAATATTCGTTAGACTCTAAGTCTTCCGAAAGGTGTGTCAAGGTTCTAATCTTGAAGCACATATATGGAAACTATCTTGGATTGTATTGGCATTTAGCCAATTCCGGAGTCAGGGCCCATCAACGTTTCCTTGTGTATCGTAGGTATACTGTTGTCCAACAACAATATCTCGTTTGCGCACCTAAGAGGTTTGCACGAGCCTTGCCTACGGGGTTCAGCTGCAAGTTCGACTGAAGTCCATACATTTTATTGTAGAGACTTCCGTATCAGTCGCAGTAGGAAACTCCGGAATCACTTCCAAGGTTCCTTTCCTTTGATCTGATGACGAAGATACCGGTTATCTCGTCGAGTTGCACTGTCCTCCCACTCAACTTTTGTAAGAACTATTCTCTTTAAAAGCATACCGTTTTGTGGCAAACCTATTTGCCTCGGTATAGTGAGGGAGGAATACCCAATGACTTGGGATAACCTTACAAAGTAGCACTTGTCTGATTTGGAATAGGTTTGTAACCTTTTACACAAGCCCCATATTCCAAATGTTAAGAAAAGATATAACATGGTTGGGCGTACCATACCATGGTGTCATTTCAACAGACCTGATGGATCTCTTTTCAGTGTAAAAGCCGCAGTCTCTAAAGCATCACCTTAAAAGTGATAATGGCAAATCTATTTATGTCATCTTTGATCTTACCATGTCATAAATGGTTCGATTACATCTACACGGACTCTCCACTTGCAGTGGTGTTCCGGGAGGTGCAAGTTATGAAACCCCTTTCACAACTCATCAGACATTCGCTAAACTTGTAACTCAAATATTCCTTTCTGCAATCGAATTGTAGAAACATAATTTTCTTGTTACAACAACTTCTACTTCATTTTTGAAAACCTTATGAATGAATTCAAAAGATCCAGACTTACGTCTCAACAAGTAAATATCCACATATCTACTTGAGTCATTTCTGAAGATAGATAAATCCACTATTTGCAACAACATTTATTGGACTACACACATCATAATGTATGATCACCAATATGTTCTTTGCTCGTTCCTTATGGCCTGTGAACGGTATTTCAGTCACTTTACTTTTCAGAGGAAAGTTGCAAGTGTCAGATGATTCAAAATCAAACGACTTCAAAATCCATCATAATGGAATTTTCCATGCGGGTTTCTCTAATGTGACCAAATGCAGTGCCACACTTGTGTGGTATTCTTTTAGTCTTGCGACATTTAGCGTCAGTGTTATGGATGTATCATATTTCCATCAATATTCATAGCATACATCCCATCCTGTATGGAAGCATGGCCCTTCATGTTATTCATAACACCGAACATCAAAAAGTTCTCTTATGAATAACCTTCTTGCAAAAATACCTTATGCAAAGGGCTAGAGTGTATGAAACTCTAAATGAATTATGAAAGTAAATACAGAGGTAATGTATTATCATCAATATTCATAACATACTTCTCATTCATAATGAAAGTATGGCCCTTTTGTTATTCATAACTCCGAACATTAAAAGTTCTCTTATGAACAACCTTCTTGCAAGATGCTTTATGCAATGGGCTAGAGTGTATGAAACTCTAAATGAATTATGAAAGTAAATACAGAGGTAATGTATTATCATCAATATTCATAACATACTTCTCATTCATAATGAAAGTATGGCCCTTTTGTTATTCATAACTCCGAACATTAAAAGTTCTCTTATGAACAACCTTCTTGCAAGATACTTTATGCAATGGGCTAGAGTGTGTAAAAACTCTAAAATGAATTATGAAAGTAAATACATAGGGAATACACCCATGGAAGGCATAGTAACATTTACTATGTTCCCTGCGTGTATCTAAACCTCATTCCTGGCTAGTCTTTCAGGCCATAGTAGTTCTTACATCGAGTTGCAACAGAATGCAATCGAGCGGGTATCTTTGTGATTTACTCACAATACCCAAGAATTAGTGATTAACATGTTTAACCATAATTCCTAAGAACTATATCTTTGACCAGCCTACTATACATCAAAAACTTGTATGACATTCATACATGAGCTGGATATTCCAGTCTTCTTTCCTTTTGCCATTATACTTCTAACAGTTTAACTTTCAGTATTTCTCCTACTCTCAGAAGAAGCACCCAACTTAAGAGTGGCGTTAGCCTCGGAATTCCTAGGCGTGAAAGTTTCACTAACACCCTTCGGACACTTCCTTTCTCTTTAAGTTGTTGTTTTATTCACCTTTCATCATATGACAGGCGTTCTTCTGGATCCCTCTCTTATCAGTCAAATGCATAGTAAACACCTTTACTAATAGTTTGCAAACAAACATGGCTTTAGATATCTCATATCTTTCAGTCTTTGTCTGTCTCTGAAAATGATTTTCAGATTCCATGAATATCACATAACTATCCAAACTTTTGAAGTTCGGGTCTCATGGAAGCAAACGTATTGCACTTGACTGAAAACGGAATTCTAGCTTTTGGATCGAAGGACGAGAGTCACTTGATCCATAGCATTAGCGGGAGAATTCCGAAAGCATGCGATAGGACAAAGTCCTTCTCGGCACTCTTGAGGACAATCCTCATATTACATTACCAACCGTAAAGTTTTAACCAGATATTTAACAGCTATTCAATTTTAACAGGGAAGGTGGAAACGCGAGCCATTATTCTACAACTATTATGCAAATCACACTTAGACAGGGTTCATAATTAATTGCACTGAGAATTAAACAAGTTAATTCTACAGTGCGCTCCCACTCAAATCAATATCTCTCATAATTGATTTTGAGTGATACAAGATCCAGACTTCAATTCATCGCCATAGAATCATCATCTCATGACGGGAATTTTAATCGGTTGGCCAACTTGCCGATCACATCTCCATGTGACTCTTGTTCATCTTTCGATGCGTGTGTTCCGATCTCATGACACTCATGCCTGAACGTCAAGACAACCAAGTGATCTCGCTGCGAGGTCTCAACTCACCCGCCTCACACATCCCTAATCGTTCGCACCCATGCATCCATGGCGTACCCCGAAAAGTTAGGTGCCGTGACGGTGCTACACTTGGGAGAACACTATCTACTTGATATTTTTTGTGAGAGATCACCTGAATAAAAGCGACTACCGCGCAATCAAGAAGGGTGCATCATAAGGGATAAACATCTCAGGCAATTCATAATAGCATGATATGATATAGCCCTTTCTGACGGAGAAGTCTTTCATTTCTTCGTCTTCGGCATTCGCGTTGGTGTTCACCTTCGTGAAGATTGCCACCACCTTGTCGGTGCATCAGATAATATTGCTATCTCTATAGCTAATAAAATAAGTGCATTACATAAGGTTGACACGCAGGTCATTAAAGTGCAATCATATGGCTCCAGCCATCATGCCGAATCATGACACGCAGGTCATGTTAATCAATTTACATTATATAGTCATCTCATACATAATCAAATTATAATGAGCACTGCTATACCACATCATATGCACATGCAAACCATCCTGCAAAACCAAGTTAGACGCCTCTAATCGGTTCATACATATACTTGTTTTTACGTGGCTTCTAATGTTTCGAAACAAACCGAAGCTACCAACGTCCATCATCAAGCATGATAATCCAAGTTGCTAGATTAACCTTCCAGGGTGTATGAAACACGAGATAATAAAATCTCGAGCCCCATACTAAACTTCGTCATACGCGAGACCCCCGTGCAGATCACATCTGCATTGCCCTTTCGTCTGCGAAATTTCATCTTTCTTTTTAACTACGGTGGAATTCAATGAACTGTTAGCACTTCGTTGATCAATCAGGATCGCGGATTGCCAGAACATTGAAACTCCACCATACTGTTATCAAGATCAGAAATATGCAAATTCTAGGGAAGCAACAGGAACATCGGGTAACAGATTTCATCTGCTACCCGGACAAATAATTTTCAGCAATAGATCTCATCTACTACCTAATTATATTGTGCAACACCCATACATCTCTATGTATTCTAGATCGCAACCTGCATCTACGCATAGCACGGCTCTTGATGCCACTGTAGGGGAACGCAGCAGAAAACAAAATTTTTCCGACCTACGCACCAGCCCAGGACCACTATGGAGACTGCATACAAGGTTTGATCATTTTCGTTACCGACTCGTAGCGCAGCGGAAGTAGAGTCGATGACGAACGGCGGTGCAGATCCCCGCAGCTAGGATTTTACAACCTCCCAACCGCGAGGATGTATACCCTCATCTGCCCCGCGGACAGCCCTCCGGGAGGCGGTCGCACAGTCCCCCGGACGGTGTCGCGGACAGCCCTTCGGGAGGACCTCCGAAACTCGGACTGTCACTCGGACAGCCTTTCGGGAGGACCTCCAAAACTCGGACGGTCACACGGACAGCCCTTCGGGAGGCACTCTCGAACTAAGACCGAAACTACGATCTCTCTACAGAGTTGCACACATACGGTGTCATCTATCCGGCAGGGCTTCGCCGTCCAGAACTAGTTCCTGCCGGAACCCAGACAGCCTTTCGGCTCTACGAAACTATTTCGCTGGGAGGGAGAGAAGAATGCCAGATCATGCATGGCTTTGTGTATGAGAGCAAGAGTGTGTGAGATGGCAGCCCACTCACCTCCTATTTATAGGAAAACCAAGGGGTAGGGTGGTTTTACAATAAAACCCAAAACCCACATGGATGAAGCCCTTCCACAAGGGCATAATGGTGAAACCAAGGAACAAGAGGGGCTCCAAGGAGGAGCCCCAAGTGTGGCCGGCCACCATCTCTTGGGGGGCCCCCCCAAGGGGGTTTCTTAGCCCCCAAGCCTTCTAGAAACCTTTTGGGAAAATATCCCAAAAGGTGCTTTTCCATAAATATCCCAAAAAGCATTTTCACTATTCACGACGACATTTTTCAGCGTCTGATCGAACTGAAAATATTCATGTGGGCTTAGAACAATTTTAGTACCCACCAAAATAATTTTCAACGGGAGCCGGAACAATTCCGGTTTAGTGATTTCATCTGCGAAAAGCATCTGAAGCGGTTTCGGCAGCTCCGGAACATTTCCGGTTTTCATCCCGGAAAATTCCAGAAAGTTTCCAGAATGATTCTGGCATCCTCCAAGAATTATGAGGCATGTGCCAAAACCAATTTGACTTTTTGGTATCCCCTGAAACAACTTTTCAGTTTCACCGAAACTCATCCGGTGACCTCTCTCTGCGGAACTTTTCCGCTGTCCGAAACTTTTCCGGCGTCCGAAACTTTTTTGGTGTTTTTCTCTCAGACTCCCTGTCTAGTATTCAACAGATAGATGACCCTTAAGCGTGTGACCCTATAGGTTCGGTGAAGCATAGACATGACCCGGAACCCCTTCCGATCAATGATCAACATCGGAGCCGTGGACACCCATATTGACCCCTATACCCACACGAATGAATATTCGAGTGAACCTCCAGTTGCCGTGAGCTATTCCTGTTGCTTCGCGATATGTTACAATTACCCAAGGTGAGAAACATCGGCATCCTCGTGGATCAACACTTGTCCACAATGCCAGTTACCTCGTTGCCGGTATTGTTCTCTTTTCTCGTTCCCGTGTTCCGGCATCCCTGTGATCAAATCACCCTGTGTCTGGCCAGACGATGATGGATACCGTAACACCGAGAGGGCCCAGAGATATCTCTCCATCGTCGGAGGAGCAAATCCCAATCTTGAGCTATCAAGTCCCTTGACATACTTTTCCATGAACCCGTAAGCCGCCGTAATAGCCACCCATTTACGGATGACGTTTAACAAACCCCAAAGTTCATGAAGCAAGCATGAAGAAACTCGACACTCTCATGGTCTAAGGAATTATGCAAACATTAACTTCTCTGTGTTATTAACCATAAACTTATGACGAATGTATCTCATAGCATAACATCAATCGGGTCGATTCAACACAAGTGTTCTACCAACAATTGTGCCCTCAAAATTGTCGGCATAGCCATGCCCATGATCAGGAAAACAGGATCATCATGCAATACTTGAGCCAGTCATAGAGGCTTGACTAGGAATACATTTTACCATTTATTATCCCACACGTGCATATGAGTCTTCCTCCGAGCCTCGTGGTTATTGTAGACTCGAGAACCATAGCAGTTATAGCATGGAACATAAACCTAATTATGAACAGGGAGATAATCAATAACATTTATTATTGCCTCTAGGGCATATCTCCTACAGAAGGGGTGTTACACCACTGCATAGAGGGGGAGAGAGTTGGTGATGACGGTGGCGAAGTTGTTGGTGTAGATCGCCGTCACGATGATGGCCCCGGCGGCGTTCCGGTGCCACCGGGAGAGAGGGGGAGAGAGCCCCCCTCCTTCTTATTCTTCCTTGGCCTCCCCCCTAGATGGGAGGAGGGTTTCCCCTCTGGTCCTTGGCCTCCATGGCGGCGGAGGGGCGGGAGCCCCTCCGAGATTGGATCTCTCTCTCTGTTTCCTTCTGTTTCTGCGTTCCCATATTCTGGCCTTTCACCGTTTCTTAAATTCCCGGAGATCCGTAACTCCGATTGGGCTGAAATTTTAACACGATTTTTATCCGGATATTAGCTTTCTTGCGGCGAAAGAAGGGCACCAACCGCCTTACGGGGTGGCCACAAGCCAGCCTGGTGCGCCCTACCCCCCAGGGCGCGCCCCTATGGCTTGTGGGCCCCTCGGGCACCGCCTTCTGTTGATTCCACTTCCCAAAATTCACATATATTCCAAAACAATCTCCGTAAGTTTTTATCCCGTTTGGACTTCGTTTGATATGGATTTTCTGCGAAACAAAAAACATGCAACAAACAGGAACTGGCACTGGGCACTGGATCAATATGTTAGTCCCAAAAATAGTATAAAAAGTTGCCAAAAGTATATGAAAGTTGTAGAATACTGGCATGAAACAATCAAAAATTATAGATACGACGGAGACGTATCACGCCTCATCTTGATCTTGTCATTCGTTATATCAACGCTAGCAAAATATATGCCGCTGCGAAGGAACTCCATGAGTTTTGGACAATGCTTGTCACTACTGCAACAACAAAATGGAACAAATGTGTTAAATACTGCTGCAACAAGTATATTTTAGAACAAGTATAATAAGAATCATAACAAGTATATTTCAGCACAAGTATAATATAAGAATCATAACAAGTATAATAATAATCATATAACAATTATAATAAGAATCATAACAAGTATAATTCGGAACAAGTATAATAAGAATCATAACAAGTATAATGAGAATCATAGCAAGTTTCCTATTCCTATGCATTTCCTATCCTATGAATCAAAAGAAGCCCCTAAACTATGACATGTTATCCCGCGATGGCCAATATGCAACTACAAGGAAAATTCTTATGCCATTTTCCTATCCTCCTATTCCTATTCCTATGCAATTTTCCTAATCCTCCTATTCCTATGCAATTTTCCTATGAATCAAAGAAAAGCCCCAATTTTTCTATGAATCAAAGAAAAGCCCCAATTTTCCTATGCATTTTTCCTATGAATCAAGGAAACTATGACATGTTCTCGACATTCCCAATCCTCCTATTCCTATGCAATTTTCCTATCCTATGAATCAAAGAAAAGCCCTAATTAAAACTATGACAATTTTCGTATTACCTTGCCCACTGGAAGACCATGACATGTTGCTTCAAACAAAATTGGACGACGGCAACATTGCGACCATCGACCGTGTACTTGAGATCGAGGCCCATGAACTTGTGTTTCTCCTCTTGAACCATTCCTCGAACATGGAAAGAAAACCCTCGACTTTGGCACTGTCGTTCGTGTAGATGACATGGAGATTGGTCGTGCCATGTGCGAGCATGTTCCCGTAGCGAGTGATTGGATTCATGGTGGAGTATGGGGAAGAAGAGAGGAGAGGGAGACGAACAGAAATGGAGGCCGGTCACGTTACTGTAGCGTTTCCCATGTATGATCTCGCGCGGAACAACTTCCAAGGCACGGGATTTGAACGGTCGGGACCTTTAGTCCCGGTTTGAGTCACGAACCGGGACTAAAAGGGCTCGCGCCAGGCGAACGGTTGCCACCACCCCTTTAGTCCCGGTTGGTGTCACCAACCGGGACTAAAGGTCCCGTTCGAACCGGGACTGATGCGTGACGAACCCCGGCCGGTGTCCTAGACGCTCGAACCGGGACTAATGCTCACATTAGTCCCAGTTCGTAACACGACCGGGACTAAAGCTCTGATCCGGCCTGGACCAAAGCCCTATTTTCTACTAGTGAAGTGAGATTTTAACGAGACAGCTTGGCAACATGAGCACTTTTCAAAATCTCAGCGAAACGAAAGGAACATGGCAAATTTCAGGGAGGTGCTTGCTGACTGTAACTTGTTGGATCTTGGCTTCAAAGGCCCGAAATGGACATATGACAATAAGCAGAGCGGAGCGGACAATGTGAAGGCAAGGATAGACAGAGGGGTGGCTGATCAAGAGTGGAATGCAATTTTTCCAAATGCTTCAGTCGAGCATATATGTACATCCAGATCAGATCACCTTCCTTTATTGCTCAGATTTGGCCAGAGAGAGGAATGGCGTCCTATTAACAAAATCTTCCGATACGAGTATATGTGGGAAATAATGGATTCGTTGACTGAAGCTATAGTGAGCAAGTGGAATGAGGATAAACCGGCTGAAAATTTGTCTGAGATATCACAAAAACTGACAGTCTTGCAAAAGACTCTGAATGTTTGGGCAAAACGAAATTTTGGGTCCATAATTAAGCAAACCGCAGCCATGAGGAAGCAGCTGGAGTATCTTTGGTCTCGACCTGCTTCGGCATCCAGAGATAAAGAAATAAAAGCGGTGGCTAAGAACTTGGACGAACTGTTGCATCGCGAAGAAATGACGTGGAGGCAAAGGTCGAGAGCTCTCTGGCTGCGGGAGGGAGACAAAAATACCAAGTACTTTCAGCGCAAAGCTACGTGGAGGAGGAAGAAAAACAACATCAGTAAATTAAAAGATGGAGATGGGAATTGGGTAGAGGATCGGGCCAAGCTTCAGGAGATGACAACAAACTTTTTCAAAAACCTGTACACTAAAGAAAGTGGAGTGGATCCTAAAGTCATTGTAGCTGCTTGACGAATAGAGTGTCAAGCGACATGAATTCGGCACTGGTTAAAGAGTTCTCAGAGAAGGAAGTTAGTGACGCTCTCTTTCAGATCGGCCCACTAAAGGCACCCGGACCCGATGGTTTTCCCGCCAGATTCTACCAAAGGAATTGGGGCACAGTTAAGAGAGATGTGGTGAACGCGGTCCTGAAGTTTTCTCAAGAGGGAGTTTTGCCGGAGGGTACCAACGATACAGTCATAGTGCTCATACCCAAAGGAAACAGCCCGGAGCAATTAAAGGACTTTCGCCCTATCAGTCTATGCAATGTGATTTACAAGGTAATTTCTAAGTGTATGGTGAATCGCCTAAGACCCTTCCTGGATGAGCTCATTTCGGAAACCCAAAGTGCCTTCATCCCAGGGCGTCTAATTACGGATAATGCTACAATCGCTTTTGAGTGTTTTCACAAGATCCAGAACAACAAATTGCCTAGGAATACTCATTGCGCCTTTAAATTGGATTTGGCAAAAGCTTACGATCGTGTGGATTGGGGCTTCCTGGAAGAGGCTCTGTTGAAGTTGGGTTTTGATCACAAATGGGTGCAGTGGGTTATGTGCTGTGTTACGTCAGTGCGATATGCAGTCAAATATAATGGGGAGCTGCTGGACATTTTCCCACCCTCGAGAGGACTCCGCCAGGGCGACCCGCTGAGTCCCTACCTTTTCCTCTTCGTCGCCGATGGTCTGTCCTGCCTGCTGGACAAAGAGATTCGGCGGGGTAGGTTAACTCCTCTTAAGATCGCTAGAGGCAGCCCGGGTGTGTCAAACCTCCTATTCGCCGACGATAGCCTCCTCTTTTTCAAAGCTTCCAAAGAGGAGGCCGAGTGTGTGAAGCATGTGTTGGATGAGTTTCAAAGGGGATCGGGTCAACTCCTAAGCTACAGCAAATGCTCTATCATGTTCAGTGAAGTGTGCCCAAGTGATGTCCAGGAGGAAATCAAAAGTGTACTCGAGATAACGGCTTCTACGTTCGAGAGTAAGTATTTGGGGCTACCTACGGCAGAGGGGCGTATGAAAGAATCATCTTTTCAACCAATCATGGAGAGGTTCATCAAGAGATGCTCGGATTGGTCTGAAAGATACATGTCCCATGCAGCAAAAGAGGTCCTCATCAAGTCTGTTCTCCAAGCCCTCCCAACGTACTGCATGGGGGTGTTCAAGATGACACAAGGTTTCTGCGATAAATATGAGAAACTTATCCGGAACTTCTGGTGGGGAGAAGAAAATGGGCAGAGGAAAGTCCACTGGATGTCTTGGGAGAGAATTATCAAGCCTAAAATAGGAGGGGGTATCGGTTTTAGAGATATGAAACTCTTCAACCAAGCTTTGCTAGCGAGACAAGCTTGGAGGCTTATTCAGAGGCCCGATAGTCTGTGCGCGAGAGTGCTGAAATCAAAATACTACCCAAATGGGGAACTGCTGGACACGGTTTTTGCATCGGATGCTTCACCGGTTTGGCGAGGCATTGAGTATGGTCTCGAGCTCCTGAAGGTGGGCCTTGTCTGGAGGATTGGAAATGGGAGGAAGGTTAATATCCAGCGGGACCGATGGATTCCTCGTGAGAGTGGTCTGAAACCTGCTAACCTCATTCGTCAGTCCAGATTGCGTTGGGTGAATCAATTGATGCTTGCAGATGGAAGTGGATGGAATTCGGAACTGATTCATCAACTATTTTATAGTTTTGATGCGGATGCGATATGTAGCAACAGGATCCCGAATTCGGCTGCGGAGGATACTTTGGCGTGGAATTATGAGAAGTCCGGAGTGTTCACTGTCCGGAGTGCGTATAAGCTGGCGGCCTCACTTCAAGATCAGGCTGAGGGTGCGGCATCGAGTTCTACGAACGCATCCCACAACCGTAGCATGTGGGACATCATCTGGAAGGCCAAGGTACCAGAAAAGATCAAAATCTTCGGGTGGAGGACGGCCACCAATACGCTGCCGACCAAGCCGAACAAATGGAAGCGTACTTTGGATTTGGAATGTACCTGCAATATTTGTGGAATGGGAGAGGAAAACGAGCACCATGCTGTAGTCTCTTGTACCAAGAGCAGAGCCCTAAGAACGGAGATGAGAAAGGTCTGGAATATCCCCAGCGAAACGCTCTTTCAGTTTACAGGGGAGGACTGGTTACCAAATCTATTAGGGCCATGCAATATGGAAACAAGAACAAAAGTATTGTTCCTGCTGTGGCGTTGCTGGTTTCTTCGGGACGACTGTATACATAGTACAGGGAAAGAATTGGTTAGTAGATCGGCTTTATTCCTGCAGCAATACGTAGAGGAGATAAACGACAACAGCTATGTATCTAATTCAGATATGAAAGACAAGCAAGGTATGGGGCAGTTCAGGAATGCTTCTGTTGGAAAGGAGGCAGCGAGAGGAGCGATGGAGGTGCTGAGATCGAGCTGCAAATTGGCGTCCTCTGGTGCTTGGTGCCCCCCAAGCAATGGCCTGGTGAAACTGAATACTGATGCCTCTTTTTTGGCTCACAGTGGGCAGTCATGTATTGGTGCAGTAGCCCGTGACCACAGGGGCCTGGTGATCTTCTCGCAGTCTAAAAGTATCGAGTGTTGCTCGTCGGTTGAGGAAGCGGAGGCCCGAGCTTTGTTGTTGGGGCTCCAAACTTTAGCGGCACTGTTCAGAGGGCCTATCATCGCGGAAACAGACTGCTCCTTCTTAGCAAAAGAAATCCAATCTGATGCTAGCAACCGATCTGCCTGTTTTTCAGTCATACACGATGCCAAGAATGAACTATCAAAATTCAGAGATGCTCGGGTGGACTATGTTAACAGGAACCAGAACAAATTGGCTCACTGCTTGGCGGCCCGGGCGAGGAAAAAGGGAGACGCGTACAAAGTTACAGGTGTTCCGGATGATTTAGTGGAAGAGATGAGAGCTGACATGGCATCGGCTCAAGAGTAATGGAGTGTTACTCTTTTTCCTCAAAAAAAAACGAAAAAAAGAAAAAAGAAGTGAGGTTTTTACTATTGGGGGGGGGGGATAATGATATTGATGAGCTTTATGCGGAGATGTTTGGTTGTCAAGTGGGTACCCTACCTATGAAATACATGGGAGTCCCAGTAACTTATGCAATGCTCAAAACCATTGATTGGGACTTTGTAGGTGCTAAGATGATTAAAGGGCTTGATGCTTGGATTGCCTATGTGGCATCTACAGGTGCTAGGGTTACTTTGTTGGATTCTAGCCTAGATGGAATTCCATCTTTTTTATGTCTATGTTCCTTTTCAATAAAACCTTTATTGAAAAAATGAATACGCAACGTAGACGGTTCTTTTGGAGGAAGGGTAAGAAAAAACATGCTTATCATATGGTCAGGTGGGCCAGGATCTGCCGTTCAAAAAGAGTTTGTGGGTTGGGTATCAAAGATCTTCATAAACAAAATGTTAGTCTACTCGTTAAATGGTGGTGGAAGCTTGAAACTAGTGATGGGTTATGGCAACGTATTGTTCGAGCTAGGTATCTTAAGCGAAAAACGGTTGCCAATGTGCAAACCCGTTTTTCAGACTCGCCCTGTTGGAAGGCGATAATGAAAGTTAAAGAGGTGTACATGGCAGGGAGGAAGATCAATATTAATAGTGGAGACTTAATAAGGATCTGGCATGATCCTTGGCTTCTGGATGTTACACTACGGGATCGTTTCCCTGTCCTTTTTGATATTTGTCAAGATCAGGGCTGCACCCTTGCTACCTTTATTACTAAAAATTCTGAGCTCACGTTCAAACGTAGGTTGTTTGCTGAGCTGGCTGGTCAATGGGAGATGATTGTCTCTGGGGCTAGGAACTTTCCTTTGAATAGCTCCCCTGATGCTATTACTTGGGTTCTTAATAGCAAAGGGACCTTTACTACCAAATCGGTTTATGAATGGCTGGAGAGAGACCTGTCGGGACCTAATTATAAATGGGTTTGGAAAGCTAAGATCCCACTGAAAATAAAAAAAATCCTGTGGCAGTTGTTTCAAAATGCCGTGCTTATTTGTGATAACATGCGTAAAAGAAACTGGCCTGGGAACCCTACTTGTTCATTTTGACATAATGTGGAAACTCCGAATCATTTGTTCTTCACTTGTGCATTTGCTCGATCGGTTTGGGGGTTTTTGGGTTTGACATTGGGGGCATCCTGCTGCCCGCGATCCCTTTGGCAGAGTTGAGCATGGTTCTATAATTACCTTCCTGGAGGCAAAAAATATTATATGATGCTTCTTGCTGCCATTTGTTGGGGGATTTGGAGTACCCGCAACAAAGTTACTTTCGAAAAGCATGTTGTTCGCACTCCTTTAGAGGCTGTTTTCACTGCTTGCTCTTTCATGATGTACTGGGCAGGGCTGTTGAAAGAAGGTGACAAGGTGAAGTTCCAGGCTGGGGCTAGGAAGATGGCTCAGGTCGCAGCTGCGTTGGCTGACAGGACTACCACTCGTGGCAAGCCCCTGCTGGAAGATGGTGTCGGGTCCCAGTTCGGCTAGCTTGTTGCTTTATCCTTGCTTTAGCCTTGCTCACTGGGGTTTGATGCCCGCTGAGTTCTGTAGTTCTTTTGGGCAGTTCTCGTTGGTGCTTATTTGGTAGTCATATCCAGGATTGTGTTGGGGTTGTTGTAAGTGTCATCAGGTTTTTGCCCCATAGTGGAAGTTCCGTTTTAGGATCATCTATAGTGGGTTTCCTGGTGATGCTCCAACTCGCTCCCCTCTTTCAGTCCCCTTTTGCTTTGTGTCGCTCTGGTCAGTAGTCACTCCCCTGGAACAAAACCAGACTTGGACCAGATGTATTTCCATTAAGCATTTAATGGAAAGGAGTGTGAGCCCGGTTGAAAAAAAATGCGCATCTTTGTGCTCTGTCGACACTCTTGATGAATGGATTTAGCATCCGAAGCATATTCCCTGATTTGCCAAAAAAATCTACAGGAAATAATTGCTAAGAGGTTAAAAATATCCTAATATGATTACCTTTAGGTAAACATCTTATATGGTGCTTGTACCATGGATTAGTATATTCTAATTAAGAATAAATTGAGAACACCCGCCCTGCAGTTGGTATCGAGAAGTTCTGCTCCACTACTTTGAGAACTATGACAATGGGTATTGAAGAGAGGTTTACTGTTGAGATTTTTATCTGCTTTGCAACTTCATATGTTTGTACTTCCACCAGAAAGTCTAAAAATCCCGCTGCAAGAGCACCCTACTATAAATCAAGTTAACTTTTAGCTTTTAGACATAGCTCCGCTAATGTGAAGAACCGCGTTAGCAAATAATTGATCCAATAGCTGAAGAATGGATCTAGACATTCAATGTATGGAATTTGAACTGACAACAAATAAGGAATATTGGAAGATAGTATGCCACGGTATCAATTATGAGGTAAAAAAATCATTTTCTCCCTTTAATATTTTAGTCATGATTTATAGTTTTACTCACTAACCTCTCTTCATAATTATTTTTGGATTAAATTTAGCTTTTTAGAAAGCTATAAAGAATAGTTCTAACTTTTGTGGGTAGTCAACGAAATTCTGGCTCTTGGTTGAAAGCCCCTTGTCATCATAGTTTACTCGAAGGCAGCTTCAGATTGATTCTCATACCGAGGGAGTCATCTTTGGAAGCAATAGTTCTATTTTTTATAAAGAAGCATGTTATATTTGTTTGTTTTTTGTATAAGTAGCAAATCTTTCAAACGGATGTTGTGATTAGAATTATGACAACATCGGTGTTCATCACTATTCTTTTTGGACTTGAATAGATCTATGTCTAAATTACACATAATGTGTACGAGAAAATTACTATAGTTTGACTTTCATGTCTTTCTTGACTCTGTGGCGAAGCATAGTCACCTTAGTACTATGTTGCTTTCTACATGTCTTCTCATGGCCTTATTAAAGATATCTGTTCTATGGTTTTAAACACAAGATGATATTTTTGTAGCACATTTCGTATAAGTTTTCCTCCTATAAGGCTATAATTTCAAATTCAAGCCCACCCAACACACAAAGTTTCTATATTTTTATTTTCTATACAGGAAGTAGTTGGCGTAGCGGTGGTGTTGATGAACGACACCCCATGCAGAGGCGACAGTGACCACGGGGAAGAGATCAAGAACATCAAAAACCTCTTGCGGTGTTCCTCCTCCTCATCGCCATCGCCGCCACCAACGGCAATAATGACGACCAGCTCACGAGACGGCTACTAGAGCGCTGGAGCCTTCTTGAGAAGACAACACACTCGAGATCAAGAGAGATCGAGAGAGAGTGAGGGAGAGAGGGGGGAGCCGAATTCAAGGGTTTCAGTAAACTACCTGCACCAGTTCGTTTTGGCCTAGGTTTAGAACCTACCTGTACTGAACTAATCTAGAATCCTAAAATTTGTCCTTTTTTAATGGATTTACCCCAGATTTTTCATTTTGATGAGCCTCACTTTGAGGAGGGAGGGAGGAAGGGGGAGAGAGATCTTGCAGGTACACATTGGTAGGACTACCACGTTCTGAAATATAAATGAGATTGGTGGTAAGTCGCCATTGTGTTTGTTCCCAATATGTCAGACACCATAACTTTCATGTCGAATGTGTTGTAGAAATGTTCTTCGATAAATATGTTTTTAGCTCTTGATATTTTAGTATGGTTGTAAATTTATCTATTCACATATCACTCCGAGAAACATTTTTAGTTGGGAGAAGGAAGAAAGGAAGAAAACAAGAGCGCTTTAACGGTAAAAAGGAAGTCGCCAATGCAGCCTGTTGCAACGCAGAGCGTTCTACTAGTTTAATTAATGGAGGGGTTAATTAAGGTGGGGGGAAAGGGGGTAGTGGCTTTAACATGGAAAAATGGGTCCCATAAGGTGAAGGAGGTGAGAGTGTGGCTAGG
This sequence comes from Elymus sibiricus, assembly GCA_039707655.1. NCBI lineage: Eukaryota > Viridiplantae > Streptophyta > Magnoliopsida > Poales > Poaceae > Elymus > Elymus sibiricus. Next base: position 538,575,263 of record CM077667.1, read on the forward strand.
ATGAAAAATGGTGGGAGGGAGAAGGAGAGGAGCTTGGAGAGGAAGAAGATTGGGGGAGAGAGAAGCTACTGTACCAAGCCCTACTCACTTATTGCGATCTCATCAGTGTCGGGCGCTATATAGGGCCCGCCACTGCTAAAGTGCTGTCAACTTTGCCCCCGGGCAGGAAAATTTCCTGTGGCGGGAGGGAACAATACCCGCCACTGCTGTTACATACACCAGTGGCGGTCGCAGAATGTCACCCGCCACAGCAATGTGATGTGATTTTTGCCCCCGCGCGGAAGGGCATCTTGTGGCGGGCGGCAGAAGTTACCCGCCACTGCTATGCAAAGTACATGTGGCGGGCTGTAAAATATGCCCGCCACTGAATCATTTCGTCAACGGCTCAGGCGGGTTGAATTTATGAGTGACGGGTGCAGATTTTTGCCCGCCACTGCATATCATGCACCTGTGGTGGGCGGCTTTTATTACCCGCCACTGCTCTCTGGCGGAAATAGCTGTGGTGGGTCCCAAGCGGCGCCCTCCACTAATTTGAGCCCACTTATAAGCCTTATCCCAGTAGTGGGAGGTTCACATGGTGAGGCTCCTCTGTCCCTTTTCTTCATCTTTTGTTATCTCAGGGAGGATATTAACCTACTCATTGGCCGCCTTCGTAATGTCCATGCATAACTCATAAGTAGTTCTGAGCCAACTAGTACCACAGACGATGCAATTGTAAGCATGTGTCAGTCTTTCTTTTATTCCCCCTAGTTACTAAACTTTGTGCTGCATGATTGTACTTGCACAGTTAATAGACATGTTGTACTTCTCATCTAAAATGGCATGCTGATCTAAATACAGCCAGCCAGCTTTACAAAAACTGTTTCGGAGATGCTGTGTCATGTCTTTCTGAATTTCAGTGCGATTCTTAATTAATTACAAGCATCACTTATGTGTTTATCAGTCTTTAGCCTAAAAACATTATTTCGATATGTGACTGTCCATGCCAGTGGCAAGCAGCCAGGAAATCATATTACTTTTCTCTTTATTTGGCATAATATCTGATAGATTTTTTTGGATACAGTCTGCGAACTTGTACTATCGTGTGAATAACCAAATCCACTTAATAGTGTTAATTATGTTGATGAAGGAACTGAAACGCTATTGTCTTATTCCATTAGTTGGCAAGCATGTCCTTAACTGACTTTAATGAAGTGATTTTACGCATTCCAGAGAATCCACACAGCACTTGGCACCGCACCAGATGTTACTTCACATGTTGAATACTTCTTCTCTAGAGCATATATGTTATTGGTGATGGTTTGCACTTGCACCTGGAAAGGGGGAAGAGCACTGAGCACATTCTTACCTTCTCTGGTATACCACCATAGACAGGCGAACATTTATTTTTGCCAAACCTGCTTTGGTAACATAGGGAATTTATTTTCTAACTCGTGGGTCGGTCCGGTCACAACATTTACTTGCTTTTGCGACAAAATGAGTCAGCAGAGATTCAGAATGGGAAAAAAAATGTACCAACGTTTCATATTCAGGGCAACCAGCCAGGAAATCATATTACCTTTCTCTTTATTTCTTTATTCCTTTCTTGACATGCGCCTTGTGTCCTGCACACCCCGCTTTTCCTTTCTCTTTAGCTTTAAATAGCTGTGTCCCTCAAAAGTCATGTGTCCTGGCAGTACTGTATCCCAACAAGAACGACTATCCTGCACAAAAACCTATGTAGCCAGATCGATAACAATGGTAATCAATATAATAATCATGGTCCGTAAAGTATTCTTGATTATTCTTAAAAATTTCTGAATCCAAATAAAATATAAAAAAGATAAATGGGACGACCTAGCCACCGCCAATCGCCTGAAAAAACTCCTCCGCTTTCACCCAATCTCCTGGCCTGATACTTTTAGCTTGGCATTGCCTGTAGCATTCTGACTGTTGATAACTGAAAAACCAGAGAAACGCCTGATCGGTCAGCTAATTCTCTTCCAGCAAGATATGTTTTTTTAGCAAGTGTACTCTTCCACCAAGACATAATGTAAATCAGCTGTCTATCCAGAAGTGTACTATGTATGTTGCAGCAAACGTGGAATATCGTAAGTATTCAGAGTGCCGATGGGCATGTAAACTAGTGCTTATATTTTGGCAAGTTTACTTAAAGGACAGCTGTAAATTTGTGTTTAATTTGCGCAATTTTTGCTAACATTTCTTCAACACACATGATTTAGTAGATATTCAGAGCGGTGATTTTATCTGGCCTATTGCTTTCATGGCTTTAGAACTTAGATGAGCTGTAGCTCAACTAGTATAGGAGTAGCACATAACATGAACCATGACATATATGCTTATGATGTAATTTCTCCACATTTGTGTTAACATCCTCAAGCAAGTGACAAAGCAACATACCGTCATTCATCAAGCAACATTATGCATTCTTAGGCCCTCTACGATGTAAATAACATAAAGTTTCCTGTAAAAGAATGATGACATATCTGCACCAATGCATATTAGTTAGATGTTAAGAGAATAGTTGAGAATTAAAACTGGCACGGACGCTGAATGGCAGTATTTTTAGGCAAGAAGTCAGTCACCTTGTTATTCTCATTTTTCTTGTATGATTTTCCCAATTAATGAAAAACACTAAACCTAAGATAGAAGCACTCCAACACACATGCTAACTGGTCAGAACTCTGAAATTAGTTACTGGTTGCAAGAGTTACACCAACTGGTAATCTATGTAAAGTCGCACATCGTAGGCAAATTTTCCTCTAAATGTCTGAATCTGTAACCTAATCCAAATGCCAATGTAGCCAGATAAATTGTACGTAAGAACCACTAGTTAGTAAAATACCTAGATAGGGGAATGAAATGCTTCAGACCCTCATATTATTCGGCATAAATGTCATCGAGCGGAAGAAAGACAATACAACTGAAATGCATGTACCATTTATCACCGATCCACCAGTGCAGACTGCAATGATCTTGTTATCCACCTCTCCCTCCCTGTTCAAAACAACATGGTTGCAGAACCTTGTCTGCACTCTGAACAAAGTGCAATAACACCCGAGTATCCGGGTAGGAACCAAACTCGATCCATTATAGGCACGGGACCTTTACTCGAAGGACACAGCCTGAGCTGAGAAATGGCATAAAACACATTATTTCAAGAAGGGAACAGTCTAATACATGGTTATATGGCATTAACTGAGAAATGGGGGAATGACTGAAATCAATATGCTTCTGGGATCTGGTAGATAAGAGGGATAAGATTCATTTCTAACAGGCTATGGTGTTGTGTAACTGCACTGTAAGTATTAATTATACTAGATGTATATGGGAAGGAAATATCCCTGCACTATGATCCAACAGGTCACTGTCATAAAAACTTGCCTCATAAAACTTGTTGCCTATTTTTTTTATTACCCCAAGAAATAGATCACTGTCATCATACAAGACAGAATGTGAAGAATGGGTCCCTTGTTGTGACGATAGACAACTGACAAAAAGGGTTGACGTGCACATGTGTATTATTGGTAATGGAAAAGATATTTCTTGTGAAGCTTCTGACTTTCTGAGAGAAGCACACATCTGCACCTCGATTCGAGGTTGTTTCATGGAGAATGAACAGTGAGTAAGATCCTCATGTCAATGTATCTGAAAGAAATGCTGTGCTACCATCTTAGCCTTGGGTTGATTGTTTCGAGGCTTACCTTGCACAACCTACTTATATACACATGCCTTTGCCTTAACTCCATCATTTTGGAGCACCCACTCATAGTTCAGAGACCTACGTATTCATAGGACAGTAATCCGATGTTCGGTCTGAGCGGGATTTTGTCTTTGGGGGTGCAGCCGTCAGGGAGGATATTGGCTAGTTCTGAAACTTGATGCTGGGACTCATCCATCTTTATTTTCTGCATATTTGGCTATCTCAGGGAGGATATCGGCTGCTTGGTGAAGCCATCTTCACAAAATGGTCATGCATAAGTAGTTTTGATTTCACCCCCCTTACTGATGCAAGATTGACAGACATGCTCCACTTCTCATCTATAATGGCATGCTGATCTAAATACAGCAAGCCAGCTTTAAGAAAACAATTTCAAAGATGATATGTCACATCTTTCTAAATTTCGGTGCAATTCTTAAACTAATTACAAGTATCATTTACATGTCTTTATCCTGAAACCATTATATTTATATATAACTGTCCTTGACTTCTGCATATGAGATGCGATATTTAAACATTATTTCTAACTACAGCATGGGTTGCTGGTGAGATGATTTGCTCTTGCAACTGGTAAAATATATAGACATGGGAGAAGTTCACTGTGTACAGTTTTACATTCCGTGCAATGAAAAAAATAGCGTGCTATGACAAATTAGCGTGACCCCTAAAATACACTATTAGCGTGCTATATCGCGCTATAGCGTGCTATTAGCGAGACATTGTGCATCGATTTATTTAGCGAGGCATTGCTCAGAACGCTATAGCGTGCTATTAGCGACGCTATAGCGCGCTATTTTTTTCACTGCTTCCATGTTAGTACTATACACAAGCGAACGTTTATTTTTGCAAGTATGCTTCGTTAACTTAGGAAATTGTGGCTCGGCAGGTCACATCATTTCTTTATTTTTACCTAATATTAAAGGAAGGATTGATTCTCCACTTTATTTCGTCATCAAGTCTTTTCGTACGTTGTCCTTTTCCGTTTTATGTACGTGGTCCGTTCAGGTTGTCCGTGGTCCGTTCTGGAAAACGGAAAAAGGAAAAAAAAACCGCGCTTGGGAGGCCTCAAACCGTGATGGTCAGGAAGAGAGCCCAGCGGTGGAACCAACTCATCATGCTGGTGGTCATGCATAAAGAAAGGAAACAATTATATTATAGGCGGAGCGGGTTTTCTTTAAAAAAAGGCCGTACCGGACCGCTGCTCACTCTAAACGCAAATACTAATCTCCACATATCCAGAAACGGGTGCTCCATGCATAAAAAAAAGGTTGCACACCATGTGTAATGGCTGTTTGCCTTCAAAAAAAATGTGTAACGGGCTGTCCCATGCACCTCAAAAAAGAAGGTTGTCCCATGCGTCCTTTTTTTAACACGGTACAAACGCAAGCGTTCATATATACGTACATACACTCACCCCTATGAACGCACACACGCACACCCTATCCCTATGAGCATCTTTGAAAGACTGACCCAGCATATCATCTTGAGATTTACGAAGTCATGGTAGGCGCCTCAACGTCGAGGGGAACGTCTCCTCCCACTGAAAGCGCATCGTCGAAAATCCTGAAATAAATTTAAAAATAATGCAAGCACCAGAACTTAAATCTTGGTGGGTTGAAGATATCACTGTCCTTCTAACCATCCAACCACAGATTGGTTCGAAGTTGTCCCATGCACCTAAAAATAGGCTGCCCAATGTGTGTCGCTGATGTAGTTGCCCGATGCATTATTGTTTTGTTCTGAACTTCTGATGATTTTATTTTGCGGGGTAATGACTTCTGATTATATAAAGAAATCAACCATGGATGCATATTTTCATCATACTTACATCTTTGATAAGAAAGTTTTATTATGATAAATTTATTTTAGTTGATGGGAACCCTTGCTTCTGTTCTGGAGGTGAGAAAGCTTGCGGAACTCGGCATTTGGCCCTTGCAGCATCGAAAGGTAGAGATGTGAGGAAACACTACAGGTGGACAGTGCGACATGAAGGAGGAATGATTTTTTTCATTGATCTATTGTCTCCCTCGTGTCTGGTCAAACATACCGACATGCCGCACCATTTTTTTTCAAGTTGAGTCATGTTGGATAACTAACATTTGTGTTCATTTTCTATTAGTTTGTGATATTTATTAGAAAAAAACCATTACCCTTTATTCATTAGTTTTCCAGAATAAAATTTTCACCAGGATGCACAAGAAATGGTCCAGTTCGGAATGCGCTTCTGGTATGATCCATATGTGCAAAGTTTAAATGGGTTCATATGGAGTTACTTAGAATCAACTCACCCTATGGAAGTTCCGTCAATGATTAAAGATTGTTGAACTCATTGACCATATTACATATTACATATGCTTATTTATTTTTCCGTTGCAACGCACGGGCATATTTGCTAGTCTCTACCTTTTTTTTTTGATCAACTTTGCTAGTCTCTACCTAATAATAAAGCACGGATTGTTTTTGGTCATCCGTCATTCAAATTACCCCTAAAGTTAACAAAAATTACCCACCAATGCCACCTATAAGTCATAAAAAACGTTTCACACAGCAAAATCTCCTGACTGGACCGGCCCATGTCGGGACCTCCTATATTACGCTCTCACGCTGGAAGAAGATGCAGCACACCAGTTTGGGCCGGCCCATGCGCGGGCGCCTTTTTTTTAATTTCCTTTTTTATTTTTATTTTCAGTTCAGTTTGGTCTACTTTAAATAATTTAGAACATCAAAAAACTTTTCAAATTTTAAGAAACTGAGAATTTTGAAATAAAATGTTTGTTAATTCAAAAACTGCTAGGGATTTTTGTAAACATGTTCGAAATAAAAAAAATGTTCGCAATTTTGAAAACATGTTCGTAATTAAAAAAACTCCAGGAGTTTAAACAAAAGTCCGTGTATCAAAAATTATTAATGAAATTTAAACAAATGTTTGCTAATTCCAAACATGTTCAGGCATTTTTAAAAAATGTCCTAAAATTTTAAAAATCAGTTCGTGCCTGTTTTTTTAGTTTTGTTTTTTTACTTTCATTTTTCTGTTCCATTTTTTTCTACTTTAAATAATTTAGAACTTAAAAAAACTTTTGCAATAAAAAAAGACTAAGAATTTTGAAATAAAATGTTGAACAAAACATAAAATGTTTCTGAATTCAAAAAATGCTCGGGATTTTTGTAAAAGTGTATGAATATTCAAAAAAATGTTCACAATTTCGAAAACAATGTTGGTGAAAAAAATCCATGATTTTTAAACAATTCCATGTATTAATTTTTTGAATGCAATCGAACAAAATGTTTGCTAATTCAAAAAATGTTCATGCATTTCAGGAAATATTCTAAAATTTTAAAAACAGTTCATGAATTACAAAAGAGTTTATTGATTCAGAAAATGTTCATGCATTTCAAAAAAAAAAAATCCACCAACTTCGGAAAATTGTTCATCTATTCTAGAATTGTTCGCCAAGTCAAAAGAAAATACTTAAAAACCGTTTGCAATATAAAGAAATGTTCACAATTTTAAAAAAATGTTTGAAAATTGTAATAGATGTTCTCGAATTTTAAAATATTCGCAAATTTGTAAAAAAATGCACAAATGATCGAAGGTATATAGTTAAACAGTAATACTTCTGAGTCTTTGTGACAATATATCCGTGTGAATTTTGAAGAATTAACTGCCGGGGTGGATCGGAATATTATAGGATGTTTTCTAAATAATGTTTCTTGAAATTGAGAATAATTCTTTGAATTACCAATATTTTTGACAACCATGAATTTTTTTCGAAAATGTGAACATTGCTTTAATTGTAAATAAATTTAAAAGAAGAAATATTTTCTTGCATTTGTGCACAAATTTTCAAAATCATGCAATGAGATGTGAACATAATGAGATCATTACCATTGGAGATTATGATTTTTTCTCCCGTTGCAACCCATGGGCCCTTTTGCTAGTACTAGCTTATACGACAAAATGATTCAGCGGAGATTTGAAATGGAAAAAAAATGCCAATTGTTTCAACATCAAAATTTTGCCAATTGTCTCATATCCAGCCAGGAAATCATATTACAATGTAGTTGGCCCTTAATTTAAGGCATTGTAGCTCCTATATTACTACTAGTAGATATACGTAGGTAGGTCTGTCCACAATCAGTCCATTTTGGCTGGATCAGTTATCACACGAATCCAAGCTAAGCAAAAACTCTTCAGAACAAAAATCAACAAGGCAAAGGAAAGGCAGTGATATATTATTCCAAACATTAACAACTCATCATCCCGGCTGATCTGCCACACAGTAATAATCACTGGACAATACAACACAGATGCAAATAAGACCAAAAACACAGAAAAACAAATATTCTTGTGAATGAAAGAGATATCCGATTTGAGAGGCCATCATCCGGGCTGAACCGCCATACCATGTAAATAAGCACAAAGCAAATCATACACACTTGTAGCTAGGAGCACACCAGTACTGACAAACCATGGAAAAAGAAACACAAAACCATTTCAAACGTAAACTACAGCTTGGGTGTTCGGCCTGTCGATGATCCCCGCATGCGTGAGCAAGGCCCAGATAAGCGTCACCAGCTCGGTACCATGAGCACGTGCCTTCTTATGTGCCTTGAAGTTATGAGTGGGGGCAACGTACAAGATCAACTCAGACCAGAAGCTAGCCAAGATGCGCCACCCCGTCTCCGTCTCCTCATCTGGAATCAATTCCACAAACTGCTTTCCCAGCCTCGCTCCTTTCTTCACCACCTCATGCCTGGATTCCTCACCAAGGAGCTCTACCATGATGCCATATTCCATTGACACGCTGCCACCGGTGAGAGCATGCTGGATATCTTCGCTCACGGTCTTGTACAATTTCTTGGACCATACCTTGTCAGATGGCAGTAGCTCAGGAGTGGATGCCATCAAATAGACACAATACTGTGACAGATGCATTGCGGTGTTCTTGTCGGCTGAGCAACCAGTTGAAGCTCCATGCCTGGCCTCGAAGATGCCGGTGGCGATGTGCCAAACAAGGATAACATGGGATGTGTCTTGTTCTTCACATGCCCAGAGGACATGATTGCCTATCCCATTGTTCAGGAGGGCAACCGTGCCTTTGCTCAGGCAACCGTTGCTACTTTTCAGCCCGTCGATAATGGAGGCCTTCACCTCTGATGATACATTGACCTGCTGCACCCTCGGCCTTGGGCCAGAGAAGTAAAAGAACAGTGGGCTAAAGGCACATTTTTTGGCTGTGGGTGTGCTAGTAGCGAGATTTGGTCCATTTGACCAGTCCAATAATTCTTTATGAACTTGATCTTGAAGTTCAGAACAAGACCAAGCAATCTCTGCATGCAAGGAGATTGCTGCCAAGAGACATGGGTTACATAGGTACAAAGCAGGGTTAGCTTGAACCAGTTGGAGCACAAGTAGGACATGATTTCCCATGCCTCGGCAAGCATAACTGCTACAAATAGGGAATATGTCGGCAAGGAGCTAAAAAGTATGTTGCCGAAGTCCAATGCGTTAGCACCGGAAAAGGACCGGTCACCTATTATGTCCATGGGTAACATGCATGATGCTTCGCAAATGGTCTGAAATGGAATTTTGTATATAAATGCTATCTTTGCCATGGCAAGGAAGCACCAAGTTACAATTGAGAGGGAGACAATGATGTTAAGAACCGGCAGCAGTCGCCCAAAGTTTGAAGTTGGGAGGGATGAATAATAAGAATCAAGCACAAAAGATACCTCATCTGCAATGACTCTGAATACCGTCTCTGGATTTCCCTCCTTAAATAGTACATTTAGGACAAAATTGAACGCCTTGGTGGAGCCAAGTACGACAAGGTGGCACTTTGCAAATTGATGTTTAATCAGTTTGAATAATGCAAATGAAAGGCATAAATCTTTAAGCCATGGTCGATGGGCCAAAAGGATGTCGTTGTCGGTCGCCATTCGCCAAACTCTATCAATGGTGACCAAGCTATTCTTCATCTGCTTGATGGTATACCCATGAGGTGTTTCCTCAATTTCCTGCTTCTCTTCACCCATCACAATAAGTGGTGGAATCAACTCATCTTCAGATACTTGGTGGCTTTCTCCAAGTAATTGTTCCATATATCCAGCAACAAGACGAGAGTTGCGGCCAAGAGCGAAAGACCTTCTTGCCTTCTCAAATGCATAGAACTTGAGTGCAATTTTTGCCAAACTAAGAACACAGAGGACAATGATCAAGTTAAACTGCGAGGTGGCAAAGATTTCCTTAAGGGTGCTATGGGATATATAAACAAAAGGATGACGTAAATAGTAGAGCAAGAGATATGATGTCCAGACTGCGCGAGCGAGCAACTCGATTGAGGGGCCGAGCTTTTGACCGTCATCATCATCAACGGCGATAGTTGCACTTGTATTGGTTCCAACAATTTGGACAAGAACTGTCCAAGTTAGGAGCATGCATACGTAGAAATCGTCAAAGCATTTCGCAACCAGGCCATCTGTTTTGTACTTTCCAATGGAGGAGACGAGATAGGAGACGATGGGGAGGTAGAGCGTTGTGGCTCCCTGGAAGAGGAAACGGGTCACTCCAACCTGACGATAGTGCCGCCCGGAGGCACTGATTGCCACCATGATCAGGACGAGTACAGCGTTGACAGCCATGAGCGTGTTGGAGCACCACAGCTGTGCATTTATCCCATGGATCAAATTGGTTACCGCAGGCTGGGAGCATTCATTTGAAATATTAGCCATCTTCTCGCCTGATTTACATGTTGAAGCATGCACTAGTTAGCGTTATAAGCTAGGCAAAATACCACACAAACATGACAGGAGTTTAATGAGTCATCACAAAATGCATATAAATAGCCAGGACTAATGTGAACAATGTTAAGACTTACTAGCACCAAGAGATTGTCGGGACTTGGAGAATCTCCGCTCCGGTCCTGTTGCAAAACGATGAGGATAGGAGTAAGGCCACAATTTGCTGCATCTACTACCAGCTAGACTAGAAGGGTGAGAGGGATCGAGCAGTACCTTGGGAGGATAGAACAGATAGGAGGAGGTAGGAGCTTATCAAGATTCAAGAGGAGCCTTCTGCATGCTGCTTTGCAAGAACCAAAGGAGGTTAATTTATCTTGCTGGGAGAGGACAACGACAAAGGAAGCTGAAAATTCTGTGGTGCCCAGCTCAATTACGACTAGACTATTGCTTTTGATAGTTATGTATTTGATGAAAAACTTGGAGATTATTGTTCCACAAAAAGCGGAATATCTATTTGTCGATGATGACCTTAGGAATAAGGTTACCCATCCATGGACCCAGTTGTTGTTCCGTGAGTGTCAGGGCACTAGTTCCCATAGTTGAAACGGTTAGAACTTAGAAACTTCATTTTTCTTGTTACTCTAATTTAAAAATGATATTTCAAGCACAGATAGAGTAAACCTAGCTACATGTACGCAGTATTTAAAAAAAAATGCTAGTGCGTTATATGGAGATTGAACTGGAAGGGCTTAATACACACTAGTATACAGGCTGGGGAAGTCTTGGAGGATTAGAAGCATTCTATGACGGCAATATTTGAGTGCTTCTTCCAATCCACTGCCTTGGAGCACATCAGAGTGACCCAAACAAAGGTCACAAGGACAAATCACTCATGGTGACCATTCTAATTATTTGTGTAAACATAAAGGCTATTTAGCGCTGATAACTAGGAGAGCACACCACCTTTTCCATAGATACAGACGAAATAATTGAAAGTTTGAGAGTGACTGGTCATCTTTAAAGTCGTCTCCTGTTTTTGTTTCCCAGGGGAACGCGTGAATTAGTTCTAATGCATCGCCCCCAGGTTCGTTAGTTTCAGTTTACGAAAGAAATCTGTCACCCCTCACGCATTAAACACCATAAATTGTAGGTAATGTGTCAACTAAAATCTTCTATACTGTTGGTGGTTTGGCAGTTATGACACTGTTGCCTGGTTGCAAGGATAATCCGTAGAGGAATTTTGCTAGGAAAACAATTGGCCATGTGAATTAGTTCAGTGTGTGATTCTCACTTGATTCATATATATGTGGCTGCAGTTCCTGCTGACTAACCAAATGTCTTGCCGCAGTTGCTACCGGCTGTTTTCCCAACAAGTTGCTAGGAAACAACTCTGGGTCCAGCGAACAATTTCGGGCAATAATAATGTTAGCTAATCTTGTCCGTGTCTACATGTATTAGCATTAGACAAGTTGGTCAGTTTGCTAGTACTAGTTTGGGTCACGTTAGTAGTTAGTATCTGACTAGGTTAGGGTTCCTAGCGTGAGTCCGGTTTGAAAATTAGGCAAGTGCTGTGCCGTGTAACACTAGGAGTTGTTCAGGTCGGTGTGTTAGGTGCAGGCTTATATATATATATATATATATATATATATATATATATATATATATATATATATATATATATATATATATATATATATATATATATATACACTAGCAAAAATGCCCTTGCGTTGCAACGGGTAAAAAAATTACATGCCTTAGCCCAATAAATATAACATGGCTCGAGACCCATCACAGTACACATTCTCTATTTCACAGAGAGCCATATCCATTTTAACCTTTATTGTCCTTCACACCCTTGTTGACAGTGGCAACAATGTCCACCTGATCAAACAAATAAGTGTATAACTTCACCGACAAGCTCGGCAATATAATAAAAGTAAATAATTAAGAATGTGTCACACACAACTTTATGATATCTTGCAAGGAAAAATATGAGAAAAACGTTCATTGATGCAATGCCTTGGTACATGGGTATTTTGAGTTACATTATCTTAACATGTCATCCTTTTTGCCAATAATATTTCTAAACAACACACATTCGAGTCCGTACACAATACCTAATAGTAAACCAAAGTTTTTTTTTTTGGCGAAAGGTTATTATCACAAAATCACATTAACTTGTTCCTCATATTCCCTGTGAAAAATAGTTGTTGCCTCATACATAAAAAATAAACCATGATAAGGGCAAAAGTGAACTATAATTATAAATAAATAGAGAAGAAGGCTCAATATACGTGACACAAGTTTGTGCATTCGCTGTTCTGTGCTTCAGCAGGTGGAAATCAACAACCCCGTGTAAAAAAGACTAATGTCTCCAACTTGTCAATTCATATTCAAATACCATATGTATAGCTCGAACTTGTGTGTGCAGTGGTGACCCACGGAAGGAGGGTAACAGCGGCTACAGGCGCGGGTGGCCTGATGGGACATGATTTGTGTGTATGCAGAACCAAAAAAGTATTCTTGCCGCGTCAAAAAAAAAGTAGTCTTGCAAACACTACCACAAACAACAGAGGAACACCAGCCCCGTTATCTTCATCATCAAATCCACAAAGTCTTCTGATTTATTTTCTAACCACGAGCCTTGGAAAAAAAAGTAGAAAGCATATGCTAGCATTAAAAAGTGTATGCGTGAAACAAAGTAGTTCACCAAATGCAGAGAGTTCAGAGGTCTTTCTTATATTCACAGATGAGCACATAGAATCATCCATCGAACATTCGTTTTTTGGCAGTAAATTAGACGATGGGGATTGCAGACGAAGATCCTTGGAAAGAAACGGACAACTACCGGACATTGCAAGTAGGAGGCAATGCTGTTACCAGGGAAAAAATCACACCAATGCGTGAGCTTTGAACGCACGCACCGCACGAACACATATCCAGCGTCCCAGCGTGGGCATCTGACCAGCGAAGGCGCTACCCCACGATCCGCTGAAGTCCTGCGCGCCGGCCACCGTCTCCATCCATCCGGTCAGCGCCCACCTGCCTTGGTTGTTCCACCCTCGTCCACACGCCTCTCCTCCTGTCAACGGTTGGCTCTTCCATCGACCTCATCCGCCAGCACCCTCCAGCAGCCGGCTGCGTGGGAGCGCCGAAAGCACCCTCCAGCGAGAATATGTTGAGCGCCGGCAGCACCCTCCAGCAGCCGGCTGCGTGGGACGACCGGCTCATAGCTCATGCAGTCCACGCACGCGGACGAACGGCTCCAGCGAGAATACGTTGAGCGCCGGCAGCACCCTCCAGCAGCCGGCTGCGTGGGACGACCGGCTCCAGTGAGAATATGTTGAGCGCCGGCAGCACCCTCCAGTAGACGGCTCCAGGATCGGAACGGTACGTGCGTGCGTTGTTTGTTGGTTTTTCAGTTTCTATAAATAAGAGGAGTCTTAGTTGCGGTTGGGCTGTTCGGCCCATACGAACGGGGCAGGGGAAGGCGACTGCGGGAAGGGCGAGGCGACGGCGACGGCGGGGCAGGGCGATGCGACGGCGACGGCGACGTAGGGGCAGGGCGCGGCGACGGCGACGACGACGTAGGGGCAGGGGCGCGACAACGGCGGGGCAGGGCGAGGCGACGGCGACGGCGGGCCAGGCGACGGCGACAGCGGGGCAGGGCGAGCCGACGGCGACGGCGACGTAGGGGCAGGGCGCGGTGATGGCGACGACGACGTAGGGGCAGGGGCGCGACGACGGTGGGGCAGGACGAGGCGACGGCGACGAGCACTACGGGCCTTTTTTTTTGCATATATTATGATTTTTCATGTTATTTTTAGTTATATAATTTTAGTTGCATAAATTTTATATAATTTTAGTTGCATAAGTTTTATTTTTTATTGATTCTTTTTAGTTGAATCCTTTTGCAATTAGAGTTTTATAAAAGCTTTTTAGTTTCTATTAAAGCTTGTAACAAAATATAGGTTATGAAAATTCATTTTATTATTAAAGTTTTTAACTCAAGATTTTTTCTCATTCAATATGCATCATTCAAAGCCACATAATCACTTTTCAACTCTTTTCTGACTTCATTTACTATTTTTCATACATTTCGTGATTTATTTTGAGCTAAGATGACCCTGAGATTAAAAAGCACTGCAAATGAACTCTGAAATGGTTGCAAGTTGGCATGGTATCATCATTTCACCCACATAGCATGTGCTAAAAAGTTGAGAGGGTTACGACAAAAACTGGATGCACTTCGTGTACAAACTTGACAATCTCTTTCGAAGTGTCAGGGTTTCGGACGAAAACTCATCTGTTACAAAATGATTTCAATTTTTAAACATATTTGAACTCAAGACTTTTTCTGCATTCAATATGCACCATCCAAAGCCACATCAGCACTTTTCAAACCTTTTCTGACTTCATTTGCTATTTTTCATGCATTTCATGATTTATTTTGAGATAAAATGACCCTGAATTGAAAAGCACTGCAAATGAACTCTGAAATGGTTGCAAGTTGGCATGGTATCATTATTTCACCCACATAGCATGTGCTGAAAACTTGAGAGGGTTACGGCAAAAACTGGATGCACTTCGTGTACAAACTGGACAATCTCTTTCGAAGTGCCAGGGTTTCGGACGAAAACTCATCTGTTACAAAAGGATTTCAATTTTTTAAACATATTTGAACTCAAGACTTTTTCTGCATTCAATATGCGCCATTCAAAGCCACATCATCACTTTTCAACCCTTTTCTGACTTCATTTACTATTTTTCATGCATTTCATGATTTATTTTGAGCTAAAATGACCCTGAATTGAAAACCACTGCAAATGAACTCTGAAATGGTTGCAAGTTGGCATGGTATCATCATTTCACCCACATAGCATGTGCTAAAAACTTCCGAGGGTTACGGCAAAAACTGGATGCACTTCGTGTACAAACTGGACAATCTCTTTCGAAGTGTGAGGGTTTCAGACGAAAACTCATTTGTTACAAAAGGATTTCAAATTTTTAAACATATTTGAACTCAAGACTTTTTTTGCATTCAATATGCACCATTCAAAGCCACATCATCACTTTTCAACCCTTTTCTGACTTCATTTGCTATTTTTCATGCATTTCATGATTTATTTTGAGCTAAAATGACCCTGAATTGAAAAGCACTGCAAATGAACTCTGAAATGGTTGCAAGTTGGCATGGTATCATCATTTCACCCACATAGCATGTGCTAAAAAGTTGAGAGGGTTACGGCAAAAACTGGATGCACTTCGTGTACAAACTGGACAATCTCTTTCGAAGTGTGAGGATTTCCGACGAAAACTCATCTGTTACAAAAGGATTTCAATTTTTAAACATATTTGAACTCAAGACTTTTTCTGCATTCAATATGCACCATTCAAAGCCACACCATCACTTTTCAAACCTTTTCTGACTTCATTTGCTATTTTTCATGCATTTCATGATTTATTTTGAGCTAAAATGACCCTGAATTGGAAAGCACTGTAAATGAACTCTGAAATGGTTGCAAGTTGGCATGGTATCATCATTTCACCCACATAGCATGTGCTAAAAACTTGAGAGGATTACGGCAAAAACTGGATGCACTTCGTGTACAAACTGGACAATCTCTTTCGAAGTGTCAGGGTTTCGGACGAAAACTCATCTGTTACAAAAGGATTTCAATTTTTTAAACATATTTGAACTCAAGACTCTATCTGCATTCAATATGCACCAGTCAAAGCCACATCATCACTTTTCAACCCTTTTCTGACTTCATTTGCTATTTTTCATGCATTTCATGATTTATTTTGACCTAAAATGACCCTGAATTGGAAAGCACAGCAAATGAACTCTAAAATGGTTGCAAGTTGGCATTGTATCATCATTTCACCCACATAGCATGTGCTAAAAACTTGAGAGGGTTACGGCAAAAACTGGATGCACTTCGTGTACAAACTGGACAATCTCTTTCGAAGTGTCAGGGTTTCCGACGAAAACTCATCTGTTACAAAAGGATTTCAATTTTTAAACATATTTGAACTCAAGACTTTTTCTGCATTCAATATGCACCATTCAAAGCCACACCATCACTTTTCAAACCTTTTCTGACTTCATTTGCTATTTTTCATGCATTTCATGATTTATTTTGAGCTAAAATGACCCTGAATTGGAAAGCACTGCAAATGAACTCTGAAATGGTTGCAAGTTGGCATGGTATCATCATTTCACCCACATAGCATGTGCTAAAAACTTGAGAGGGTTACGGCAAAAACTGGATGCACTTCGTGTACAAACTGGACAATCTCTTTCGAAGTGTCAGGGTTTCGGACGAAAACTCATCTGTTACAAAAGGATTTCAATTTTTTAAACATATTTGAACTCATGACTTTTTCTGCATTCAATATGCACCATTCAAAGCCACATCATCACTTTTCAAACATTTTCTAACTTCATTTGCTGTTTTTCATGCATTTCATGATTTATTTTGAGCTAAAATGACCCTGAATTGCAAAGCACTACAAATGAACTCTGAAATGGTTGAAAGTTGGTATGGTATCATCATTTCACCAGAATATTGTAGTGATATTGTAGATATTTATCTGCCGTGATATTGTAGATATTTAACTGCAGTGATATTGTAGATCAAAGCCATCATCATAATAGTTATGGAGAGAAAGTCTTCACTTTTTCTTCGCATGTGTCCCTTGCTTATTGCGCCGCGCGTAACCATGGACAATCTTCATCACATACATCACAATGCTTCAGAAAGCTTGCTCACATCATACTAAATATTCTTACACACAAAACGTACTTAAACAGGGACATAATAGAAATAATAGTTCAGATATCCATTACAGAAAGTACTGCATAATTGAAGATACCGATCCTACTCTTCCGGATTGCAAACCTACTCGTCCGAATCAGGAGACCCCCAAGCACTACATAATAGAGATAAAAGTGTTCGCCATTGCAAACACTACTTGTCGTCTGGATCAGAATACCCCCAAGCAGGAGATACTAGCGGTACGAGGTGACGCTGCCCATAATTGAAGATTCCAATCCTGCGGTACAACTCGTATGTAACGTACCCATCTATTGCTGCATACTCAATGTTGATAGGGTCAAGTGGGGTCTTCTCCCAATGTTGGTGCCCTGACTTGGGGAATTTTGTCTTCATATCAGCGTAGTCCTTGTCGATCAGGGTGGCTGCCATATCAGCCATTGAAGTCTTGTCATGCTCAAGCCTGAACCTGCCCTGAAGATCAATGTGGCATTCAGCTGGTATCTCAATACCCTAGGTGCGCCTTGATAACCCACAAGTATAGGGGATCAGTTGTAGCCTTTCTCCATAAGTAAGAGTGTCGAACCCAACGAGGAGCTAAAGGTAGAACAAATATTCCCTCAAGTTCTATCGACCACCGATACAACTCTACGCACGCTTAACGTTCGCTTTACCTAGAACAAGTATGAAACTAGAAGTACTTTGTAGGTGTAACGGGATAGGTTTGCAAGATAATAAAGAACACGTAAATAAAATCTAGGGGCTGTTTAGATGAAGAAACAACTAAGTTAGTCTTAGTAGAGAGCTTTTTGTCACAAGAAAGTTATTTGTCTCTAGGCAATCGATAACTAGACCGGTAATCATTATTGCAATTTTATATGAGGGAGAGGCATAAGCTAACATACTTTCTCTACTTGGATCATATGCACTTATGATTGGAACTCTAGCAAGCATCCGCAACTACTAAAGTTCATTAAGGTAAAACCCAACCATAGCATTATAAGGTATCAAGTCCTCTTTACTCCCATATGCAACAACCCACCTACTCGGGTTTGTGCTTCTGTCACTCAAGCAACCCACCATAGGGAAATCATGAACACATTGCAACACCCTACAGTGAGGATCCCTCATGCTTGCGCGATACGGAGAGCACCATAGGACATCACCAATAATAAAACATGCAACTCAAACCAATCATGATCATCAATCAACCCATAGGACAAAACGGATCTACTCAAACATCATAGGATAGCCATACATCATTGGGAAATAATATATAGCGTTGAGCACCATGTTTAAGTAGAGATTACAGCGGGGAGAAGGGGTGTTACACCGCTGCATATAGGGGGAGAGAGTTGGTGATGACGGTGGCGAAGTTGTTGGTGTAGATCGCCGTCACGATGATGGCCCCGGCGGCGTTCCGGTGCCACCGGGAGAGAGGGGGAGAGAGCCCCCCTCCTTCTTATTCTTCCTTGGCCTCCCCCCTAGATGGGAGGAGGGTTTCCCCTCTGGTCCTTGGCCTCCATGGTGGCGGAGGGGCGGGAGCCTCTCCGAGATTGGATCTCTCTCTCTGTTTCCTTCTGTTTCTGCGTTCCCATATTCTGGCCTTTCACCGTTTCTTAAATTCCCGGAGATCCGTAACTCCGATTGGGCTGAAATTTTAACACGATTTTTATCCGGATATTAGGTTTCTTGCGGCGAAAGAAGGGCACCAACCGCCTTACGGGGTGGCCACAAGCCAGCCTGGTGCGCCCTACCCCCAGGGCGCACCCCTATGGCTTGTGGGCCCCTCGGGCACCGCCTTCTGTTGATTCCACTTCCCAAAATTCACATATATTCCAAAATAATCTCCGTAAGTTTTTATCCCGTTTGGACTTCGTTTGATATGGATTTTCTGCGAAATAAAAAACATGCAACAAACATGAACTGGCACTGGGCACTGGATCAATATGTTAGTCCCAAAAATAGTATAAAAAGTTGCCAAAAGTATATGAAAGTTGTAGAATATTGGCATTAAACAATCAAAAATTATAGATACGACGGAGACGTATCACGCCTCATCTTGATCTTGTCATTCGTTATATCAACGCTAGCAAAATATATGCCGCTACGAAGGAACTCCATGAGTTTTGGACAATGCTTGTCAGTACTGCAACAACAAAATGGAACAAATGTGTTAAATACTGCTGCAACAAGTATATTTTAGAACAAGTATAATAAGAATCATAACAAATATATTTCAGCACAAGTATAATATAAGAATCATAACAAGTATAATAAGAATCATATAACAATTATAATAAGAATCATAACAAGTATAATTCGGAACAAGTATAATAAGAATCATAACAAGTATAATGAGAATCATAGCAAGTTTCCTATTCCTATGCATTTCCTATCCTATGAATCAAAAGAAGCCCCTAAACTATGACATGTTATCCCACGATGGCCAATATGCAACTACAAGGAAAATTCTTATGCCATTTTCCTATCCTCCTATTCCTATTCCTATGCAATTTTCCTAATCCTCCTATTCCTATGCAATTTTCCTATGAATCAAAGAAAAGCCCCAATTTTCCTATGAATCAAAGAAAAGCCCCAATTTTCCTATGAATCAAATAAAATCCCCAATTTTCCTATGCATTTTTCCTATGAATCAAGGAAACTATGACATGTTCTTGACATTCCCAATCCTCCTATTCCTATGCAATTTTCCTATCCTATGAATCAAAGAAAAGCCCTAATTAAAACTATGACAATTTTCGTATTACCTTGCCCACTGGAAGACCATGACATGTTGCTTCAAACAAAGTTGGATGGCGGCAACATTGCGACCATCGACCGTGTACTCGAGATCGAGGCCCATGAACTTGTGTTTCTCCTCTTGAAGCCATTCCTCGAACATGGAAAGAAAACCCTTGACTTTGGCACTGTCGTTCGTGTAGATGACATGGAGATTGGTCGTGCCATGTGCGAGCATGTTCCCGTAGCGAGTGATTGGATTCATGGTGGAGGATGGGGAAGAAGAGAGGAGAGGGAGACGAACAGAAATGGAGGCCGGTCGCGTTACTGTAGCGTTTCCCATGTATGATCTCGCGCGGAACAACTTCCAAGGCACGGGATTTGAACGGTCGGGACCTTTAGTCCCGGTTTGAGTCACGAACCGGGACTAAAAGGGCTCGCGCCAGGCGAACGGTTGCCACCACCCCTTTAGTCCCGGTTGGTGTCACCAACCGGGACTAAAGGTCCCGTTCGAACCGGGACTGATGCGTGACGAACCCCGGCCGGTGTCCTAGACGCTCGAGCCGGGACTAATGCTCACATTAGTCCCGGTTCGTAACACGACCGGGACTAAAGCTCTGATCCGGCCTGGACCAAAGCCCTATTTTCTACTAGTGAAGTGAGGTTTTTACTATTGGGGGGGGGGGGGTAATGATATTGATGAGCTTTATGCGGAGATGTTTGGTTGTCAAGTGGGTACCCTACCTATGAAATACATGGGAGTCCCAGTAACTTATGCAATGCTCAAAACCATTGATTGGGACTTTGTAGGTGCTAAGATGATTAAAGGGCTTGATGCTTGGATTGCCTATGTGGCATCTACAGGTGCTAGGGTTACTTTGTTGGATTCTAGCCTAGATGGAATTCCATCTTTTTTATGTCTATATTCCTTTTCAATAAAACCTTTATTGAAAAAATGAATACGCAACGTAGACAGTTCTTTTGGAGGAAGGGTAAGAAAAAACATGCTTATCATATGGTCAGGTGGGCCAGGATCTGCCGTTCAAAAAGAGTTTGTGGGTTGGGTATCAAAGATCTTCATAAACAAAATGTTAGTCTACTCGTTAAATGGTGGTGGAAGCTTGAAACTAGTGATGGGTTATGGCAACGTATTGTTCGAGCTAGGTATCTTAAGCGAAAAACGGTTGCCAATGTGCAAACCCGTTTTTCAGACTCGCCCTGTTGGAAGGCGATAATGAAAGTTAAAGAGGTGTACATGGCAGGGAGGAAGATCAATATTAATAGTGGAGACTTAATAAGGATCTGGCATGATCCTTGGCTTCTGGATGTTACCCTACGGGATCGTTTCCCTGTCCTTTTTGATATTTGTCAAGATTAGGACTGCACCCTTGCTACCTTTATTACTAAAAATTGTGAGCTCACGTTCAAATGTAGGTTGTTTGCTGAGCTGGCTGATCAGTGGGAGATGATTGTCTCTGGGCTAGGAACTTTCCTTTGAATAGCTCCCCTGATGCTATTACTTGGGTTCTTAATAGCAAAGGGACCTTTACTACCAAATCGGTTTATGAATGGCTGGAGAGAGACCTGTCGGGACCTAATTATAAATGGGTTTGGAAAGCTAAGATCCCACTGAAAATAAAAAAAATCCTGTGGCAGTTGTTTCAAAATGCC
Source organism: Elymus sibiricus (assembly GCA_039707655.1). Taxonomy (NCBI): domain Eukaryota; kingdom Viridiplantae; phylum Streptophyta; class Magnoliopsida; order Poales; family Poaceae; genus Elymus; species Elymus sibiricus. The sequence goes on from CM077667.1 coordinate 538,596,920, forward strand.
GTGCTTATTCGTGATAACATGCGTAAAAGAAACTGGCCTGGGAACCCTACTTGTTCATTTTGTCATAATGTGGAAACTCCGAATTATTTGTTCTTCACTTGTGCATTTGCTCGATCGGTTTGGGGGGTTTTGGGTTTGACATTGGGGGCATCCTGCTGCCCGCGATCCCTTTGGCAGAGTTGAGCGTGGTTCTATAATTACCTTCCTGGAGGCAAAAAATATTATATGATGCTTCTTGCTGCCATTTGTTGGGGGATTTGGAGTACCCGCAACAAAGTTACTTTCGAAAAGCATGTTGTTCGCACTCCTTTAGAGGCTGTTTTCACTGCTTGCTCTTTCATGATGTACTGGGCAGGGCTGTTGAAAGAAGGTGACAAGGTGAAGTTCCAGGCTGGGGCTAGGAAGATGGCTCAGGTCGCAGCTGCGTTGGCTGACAGGACTACCACTCGTGGCAGGCCCCTGCTGGAAGATGGTGTCGGGTCCCAGTTCTGCTAGCTTGTTGCTTTATCCTTGCTTTAGCCTTGCTCACTGGGGTTTGATGCCCGCTGAGTTCTGTAGTTCTTTTGGGCAGTTCTCGTTGGTGCTTATTTGGTAGTCATATCCAGGATTGTGTTGGGGTTGTTGTAAGTGTCATCAGGTTTTCGCCCCATAGTGGAAGTTCCGTTTTAGGATCATCTATAGTGGGTTTCCTGGTGATGCTCCAACTCGCTCCCCCCTTTCAGTCCCCTTTTGCTTTGTGTCGCTCTGGTCAGTAGTCACTCCCCTGGAACAAAACCAGACTTGGACCAGATGTATTTCCATTAAGCATTTAATGGAAAGGAGTGTGAGCCCGATTGAAAAAAAATGCGCATCTTTGTGCTCTGTCGACACTCTTGATGAATAGATTTAGCATCCGAAGCATATTCTCTGATTTGCCAAAAAAATCTACAGGAAATAATTGCTAAGAGGTTAAAAATATCCTAATATGATTACCTTTAGGTAAACATCTTATATGGTGCTTGTACCATGGATTAGTATATTCTAATTAAGAATAAATTGAGAACACCCGCCCTGCAGTTGGTATCGAGAAGTTCTGCTCCACTACTTTGAGAACTATGACAATGGGTATTGAAGAGAGGTTTACTGTTGAGATTTTTATCTGCTTTGCAACTTCATATGTTTGTACTTCCACCAGAAAGTCTAAAAATCCCGCTGCAAGAGCACCCTACTATAAATCAAGTTAACTTTTAGCTTTTAGACATAGCTCCGCTAATGTGAAGAACTGCGTTAGCAAATAATTGATCCAATAGCTGAAGAATGGATCTAGACATTCAATGTATGGAATTTGAACTGACAACAAATAAGGAATATTGGAAGATAGTATGCCACGGTATCAGTTATGAGGTAAAAAAATCATTTTCTCCCTTTAATATTTTAGTCATGATTTATAGTTTTACTCACTAACCTCTCTTCATAATTATTTTTGGATTAAATTTAGCTTTTTAGAAAGCTATAAAGAATAGTTCTAACTTTTGTGGGTAGTCAACGAAATTCTGGCTCTTGGTTGAAAGCCCCTTGTCATCATAGTTTACTCGAAGGCAGCTTCAGATTGATTCTCATACCGAGGGAGTCATCTTTGGAAGCAATAGTTCTATTTTTTATAAAGAAGCATGTTATATTTGTTTGTTTTTTGTATAAGTAGCAAATCTTTCAAACGGATGTTGTGATTAGAATTATGACAACATCGGTGTTCATCACTATTCTTTTTGGACTTGAATAGATCTATGTCTAAATTACACATAATGTGTACGAGCAAATTACTATAGTTTGACTTTCATGTCTTTCTTGACACTGTGGCGAAGCATAGTCACCTTAGTACTATGTTGCTTTCTACATGTCTTCTCATGGCCTTATTAAAGATATCCGTTCTATGGTTTTAAACACAAGATGCTATTTTTGTAGCACATTTCGTATAAGTTTTCCTCCTATAAGGCTATAATTTCAAATTCAAGCCCACCCAACACACAAAGTTTCTATATTTTTATTTTCTATACAGGAAGTAGTTGGCGTAGCGGTGGTGTTGATGAACGACACCCCATGCAGAGGCGACAGTGACCACGGGGAAGAGATCAAGAACATCAAAAACCTCTTGCGGTGTTCCTCCTCCTCATCGCTGTCGCCGCCACCAACGGCAATAATGACGACCAGCTCACGAGACGGCTACTAGAGCGCTAGAGCCTTCTTGAGAAGACAACACACTCGAGATCAAGAGAGATCGAGAGAGAGTGAGGGAGAGAGGGGGGAGGGGGGAGATCGAGAGAGGGAGGGAGGGAGAGAGGGAGGGAGGAAGGTGGAGAGAGATCTTGCAGGTACACATTGGTAGGACTACCACGTTCTGAAATATAAATGAGATTTGGTGGTAAGTCAACATTGTGTTTGTTCCCAATATGTCAGACACCATAACTTTCATGTCGAATGTGTTGTAGAAATGTTCTTCGATAAATATGTTTTTAGCTCTTGATATTTTAGTATGGTTGTAAATTTATCCATTCACATATCACTCCGAGAAACATTTTTAGTTGGGAGAAGGAAGAAAGGAAGAAAACGAGAGCGCTTTAACGGTAAAAAGGAAGTCGCCAATGCAGCCTGTTGCAACGCAGAGCGTTCTACTAGTTTAATTAATGGAGGGGTTAATTAAGGTGGGGGGGGGGGGGGGGGGAAGGGGGTAGTGGCTTTAACATGGAAAAATGGGTCCCATAAGGTGAAGGAGGTGAGAGTGTGGCTAGGATGAAAAATGGTGGGAGGGAGAAGGAGAGGAGCTTGGAGAGGAAGAAGATTGGGGGAGAGAGAAGCTACTGTACCAAGCCCTCCTCACTTATTGCGATCTCATGAGTGTCGGGCGCTATATAGGGCCCGCCACTGCTAAAGTGCTGTCAACTTTGCCCCCGCGCAGGAAAATTTCCTGTGGCGGGAGGGAACAATACCCGCCACTGCTGTTACATACACCAGTGGCGGTCGCAGAATGTCACCCGCCACAGCAATGTGATGTGATTTTTGCCCCCGCGCGGAAGGGCATCTTGTGGCGGGCGGCAGAAGTTACCCGCCACTGCTATGCAAAGTACATGTGTCGGGCTGTAAAATATGCCCGCCACTGAATCATTTCGTCAACGGCTCAGGCGGGTTGAATTTATGAGTGGCGGGTGCAGATTTTTGCCCGCCACTTCATATCATGCACCTGTGGTGGGCGGCTTTTATTACCCGCCACTGCTCTCTGGCGGAAATAGCTGTGGTGGGTCCCAAGCGGCGCCCTCCACTAATTTGAGCCCACTTATAAGCCTTATGCCAGTAGTGGGAGGTTCACATGGTGAGGCTCCTCTGTCCCTTTTCTTCATCTTTTGTTATCTCAGGGAGGATATTAACCTACTCATTGGCCGCCTTCGTAATGTCCATGCATAACTCATAAGTAGTTCTGAGCCAACTAGTACCACAGACGATGCAATTGTAAGCATGTGTCAGTCTTTCTTTTATTCCCCCTAGTTACTAAACTTTGTGCTGCATGATTGTACTTGCACAGTTAATAGACATGTTGTACTTCTCATCTAAAATGGCATGCTGATCTAAATACAGCCAGCCAGCTTTACAAAAACTGTTTCGGAGATGCTATGTCATGTCTTTCTGAATTTCAGTGCGATTCTTAATTAATTTCAAGCATCACTTATGTGTTTATCAGTCTTTAGCCTGAAAACATTATTTCGATATGTGACTGTCCATGCCAGTGGCAAGCAGCCAGGAAATCATATTACTTTTCTCTTTATTTGGCATAATATCTGATAGATTTTTTTGGATACAGTCTGCGAACTTGTACTATCGTGTGAATAACCAAATCCACTTAATAGTGTTAATTATGTTGATGAAGGAACTGAAATGCTATTGTCTTATTCCATTAGTTGGCAAGCATGTCCTTAACTGACTTTAATGAAGTGATTTTACTCATTCCAGAGAATCCACACAGCACTTGGCACCGCACCAGATGTTACTTCACATATTGAATACTTCTTCTCTAGAGCATATATGTTATTGGTGATGGTTTGCACTTGCACTTGGAAAGGGGGAAGAGCACTGAGCACATTTTACCTTCTCTGGTATACCACCATAGACATGCGAACATTTATTTTTGCCAAACCTGCTTTGGTAACATAGGGAATTTATTTTCTAACTCGTGGGTCGGTCCGGTCACAACATTTACTTGCTTTTGCGACAAAATGAGTCAGCAGAGATTCAGAATGGGAAAAAAAATGTACCAACGTTTCATATTCAGGGCAACCAGCCAGGAAATCATATTACCTTTCTCTTTATTTCTTTATTCCTTTCTTGACATGCGCCTTGTGTCCTGCACACCCCGCTTTTCCTTTCTCTTTAGCTTTAAATAGCCGTGTCCCTCAAAAGTCATGTGTCCTGGCAGTACTGTATCCCAACAAGAACGACTATCCTGCACAAAAACCTATGTAGCCAGATCGATAACAATGGTAATCAATATAATAATCATGGTCCGTAAAGTATTCTTGATTATTCTTAAAAATTTCTGAATCCAAATAAAATATAAAAAAGATAAATGGGACGACCTAGCCACCGCCAATCGCCTGAAAAAACTCCTCCGCTTTCACCCAATCCCCTGGCCTGATACTTTTAGCTTGGCATTGCCTGTAGCATTCTGACTGTTGATAACTGAAAAACCAGAGAAACGCTTGATCGGTCAGCTAATTCTCTTCCACCAAGATATGTTTTTTTAACAAGTGTACTCTTCCACCAAGACATAATGTAAATCAGCTGTCTATCCAGAAGTGTACTATGTATGTTGCAGCAAACGTGGAATATCGTAAGTATTTAGAGTGCCGATGGGCATGTAAACAAGTGCTTATATTTTGGCAAGTTTACTTAAAGGACAACTGTAAATTTGTGTTTAATTTGCGCAATTTTTGCTAACATTTCTTCAACACACATGATTTAGTAGATATTCAGAGTGGTGATTTTATCTGGCCTATTGCTTTCATGGATTTAGAACTTAGATGAGCTGTAGCTCAACTAGTATAGGAGTAGCACATAACATGAACCATGGCATATATGCTTATGATGTAATTTCTCCACATTTGTGTTAACATCCTCAAGCAAGTGACAAAGCAACAGACCGTCATTCATCAAGCAACATTATGCATTCTTAGGCCCTCTACGATGTAAATAACATAAAGTTTCCTGTAAAAGAATGATGACATATCTGCACCAATGCATATTATTTAGATGTTAAGAGAATAGTTGAGAATTAAAACTGGCACGGACGCTGAATGGCAGTATTTTTAGGCAAGAAGTCAGTCACCTTGTTATTCTCATTTTTCTTGTATGATTTTCCCAATTAATGAAAAACACTAAACCTAAGATAGAAGCACTCCAACACACATGCTAACTGGTCAGAACTCTGAAATTAGTTACTGGTTGCAAGAGTTACACCAACTGGTAATCTATGTAAAGTCGCACATCGTAGGCAAATTTTCCTCTAAATGTCTGAATCTGTAACCTAATCCAACTGCCAATGTAGCCAGATAAATTGTACGTAAGAGCTACTGGTTAGTAAAATACCCAGACAGGGGAATGAAATGCTTCAGACCCTCATATTATTCGGCATAAATGTCATCGAGCGGAAGAAAGACAATACAACTGAAATGCATGTACCATTTATCACCGACCCACCAGTGCAGACTGCAATGATCTTTTTCTCCACCTCTCCCTCCCTGTTCAAAACAACATGGTTGCAGAACCTTGTTTGCACTCTGAACAAAGTGCAATAACACCCGAGTATCCGGGTAGGAACCAAACTCGATCCATTATAGGCACGGGACCTTTACTCGAAGGACACAGCCTGAGCTGAGAAATGGCATAAAACACATTATTTCAAGAAGGGAACAATCTAATACATGGGTATATGGCATTAACTGAGAAATGGGGCAATGACTGAAATCAATATGCTTCTGGGATCTGGTAGATAAGAGGGATAAGATTCATTTCTAACAGGCTATGGTGTTGTGTAACTGCACTGTAAGTATTAATTATACTAGATGTATATGGGAAGGAAATATCCCTGCACTATGATCCAACAGGTCACTGTCATAAAAACTTGCCTCATAAAACTTGTTGCCTATTTTTTTTATTACCCCAAGAAATAGATCACTGTCATCATACAAGACAGAATGTGAAGAATGGGTCCCTTGTTGTGATGATAGACAACTGACAAAAAGGGTTGACGTGCACATGTGTATTATTGGTAATGGAAAAGATATTTCTTGTGAAGCTTCTGACTTTCTGAGAGAAGCACACATCTGCACCTCGATTCGAGGTTGTTTCATGGAGAATGAACAGTGAGTAAGATCCTCATGTCAATGTATCTGAAAGAAATGCTGTGCTACCATCTTAGCCTTGGGTTGATTGTTTCGAGGCTTACCTTGCACAACCAACTTATATACACATGCCTTTGCCTTAACTCCATCCTTTTGGAGCACCCACTCATAATGGTGGAGTCTATCAGATATTTAGTTCAGAGACCTACATATTCATAGGACAGTAATCCGATGTTCGGTCTGAGCGGGATTTTGTCTTTGGGGGTGCAGCCGTCAGGGAGGATATTGGCTAGTTCTGAAACTTGATGCTGGGACTCATCCATCTTTATTTTCTGCATATTTGGCTATCTCAGGGAGGATATCGGCTGCTTGGTGAAGCCATCTTCACAAAATGGTCATGCATAAGTAGTTTTGATTTCACCCCCCTTACTGATGCAAGATTGACAGACATGCTCCACTTCTCATCTATAATGGCATGCTGATCTAAATACAGCAAGCCAGCTTTAAGAAAACAATTTCAAAGATGATATGTCACATCTTTCTAAATTTCGGTGCAATTCTTAAACTAATTACAAGTATCATTTACAAGTCTTTATCCTGAAACCATTATATTTATATATAACTGTCCTTGACTTCTGCATATGAGATGCGATATTTAAACATTATTTCTAACTACAACATGGGTTGCTGGTGAGATGATTTGCTCTTGCAACTGGTAAAATATATAGACATGGGAGAAGTTCACTGTGTACAGTTTTACATTCCGTGCAATGGAAAAAATAGCGTGCTATGACAAATTAGCGTGACCCCTAAAATACACTATTAGCGTGCTATATCGCGCTATTAGCGAGACATTGTGCATCGATTTATTTAGCGAGGCATTGCTCAGAACGCTATAGCGTGCTATTAGCGACGCTATAGCGCGCTATTTTTTTTCACTGCTTCCATGCTAGTCTCTACCCAATAATAAAGCACGGATTGTTTTTGGTCATCCGTCATTCAAATTACCCCTAAAGTTAACAAAAATTACCCACCAATGCCACCTATAAGTCATAAAAAACGTTTCACACAGCAAAATCTCCTGACTGGACCGGCCCATGTCGGGACCTCCTATATTACGCTCTCACGCTGGAAGAAGATGCAGCACACCAGTTTGGGCCGGCCCATGCACGGGCGCCTTTTTTTAATTTCCTTTTTTATTTTTATTTTCAGTTCAGTTTGGTCTACTTTAAATAATTTAGAACTTCAAAAAACTTTTCAAATTTTAAGAAACTGAGAATTTTGAAATAAAATGTTTGTTAATTCAGAAACTGCTCGGGATTTTTGTAAACATGTTCGAAATAAAAAAAATGTTCGCAATTTTGAAAACATGTTCGTAATTAAAAAAACTCCAGGAGTTTAAACAAAAGTCCGTGTATCAAAAATTATTAATGAAATTTAAACAAATGTTTGCTAATTCCAAACATGTTCAGGCATTTTTAAAAAATGTCCTAAAATTTTAAAAATCAGTTCGTGCCTGTTTTTTTAGTTTTGTTTTTTTACTTTCATTTTTCTGTTCCATTTTTTTCTACTTTAAATAATTTAGAACTTAAAAAAACTTTTGCAATAAAAAAAGACTAAGAATTTTGAAATAAAATGTTGAACAAAACATCAAATGTTTCTGAATTCAAAAAATGCTCGGGATTTTTGTAAAAGTGTATGAATATTCAAAAAAATGTTCACAATTTCGAAAACAATGTTGGTGAAAAAAATCCATGATTTTTAAACAATTCCATGTATTAATTTTTTGAATGCAATCGAACAAAATGTTTGCTAATTCAAAAAATGTTCATGCATTTCAGGAAATATTCTAAAATTTTAAAAACAGTTCATGAATTACAAAAGAGTTTATTGATTCAGAAAATGTTCATGCATTTCAAAAAAAAAAATCCACCAACTTCGGAAAATTGTTCATCTATTCTAGAATTGTTCGCCAAGTCAAAAGAAAATACTTAAAAACCGTTTGCAATATAAAGAAATGTTCACAATTTTAAAAAAATGTTTGAAAATTGTAATAGATGTTCTCGAATTTTAAAATATTCGCAAATTTGTAAAAAAATGCACAAATGATCGAAGGTATATAGTTAAACAGTAATACTTCTGAGTCTTTGTGACAATATATCCGTGTGAATTTTGAAGAATTAACTGCCGGGGTGGATCGGAATATTATAGGATGTTTTCTAAATAATGTTTCTTGAAATTGAGAATAATTCTTTGAATTACCAATATTTTTGACAACCATGAATTTTTTTCGAAAATGTGAACATTGCTTTATTTGTAAATAAATTTAAAAGAAGAAATATTTTCTTGCATTTGTGCACAAATTTTCAAAATCATGCAATGAGATGTGAACATAATGAGATCATTACCATTGGAGATTATGATTTTTTCTCCCGTTGCAACCCATGGGCCCTTTTGCTAGTACTAGCTTATACGACAAAATGATTCAGCGGAGATTTGAAATGGAAAAAAAATGCCAATTGTTTCAACATCAAAATTTTGCCAATTGTCTCATATCCAGCCAGGAAATCATATTACAATGTAGTTGGCCCTTAATTTAAGGCATTGTAGCTCCTATATTACTACTAGTAGATATACGTAGGTAGGTCTGTCCACAATCAGTCCATTTTGGCTGGATCAGTTATCACACGAATCCAAGCTAAGCAAAAACTCTTCAGAACAAAAATCAACAAGGCAAAGGAAAGGCAGTGATATATTATTCCAAACATTAACAACTCATCATCCCGGCTGATCTGCCACACAGTAATAATCACTGGACAATACAACACAGATGCAAATAAGACCAAAAACACAGAAAAACAAATATTCTTGTGAATGAAAGAGATATCCGATTTGAGAGGCCATCATCCGGGCTGAACCGCCATACCATGTAAATAAGCACAAAGCAAATCATACACACTTGTAGCTAGGAGCACACCAGTACTGACAAACCATGGAAAAAGAAACACAAAACCATTTCAAACGTAAACTACAGCTTGGGTGTTCGGCCTGTCGATGATCCCCGCATGCGTGAGCAAGGCCCAGATAAGCGTCACCAGCTCGGTACCATGAGCACGTGCCTTCTTATGTGCCTTGAAGTTATGAGTGGGGGCAACGTACAAGATCAACTCAGACCAGAAGCTAGCCAAGATGCGCCACCCCGTCTCCGTCTCCTCATCTGGAATCAATTCCACAAACTGCTTTCCCAGCCTCGCTCCTTTCTTCACCACCTCATGCCTGGATTCCTCACCAAGGAGCTCTACCATGATGCCATATTCCATTGACACGCTGCCACCGGTGAGAGCATGCTGGATATCTTCGCTCACGGTCTTGTACAATTTCTTGGACCATACCTTGTCAGATGGCAGTAGCTCAGGAGTGGATGCCATCAAATAGACACAATACTGTGACAGATGCATTGCGGTGTTCTTGTCGGCTGAGCAACCAGTTGAAGCTCCATGCCTGGCCTCGAAGATGCCGGTGGCGATGTGCCAAACAAGGATAACATGGGATGTGTCTTGTTCTTCACATGCCCAGAGGACATGATTGCCTATCCCATTGTTCAGGAGGGCAACCGTGCCTTTGCTCAGGCAACCGTTGCTACTTTTCAGCCCGTCGATAATGGAGGCCTTCACCTCTGATGATACATTGACCTGCTGCACCCTCGGCCTTGGGCCAGAGAAGTAAAAGAACAGTGGGCTAAAGGCACATTTTTTGGCTGTGGGTGTGCTAGTAGCGAGATTTGGTCCATTTGACCAGTCCAATAATTCTTTATGAACTTGATCTTGAAGTTCAGAACAAGACCAAGCAATCTCTGCATGCAAGGAGATTGCTGCCAAGAGACATGGGTTACATAGGTACAAAGCAGGGTTAGCTTGAACCAGTTGGAGCACAAGTACGACATGATTTCCCATGCCTCGGCAAGTATAACTGCTACAAATAGGGAATATGTCGGCAAGGAGCTAAAAAGTATGTTGCCGAAGTCCAATGCGTTAGCACCGGAAAAAGACCGGTCACCTATTATGTCCATGGGTAACATGCATGATGCTTCGCAAATGGTCTGAAATGGAATTTTGTATATAAATGCTATCTTTGCCATGGCAAGGAAGCACCAAGTTACAATTGAGAGGGAGACAATGATGTTAAGAACCGGCAGCAGTCGCCCAAAGTTTGAAGTTGGGAAGGATGAATAATAAGAATCAAGCACAAAAGATACCTCATCTGCAATGACTCTGAATACCGTGTCTGGATTTCCCTCCTTAAATAGTACATTTAGGACAAAATTGAACGCCTTGGTGGAGCCAAGTATGACAAGGTGGCACTTTGCAAATTGATGTTTAATCAGTTTGAATAATGCAAATGAAAGGCATAAATCTTTAAGCCATGGTCGATGGGCCAAAAGGATGTCGTTGTCGGTCGCCATTCGCCAAACTCTATCAATGGTGACCAAGCTATTCTTCATCTGCTTGATGGAATACCCATGAGGTGTTTCCTTAATTTCCTGCTTCTCTTCACCCATCACAATAAGTGGTGGAATCAACTCATCTTCAGATACTTGGTGGCTTTTGTAGGAGATATGCCCTAGAGGCAATAATAAATGTTATTGATTATCTCCCTGTTCATAATTAAAGTTTATGTTCCATGCTATAACTGCAATGATTCTCGAGTCTACAAATAAAACGAGGCTTGGAGGTAAACTCATGTGCACGTGTGGGATAATAAACGGTAAAATGTATTCCTAGTCAAGCCTCTATGACTGGCTCAAGTATTGCATGATGATCCTGTTTTCCTGATCATGGGCATGGCTATGCCGGCAATTTTGAGGGCACAATTGTTGGTAGAACACTTGTGTTGAATCGACCCGATTGATGTTATGCTATGAGATACATTCGTCATAAGTTAATGGTTAATAACACAGAGATGGTTAACATTTGCATGATTCCTCAGACCATGAGAGTATCGAGTTTCTTCATGCTTGCTTCATGAACTTTGGGGTTTGTTAAACGTCAAACGTCATCCGTAAATGGGTGGCTATTACGGCGGCTTACGGGTTCATGGAAAAGTATGTCAAGTAACTTGATAGCTCAAGATTGGGATTTGCTCCTCCGACGATGGAGAGATATCTCTGGGCCCTCTCGGTGTTAGGGCATCCATCATCGTCTGGCTAGACACAGGGTGATTTGATCACAGGGATGCCGGAACACGGGAACGAGAAAAGAGAACAATACCGGCAACGAGGTAACTGGCATAGTGGACAAGGTGTTGATCCACGGGGATGCCAACATGTCTCACCTCGGGTATTTGTAACATATCGCGAAGCAACAGGAATAGCACACGTCAACTGAGGTTCACTCGAATATTCATTCGTGTGGGTATAGGGGTCAATATGGGTGTCCACGGCTCCGATGTTGATCATTGATCGGAAGGGGTTCCGGGTCATGTCTATACTTCACCGAACTGTAGGAGATATGCCCTAGAGGCAATAATAAATGTTATCGATTATCTCCCTGTTCATAATTAGGTTTATGTTCCATGCTATAACTGCTATGGTTCTCGAGTCTGCAATAACCACGAGGCTCGGAGGAAGACTCATATGCACGTGTGGGATAATAAACGGTAAAATGTATTCCTAGTCTGGCCTCTAAGACTGGCTCAAGTATTGCATGATGATCTTGTTTTCCTGATCATGGGCATGGCTATGCCGGCAATTTTGAGGGCGCAATGTTGGTAGAACACTTGTGTTGAATCAACCCGAATTGATGTTATGCTATGAGATACATTCGTCATAAGGTAATGGTTAATAACACAGAGAAGTTAATGTTTGCATAATTCCTTAGACCATGAGAGTATCGAGTTTCTTCATGCTTGCTTCATGAACTTTGGGGTTTGTTAAACGTCATCCGTAAATGGGTGGCTATTACGGCGGCTTACGGGTTCATGGAAAAGTATGTCAAGTAACTTGATAGCTCAAGATTGGGATTTGCTCCTCCGACGATGGAGAGATATCTCTGGGCCCTCTCGGTGTTACGGTATCCATCATCGTCTGGCCAGACACAGGGTGATTTGATCACAGGGATGCCGGAACACGGGAACGAGAAAAGAGAACAATACCGGCAACAAGGTAACTGGCATAGTGGACAAGTTGTTGATCCACGGGGATGCCAACGTGTCTCACCTCGGGTATTTGTAACATATCGCGAAGCAACAGGAATAGCACACGGCAACTGGAGGTTCACTCGAATATTTATTCGTGTGGGTATAGGGATCGATATGGGTGTCCACGGCTCCGATGTTGATCATTGATCGGAAGGGGTTCCGGGTCATGTCTATACTTCACCGAACCTATAGGGTCACACGCTTAAGGGTCATCTATCTGTTGAATACTAGACAGGGAGTCTGAGAGAAAATAACCGAAAAAGTTTCGGACACCGGAAAAGTTTCGGTCAACGGAAAAGTTCCGAAGAGAAAGGTCACCGGATGAGTTTCGGTGAAACTGAAAAGTTGTTTCATGGGATACCAAAAAGTCAAATTGGTTTTTGCACATGCCTGATAATTCTTGGAGGATGCCAGAATCATTCTGGAAACTTTTTAGAATTTTCCGGGATGAAAACCGGAAATGTTCCGGAGCTGCCGAAACCGCTTCAGATGCTTTTCGCAGATGAAAATCACTAAACCGGAATTGTTCCGGCTCGCATTGAAAATTATTTTGGTGGGTACTGGAAATGTTCTAAGCCCACATGAATATTTTCAGTTCGATCAGACGCTGAAAAATGTCGTCGTGAATAGTGAAAGTTCTTTTTGGGATATTTTTGGAAAAGTACCTTTTGGGATATTTTCCCAAAAGGCTTCTAGAAGGGATGGATGGATGAGGACCACCTTGGGGGGCCCCCACAAGTGTTGTGGCCGGCCAAGAAGTGGGCTCCACCTTGGAGCCCCACTTGCCCACTTGCTTTCCCATTTTGCCCTTGGAAAGTGTTTCCTTCATGTGCAAGTTTTGGTATTTTTGAAATACCCATCCTACCCCTTGGTTTTCCTATAAATAGAGGTGAGTGGGATGCCCACAAACACATCCTTACTCTCATACACAAGCCATGCATGATCTGGCATTCTCTCTCCCTCCCAGCGAAATAGTTTCGTAGTGCCGAAAGGCTGTCTGGGTTCCGGCAGGAACTAGTTCTGGACGGCGAAGCCCTGCCGGATAGATGACACTGTATGTGTGCAACTCTGTAGAGAGATCGTAGTTTCGGTCTTAGTTCGAGAGTGCCTCCCGAAGGGCTGTCCGAGTGACCGTCCGAGTTTTGGAGGTCCTCCCGAAGGGCTGTCCGAGTGACAGTCCGAGTTTCGGAGGTCCTCCCGAAGGGCTGTCCGCGACACCGTCCGGGGGACTGTGCGACCGCCTCCCGGAGGGCTGTCCGCGGGGCAGATGAGGGTATACATCCTCGCGGTTGGGAGGTTGTAAAATCCTAGCTGCGGGGATCTGCACCGCCGATCGTCATCGACTCTACTTCCGCTGCGCTACGAGTCGGTAACGAAAGAGATCTAACCTTGTATGCAGTCTCCATAGTGGTCCTGGGCTGGTGCGTAGGTCGGAAATTTTTTGTTTTCTACTGCGTTACCATACAGTGGCATCAAGAGCCGTGCTATGCGTAGATGCAGGTTGCGACCTAGAATACATAGAGATGTATGGGTATTGCACAATATAATTAGGTAGTAGATGAGATCTATTGCTGAAAATTATTTGTGCGGGTGGCAGATGAAATCTGTTACACGATGTTCTTGTTGCTTCCCCTGAATTTGCGTAGTCCTGATCTTGACGGCATGGTGGAATCTCACAAAGTTCTGGCAATCCGCGATCCTTTCATGCTACTCCTGAGTATGCTGATTGACAGATCAACGAAGTGCTAACAGTTCTTTGGGTTCCACCATAGTTGAGAAAGATGGATGTTTCGCAGACGAAAGGGCAATGCAGATATGATCTGCACGGGGGTCACGCGTATGACGAAGTTTAGTATGGGGCTCGAGATTTTATTATCTCGTGTTTCATACACCCTGGAAAGTTAATCTAGCAACTTGAATTATCATACTTGATGATGGACGTTGGTAGCTTCGGTTTGTTTCGAAACCTTAGAAGCCACGTAAAATAAATTTTTGCATGAACCGATTAGAGGCGTCTAACTTGGTTTTGAAGGATGGATTGCATGTGCATGTGATGTGGTATAGCAGTGTTCATAATAATTTGATTATGTATGAGATGACTATATGATGTAAATTGATTAACATGACCTGCGTGTCATGATTCGGCATGATGGCTGGAGCCATATGATTGCACTTTAATGACCTGCGTGTCAACCTTATGTAATGCACTTATTTTATTAGCTATAGAGATAGCAATATTATTTGGTGCACCGACAAGGTGGTGGCAATCTTCGCGAAGGTGAACACCAAACGCGAATGCCGAAGACGAAGAAATATAAGACTTCTCCGTCAGAAAGGGCTATACCATATCATGCTATTATGAATTGCCTGAGATGTTTATCCCTTATGATGCACCCTTTTGATTGCGCGGTAGTCGCTTTTTATTAGGGTGATCTCTCACAAAATATCAAGTAGTTAGTGTTCTCCCAAGTGTAGCACCGTCACGGCACCTATCTTTTCGGGGTGCGCCGTGTCACACGGGTACGAACGATTAGAGAAGTGTGAGGCGGGTGAGTTGAGACCTCGCAGCGAGATCACTTGGTTGTCTTGACGTTCAGGCATGACCGTCATGAGCTCGGAACACACGCATCGAAAGATGAACAAGAGTCACATAGAGATATGATTGGCAAGTTGGCCTACCGCTTGAGATTTTCGTCATCAGTGGTGTTACACCAATGGCGAACAATTTAAATGCGGGTTTTGTATCACTCATAATCAATTTTGAGAGATATTGATTTGAGTGGGAGCGCACTGTAGAATTAATTCTTTTAATTCTTTGTGCAATTAATTATGAACACTGTCTAAGTGTAATTTGCATAATAGTTGTAGAAGAATGGCTCGCGTTTCCACCTTCCCTATTAAAATTGAATAGCTGTTAAATATCAGGTTAAAACTTTACGGTTGGTAACGTAATGTGATGATTGTCCGCAAGAGTGCCGAGAAGGGCTTTGTCCTATCGCATGCTTTCGGTATTCTCCCGCTAATGCTATGGATCATGTGACTCTCGTCCTTCGATCCAAAAGCTAGAATTCTGTTTCAGTCAAGTGCAATACGTTTGCTTCCATGAGACCCGAACTTGGAAAGTTTGGATAGTTATGTGATATTCATGGAATCTGAAAATCATTTTCAGAGACAGACAAAGGCTAAAAGATATGAGATATCCAAAGCAATGTTTGTTTGCAAACTATTAGTAAAGGAGTTTACTATGCATTTGACTGATAAGAGAGGGATCCAGGAGAACGCCTGTCATATGATGAATGGTGAATAAAACAACAACTTAAAGAGAAAGGAAGTGTCCGAAGGGTGTTAGTGAGACTTTCACGCCTAGGAAGTCCGGGGCTAACGCCACTCTTAAGTTGGGTGCTTCTTCTGAGACTAAGAGAAATACTGAAAGTTAAACTGTTAGAAGTATAATGGCAGAAAGAAAGAAGACTGGAATATCCAGCTCATGTATGAATGTCATACAAGATTTTGATGTATAGAAGGCTGGTCAAAATATAGTTCTTAGGAATTATGGTTAAACATGTTAATCACTAAATTCTTGGGTATTGTGAGTTATCACAAAGATACCCGCTCGATTGCATTCTGTTGCGACTCGATGCAAGAACTACTATGGCCTAAAAAGACTAGCCAGGAATGAGGTTTAGATACACGCAGGGAACATAGTAAAAGTTACTACGCCTTCCATCGGTGTATTCCCTATGTATTTACTTTCATAATTCATTTTAGAGTTTCACACTCTAGCCCTTTTGCATAAGGTATCTTGCAAGAAGGTTGTTCATAAGAGAACTTTTGATGTTCGGTGTTATGAAAAACATAAGGGCCATACTTTCATTATGAATGAAACGTATGTTATGAATATTGATAAATAATACATTACCTCTGTATTTACTTTCATAATTCATTTTAGAGTTTCACACACTAGCCCTTTGCATAAGGTATTTTGCAAGAAGGTTATTCATAAGAGAACTTATGATGTTCGATGTTATGAAAAACATGAAGGGCCATGCTTCCATACAGGATGGGATGTATGCTATGAATATTGATGGTAATATGATACATCCATAACACTGACGCTAAATGTCGCAAGACTAAAAGAATACCACACAAGTGTGGCACTGCATTTGGTCACATTAGAGAAACCCGCATGGAAATTCCAGTATGATGGATTTTGAAGTCATTTGATTTTGAATCATCTGACACTTGCAACTTTCCTTTGAAAAGTGAAGTGACTGAAATACCATTCACAGGCCATAAGGAACGAGCAAAGAACATATTGGTGATCATACATTATGATGTGTGTAGTCCAATAAATGTTGTTGCAAGTAGTGGATTTATCTATCTTCAGAAATGACTCAAGTAGATATGTGGATATTTACTTGTTGAGACGTAAGTCTGGATCTTTTGAATTCATTCATAAGGTTTTCAAAAATGAAGTAGAAGTTGTTGTAACAAGAAAATTATGTTTCTACAATTCGATTGCAGAAAGGAATATTTGAGTTACAAGTTTAGCGAATGTCTAATGAGTTGTGAAAGGGGTTTCATAACTTGCACCTCCCGGAGCACCACTGCAAGTGGAAAGTCCGTGAAGATGTAATCGAACCATTTATGACATGGTAAGATCAAAGATGACATAAATAAATTTGCCATTATCCCTTTTTAAGAGTAATGCTTTAGAGACTGCGGCTTTTACACTGAAAAGAGCTCCATCGGGTCTGTTGAAATGACGTCATGGTATGGTACCCCCAACCATGTTATATCTTTTCTTAACATTTGGAATATGGGGCTTGTGTAAAAGATTACAAACCTATTCCAAATCAGACAAGTGCTACTTTGTAGGTTATCCCAAGTCATTGGGTATTTCCCCACCACTATACCGAGGCAAAGGATTTTGCCACAAAATGGTATGCTTTTAAAGAGAATAGTTCTTACAAAAGGTGAGTGGGAGGACAGTGCAAACTCGACAAGATAACCAGTATCTTCGTCATCAGATCAAAGGAAAGAAACCTTGGAAGTGATTCCGGAGTTTCCTACTGCGACTGATACAGAAGTCTCTACAATAAAATGTATGGACTTCGGTCGAACTTGCAGCTGAACCCTGTAGGCAAGGCTCATGCAAACCTCTCAGGTGCGCAAACGAGATATTGTTGTTGGACAATAGTATACCTACGATACACAAGGAAGCGTTGATGGGCCCTGACTCCGGAATTGGCTAAATGCCAATACAATCCGATATAGTTTCCATATAACTGATTCAAGATTAGAACCTTGATACACCTTTCGGAAGACTTAGAGTCTAAACGAATATTTATGGAACTAAAAACTAATACGGATAAAAATGTTTTATCCATAAAGCTCGACTTGTTAAAATAACAAGTTCAAGGAGTTGACTACGATGAGGTTGTTTCACCGTAGCGATGCTTAAGGTCGGTTCGGGTTGAACTAGCAATTAATACATATATCAATCATGAAATATGAAACATGGATGACAAAAGGATTTCCATCTGATGGAAATAAAACCTAGGACTTATATGTGATACAGTCCAAAGTAATTTGTTGATCCAGAGGATGCTAGTAAGTATGCAAACTTTAGAGTTCCAGCGATGAACAGAAGAGAGCAAAGTGGAGTTGGAATCTTCGTTTTTGATGGAATGGTCCAAGGGGTTTGACTTCATCAAATGGGTATCGAAGATGCTTGTGATTCAAGAAAGTAAGTGGGAGCATGATAATATTTCTAAAAACCTTGTGTACTTGACACATTGTTAAATTGGAAATAAATTTCTTGACACGAATTAGGACTTCATTAGAAAATAGTTTTTCGATGAAGTGCTTAGGCTAAATAGCCTCAATATTAGGCATGATGATCTATGGAGATAGATTTACCTAATAGGGCTAAGCTATGAATACATTTTGACAAGATGCTAAAACTTTTTAGCATTTAAAACGCCAAGGAGTGATTCTTGCCGAAGTCACATGGAAAGAGTTTTGCAAGACTCGGTGTCTCAAAACACTGATGAGCAAAATACATGATGGAGATTCCACACACTCTTGTGTTTGGATTAATCATGTATTCCATGGTATGTAAATCAACCAGATATGTCCGATACTCCCAAGTTGTTGCGAGTATAGATACCAAAGTGATCAAAGTACTGATCATGGGACAACAGTGAAAGATGTCATTGAGTACTAGAGTAGTACTGATGACATGTTTTCTCGCAAGCGGAAATCATGAAGAGTTCGTTGTAATATGTTACATCGATACAGTCTTCACCATTTCTCCATGCGATTTTCGATTTGATTTGAGGGTTTTGTGTAATACACAACGTAGTGGCACGATAGTTGGAAATTGTTCCAAACAAGATACTGTGGCGAATTCTATAACAAAGGCTAAGTATGTTGACGCTTTAGAAGCGACAAAGAAGTTGTTGAATCATATAGTTCATTCATGAACTTAGTATGGTTCCAAGATGGCTTTGGTCTATGGGACACTATTGCAGATAGTTGCTCCATAGCTCAGTCTGAGGAATCAGGTTGCGACCAATGATTCACACATATACAGAGCCAAATCCACACAAAATATGAATTTTGTGAAAGCGTGAAAACGCGAGGATATGCAAAGTTACACACGGAGCTAAAGTTGTCAGATCCGTTGGACATCAGGCTATACCACATGCGAAGCATATTTTACACCAGTATGCCATAGGTGTAAAGTGCATTAGCATTGACTAGATTATTGACTCTAGTGCAAGTGGGAGTCTGTAGGAGATATGCCCTAGAGGCAATAATAAATGTTATTGATTATCTACCTGTTCATAATTAGGTTTATGTTCCATGCTATAACTGCTATGGTTCTCGAGTCTGCAATAACCACGAGGCTTGGAGGAAGACTCATATGCACGTGTGGGATAATAAACGGTAAAATGTATTCCTAGTCTGGCCTCTAAGACTGGCTCAAGTATTGCATGATGATCTTGTTTTCCTGATCATGGGCATGGCTATGCCGGCAATTTTGCGGGCGCAATGTTGGTAGAACACTTGTGTTGAATCGACCCGAATTGATGTTATGCTATGAGATACATTCGTCATAAGTTAATGGTTAATAACACAGAGAAGTTAATGTTTGCATAATTCCTTAGACCATGAGAGTATCGAGTTTCTTCATGCTTGCTTCATGAACTTTGGGGTTTGTTAAACGTCATCCATAAATGGGTGGCTATTACGGCGGCTTACAGGTTCATGGAAAAGTATGTCAAGTAACTTGATAGCTCAAGATTGGGATTTGCTCCTCCGACGATGGAGAGATATCTCTGGGCCCTCTCGGTGTTACGGTATCCATCATCGTCTGGCCAGACACAGGGTGATTTGATCACAGGGATGCCGGAACACGGGAACGAGAAAAGAGAACAATACCGACAACGAGGTAACTGGCATAGTGGACAAGTTGTTGATCCACGGGGATGCCAACGTGTCTCACCTCGGGTATTTGTAACATATCGCGAAGCAACAGGAATAGCACACGGCAACTGGAGGTTCACTCGAATATTTATTCGTGTGGGTATAGGGATCGATATGGGTGTCCACGGCTCCGATGTTGATCATTGATCGGAAGGGGTTCCGGGTCATGTCTATACTTCACCGAACCTATAGGGTCACACGCTTAAGGGTCATCTATCTGTTGAATACTAGACAGGGAGTCTGAGAGAAAATAACCGAAAAAGTTTCGGACACCGGAAAAGTTTCGGTCAACGGAAAAGTTCCGAAGAGAAAGGTCACCGGATGAGTTTCGGTGAAACTGAAAAGTTGTTTCATGGGATACCAAAAATTCAAATTGGTTTTTGCACATGCCTGATAATTCTTGGAGGATGCCAGAATCATTCTGGAAACTTTTTTGAATTTTCCGGGATGAAAACCGGAAATGTTCCGGAGCTGCCGAAACCGCTTCAGATGCTTTTCGCAGATGAAAATCACTAAACCGGAATTGTTCCGGCTCGCATTGAAAATTATTTTGGTGGGTACTGGAAATGTTCTAAGCCCACATGAATATTTTCAGTTCGATCAGACGCTGAAAAATGTCGTCGTGAATAGTGAAAGTGCTTTTTGGGATATTTTTGGAAAAGTACCTTTTGGGATATTTTCCCAAAAGGCTTCTAGAAGGGATGGATGGATGAGGACCACCTTGGGGGGCCCCCACAAGTGTTGTGGCCTGCCAAGAAGTGGGCTCCACCTTGGAGCCCCACTTGCCCACTTGCTTTCCCATTTTGCCCTTGGAAAGTGTTTCCTTCATGTGCAAGTTTTGGTATTTTTGAAATACCCATCCTACCACTTGGTTTTCCTATAAATAGAGGTGAGTGGGCTGCCCACAAACACATCCTTACTCTCATACACAAGCCATGCATGATATGGCATTCTCTCTCCCTCCCAGCGAAATAGTTTCGTAGAGCCGAAAGGCTGTCTTGGTTCCGGTAGGAACTAGTTCTGGACGGCGAAGCCCTGCCGGATAGATGACACCGTATGTGTGCAACTCTGTAGAGAGATCGTAGTTTCGGTCTTAGTTCGAGAGTGCCTCCCGAAGGGCTGTCCGTGTGACCGTCCGAGTTTTGGAGGTCCTCCCGAAGGGCTGTCCGAGTGACAGTCCGAGTTTCGGAGGTCCTCCCGAAGGGCTGTCCGCGACACCGTCCGGGGGACTGTGCGACCGCCTCCCGGAGGGCTGTCCGCGGGGCAGATAAGGGTATACATCCTCGCGGTTGGGAGGTTGTAAAATCCTAGCTGCGGGGATCTGCACCGCCGATCGTCATCGACTCTACTTCCACTGCGCTACGAGTCGGTAACGAAAGAGATCTAACCTTGTATGCAGTCTCCATAGTGGTCCTGGGCTGGTGCGTAGGTCGGAATTTTTTTGTTTTCTACTGCGTTACCCTACACGAACCTATAGGGTCACACGCTTAAGGGTCATCTATCTGTTGAATACTAGACAGGGAGTCTGAGAGAAAATCACCGAAAAAGTTTCGGACACCGGAAAAGTTTCGGTCAACGGAAAAGTTCCGAAGAGAGAGGTCACCGGATGAGTTTCGGTGAAACTGAAAAGTTGTTTCAGAGGATACCATAAAGTCAAATTGGTTTTGGCACATGCCTGATAATTCTTGGAGGGTGCCAGAATCATTCTGGAAACTTTCTGGAATTTTCCGGAATGAAAACCGGAAATGTTCCGGAGCTGCCGAAACCGCTTCAGATGCTTTTCGCAGATGAAAATCACTAAACCGGAATTGTTCCGGCTCGCGATGAAAATTATTTTGGTGGGTACTGGAAATGTTCTAAGCCCACATAAATATTTTCAGTTCGACCGGACGCTGAAAAATGTCGTCGTGAATAGTGAAAGTGCTTTTTGGGATATTTTTGGAAAGCCACCTTTTGGGGCTTTACTCAAAAGATCTAAGGGGGTGACATGGATGGATAGGAACCCTTTTGGGGGGCCCCACAAGGGTGTGGCCGGCCACATGTGGGCTTCCTTCATGGAGCCCCACTTGTCTCATGGCTTCACTTTTGGGTCCTTGTGAAGGACTCCATTCATGTGGTTTTTGGGTTTTTGTGTAAAACTACCCTACCCCTTGGGATTTCCTATAAATAGAGGAGGAGGGGCAGCCCTCCACACACACTCTTTCTCACATACAAGTGCCATTGCAATGATCTGGCTTCTTCTCTCCCTCCCAGCGAAATAGTTTCGTAGAGCCGAAAGGCTGTCTGGGTTCCGGCAGGAACTAGTTCTGGACGGCGAACCCCTGCCGGATAGATGACACCGTATGTGTGCAACTCTGTAGAGAGATCGTAGTTTCGGTCTTAGTTCGAGAGTGCCTCTTGAAGGGCTGTCCGTGTGACCGTCCGAGTTTTGGAGGTCCTCCCGAAGGGCTGTCCGAGTGACAGTCCGAGTTTCGGAGGTCCTCCCGAAGGGCTGTCCGTGACACCGTCCGGGGGACTGTGCGACCGCCTCCCGGAGGACTGTCCGCGGGGCAGATGAGGGTATACATCCTCGCGGTTGGGAGGTTGTAAAATCCTAGCTGCGGGGATCTGCACCGCCGTTCGTCATCGACTCTACTTCCGCTGCGCTACGAGTCGGTAACGAAAGAGATCAAACCTTGTATGCAGTCTCCATAGTGGTCCTGGGCTGGTACGTAGGTCGGAAATTTTTTGTTTTCTGTCGCGTTCCCCAACAGTGGCATCAAGAGCCAGGCTATGAGTAGATGCATGTTATGATCTAGAATACATGAGATGTATGGGTATTGCATAGTATAATTTTGTAGTAGATGAGATCTATTGCTGAAATTTATTTGTGCGGGTAGCAGATGAAATCTGTTACCCGATGTTCCTGTTGCTTCCCGTGAATTTGCGTAGTCCTGATCTTGACGGCATGGTGGAATCTCACAAAGTTCTGGCAATCCGCGATCCTTTCATGCTGCTCCTGAGTATGCTGATTGACAGATCAACGAAGTGCTAACAGTTCTTTGGGTTCCACCATAGTTAAAGAAAGATGGATGTTTCGCAGACGAAGGGCAATGCAGATATGATCTGCACGGGGGTCACGCGTATGACGAAGTTTAGTATGGGGCTCGAGATTTTATTGTCTCGTGTTTCATACACCCTGGAAAGTTAATCTAGCAACTTGAAGTATCATACTTGATGATAAACGTTGGTAGCTGCGGTTTGAGTCAAAACCTTAGAAGCCACATAAAATAAATTTTTGCATAAACCGATTAGAGGCGTCTAACTTGGTTTTGCAGGATGGTTATGCATGTGATGTGGTATAGCAATGCTCATATTAAATTTTATTATGTTTGAGATGACTATATGATGTAATTAACATGACCTGCGTGTCATGATTCGGCATGATGGCTGGAGCCATATGATTGCACTTTAATGACCTGCGTGTCAACCTTATGTAATGCACTTATTTTATTAGCTATAGAGATAGCAATATTATCTGGTGCATCGACAAGGTGGTGGCAATCTTCGCAAAGGTGAACACCGACGCGAATGCCGAAGACGAAGAATACTTGACTTCTCCGTCACAAGGGGCTATACCATATCATGCTAATTATGAATTGCCTGAGATGTTTATCCCTTATGTTGCACCCTTTTGATTGCGCAGTAGTCGCTTTTTATTAGGGTGATCTCTCACTTAAATATCAAGTAGTTAGTGTTCTCCCAAGTGTAGCACCATCACTGCACCTATCTCTTCGGGGTATCACATGGTTGCATGGGTACGAACGATTAGAGAAGTGTGAGGCGGGTGAGTTGAGACCTCGCAGCGAGATCACTTGGTTGTCTTGACGTTCAGGCATGAAAGTCATGAGCTCGGAACACACGCATCGAAAGATGAACAAGAGTCACATAGAGATGTGATTGGCAAGTTGGCCTACCAATTGAAATTCTCGTCACTTGAGATGGTTGAAAGTTGGATCTTGAATCACTCACAATCAATTATGAGAGATATTGATTTGAGTGGGAACGCACTGTAGAATTGAATTCTTTTAATTCTCAGTGTAATTAATTTTGAACACTGTCTGAGTGTGATTTGCAAAATAGTTGTAGAATAATGGCTCGCGTTTCCACCTTCCCTATTTAAATTGAATAGCTGTTAAATATCTGGTTAAAAGTTACGGTTGGTAAACGTCATGTGAGGATTGTCCTCAATAGTGCCGAGAAGGACTTTGTCCTATCGCATACTTTCGGTATTCTCCCGCTAAATGCTATGGATCATGTGGCTCTCGTCCTTCGATCCAAAAGCTAGAATTCTGTTTCAGTCAAGTGCAATACGTTTGCTTCCATGAGACCCGAACTTCGAAAGTTTGGATAGTTATGTGATATTCATGGAATCTGAAAATCATTTTTAGAGACAGACAAAGGCTAAAAGATATGAGATATCCAAAGCATTGTTTGTTTGCAAACTATTAGTAAAAGTGTTTACTGGGCATTTGACTGATAAGAGAGGTATCCAGGAGAACGCTTGTCATATGATGAAAGGTGAATAAAACAACAACTTAAAGAGAAAGGAAGTGTCCGAAGGGTGTTAGTGAAACTTTCACGCCTAGGAAGTCCGGGGCTATCGCCACTCTTAAGTTGGGTGCTTCTTCTGAGAGTAGGAGAAATACTGAAAGTTAAACTGTTAGAAGTATAATGGCAAAAGGAAAGAAGACTGGAATATCCAGCTCATGTGTGAATGTCATACAAGTTTTTGATGTATAGAAGGCTGGTCAAAGATATAGTTCTTGGGAATTATGGTTAAACATGTTAATCACTAATTCTTGGGTATTGTGAGTTAGTCGCAAAGATACCCGCTCGATTGCATTCTGTTGCAACTCGATGTAAGAACTACTATGGCCTGAAAGACTAGCCAGGAATGAGGTTTAGATACACGCAGGGAACATAGTAAATGTTACTATGCCTTCCATAGGTGTATTCCCTATGTATTTACTTTCATAATTCATTTTAGAGTTTCACACTCTAGCCCTTTGCATAAGGTATCTTGCAAGAAGGTTGTTCATAAGAGAACTTTTGATGTTCGGTGTTATGAATAACATAAGGGCCATACTTTCATTATGAATCAGACGTATGTTATGAATATTGATAAATAATACATTACCTCTGGGTTTACTTTCATAATTCATTTTAGAGTTTTACACACTCTAGCCCATTGCATAAAGTATCTTGCAAGAAGGTTGTTCATAAGAGAACTTTTAATGTTCGGAGTTATGAATAACAAAAGGGCCATACTTTCATTATGAATGAGAAGTATGTTATGAATATTGATAATAATACATTACCTCTGTATTTACTTTCATAATTCATTTAGAGTTTCATACACTCTAGCCCTTTGCATAAGGTATTTTGCAAGAAGGTTATTCATAAGAGAACTTTTGATGTTTGGTGTTATGAATAACATGAAGGGCCATGCTTCCATACAAGATGGGATGTCTGTTATGAATATTGATGGAAATATGATACACCCATAACACTGACGCTAAATGTCGCAAGACTAAAAGAATACCACACGAGTGTGGCACTGCATTTGGTCACATTGGAGAAACCCGCATGGAAAATTCCATTGTGATGGATTTTGAAGTAGTTTGATTTTGAATCATCTGACACTTGCAACTTTCCTCTGAAAAGTGAAGTGACTGAAATACCGTTCACAGGCCATAAGGAACGAGCAAATAACATATTGGTGATCATACATTATGATGTGTGTAGTCCAATAAATGTTGTTTCAAGTAGTGGATTTGTCTATCTTCAGAAATGACTCAAGTAGATATATGGATATTTACTTGTTGAGACGTAAGTCTGGATCTTTTGATTTCATTCATAAGGTTTTCAAAAATGAAGTAGAAGTTATTGTAACAAGAAAATTATGTTTCTACAATTCGATTGCAGAAAGGAATATTTGAGTTACAACTTTAGTGAATGTCTGATGAGTTATGAAAGGGGTTTCATAACTTGCACCTCCTGGAACACCACTGCAAGTGGAAAGTCCGTGAAGATGTAATCGAACCATTTATGACATGGTAAGATCAAAGATGACATAAATAAAATTGCCATTATCCCTTTTGAAGTGATGCTTTAGAGACTGCGGCTTTTTCACTGAAAAGAGATCCATCAGGTCCGTTGAAATGATGCCATGGTATGGTACGCCCAACCATGTTATATCTTTTCTTAACATTTGGAATATGGGGCTTGTGTAAAAGGTTACAAACCTATTCCAAATCAGACAAGTGCTACTTTGTAAGGTTATCCCAAGTCATTGGGTATTCCCCACCACTATACCGAGGCAAAGGATTTTTCCGCAAAACGGTATGCTTTTAAAGAGAATAGTTCTTACAAAAGGCGAGTGGGAGGATAGTGCAACTCGACGAGATAACCAGTATCTTCGTCATCAGATCAAAGGAAAGAAACCTTGGAAGTGATTCCGGAGTTTCCTACTGCGACTGATACGGAAGTCTCTACAATAAAATGTATGGACTTCAGTCGAACTTGCAGCTGAACCACGTAGGCAAGGCTCGTGCAAACCTCTCAGGTGCGCAAACAAGATATTGTTGTTGGACAACAGTATACCTACGATACATAAGGAAGCGATGATGGGCCCTGACTCCGGAATTGGCTAAATGCCAATACAATCTGAGATAGGTTCCATATCAATGTTTCAAGATTAAAATCTTGATACACCTTTCGGAAGGCTTAGAGTCTAACGAATATTTATGGAACTAAAAACTGATACGGATAAAAATGTTTTATCCATAAAGCTCGACTTGTTGCAAAAACAAGTTCAAAGAGTTGACTACGATGAGATTGTCTCACCATAGCGATGCTTGAAGTCGGTTCGGGTTGAACTAGCAATTAATACATATTTCAATCATGAGATATGAAACATGGATGACAAAAGGATTTCCATCTGATGGGAATGAAACCTAGGACTTGTATGTGATACAGTCCAAAGTAATTTGTCGATCCAGAGGATGCTAGTAAGTATGCAAACTTCAGAGTTCCAGCGATGGACAGAACAGAGCAAAGTGGAGTTGGAATCTTCGTTTTTGATTGAATGGTCAAAAGGGTTTTGACTTCATCAAATGGGTATCGAAGATGCTTGTGATTCAAGAAAGTAAGTGGGAGCATAATAATATTTCTAAAAACCGTGTGTACTTGACACATTGTTAATTGGAAATAAATTTCTTGACACGAATTAGGACTTCATTTGAAAATAGTTTTTCGATGAAGTGCTTAGGCTAAATAGCCTCAATATTAGGCATGATGATCTATGGAGATAGATTTACCTAATGGGGCTAAGCAATGAATACATATTGACAAGATGCTAAAACTTTTTGGCATTTAAAACGCCAAGGAGTGATTCTTGCCGAAGTCACATGGAAAGAGTTTTTGCAAGACTCGGTGTCCCAAAACACTGATGAGTAAAATACATGATGGAGATTCCACACACTCTTGTGTTTGGATTAATCATGTATTCCATGGTATGTAAAACAACCAGATATGTCCGATACTGCAAAAGTTGTTGCGAGTATAGATACCAAAGTGATCAAAGTACTGATCATAGGACAACAGTGAAAGAGGTCACTGAGTACTAGAGTAGTACTGTTGACATGTTTTCTCGCAAGCAGAGATTATGAAGTGCTCGTTATAAGTAATTACATCGATACAGTCTTCATCAATGCTCCATGCGATTTTCGATTTAAGTTAAGGGTTTTGTGTAAAACACAACATGGTGGCACGGTGGTTGGAAATTGTTCCAAACAAGATACTGTGGCGAATTCTATAACAAAGGCTAAGTATGTTGACGCTTGAGAAGCGACAAAGAAGTTGTTGAATCATATAGTTCATTCATGAACTTAGTATGATTCCAAGATGGCTTTGGTCTATGGGACACTACTGCAGATAGTTGCTACATAGCTCAGTCTGAGGAATCAGGTTTCGACCAATGATTCACACATATGCAAAGCCAAGTCCACGCAAAATATGAATTTTGTGAAAGCGTGAAAACGCGAGGATATGCAAAGTTACACACGGAGCTGAAGTTGTCAGATCCGTTGGACAACAGGCTATACCACAAGCGAAGCATATTTTACACCAGTATGCCATAGGTGTAAAGTGCATTAGCATTGACTAGATTATTGACTCTAGTGCAAGTGGGAGTCTGTAGGAGATATGCCCTAGAGGCAATAATAAATGTTATTGATTATCTCCCTGTTCATAATTAAAGTTTATGTTCCATGCTATAACTGCAATGATTCTCGAGTCTACAAATAAAACGAGGCTTGGAGGGAAACTCATGTGCACGTGTGGGATAATAAACGGTAAAATGTATTCCTAGTCAAGCCTCTATGACTGGCTCAAGTATTGCATGATGATCCTGTTTTCCTGATCATGGGCATGGCTATGCCGGCAATTTTGAGGGCACAATTGTTGGTAGAACACTTGTGTTGAATCGACCCGATTGATGTTATGCTATGAGATACATTCGTCATAAGTTAATGGTTAATAACACAGAGATGGTTAACGTTTGCATGATTCCTTAGACCATGAGAGTATCGAGTTTCTTCATGCTTGCTTCATGAACTTTGGGGTTTGTTAAACGTCATCCGTAAATGGGTGGCTATTACGGCGGCTTACGGGTTCATGGAAAAGTATGTCAAGTAACTTGATAGCTCAAGATTGGGATTTGCTCCTCCGACGATGGAGAGATATCTCTGGGCCCTCTCGGTGTTACGGCATCCATCATCGTCTGGCCAGACACAGGGTGATTTGATCACAGGGATGCCGGAACACGGGAACGAGAAAAGAGAACAATACCGGCAATGAGGTAACTGGTATAGTGGACAAGGTGTTGATCCACGGGGATGCCAACATGTCTCACCTCGGGTATTTGTAACATATCGCGAAGCAACAGGAATAGCACACGTCAACTGAGGTTCACTCGAATATTCATTCGTGTGGGTATAGGGGTCAATATGGGTGTCCACGGCTCCGATGTTGATCATTGATCGGAAGGGGTTCCGGGTCATGTCTATACTTCACCGAACCTATAGGGTCACACGCTTAAGGGTCATCTATCTGCTGAATACTAGACAGGGAGTCTGAGAGAAAATCACCGAAAAAGTTTCGGACACCGGAAAAGTTTCGGTCAACGGAAAAGTTCCGAAGAGAGAGGTCACCGGATGAGTTTCGGTGAAACTGAAAAGTTGTTTCAGAGGATACCATAAAGTCAAATTGGTTTTGGCACATGCCTGATAATTCTTGGAGGGTGCCAGAATCATTCTGGAAACTTTCTGGAATTTTCCGGAATGAAAACCGGAAATGTTCCGGAGCTGCCGAAACCGCTTCAGATGCTTTTCGCAGATGAAAATCACTAAACCGGAATTGTTCCGGCTCGCGTTGAAAATTATTTTGGTGGGTACTGGAAATGTTCTAAGCCCACATAAATATTTTCAGTTCGACCGGACGCTGAAAAATGTCGTCGTGAATAGTGAAAGTGCTTTTTGGGATATTTTTGGAAAGCCACCTTTTGGGGCTTTACTCAAAAGATCTAAGGGGATGACATGGATGGATAGGAACCCTTTTGAGGGGCCCCCACAAGGGTGTGGCCGGCCACATGTGGGCTTCCTTCATGGATCCCCACTTGTCTCATGGCTTCACTTTTGGGTCCTTGTGAAGGACTCCATTCATGTGGTTTTTGGGTTTTTGTGTAAAACTACCCTACCCCTTGGGATTTCCTATAAATAGAGGAGGAGGGGCAGCCCTCCACACACACTCTTTCTCACATACAAGTGCCATTGCAATGATCTGGCTTCTTCTCTCCCTCCCAGCGAAATAGTTTCGTAGAGCCGAAAGGCTGTCTGGGTTCTGGCAGGAACTAGTTCTGGACGGCGAAGCCCTGCCGGATAGATGACACCGTATGTGTGCAACTCTGTAGAGAGATCGTAGTTTCGGTCTTAGTTCGAGAGTGCCTCCCGAAGGGCTGTCCGTGTGACCGTCCGAGTTTTGGAGGTCCTCCCGAAGGGCTGTCCGAGTGACAGTCCGAGTTTCGGAGGTCCTCCCGAAGGGCTGTCCGCGACACCGTCCGGGGGACTGTGCGACCGCCTCCCGGAGGGCTGTCCGCGGGGCAGATGAGCGTATACATCCTCGTGGTTGGGAGGTTGTAAAATCCTAGCTGCGGGGATCTGCACCGCCGTTCGTCATCGACTCTACTTCCGCTGCGCTACGAGTCGGTAACGAAAGAGATCAAACCTTGTATGCAGTCTCCATAGTGGTCCTGGGCTGGTACGTAGGTCGGAATTTTTTTGTTTTCTGTCGCGTTCCCCAACATCTTTCTCCAAGTAATTGTTCCATATATCCAGCAACAAGACGAGAGTTGCGGCCAAGAGCCAAAGACCTTCTTGCCTTCTCAAATGCATAGAACTTGAGTGCAATTTTTGCCAAACTAAGAACACAGAGGACAATGATCAAGTTAAACTGCGAGGTGGCAAAGATTTCCTTAAGGGTGCTATGGGATATATAAACAAAAGGATGACGTAAATAGTAGAGCAAGAGATATGATGTCCAGACTGCGCGAGCGATCAACTCGATTGAGGGGCCGAGCTTTTGACCGTCATCATCATCAACGGCGACAGTTGCACTTGTATTGGTTCCAACAATTTGGACAAGAACTGTCCAAGTTAGGAGCATGCATACGTAGAAATCGTCAAAGCATTTCGCAACCAGGCCATCTGTTTTGTACTTTCCAATGGAGGAGACGAGATAGGAGACGATGGGGAGGTAGAGCGTTGTGGCTCCCTGGAAGAGGAAACGGGTCACTCCAACCTGACGATAGTGCCGCCCGGAGGCACTGATTGCCACCATGATCAGGACGAGTACAGCGTTGACAGCCATGAGCGTGTTGGAGCACCACAGCTGTGCATTTATCCCATGGATCAAATTGGTTACCGCAGGCTGGGAGCATTCATTTGAAATATTAGCCATCTTCTCGCCTGATTTACATGTTGAAGCATGCACTAGTTAGCGTTATAAGCTAGGCAAAATACCACACAAACATGACATGAGTTTAATGAGTCATCACAAAATGCATATAAATAGCCAGGACTAATGTGAACAATGTTAAGACTTACTAGCACCAAGAGATTGTCGGGACTTGGAGAATCTCCGCTCCGGTCCTGTTGCAAAACGATGAGTATAGGAGTAAGGCCACAATTTGCTGCATCTACTACCAGCTAGACTAGAAGGGTGAGAGGGATCGAGCAGTACCTTGGGAGGATAGAACAGATAGGAGGAGGTAGGAGCTTATCAAGATTCAAGAGGAGCCTTCTGCATGCTGCTTTGCAAGAACCAAAGGAGGTTAATTTATCTTGCTGGGAGAGGACAACGACAAAGGAAGCTGAAAATTCTGTGGTGCCCAGCTCAATTACGACTAGACTATTGCTTTTGATACTTATGTATTTGATGAAAAACTTGGAGATTATTGTTCCACAAAAAGCGGAATATCTATTTGTCGATGATGACCTTAGGAATAAGGTTACCCATCCATGGACCCAGTTGTTGTTCCGTGAGTGTCAGGGCACTAGCTCCCATAGTTGAAACGGTTAGAACTTAGAAACTTCATTTTTCTTGTTACTCTAATTTAAAAATGATATTTCAAGCACAGATAGAGTAAACCTAGCTACATGTACGCAGTATTTAAAAAAAAATGCTAGTGCGTTATATGGAGATTGAACTGGAAGGGCTTAATACACACTAGTATACAGGCTGGGGAACTCTTGGAGGATTAGAAGCATTCTATGACGGCAATATTTGAGTGCTTCTTCCAATCCACTGCCTTGGAGCACAGCAGAGTGACCCAAACAAAGGTCACAAGGACAAATCACTCATGGTGACCATTCTAATTATTTGTGTAAACATAAAGGCTATTTAGCGCTGATAACTAGGAGAGCACACCACCTTTTCCATAGATACAGACGAAATAATTGAAAGTTTGAGAGTGACTGGTCATCTTTAAAGTCGTCTCCTGTTTTTGTTTCCCAGGGGAACGCGTGAATTAGTTCTAATGCATCGCCCCCAGGTTCGTTAGTTTCAGTTTACGAAAGAAATCTGTCACCCCTCACGCATTAAACACCATAAATTGTAGGTAATGTGTCATCTAAAATCTTCTATACTGTTGGTGGTTTGGCAGTTATGACACTGTTGCCTGGTTGCAAGGATAATCCATAGAGGAATTTTGCTAGGAAAACAACTGGCCATGTGAATTAGTTCAGTGTGTGATTCTCACTTGATTCATATATATGTGGCTGCAGTTCCTGCTGACTAACCAAATGTCTTGCCGCAGTTGCTACCGGCTGTTTTCCCAACAAGTTGCTAGGAAACAACTCTGGGTCCAGCGAACAATTTCGGGCAATAATAATGTTAGCTAATCTTGTCCGTGTCTACATGTATTAGCATTAGACAAGTTGGTCAGTTTGCTAGTACTAGTTTGGGTCACGTTAGTAGTTAGTATCTGACTAGGTTAGGGTTCCTAGCGTGAGTCCGGTTTGAAAATTAGGCAAGTGCTGTGCCGTGTAACACTAGGAGTTGTTCAGGACGGTGTGTTAGGTGCAGGCTTATATATATATATATATATATATATATATATATATATATATATATATATATATATATATATATATATATACTAGCAAAAATGCCCTTGCGTTGCAACGGGTAAAAAAATTACACGCCTTAGCCCAATAAATATAACATGGCTCGAGACCCATCACAGTACACATTCTCTATTTCACAGAGAGCCATATCCATTTTAACCTTTATTGTCCTTCACACCCTCGTTGACAGTGGCAACAATGTCCACCTGATCAAACAAATAAGTGTATAACTTCACCGACAAGCTCGGCAATATAATAAAAGTAAATGATTAAGAATGTATCACACACAACTTTATGATATCTTGCAAGGAAAAATATGAGAAAAACGTTCATTGATGCAATGCCTTGGTACATGGGTATTTTGAGTTACATTATCTTAACATGTCATCCTTTTTGCCAATAATATTTCTAAACAACACACATTCGAGTCCGTACACAATACCTAATAGTAATCCAAAGGTTTTTTTTTTGGCGAAAGGTTATTATCACAAAATCACATTAACTTGTTCCTCATATTCCCTGTGAAAAATAGTTGTTGCGTCATACATAAAAAATAAACCATGATAAGGGCAAAAGTGAACTATAATTATAAATAAATAGAGAAGAAGGCTCAATATACGTGACACAAGTTTGTGCATTCGCTGTTCTGTGCTTCAGCAGGTGGAAATCAACAACCCCGTGTAAAAAAGACTAATGTCTCCAACTTGTCAATTCATATTCAAATACCATATGTATAGCTCGAACTTGTGTGTGCAGTGGTGGCCCACGGAAGGAGGGTAACAGCGGCTACAGGCGCGGGTGGCCTGATGGGACATGATTTGTGTGTATGCAGAACCAAAAAAGTATTCTTGCCGCGTCAAAAAAAAAGTAGTCTTACTTCAAAAAAAAAAAAAAAGTAGTCTTGCAAACACTACCACAAACAACAGAGGAACACCAGCCCCGTTATCTTCATCATCAAATCCACAAAGTCTTCTGATTTCTTTTCTAACCACGAGCCTTGGAAAAAAAAAGTAGAAAGCATATGCTAGCATCAAAAAGTGTATGCGTGAAACAAAGTAGTTCACCAAATGCAGAGAGTTCAGAGGTCTTTCTTATATTCACAGATGAGCACATAGAATCATCCATCGAACATTCGTTTTTTGGCAGTAAATTAGACGATGGGGACTGCAGACGAAGATCCTTGGAAAGAAACGGACAACTACCGGACATTGCAAGTAGGAGGCAATGCCGTTACCAGGGAAAAAATCACACCAATGCGTGAGCTTTGAACGCACGCACCGCACGAACACATATCCAGCGTCCCAGCGTGGGCATCTGACCAGCGAAGGCGCTACCCCACGATCCGCTGAAGTCCTGCGCGCCGGCCACCGTCTCCATCCATCCGGTCAGCGCCCACCTGCCTTGGTTGTTCCACCCTCGTCCACACGCCTCTCCTCCTGTCAACGGTTGGCTCTTCCATCGACCTCATCAGCCAGCACCCTCCAGCAGCCGGCTGCGTGGGAGCGCCGGCAGCACCCTCCAGCGAGAATATGTTGAGCGCCGGCAGCACCCTCCAGCAGCCGGCTGCGTGGGACGACCGGCTCATCGCTCATGCAGTCCACGCACGCGGACGAACGGCTCCAGCGAGAATACGTTGAGCGCCGGCAGCACCCTCCAGCAGCCGGCTGCGTGGGACGACCGGCTCCAGCGAGAATATGTTGAGCGCCGGCAGCACCCTCCAGCAGACGGCTCCAGGATCGGAACGGTACGTGCGTGCGTTGTTTGTTGGTTTTTCAGTTTCTATAAATAAGAGGAGTCTTAGTTGCCTGTTCGGCCCATACGAACGGGGCAGGGGAAGGTGACTGCGGGGAAGGGCGAGGCGACGGCGACGGCGGGGCAGGGCGATGCGACGGCGACGGCGACGTAGGGGCAGGGCGCGGCGACGGCGACGACGACGTAGGGGCAGGGGCGCGACAACGGCGGGCCAAGGCGAGGCGACGGCGACGGCGGGCCAGGCGACGACGACAGCGGGGCAGGGCGAGCCGACGGCGACGGCGACGTAGGGGCAGGGCGCGGCGATGGCGACGACGACGTAGGGGCAGGGGCGCGACGACGGTGGGGCAGGACGAGGCGACGGCGACGACGGCGCAGGTCGCGGTGACGGCGACAAGGAGGAGGGCGCGCGAGGAGATCCGGCGCCGGCGACGGTCAGCGGGCTCGGGGACGGCAGGGCGTCGGCGAGGGCGACGGCAAAATCCGGCAGCCTGGCGGTGTCGATGTCGTCGTCGGCGCCGAGGAGAGAAGAAACTGCAATGGATTGGAAAATTTTCGAAGTGCCCTTTATATAGCACCCCCTTTAGTCCCGGTTGGTGGCTCCAACCGGGACTAATTCCCCCCTTTAGTCCCGGTTGTAGCCACCAACCGGGACTAAAGGTCAATTTCCAGCAGCCCAAAGGGAGGGAAGCAGAGACCTTTAGTCCCGGTTAGTGGCACGAACCGGGACTAAAGGGGGCATTAGTCCCGGTTGGATCCACCAACCGGGACTAAAGGGCTGTGCTTCCCGTACCAAAAGTTTAGTCCCACCTCGCTAGTCGATAGGGGCTCGGAGTGGTTTATAAGTGCTGCTGCCGCTGCCCTCTCGAGCTCCTCTCTAATGCAGGCAGTACATGCCTATTTGACGCCCTGTTGGGCCTGCTAGCACTACGGGCCTTTTTTGTGCATATATTATGATTTTTCATGTTATTTTTAGTTATATAATTTTAGTTGCATAAATTTTATATAATTTTAGTTGCATAAGTTTTATTTTTTATTGATTCTTTTTAGTTGAATCCTTTTGCTATTAGAGTTTTATAAAAGCTTTTTAGTTTCTATTAAAGCTTGTAACAAAATATAGTTTATGAAAATTCATTTTACTATTAAAGTTTTTAACTCAAGATTTTTTCTGCATTCAATATGCACCATTCAAAGCCACATAATCACTTTTCAACCCTTTTCTGACTTCATTTGCTATTTTTCATACATTTCGTGATTTATTTTAAGCTAAGATGACCCTGAGATTAAAAAGCACTGCAAATGAACTCTGAAATGGTTGCAAGTTGGCATGGTTTCATCATTTCTCCCACATAGCATGTGCTAAAAAGTTGGGAGGGGTACGACAAAATCTGGATGCACTTCGTGTACAAACTTGACAATCTCTTTCGAAGTGTCAGGGTTTCGGACGAAAACTCACCTGTTATAAAATGATTTCAATTTTTTAAACATATTTGAACTCAAGACTTTTTCTGCATTCAATATGCACCATCTAAAGCCACATCATCACTTTTCAAACCTTTTCTGACTTCATTTGCTATTTTTCATGCATTTCATGATTTATTTTGAGCTAAAATGACCCTGAATTGGAAAGCACTGCAAATGAACTCTGAAATGGTTGCAAGTTGGCATGGTATCATCATTTCACCCACGTAGCATGTGCTAAAAACTTGAGAGGGTTACGGCAAAAACTGGATGCACTTCGTGTACAAACTGGACAATCTTTTTCGAAGTGTCAGGGTTTCGGACGAAAACTCATCTGTTACAAAAGGATTTCAATTTTTTAAACATATTTGAACTCAAGACTCTATCTGCATTCAATATGCACCATTCAAAGCCACATCATCACTTTTCAAACCTTTTCTGACTTCATTTGCTATTTTTCATGCATTT
Organism: Elymus sibiricus; assembly: GCA_039707655.1. Lineage (NCBI taxonomy): Eukaryota > Viridiplantae > Streptophyta > Magnoliopsida > Poales > Poaceae > Elymus > Elymus sibiricus. The sequence goes on from CM077667.1 coordinate 538,633,380, forward strand.
CATGATTTATTTTGAGCTAAAATGACCCTGAATTGAAAAGCACTGCAAATGAACTCTGAAATGGTTGCAAGTTGGCATGGTATCATCATTTCACCCACATAGCATGTGCTGAAAACTTGAGAGGGTTACGGCAAAAACTGGATGCACTTCGTGTACAAACTGGACAATCTCTTTCGAAGTGTCAGGGTTTCGGACGAAAACTCATCTGTTACAAAAGGATTTCAATTTTTTAAACATATTTGAACTCAAGACTCTATCTGCATTCAATATGCACCATTCAAAGCCACATCATCACTTTTCAAACCTTTTCTGACTTCATTTGCTATTTTTCATGCATTTCATGATTTATTTTGAGCTAAAATGACCCTGAATTGGAAAGCACTGCAAATGAACTCTAAAATGGTTGCAAGTTGGCATGGTATCATCATTTCACCCATATAGCATGTGCTAAAAACTTGAGAGGATTACGGCAAAAACTGGATGCACTTCGTGTACAAACTGGACAATCTCTTTCGAAGTGTCAGGGTTTCAGACGAAAACTCATCTGTTACAAAAGGATTTCAATTTTTTAAACATATTTGAACTCAAGACTTTTTCTGCATTCAATATGCACCATTCAAAGCCACATCATCACTTTTCAACCCTTTTCTGACTTCATTTGCTATTTTTCATGCATTTCATGATTTATTTTGAGCTAAAATGACCCTGAATTGAAAAGCACTGCAAATGAACTCTGAAATGGTTGCAAGTTGGCATGGTATCATCATTTCACCCACATAGCATGTGCTGAAAACTTGAGAGGGTTACGGCAAAAACTGGATGCACTTCGTGTACAAACTGGACAATCTCTTTCGAAGTGTCAGGGTTTCGGACGAAAACTCATCTGTTACAAAAAGGATTTCAATTTTTTAAACATATTTGAACTCAAGACTTTTTCTGCATTCAATATGCACCATTCAAAGCCACATCATCACTTTTCAACCCTTTTCTGACTTCATTTGCTATTTTTCATGCATTTCATGATTTATTTTGAGCTAAAATGACCCTGAATTGGAAAGCACTGCAAATGAACTCTGAAATGGTTGCAAGTTGGCATGGTATCATCATTTCACCCACGTAGCATGTGCTAAAAACTTGAGAGGGTTACGGCAAAAACTGGATGCACTTCGTGTACAAACTGGACAATCTCTTTCGAAGTGTCAGGGTTTCGGACGAAAACTCATCTGTTACAAAAGGATTTCAATTTTTTAAACATATTTGAACTCAAGACTCTATCTGCATTCAATATGCACCATTCAAAGCCACATCATCACTTTTCAAACCTTTTCTGACTTCATTTGCTATTTTTCATGCATTTCATGATTTATTTTGAGCTAAAATGACCCTGAATTGGAAAGCACTGCAAATGAACTCTAAAATGGTTGCAAGTTGGCATGGTATCATCATTTCACCCACATAGCATGTGCTAAAAACTTGAGAGGATTACGGCAAAAACTGGATGCACTTCGTGTACAAACTGGACAATCTCTTTCGAAGTGTCAGGGTTTCAGACGAAAACTCATCTGTTACAAAAGGATTTCAATTTTTTAAACATATTTGAACTCAAGACTTTTTCTGCATTCAATATGCACCATTCAAAGCCACATCATCACTTTTCAACCCTTTTCTGACTTCATTTGCTATTTTTCATGCATTTCATGATTTATTTTGAGCTAAAATGACCCTGAATTGAAAAGCACTGCAAATGAACTCTGAAATGGTTGCAAGTTGGCATGGTATCATCATTTCACCCACATAGCATGTGCTGAAAACTTGAGAGGGTTACGGCAAAAACTGGATGCACTTCGTGTACAAACTGGACAATCTCTTTCGAAGTGTCAGGGTTTCGGACGAAAACTCATCTGTTACAAAAGGATTTCAATTTTTTAAACATATTTGAACTCAAGACTCTATCTGCATTCAATATGCACCATTCAAAGCCACATCATCACTTTTCAAACCTTTTCTGACTTCATTTGCTATTTTTCATGCATTTCATGATTTATTTTGAGCTAAAATGACCCTGAATTGGAAAGCACTGCAAATGAACTCTAAAATGGTTGCAAGTTGGCATGGTATCATCATTTCACCCATATAGCATGTGCTAAAAACTTGAGAGGATTACGGCAAAAACTGGATGCACTTCGTGTACAAACTGGACAATCTCTTTCGAAGTGTCAGGGTTTCAGACGAAAACTCATCTGTTACAAAAGGATTTCAATTTTTTAAACATATTTGAACTCAAGACTTTTTCTGCATTCAATATGCACCATTCAAAGCCACATCATCACTTTTCAACCCTTTTCTGACTTCATTTGCTATTTTTCATGCATTTCATGATTTATTTTGAGCTAAAATGACCCTGAATTGAAAAGCACTGCAAATGAACTCTGAAATGGTTGCAAGTTGGCATGGTATCATCATTTCACCCACATAGCATGTGCTAAAAACTTGAGAGGGTTACGGCAAAAACTGGATGCACTTCGTGGACAAACTGGACAATCTCTTTCGAAGTGTCAGGGTTTCGGACGAAAACTCATCTGTTACAAAAGGATTTCAATTTTTTAAACATATTTGAACTCAAGACTCTATCTGCATTCAATATGCACCATTCAAAGCCACATCATCACTTTTCAAACCTTTTCTGACTTCATTTGCTATTTTTCATGCATTTCATGATTTATTTTGAGCTAAAATGACCCTGAATTGGAAAGCACTGCAAATGAACTCTAAAATGGTTGCAAGTTGGCATGCTATCATCATTTCACCCACATAGCATGTGCTAAAAACTTGAGAGGATTACGGCAAAAACTGGATGCACTTCGTGTACAAACTGGAGAATCTCTTTCGAAGTGTCAGGGTTTCAGACGAAAACTCATCTGTTACAAAAGGATTTCAATTTTTTAAACATATTTGAACTCAAGACTTTTTCTGCATTCAATATGCACCATTCAAAGCCACATCATCACTTTTCAACCCTTTTCTGACTTCATTTGCTATTTTTCATGCATTTCATGATTTATTTTGAGCTAAAATGACCCTGAATTGAAAAGCACTGCAAATGAACTCTGAAATGGTTGCAAGTTGGCATGGTATCATCATTTCACCCACATAGCATGTGCTAAAAACTTGAGAGGGTTACGGCAAAAACTGGATGCACTTCGTGTACAAACTGGACAATCTCTTTCGAAGTGTCAGGGTTTCGGACGAAAACTCATCTGTTACAAAAGGATTTCAATTTTTTAAACATATTTGAACTCAAGACTCTATCTGCATTCAATATGCACCATTCAAAGCCACATCATCACTTTTCAAACCTTTTCTGACTTCATTTGCTATTTTTCATGCATTTCATGATTTATTTTGAGCTAAAATGACCCTAAATTGGAAAGCACTGCAAATGAACTCTGAAATGGTTGCAAGTTGGCATGGTATCATCATTTCACCCACATAGCATGTGCTAAAAACTTGAGAGGATTACGGCAAAAACTGGATGCACTTCGTGTACAAACTTGACAATCTCTTTCGAAGTGTCAGGGTTTCGGACGAAAACTCATCTGTTACAAAAGGATTTCAATTTTTTAAACATATTTGAACTCAAGACTCTATCTGCATTCAATATGCACCATTCAAAGCCACATCATCACTTTTCAAACCTTTTCTGACTTCATTTGCTACTTTTCATGCATTTCATGATTTATTTTGAGCTAAAATGACACTGAATTGGAAAGCACCGCAAATGAACTCTAAAATGGTTGCAAGTTGGCATGGTATCATCATTTCACCCACATAGCATGTGCTAAAAACTTGAGATGGTTACGGCAAAAACTGGATGCACTTCGTGTACAAACTGGACAATCTCTTTCGAAGTGTCAGGGTTTCGGACGAAAACTCATCTGTTACAAAAAGGATTTCAATTTTTTAAACATATTTGAACTCAAGACTTTTTCTGCATTCAATATGCACCATTCAAAGCCACATCATCACTTTTCAACCCTTTTCTGACTTCATTTGCTATTTTTCATGCATTTCATGATTTATTTTGAGCTAAAATGACCCTGAATTGGAAAGCACTGCAAATGAACTCTGAAATGGTTGCAAGTTGGCATGGTATCATCATTTCACCCACGTAGCATGTGCTAAAAACTTGAGAGGGTTACGGCAAAAACTGGATGCACTTCGTGTACAAACTGGACAATCTCTTTCGAAGTGTCAGGGTTTCGGACGAAAACTCATCTGTTACAAAAGGATTTCAATTTTTTAAACATATTTGAACTCAAGACTCTATCTGCATTCAATATGCACCATTCAAAGCCACATCATCACTTTTCAAACCTTTTCTGACTTCATTTGCTATTTTTCATGCATTTCATGATTTATTTTGAGCTAAAATGACCCTGAATTGGAAAGCACTGCAAATGAACTCTAAAATGGTTGCAAGTTGGCATGGTATCATCATTTCACCCACATAGCATGTGCTAAAAACTTGAGAGGATTACGGCAAAAACTGGATGCACTTCGTGTACAAACTGGACAATCTCTTTCGAAGTGTCAGGGTTTCAGACGAAAACTCATCTGTTACAAAAGGATTTCAATTTTTTAAACATATTTGAACTCAAGACTTTTTCTGCATTCAATATGCACCATTCAAAGCCACATCATCACTTTTCAACCCTTTTCTGACTTCATTTGCTATTTTTCATGCATTTCATGATTTATTTTGAGCTAAAATGACCCTGAATTGAAAAGCACTGCAAATGAACTCTGAAATGGTTGCAAGTTGGCATGGTATCATCATTTCACCCACATAGCATGTGCTGAAAACTTGAGAGGGTTACGGCAAAAACTGGATGCACTTCGTGTACAAACTGGACAATCTCTTTCGAAGTGTCAGGGTTTCGGACGAAAACTCATCTGTTACAAAAAGGATTTCAATTTTTTAAACATATTTGAACTCAAGACTTTTTCTGCATTCAATATGCACCATTCAAAGCCACATCATCACTTTTCAACCCTTTTCTGACTTCATTTGCTATTTTTCATGCATTTCATGATTTATTTTGAGCTAAAATGACCCTGAATTGGAAAGCACTGCAAATGAACTCTGAAATGGTTGCAAGTTGGCATGGTATCATCATTTCACCCACGTAGCATGTGCTAAAAACTTGAGAGGGTTACGGCAAAAACTGGATGCACTTCGTGTACAAACTGGACAATCTCTTTCGAAGTGTCAGGGTTTCGGACGAAAACTCATCTGTTACAAAAGGATTTCAATTTTTTAAACATATTTGAACTCAAGACTCTATCTGCATTCAATATGCACCATTCAAAGCCACATCATCACTTTTCAAACCTTTTCTGACTTCATTTGCTATTTTTCATGCATTTCATGATTTATTTTGAGCTAAAATGACCCTGAATTGGAAAGCACTGCAAATGAACTCTAAAATGGTTGCAAGTTGGCATGGTATCATCATTTCACCCACATAGCATGTGCTAAAAACTTGAGAGGATTACGGCAAAAACTGGATGCACTTCGTGTACAAACTGGACAATCTCTTTCGAAGTGTCAGGGTTTCAGACGAAAACTCATCTGTTACAAAAGGATTTCAATTTTTTAAACATATTTGAACTCAAGACTTTTTCTGCATTCAATATGCACCATTCAAAGCCACATCATCACTTTTCAACCCTTTTCTGACTTCATTTGCTATTTTTCATGCATTTCATGATTTATTTTGAGCTAAAATGACCCTGAATTGAAAAGAACTGCAAATGAACTCTGAAATGGTTGCAAGTTGGCATGGTATCATCATTTCACCCACATAGCATGTGCTGAAAACTTGAGAGGGTTACGGCAAAAACTGGATGCACTTCGTGTACAAACTGGACAATCTCTTTCGAAGTGTCAGGGTTTCGGACGAAAACTCATCTGTTACAAAAGGATTTCAATTTTTTAAACATATTTGAACTCAAGACTCTATCTGCATTCAATATGCACCATTCAAAGCCACATCATCACTTTTCAAACCTTTTCTGACTTCATTTGCTATTTTTCATGCATTTCATGATTTATTTTGAGCTAAAATGACCCTGAATTGGAAAGCACTGCAAATGAACTCTAAAATGGTTGCAAGTTGGCATGGTATCATCATTTCACCCATATAGCATGTGCTAAAAACTTGAGAGGATTACGGCAAAAACTGGATGCACTTCGTGTACAAACTGGACAATCTCTTTCGAAGTGTCAGGGTTTCAGACGAAAACTCATCTGTTACAAAAGGATTTCAATTTTTTAAACATATTTGAACTCAAGACTTTTTCTGCATTCAATATGCACCATTCAAAGCCACATCATCACTTTTCAACCCTTTTCTGACTTCATTTGCTATTTTTCATGCATTTCATGATTTATTTTGAGCTAAAATGACCCTGAATTGAAAAGCACTGCAAATGAACTCTGAAATGGTTGCAAGTTGGCATGGTATCATCATTTCACCCACATAGCATGTGCTAAAAACTTGAGAGGGTTACGGCAAAAACTGGATGCACTTCGTGGACAAACTGGACAATCTCTTTCGAAGTGTCAGGGTTTCGGACGAAAACTCATCTGTTACAAAAGGATTTCAATTTTTTAAACATATTTGAACTCAAGACTCTATCTGCATTCAATATGCACCATTCAAAGCCACATCATCACTTTTCAAACCTTTTATGACTTCATTTGCTATTTTTCATGCATTTCATGATTTATTTTGAGCTAAAATGACCCTGAATTGGAAAGCACTGCAAATGAACTCTAAAATGGTTGCAAGTTGGCATGCTATCATCATTTCACCCACATAGCATGTGCTAAAAACTTGAGAGGATTACGGCAAAAACTGGATGCACTTCGTGTACAAACTGGAGAATCTCTTTCGAAGTGTCAGGGTTTCAGACGAAAACTCATCTGTTACAAAAGGATTTCAATTTTTTAAACATATTTGAACTCAAGACTTTTTCTGCATTCAATATGCACCATTCAAAGCCACATCATCACTTTTCAACCCTTTTCTGACTTCATTTGCTATTTTTCATGCATTTCATGATTTATTTTGAGCTAAAATGACCCTGAATTGAAAAGCACTGCAAATGAACTCTGAAATGGTTGCAAGTTGGCATGGTATCATCATTTCACCCACATAGCATGTGCTAAAAACTTGAGAGGGTTACGGCAAAAACTGGATGCACTTCGTGTACAAACTGGACAATCTCTTTCGAAGTGTCAGGGTTTCGGACGAAAACTCATCTGTTACAAAAGGATTTCAATTTTTTAAACATATTTGAACTCAAGACTCTATCTGCATTCAATATGCACCATTCAAAGCCACATCATCACTTTTCAAACCTTTTCTGACTTCATTTGCTATTTTTCATGCATTTCATGATTTATTTTGAGCTAAAATGACCCTAAATTGGAAAGCACTGCAAATGAACTCTGAAATGGTTGCAAGTTGGCATGGTATCATCATTTCACCCACATAGCATGTGCTAAAAACTTGAGAGGATTACGGCAAAAACTGGATGCACTTCGTGTACAAACTTGACAATCTCTTTCGAAGTGTCAGGGTTTCGGACGAAAACTCATCTGTTACAAAAGGATTTCAATTTTTTAAACATATTTGAACTCAAGACTCTATCTGCATTCAATATGCACCATTCAAAGCCACATCATCACTTTTCAAACCTTTTCTGACTTCATTTGCTACTTTTCATGCATTTCATGATTTATTTTGAGCTAAAATGACACTGAATTGGAAAGCACCGCAAATGAACTCTAAAATGGTTGCAAGTTGGCATGGTATCATCATTTCACCCACATAGCATGTGCTAAAAACTTGAGATGGTTACGGCAAAAACTGGATGCACTTCGTGTACAAACTGGACAATCTCTTTCGAAGTGTCAGGGTTTCGGACGAAAACTCATCTGTTACAAAAGGATTTCAAAATTTTAAACATATTTGAACTCATGACTTTTTCTGCATTCAATATGCACCATTCAAAGCCGCATCATCACTTTTCAAACATTTTGTGACTTCATTTGCTGTTTTTCATGCATTTCATGATTTATTTTGAGCTAAAATGACCCTGAATTGAAAAGCACTACAAATGAACTCTGAAATGGTTGAAAGTTGGCATGGTATCATCATTTCACCAGAATATTGTAGTGATATTGTAGATATTTAACTGCCGTGATATTGTAGATATTTAACTGCAGTGATATTGTAGATCAAAGCCATCATCAGAATAGTTGTGGAGAGAAAGTCTTCACTTTTTCTTTGCATGTGTCCCTTGCTTATTGCGCCGCGCGTAACCATGGACAATCTTCATCACATACATCACAATGCTTCAGAAAGCTTGCTCACATCATACTAAATATTCTTACACACAAACCGTACTTAAACAGGGACATAATAGAAATAATAGTTCAGATATCCATTACAGAAAGTACTGCATAATTGAAGATACCAATCCTACTCTTCCGGATTGCAAACCTACTCGTCCGAATCAGGAGACCCCCAAGCACTACATAACAGAGATAAAAGTGTTCGCCATTGCAAACACTACTTGTCGTCTGGATCAGAATACCCCCAAGAAGGAGATACTAGCGGTACGAGGTGACGCTGCCCATAATTGAAGATTCCAATCCTGCGGTACAACTCGTATGCAACGTACCCATCTATTTCTGCATACTCAATGTTGATAGAGTCAAGTGGGGTCTTCTCCCAATGTTGGTGCCCTGACTTGGGGAATTTTGTCTTCATATCAGCGTAGTCCTCGTCGATCAGGGTGGCTGCCATATCAGCCATTGAAGTCTTGTCATGCTCAAGCCTGAACCTGCCCTGAAGATCAATGTGGCATTCAGCTGGTATCTCAATACCCCAGGTGCGCCTTGATAACCCACAAGTATAGGGGATCAGTTGTAGCCTTTCTCGATAAGTAAGAGTGTCGAACCCAACGAGGAGCTAAAGGTAGAACAAATATTCCCTCAAGTTCTATCGACCACCGATACAACTCTACGCACGTTTAACGTTCGCTTTACCTAGAACAAGTATGAAACTAGAAGTACTTTGTAGGTGTAACGGGATAGGTTTGCAAGATAATAAAGAACACGTAAATAAAATCTAGGGGCTGTTTAGATGAAGAAACAACTAAGTTAGTCTTAGTAGAGAGCTTTTTGTCACAAGAAAGTTATTTGTCCCTAGGCAATCGATAACTAGACCGGTAATCATTATTGCAATTTTATATGAGGGAGAGGCATAAGCTAACATACTTTCTCTACTTGGATCATATGCACTTATGATTAGAACTCTAGCAAGCATCCGCAACTACTAAAGTTCATTAAGGTAGAACCCAACCATAGCATTATAAGGTATCAAGTCCTCTTTACTCCCATATGCAACAACCCACCTACTCGGGTTTATGCTTCTGTCACTCAAGCAACCCACCATAGGCAAATCATGAACACATTGCAACACCCTACAGTGAGGATCCCTCAAGCTTGCGCGACACGAAGAGCACCATAGGACAGCACCAATAATAAAACATGCAACTCAAACCAATCATGATCATCAATCAACCCATAGGACAAAACGGATCTACTCAAACATCATAGGATAGCCATACATCATTGGGAAATAATATATAGCGTTGAGCACCATGTTTAAGTAGAGATTACAGCGGGGAGAAGGGGTGTTACACCACTGCATAGAGGGGGAGAGAATTGGTGATGACGGTGGCGAAGTTGTTGGTGTAGATCGCCGTCACGATGATGGCCCCGGCGGCGTTCCGGTGCCACCGGGAGAGAGGGGGAGAGAGCCCCCTCCTTCTTATTCTTCCTTGGCCTCCCCCCTAGATGGGAGGAGAGTTTCCCCTCTGGTCCTTGGCCTCCATGGCGGCAGAGGGGCGGCAGCCCCTCCGAGATTGGATCTCTCTCTCTGTTTCCTTCTATTTCCGCGTTCCCATATTCTGGCCTTTCACCGTTTCTTAAATTCCCGGAGATCCCTAACTCCGATTGGGCTGAAATTTTAACATGATTTTTATCCGGATATTAGCTTTCTTGCGGCGAAAGAAGGGCACCAACCACCTTACGGGGTGGCCACAAGCCAGCCTGGTGCGCCCTACCCCCAGGGCGCGCCCCTATGGCTTGTGGGCCCCTAGGGCACCGCCTTCTGTTGATTCCACTTCCCAAAATTCACATATATTCCAAAACAATCTCCGTAAGTTTTTATCCCGTTTGGACTTCGTTTGATATGGATTTTCTGCGAAACAAAAAACATGCAACAAACAGGAACTGGCACTGGGCACTGGATCAATATGTTAGTCCCAAAAATAGTATAAAAAGTTGTCAAAAGTATATGAAAGTTGTAGAATATTGGCATGAAACAATCAAAAATTATAGATACGACGGAGACGTATCACGCCTCATCTTGATCTTGTCATTCGTTATATCAACGCTAGCAAAATATATGCCGCTGCGAAGGAACTCCATGAGTTTTGGACAGTGCTTGTCACTACTGCAACAACAAAATGGAACAAATGTGTTAAATACTGCTGCAACAAGTATATTTTAGAACAAGTATAATAAGAATCATAACAAGTATATTTCAGCACAAGTATAATATAAGAATCATAACAAGTATAATAAGAATCATATAACAATTATAATAAGAATCATAACAAGTATAATTCGGAACAAGAATAATAAGAATCATAACAAGTATAATGAGAATCATAGGAAGTTTCCTATTCCTATGCATTTCCTATCCTATGAATCAAAAGAAGCCCCTAAACTATGACATGTTATCCCACGATGGCCAATATGCAACTACAAGGAAAATTCTTATGCCATTTTCCTATCCTCCTATTCCTATTCCTATGCAATTTTCCTAATCCTCCTATTCCTATGCAATTTTCCTATGAATCAAAGAAAAGCCCCAATTTTCCTATGAATCAAAGAAAATCCCCAATTTTCCTATGCATTTTTCCTATGAATCAAGGAAACTATGACATGTTCTCGACATTCCCAATCCTCCTATTCCTATGCAATTTTCCTATCCTATGAATCAAAGAAAAGCCCTAATTAAAACTATGACAATTTTCGTATTACCTTGCCCACTGGAAGACCATGACATGTTGCTTCAAACAAAGTTGGACGATGGCAACATTGCGACCATCGACCGTGTACTCGAGATCGAGGCCCATGAACTTGTGTTTCTCCTCTTGAAGCCATTCCTCGAACATGGAAAGAAAACCCTCGACTTTGGCACTGTCGTTCGTGTAGATGACATGGAGATTGGTCGTGCCATGTGCGAGCATGTTCCCGTAGCGAGTGATTGGATTCATGGTGGAGGATGGGGAAGAAGAGAGGAGAGGGAGACGAACAGAAATGGAGGCCGGTCACGTTACTGTAGCGTTTCCCATGTATGATCTCGCGCAGAACAACTTCCAAGGCACGGGATTTGAATGGTCGGGACCTTTAGTCCCGGTTTGAGTCACGAACCGGGACTAAAAGGGCTCGTGCCAGGCGAACGGTTGCCACCACCCCTTTAGTCCCGGTTGGTGTCACCAACCGGGACTAAAGGTCCCGTTCGAACCGGGACTGATGCGTGACGAACCCCGGCCGGTGTCCTAGACGCTCGAACCGGGACTAATGCTCACATTAGTCCCGGTTCGTAACACGACCGGGACTAAAGCTCTGATCCGGCCTGGACCAAAGCCCTATTTTCTACTAGTGAAGTGAGGTTTTTACTATTGGGGGGGGGATAATGATATTGATGAGCTTTATGCGGAGATGTTTGGTTGTCAAGTGGGTACCCTACCTATGAAATACATGGGAGTCCCAGTAACTTATGCAATGCTCAAAACCATTGATTGGGACTTTGTAGGTGCTAAGATGATTAAAGGGCTTGATGCTTGGATTGCCTATGTGGCATCTACAGGTGCTAGGGTTACTTTGTTGGATTCTAGCCTAGATGGAATTCCATCTTTTTTATGTCTATGTTCCTTTTCAATAAAACCTTTATTGAAAAAATGAATACGCAACGTAGACGGTTCTTTTGGAGGAAGGGTAAGAAAAAACATGCTTATCATATGGTCAGGTGGGCCAGGATCTGCCGTTCAAAAAGAGTTTGTGGGTTGGGTATCAAAGATCTTCATAAACAAAATGTTAGTCTACTCGTTAAATGGTGGTGGAAGCTTGAAACTAGTGATGGGTTATGGCAACGTATTGTTCGAGCTAGGTATCTTAAGCGAAAAACGGTTGCCAATGTGCAAACCCGTTTTTCAGACTCGCCCTGTTGGAAGGCGATAATGAAAGTTAAAGAGGTGTACATGGCAGGGAGGAAGATCAATATTAATAATGGAGACTTAATAAGGATCTGGCATGATCCTTGGCTTCTGGATGTTACCCTACGGGATCGTTTCCCTGTCCTTTTTTATATTTGTCAAGATTAGGACTGCACCCTTGCTACCTTTATTACTAAAAAATGTGAGCTCACGTTCAAATGTAGGTTGTTTGCTGAGCTGGCTGATCAGTGGGAGATGATTGTCTCTGGGGCTAGGAACTTTCCTTTGAATAGCTCCCCTGATGCTATTACTTGGGTTCTTAATAGCAAAGGGACCTTTACTACCAAATCGGTTTATGAATGGCTGGAGAGAGACCTGTCGGGACCTAATTATAAATGGGTTTGGAAAGCTAAGATCCCACTAAAAATAAAAAAAAATCCTGTGGCAGTTGTTTCAAAATGCCGTGCTTATTCGTGATAACATGCGTAAAAGAAACTGGCCTGGGAACCCTACTTGTTCATTTTGTCATAATGTGGAAACTCCGAATCATTTGTTCTTCACTTGTGCATTTGCTCGATCGGTTTGGGGGGTTTTGGGTTTGACATTGGGGGCATCCTGCTGCCCGCGATCCCTTTGGAAGAGTTGAGCGTGGTTCTATAATTACCTTCCTGGAGGCAAAAAATATTATATGATGCTTCTTGCTGCCATTTGTTGGGGGATTTGGAGTACCCGCAACAAAGTTACTTTCGAAAAGCATGTTGTTCGCACTCCTTTAGAGGCTGTTTTCACTGCTTGCTATTTCATGATGTACTGGGCAGGGCTGTTGAAAGAAGGTGACAAGGTGAAGTTCCAGGCTGGGGCTAGGAAGATGGCTCAGGTCGCAGCTGCGTTGGCTGACAGGACTACCACTCGTGGCAGGCCCCTGCTGGAAGATGGTGTCGGGTCCCAGTTCTGCTAGCTTGTTGCTTTATCCTTGCTTTAGCCTTGCTCACTGGGGTTTGATGCCCGCTGAGTTCTGTAGTTCTTTTGGGCAGTTCTCGTTGGTGCTTATTTGGTAGTCATATCCAGGATTGTGTTGGGGTTGTTGTAAGTGTCATCAGGTTTTCGCCCCATAGTGGAAGTTCCATTTTAGGATCATCTATAGTGGGTTTGCTGGTGATGCTCCAACTCGCTCCCCCCTTTCAGTCCCCTTTTGCTTTGTGTCGCTCTGGTCAGTAGTCACTCCCCTGGAACAAAACCAGACTTGGACCAGATGTATTTCCATTAAGCATTTAATGGAAAGGAGTGTGAGCCCGGTTGAAAAAAAAATGCGCATCTTTGTGCTCTGTCGACACTCTTGATGAATGGATTTAGCATCCGAAGCATATTAATCTATAGGAAATAATTGCTAAGAGGTTAAAAATATCCTAATATGATTACCTTTAGGTAAACATCTTATATGGTGCTTGTACCATGGATTAGTATATTCTAATTAAGAATAAATTGAGAACACCCGCCCTGCAGTTGGTATCGAGAAGTTCTGCTCCACTACTTTGAGAACTATGACAATGGGTATTGAAGAGAAGTTTACTGTTGAGATTTTTATCTGCTTTGCAACTTCATATGTTTGTACTTCCACCAGAAAATCTAAAAATCCCGCTGCAAGAGCACCCTACTATAAATCAAGTTAACTTTTAGCTTTTAGACATAGCTCCGCTAATGTGAAGAACTGCGTTAGCAAATAATTGATCCAATAGCTGAAGAATGGATCTAGACATTCAATGTATGGAATTTGAACTGACAACAAATAAGGAATATTGGAAGATAGTATGCCACGGTATCAGTTATGAGGTAAAAAAAATCATTTTCTCCCTTTAATATTTTAGTCATGATTTATAGTTTTACTCACTAACCTCTCTTCATAATTATTTTTGGATTAAATTTAGCTTTTTAGAAAGCTATAAAGAATAGTTCTAACTTTTGTGGGTAGTCAACCAAATTCTGGCTCTTGGTTGAAAGCCCCTTGTCATCATAGTTTACTCGAAGGCAGCTTCAGATTGATTATCATACCGAGGGAGTCATCTTTGGAAGCAATAGTTCTATTTTTTATAAAGAAGCATGTTATATTTGTTTGTTTTTTGTATAAGTAGCAAATCTTTCAAACGGATGTTGTGATTAGAATTATGACAACATCGGTGTTCATCACTATTCTTTTTGGACTTGAATAGATCTATGTCTAAATTACACATAATGTGTACGAGCAAATTACTATAGTTTGACTTTCATGTCTTTCTTGACTCTGTGGCGAAGCATAGTCACCTTAGTACTATGTTGCTTTCTACATGTCTTCTCATGGCCTTATTAAAGATATCCGTTCTATGGTTTTAAACACAAGATGATATTTTTGTAGCACATTTCGTATAAGTTTTCCTCCTATAAGGCTATAATTTCAAATTCAAGCCCACCCAACACACAAAGTTTCTATATTTTTATTTTCTATACACGAAGTAGTTGGTGTAGCGGTGGTGTTGATGAACGACACCCCATGCAGAGGCGACAGTGACCACGGGGAAGAGATCAAGAACATCAAAAACCTCTTGCGGTGTTCCTCCTCCTCATCGCCGTCGCCGCCACCAAAGGCAATAATGACGACCAGCTCACGAGACGGCTACTAGAGCGCTGGAGCCTTCTTGAGAAGACAACACACTCGAGATCAAGAGAGATCGAGAGAGAGTGTGGGAGTGTTAGGGACCTCTTGGGCTCGCCTTGGACAGTACGTGGGCCGAGCCCAGTTGTGCACTACCCAGGCTGCCGGCTACAAGTACCTGGGGAGCAGGTGACGAGGAAGGCATCCAGATGGATCAGGCAAGGCACGGCACCGGCGGCTCTCCTCCCTTTCCCCTTTCTTCTTTCTCAAGATCTTGTATCTGAGCTGAAATCCTCTGTAATGATGTGAGATTAGTGAACTATGAGTTGGGATCCTAACATCTGAATCGGCAGCCCTCCCTTGCATATTTGAAAATGGTGAACTCCAGTCAAATTAGTCTGTGGAAATTCATTGTGCATATAAATCATTCAGTCCAGCGCTGGATATTTGATATCTCTGCAGGTTTTAGTATGGTAGAGCTGGAGAGGATTTCTTGCCATGGAACCTTTGCTATACATGCTGGTTGTCTGATTTATTGGGATTGCAGCAACATGGAGTTGATGGTTACAGCAGCATCACAACAGGAGCAAAGGCATTATCATGGTCGGCAACCTGATGCACACTACATCTTGCAACTGAGGGGCAGTGCTGAACATTTCTTTGAATTCTATTCGAGAATGTTTCTACTGATGGGGAACCTGCAGAAGCATAATTCAGAGACTTCAGTTAGTTGTACCTCTGCTTCAGTCGTACATAACAGCAACGAATTCACTTGCACCTGTTGCATATGCTTGGGCATCCCGTTGGTAGACAGTAGGATCCCGCTGAAGAAATTGGAACTACTTATCACACAACCAGGGGAGCACTTGTCCTTGTTACAGCCTAAGCCCCCATGGTCAATTCTTGCTCCACCTCCAGACCTATTTACTGTTAATGAGAGCTGGCAGTATATGTCTGATGATCCATTGTCGCTTTTCTGGCCACCAAACAATCAAGAAGATCTCAGCATGACAGAGTTGAAGCGGATATTTTGCAGCGGAATCTTCACTACACAAGCATGTTGTCTGACTGATTTGGCTTTCAGCACCATTCGCTTGATGGAGTACCAGAAGGTCTGCCTTTATCGGCGAATTTGGGATCCAGGCTGGAGGTTTTGCTGCATTATCATACTCGGCGCAGGTGATATTTGCTGGGACTTCCATCAGACGATTCTGTCCCATCTCAAAAATTCAGCAAAAACTACTGAGGCCGAGCTAGCACATGGGTATAAGTATTCAGCCACTATTAATATGCTGTCTTGTTTATCTTCTGAACCAATATCATGTGAAGCTGGTCGTTCTGGTTGGGATTTGGCACTCCTCAAATTGTTGGCTGTTCACACTATCCAAATTACAATGCAGTCTTGTGATTCAGAGTCTGGTCCGTTCGCTAGTGCGGTTCTCTTATTCGGGCATACAAAATCTATGAATCAGGATCTGAACCTTTTATCCCCTGCTTCAGCCATGTCCACACTTCAGGTCCTATTTCACATGAAGACTACTACTGAATCTGTTACTATACTGAAGATTTCTTCAAAAATGTTTCACGATTGGATTGCTCCTTTGCTTGGCAGTAAGTCAGCTAGTTCTTATCACATTGAGCAGTTCTGGGATCCTGGCCCCGGCGACAACATTTTATTAGTTCGGATTTCTCACTCATTAGAAGACATTACTCACTGTCGAGGAATGTTGAGTGGTGGCCAGAATTTGGTGGATGCCATGGAGTTCTCTTCGGGCTGCGAACAAGCCCCTTTTCAAGCAGGCAGCCAGCAGGATGTGATTCGACTTTATGTAACACACAGCTTCTACCTTGCATCGGCTTGTGTACAAGTGGCTCCTCAAGAAGAGAGGAATGTCCAGGACCACGCTGCTTCCCTCGACCAAGTTCCCCATGGCAGCGACTACTACCTCAGCCACGACCGCTTCTCCGAGCTCGTTCAAGTCCACCTCAACCATGGCTACTACCACAACAACTACCACGGCGACCCCGGCATGTTCAAGGATCTTCAAGCACCCTGGGATCCTGGCGAGTTCTTCATGACAGCGGCTTGGGGGCAAGCCGCATTTCAAGAAGGGAGGGATGTTAGGGACCTCTTGGGCTCGCCTTGGACAGTACGTGGGCCGAGCCCAGTTGTGCACTACCCAGGCTGCCGGCTACAAGTACCTGGGGAGCAGGTGACGAGGAAGGCATCTAGATGGATCAGGCAAGGCACGGCACCGGCGGCTCTCCTCCCTTTCCCCTTTCTTCTTTCTCAAGATCTTGTATCTGAGCTGAAATCCTCTGTAATGATGTGAGATTAGTGAACTGTGAGTTGGTATCCTAACAGGGAGAGAGGGGGGAGGGGGGAGATCGAGAGAGGGAGGGAGGGAGAGAGGGAGGGAGGAAGGGGGAGAGAGATCTTGCAGGTACACATTGGTAGGACTACCACGTTCTGAAATATAAATAAGATTTGGTGGTAAGTCACCATTGTGTTTGTTCCCAATATGTCAGACACCATAACTTTCATGTCGAATGTGTTGTAGAAATGTTCTTGGATAAATATGTTTTTAGCTCTTGATATTTTAGTATGGTTGTAAATTTATCCATTCACATATCACTCCGAGAAACATTTTTAGTTGGGAGAAGGAAGAAAGGAAGAAAACGAGAGCGCTTTAACGGTAAAAAGGAAGTCGCCAATGTAGCCTGTTGCAACGCAGAGCGTTCTACTAGTTTAATTAATGGAGGGGTTAATTAAGGTGGGGGGGGGGGAAAGGGGGTAGTGGCTTTAACATGGAAAAATGGGTCCCATAAGGTGAAGGAGGTGAGAGTGTGGCTAGGATGAAAAATGGTGGGAGGGAGAAGGAGAGGAGCTTGGAGAGGAAGAAGATTGGGGGAGAGAGAAGCTACTGTACCAAGCCCTCCTCACTTATTGCGATCTCATCAGTGTCGGGCGCTATATAGGGCCCGCCACTGCTAAAGTGCTGTCAACTTTGCCCCCGCGCAGGAAAATTTCCTGTGGCGGGAGGGAACAATACCCGCCACTGCTATTACATACACCAGTGGCGGCCGCAAAATGTCACCCGCCACAGCAATGTGATGTGATTTTTGCCCCCGCGCGGAAGGGCATCTTGTGGCGGGCGGCAGAAGTTACCCGCCACTGCTATGCAAAGTACATGTGTCGGGCTGTAAAATATGCCCGCCACTGAATCATTTCGTCAACGGCTCAGGCGGGTTGAATTTATGAGTGGCGGGTGCAGATTTTTGCCCGCCACTGCATATCATGCACCTGTGGTGGGCGGCTTTTATTACCCGCCACTGCTCTCTGGCGGAAATAGCTGTGGTGGGTCCCAAGCGGCGCCCTCCACTAATTTGAGCCCACTTATAAGCCTTATCCCAGTAGTGGGAGGTTCACATGGTGAGGCTCCTCTGTCCCTTTTCTTCATCTTTTGTTATCTCAGGGAGGATATTAACCTACTTATTGGCCGCCTTCGTAATGTCCATGCATAACTCATAAGTAGTTCTGAGCCAACTAGTACCACAGACGATGCAATTGTAAGCATGTGTCAGTCTTTCTTTTATTCCCCCTAGTTACTAAACTTTGTGCTGCATGATTGTACTTGCACAGTTAATAGACATGTTGTACTTCTCATCTAAAATGGCATGCTGATCTAAATACAGCCAGCCAGCTTTACAAAAACTGTTTCGGAGATGTTGTGTCATGTCTTTCTGAATTTCAGGGCGATTCTTAATTAATTACAAGCATCACTTATGTGTTTATCAGTCTTTAGCCTGAAAACATTATTTCGATATGTGACTGTCCATGCCAGTGGCAAGCAGCCAGGAAATCATATTACTTTTCTCTTTATTTGGCATAATATCTGATAGATTTTTTTGGATACAGTCTGCGAACTTGTACTATCGTGTGAATAACCAAATCCACTTAATAGTGTTAATTATGTTGATGAAGGAACTGAAACGCTATTGTCTTATTCCATTAGTTGGCAAGCATGTCCTTAACTGACTTTAATGAAGTGATTTTACGCATTCCAGAGAATCCACACAGCACTTGGCACCGCACCAGATGTTACTTCACATGTTGAATACTTCTTCTCTAGAGCATATATGTTATTGGTGATGGTTTGCACTTGCACCTGGAAAGGGGGAAGAGCACTGAGCACATTCTTACCTTCTCTGGTATACCACCATAGACATGCGAACTTTTATTTTTACCAAACCTGCTTTGGTAACATAGGGAATTTATTTTCTAACTCGTGGGTCGGTCCGGTCACAACATTTACTTGCTTTTGCGACAAAATGAGTCAGCAGAGATTCAGAATGGGAAAAAAAATGTACCAACGTTTCATATTCAGGGCAACCAGCCAGGAAATCATATTACCTTTCTCTTTATTTCTTTATTCCTTTCTTGACATGCGCCTTGTGTCCTGCACACCCCGCTTTTCCTTTCTCTTTAGCTTTAAATAGCTGTGTCCCTCAAAAGTCATGTGTCCTGGCAGTACTGTATCCCAACAAGAACGACTATCCTGCACAAAAACCTATGTAGCCAGATCGATAACAATGGTAATCAATATAATAATCATGGTCCGTAAAGTATTCTTGATTATTCTTAAAAATTTCTGAATCCAAATAAAATATAAAAAAGATAAATGGGACGACCTAGCCACCGCCAATCGCCTGAAAAAACTCCTCCGCTTTCACCCAATCCCCTGGCCTGATACTTTTAGCTTGGCATTGCCTGTAGCATTCTGACTGTTGATAACTGAAAAACCAGAGAAACGCCTGATCGGTCAGCTAATTCTCTTCCACCAAGATATGTTTTTTTAGCAAGTGTACTCTTCCACCAAGACATAATGTAAATCAGCTGTCTATCCAGAAGTGTACTATGTATGTTGTAGCAAACGTGGAATATCGTAAGTATTTAGAGTGCCGATGGGCATGTAAACAAGTGCTTATATTTTGGCAAGTTTACTTAAAGGACAGCTGTAAATTTGTGTTTAATTTGCGCAATTTTTGCTAACATTTCTTCAACACACATGATTTAGTAGATATTCAAAGTGGTGATTTTATCTGGCCTATTGCTTTCATGGCTTTAGAACTTAGATGAGCTGTAGCTCAACTAGTATAGGAGTAGCACATAACATGAACCATGGCATATATGCTTATGATGTAATTTCTCCACATTTGTGTTAACATCCTCAAGCAAGTGACAAAGCAACAGACCGTCATTCATCAAGCAACATTATGCATTCTTAGGCCCTCTACGATGTAAATAACATAAAGTTTCCTGTAAAAGAATGATGACATATCTGCACCAATGCATATTATTTAGATGTTAAGAGAATAGTTGAGAATTAAAACTGGCACGGACGCTGAATGGCAGTATTTTTAGGCAAGAAGTCAGTCACCTTGTTATTCTCATTTTTCTTGTATGATTTTCCCAATTAATGAAAAACACTAAAGCTAAGATAGAAGCACTCCAACACACATGCTAACTGGTCAGAACTCTGAAATTAGTTACTGGTTGCAAGAGTTACACCAACTGGTAATCTATGTAAAGTCGCACATCGTAGGCAAATTTTCCTCTAAATGTCTGAATCTGTAACCTAATCCAAATGCCAATGTAGCCAGATAAATTGTACGTAAGAGCTACTGGTTAGTAAAATACCTAGACAGGGGAATGAAATGCTTCAGACCCTCATATTATTCGGCATAAATGTCATCGAGCGGAAGAAAGACAATACAACTGAAATGCATGTACCATTTATCACCGATCCACCAGTGCAGACTGCAATGATCTTGTTATCCACCTCTCCCTCCCTGTTCAAAACAACATGGTTGCAGAACCTTGTCTGCACTCTGAACAAAGTGCAATAACACCCGAGTATCCGGGTAGGAACCAAACTCGATCCATTATAGGCACGGGACCTTTACTCGAAGGACACAGCCTGAGCTGAGAAATGGCATAAAACACATTATTTCAAGAAGGGAACAGTCTAATACATGGGTATATGGCATTAACTGAGAAATGGGGGAATGACTGAAATCAATATGCTTCTGGGATCTGGTAGATAAGAGGGATAAGATTCATTTCTAACAGGCTATGGTGTTCTGTAACTGCACTGTAAGTATTAATTATACTAGATGTATATGGGAAGGAAATATCCCTGCACTATGATCCAACAGGTCACTGTCATAAAAACTTGCCTCATAAAACTTGTTGCCTATTTTTTATATGTAGGGTAACGCAGTAGAAAACAAAATTTTTCCGACCTACGCACCAGCCCATGACCACTATGGAGACTGCATACAAGGTTTGATCTCTTTCGTTACCGACTCGTAGCGCAACGGAAGAAGAGTTGATGACGAACGGCGGTGCAGATCCCCGCAGCTAGGATTTTACAACCTCCCAACCGCGAGGATGTATACCCTCATCTGCCCCGCGGACAGCCCTCCGGGAGGCGGTCGCACAGTCCCCCGGACGGTGTCGCGGACAGCCCTTCGGGAGGACCTCCGAAACTCGGACTGTCACTCGGACAGCCCTTCGGGAGGACCTCCAAAACTCGGACGGTCACACGGACAGCCCTTCGGGAGGCACTCTCGAACTAAGACCGAAACTACGATCTCTCTACAGAGTTGCACACATACGGTGTCATCTATCCGGCAGGGCTTCGCCGTCCAGAACTAGTTCCTGCCGGAACCCAGACAGCCTTTCGGCTCTACGAAACTATTTCGCTGGGAGGGAGAGAGAAGGCAAGATCATGCATGGCTTGTGTATGAGAGCAAGAGTGTGTGAGATGGCAGCCCACTCACCTCCTATTTATAGGAAACCCAAGGGGTAGGGTGGTTTTACAAGAAAACCCAAAACCCACATGGAAAGGAGTCCTTCCCAAGGACCTTAAGGTGAAACCAAGGAACAAGTGGGGGCTCCATGGAGGAGCCCCATTGTGGCCGGTCACCATCTCTTGGGGGGCCCCCCAAGGGGGTTTCTTAGCCTCCAAGCCTTCTAGAAACCTTTTGGGAAAATATCCCAAAAGGCACTTTTCCAAAAATATCCAAAAAGTGCTTTCACTATTCACGACGACATTTTTCAGCGTCTGATCGAACTGAAAATATTCATGTGGGCTTAGAACAATTCTAGTACCCACCAAAATAATTTTCAACGCGAGCCGGAACAATTCTGGTTTAGTGATTTTCATCTGCAAAAAGCATCTGAAGCGGTTTCGGCAGCTCCGGAACATTTCCGGTTTTCATCCCGGAAAATTCCAAAAAGTTTCCAGAACGATTCTGGCATCCTCCAAGAATTATCAGGCATGTGCCAAAACCAATTTGACTTTTTGGTATCCCCTGAAACAACTTTTCAGTTTCACCGGAACTCATCCGGTGACCTCTCTGCGGAACTTTTCCGCTGTCCGAAACTTTTCCGGTGTCCGAAACTTTTTCGGTGTTTTTCTCTCAGACTCCCTGTCTAGTATTCAACAGATAGATGACCCTTAAGCGTGTGACCCTATAGGTTCGGTGAAGCATAGACATGACCCGGAACCCCTTCCGATCAATGATCAACATCGGAGTCGTGGACACCCATATTGACCCCTATACCCACACGAATGAATATTCGAGCGAACCTCCAGTTGCCGTGTGCTATTCCTGTTGCTTCACGATATGTTACAAATACCCGAGGTGAGACATGTTGGCATCCTCGTGGATCAACAACTTGTCCACTATGCCAGTTACCTCGTTGCCGGTATTGTTCTCTTTTCTCGTTCCCGTGTTCCGGCATCCCTGTGATCAAATCACCCTGTGTCTGGCCAGACGATGATGGATACCGAAACACCGAGAGGGCCCAGAGATATCTCTCCATCGTCGAAGGAGCAAATCCCAATCTCGAGCTATCAAGTTACTTGACACACTTTTCCATGAACCCGTAAGCCGCCGTAATAGCCACCCATTTACGGATGACGTTTAACAAACCCCAAAGTTCATGAAGCAAGCATGAAGAAACTCGATACTCTCATGGTCTAAGGAATTATGCAAACATTAACTTCTCTGTGTTATTAACCATTAACTTATGACGAATGTATCTCATAGCATAACATCAATTCGGGTCGATTCAACACAAGTGTTCTACCAACAATTGTGCCCTCAAAATTGCCGGCATAGCCATGCCCATGATCAGGAAAACAGGATCATCATGCAATACTTGAGCCAGTCCTAGAGGCTTGACTAGGAATACATTTTACCGTTTATTATCCCACACGTGCATATGAGTCTTCCTCCGAGCCTCGTGGTTATTGCAGACTCGAGAACCATAGCAGTTATAGCATGGAACATAAACCTAATTATGAACAGGGAGATAATCAATAACATTTATTTTTGCCTCTAGGGCATATCTCCTACAGACTCCCACTTGCACTAGAGTCAATAATCTAGTCAACGCTAATGCACTTTACACCTATGGCATACTGGTGTAAAATATGCTTCGCATGTGGTATAGCCTGATGTCCAACGGATCTGACGACTTCAGCTCCGTGTGTAACTTTGCATATCCTCGCGTTTTCATGCTTTCACAAAATTCATATTTTGTGTGGACTTGGCTTTGCATATGTGTGAATCATTGGTTGAAACCTGATTCCTCAGACTGAGCTATGGAGCAACTATCTGCTATAGTGTCCCATAGACCAAAGCCATCTTGGAACCATACTAAGTTCATGAATGAACTATATGATTCAAAAACTTCTTTGTCGCTTCTCAAGCGTCAACATACTTAGCCTTTGTTATAGAATTCGCCACAGTATCTTGTTTGGAACAATTTCCAACTACCGTGCCACCATATTGTGTATTACACAAAACCCTAAACTTAAATCGAAAATTGCATGGAGCATTGATGAAGACCATATCGATGTAATTACTTACAACGAGCACTTCATAATCTCTGCCTGCGAGAAAACATGTCATTACTACTACTCTAGTACTCAATGACATCTTTCATTGTTGTCCTATGATCAGTACTTTGATCACTTTGGTATCTATACTCGCAACAACTTTGGAGTAGTGGACATATCTGGTTGTTTTTACATACCATGGAATACATGATTAATCCAAACACAAGAGTGTGTGGAATCACCATCATGTATTTTGCTCATCAGTGTTTTGGGACACCGAGTCTTGCAAAAACTCTTTCCATGTGACTTCGGCAAGAATCACTCCTTGACGTTTTCAATGCTAAAAAGTTTTAGCATCTTGTCAATATGTATTCATAGCTTAGCCCCATTAGGTAAATCTATCTCCATAGATCATCATGCCTAATATTGAGGCTATTTAGCCTAAGCACTTCATCGAAAAATTATTTTCAAATGAAGTCCTAATTCGTGTCAAGAAATTTATTTCCAATTAACAATGTGTCAAGTACACAAGGTTTTTAGAAATATTATTATGCTCCCACTTACTTTCTTGAATCACAAGCATCTTCGATACCCATTTGATGAAGTCAAACCCCTTTGACCATTCCATCAAAAACGAAGATTCCAACTCCACTTTGCTCTCTTCTGTCCATCGCTGGAACTCTGAAGTTTGCATACTTACTAGCATCCTCTGTATCGACAAATTACTTTGGACTGTATCACATACACGTCCTAGGTTTCATTTCCATCAGATGGAAATCCTTTCGTCATCCATGTTCCATATCTCATGATTGAAATATGTATTAATTGCTAGTTCAACCCGAACCGACTTTAAGCATCGCTACGGTGAGACAATCTTATCGTAGTCAACTCCTTGAACTTGTTATTGCAACAAGTCGAGCTTTATGGATAAAACATTTTTATCCGTATCAGTTTTTAGTTCCATAAATATTCGTTAGACTCTAAGTCTTCCGAAAGGTGTATCAAGATCTTAATCTTGAATCACTTATATGGAAACTATCTCGGATTGTATTGGCATTTAGCCAATTCCGGAGTCAGGGCCCATCAACGCTTCCTTGTGAATCGTAGGTATACTGTTGTCTGACAACAATATCTCGTTTGCGCACCTGATAGGTTTGCACGAGCTTTGCCTACGTGGTTCAGCTACAAGTTCGACCGAAGTCCATACATTTTATTGTAGAGACTTCCGTATCAGTCGCAGTAGGAAACTCCGGAATTACTTCCAAGGTCTCTTTCCTTTGATCTGATCACGAAGATACTGTTTATCTCGTCGAGTTGCACTGTTCTCCCACTCACCTTTTTGAAAGAACCATTTTCTTCAAAAAGCATACCGTTCTATGTGGCAAACCTATTTGCCTCGGTATTGTGGTGGGGAAATACCCAATGAGTTGGGATAACCTTACAAAGTAGCACTTGTCTGATTTGGAATAGGTTTGTAAACTTTTTACACAAGCCCCATATTCCAAATGTTAAGAAAAGATATAACATGGTTGGGCGTACCATACCATGGCGTCATTTCAACAGACCTGATGGAGCTCTTTTCAGTGTAAAAGCCGCAGTCTCTAAAGCATCACTTTAAAAGGGATAATGGCAAATCTATTTATGTCATCTTTGATCTTACCATGTCATAAATGGTTCGATTACATCTTCACGGACTTTCCACTTGCAGTGGTGTTCCGGGAGGTGCAAGTTATGAAACCCCTTTCACAACTCATCAGACATTCGCTAAACTTGTAACTCAAATATTCCTTTCTGCAATCGAATTGTAGAAACATAATTTTCTTGTTACAATATTTTCTTTTTCATTTTGAAAACCTTATGAATGAATTCAAAAGATCCAGACTTACGTCTCATCAAGTAAATATCAATATATCTACTTGAGTCATTTCTGAAGATAGATAAATCCACTACTTGCAACAACATTTATTGGACTACACACATCATAATGTATGATCACCAATATGTTCTTTGCTCGTTCCTTATAGCCCGTGAACGGTATTTCAGTCACTTCACCTTTCAGAGGAAAGTTGCAAGTGTCAGATGATTCAAAATCAAATGACTTCAAAATCCATCATAATGGAATTTTCCATGCGGGTTTCTCTAATGTGACCAAATGCAGTGCCACACTTGTGTGGTATTCTTTTAGTCTTGCGACATTTAGCGTCAGTGTTATGGATCTATCATATTACCATCAATATGTTGGGGAATGTAGCATGGGAAACAAAAATTTTCCTACGCACACGCAAGACCTATCCATGGTGATGAGCATCTACGAGAGGGAGATTGTATCTACATACCCTTGTAGATCGCTAAGCGGAAGCGTTAATAAACGCGGTTGATGTAGTCGAACGTCTTCGCGATCCAAATCGCCGAGCGTCCCGCGATCCAATCACGATCCTTCCGATCTAGTGCCGAACGGACGGCACCTCCGCGTTCAACACACGTGCGGCTTGATGACGCCTTCACCTCCTCGATCCAGCGAGCGATGATGAAGTAGTAGATGAGTTCCAGCAGCACGACGGCGTGGTGATGATGGTGAGTAGCAATCTCAGCAGGGCTTCGCCAAGCACTACGGAGATTATGACGGAGGAACTAGAGGGCTAGGGTTGCCGGCACACGGCTTGGGAAATCCTGATCTGTCCCGTGTGCTAGCCCTGCCCCTCTATTTATATGTTGAGCCCTGGGGTCTAAACTTGGACAAAAAGCCTCCACCAGCTCGGTTTTGCCCGCACAAGGTCGGTTTGGCCCGCAAGGAAAGAGTCCAACTCGGATCCCAGCAGCACCGCGCACAAGCGGTAGTACCGCTCGGGAGCGGTAGTACCGCTTGGGCGGTAGTACCGCTTCACCCAAGCGGTAGTACCGCTTGAGCGGTAGTACCGCTTTACACAAGCGGTAGTACCGCTTAAGCGGCAGTACTGCCTTACTGCTTAAGGCAGTAGCAAAACTCCCTTTTGCACTTTCCAATACCTCGTGGGTTTTATCCCTTTGGCTCATATAAAGTGTTGCTGCACCCGAACACTTCGGTAAACATTCGGAACCCCTTCCGGTGAATTCCGGAACCCTTTCCGGAGATCAAAACACTATTATCACATATATCAATCTTTACCTCCGGACTCTTCCGGAGATCCTCGTCATGTCCGGGATCTTATCCGAGACTCCGAACAACCTTCGGTCACCAACAATAACTCAACTATACTAATCGTCACCAAACGTTAAGTGTGTAGACCCTGCGGGTTCGAGAACTATGTAGACATGACCGAGACACCTCTACGGTCAATAACCAATAGCGGGACCTGGATGCCCATATTGGTTCCTACATATTCTACGAAGATCTATATCGGTTGAACCTCTATGTCAAGGATTCAGTTAATCCCGTATGCTATTCCCTTTGTTCTTCGGTATATTACTTGCCCGAGATTCGATCGTCGGTATCTCTATACCTAGTTCAATCTCGTTACCGGCAAGTCTCTTTACTCGTTCCGTAATACAAGATCCCGTGGCTAACACCTTAGTCACATTGCTTGCAAGGCTTATAGTGATGTTGTATTACCGAGTGGGCCCTGAGATACCTCTCCGTCACACGGAGTAACAAATCCCAGTCTCGATCCATGCCAACCCAACAGACACCTTCGGAGATACCTGTAGAGCACCTTTATAGTCACCCAGTTACGTTGCGACGTTTGATACACACAAGGTATTCCTCCGGTGTCAGTGAGTTGCATGATCTCATGGTCATAGGAACAGATACTTGACATGCAGAAAACAATAGCAATAAACTGACACGATCATATGCTATGTTTATAGTTTGGGTCTTGTCCATCACATCATTCTCCTAATGATGTGATCCCGTTATCAAATGACATCTCATGTCCATGGTCAGGAAACCTTTACCATCCTTTGATCAACGAGTTAGTTAACTAGAGGCTTACTAAGGACACAGTGTTGTCTATGTACCCACACATGTATTTGAGTTTCCAATCAATACAATTATAGCATGGATAATAAACGATTATCATGAACAAGGAAATATAATAATAACTACTTTTATTATTGCCTCTAGGGCATATTTCCAACACAATATTCATAGCATACATCCCATCCTGTATGGAAGCATGGCCCTTCATGTTATTCATAACACCGAACATCATAAGTTCTCTTATGAATAACCTTCTTGCAAAATACCTTATGCAAAGGGCTAGAGTGTATGAAACTCTAAATGAATTATGAAAGTAAATACAGAGGTAATGTATTATTATCAATATTCATAACATACATCTCATTCATAATGAAAGTATGGCCCTTTTGTTATTCATAACTCCGAACATTAAAAGTTCTCTTATGAACAACCTTCTTGCAAGATACTTTATGCAATGGGCTAGAGTGTGTAACTCTAAAATGAATTATGAAAATAAATACATAGGTAATACACCGATGGAAGGCATAGTAACATTTACTATGTTCCCTGTGTGTATCTCAACCTCATTCCTGGCTAGTCTTTCAGGCCATAGTAGTTCTTACATTGAGTTGCAACAGAATGCAATCGAGCGGGTATCTTTGTGATTAACTCACAATACCCAAGAATTAGTGATTAACATGTTTAACCATAATTCCCAAGAACTATATCTTTGACCAGCCTACTATACATCAAAAACTTGTATGACATTCATACATGAGCTGGATATTCCAGTCTCCTTTCCTTTTGCCATTATACTTCTAACAGTTTAACTTTCAGTATTTCTCCTACTCTCAGAAGAAGCACCCAACTTAAGAGTGGCGTTAGCCTCGGACTTCCTAGGCGTGAAAGTCTTACTAACACCCTTCGGACACTTCCTTTCTCTTTAAGTTGTTGTTTTATTCACCTTTCATCATATGACAGGCGTTCTCCTGGATCCCTCTCTTATCAGTCTAATGCATAGTAAACTTCTTTACTAGTAGTTTGTAAACAAACACTGCTTTGGATATCTCATATCTTTTAGCCTTTGTCTGTCTCTGAAAATGATTTTCAGATTCCACGAATATCACATAACTATCCAAACTTTCGAAGTTCGGGTCTCATGGAAGCAAACGTATTGCACTTGACTGAAACAGAATTCTAGCTTTTGGATCGAAGGACGAGAGTCACATGATCCATAGCATTAGCGGGAGAATACCGAAAGTATGCGATAGGACAAAGTCCTTCTCGGCACTATTGAGGACAATCCTCACATTATGTTACCAACCGTAAAGTTTTAACCAGATATTTAACAGCTATTCAATTTTAATAGGGAAGGTGGAAACGCGAGCCATTATTCTACAACTATTATGCAAACCACACTTAGACAGAGTTCACAATTAATTGCACTGAAAATTAAACAAGTTAATTCTACAGTGCGCTCCCACTCAAATCAATATCTCTCATAATTGATTGTGAGTGATACAAGACCCACGTATCAATTGTTCGCCATTGGTGTAACACCACTGATGACGAAAATCTCAACCGGTAGGCAAACTTGCCAATCACATCTTCCATGCGACTCTTGTTCATCTTTCGATGCGTGTGTTCCGAGCTCATGACGGTCATGCCTGAACGTCAAGACAACCAAGTGATCTCGCTGTGAGGTCTCAACTCACCCGCCTCACACATCCCTAATCGTTCGTACCCGTGTGACACGGCGCACCCCGAAAAGATAGGTGCCGTGACGGTGCTACACTTGGGAGAACACTAACTACTTGATATTTTTGTGAGAGATCACCCTAATAAAAGCGACTACCGCGCAATCAAGAAGGGTGCATCATAAGGGATAAACATCTCAGGCAATTCATAATAGCATGATATGGTATAGCCCTTTCTGACGGAGAAGTCTTTCATTTCTTCGTCTTCGGCATTCGCGTCGGTGTTCACCTTTGCGAAGATTGCCACCACCTTGTCGATGCACCAGATAATATTGCTATCTCTATAGCTAATAAAATAAGTGCATTACATAAGGTTGACACGCAGGTCATTAAAGTGCAATCATATGGCTCCAGCCATCATGCCGAATCATGACACGCAGGTCATGTTAATCAATTTACATCATATAGTCATCTCATACATAATCAAATTATTATGAACACTGCTATACCACATCACATGCACATGCAAACCATCCTGCAAAACCAAGTTAGACGCCTCTAATCGGTTCATGCAAAATCTTGTTTTTCGTGGCTTCTAAGGTTTCGAAACAAACCGAAGCTACCAACGTCCATCATCAAGCATGATAATCCAAGTTGCTAGATTAACCTTCCTGGGTGTATGAAACACGAGATAATAAAATCTCGAGCCCCATACTAAACTTCGTCATACGCGTGACCCCCGTGCAGATCATATCTGCATTGCCCTTTCGTCTGCGAAACATCCATCTTTCTCAACTATGGTGGAACCCAAAGAACTGTTAGCACTTCGTTGATCTGTCAATCAGCATACTCAGGGGCAGCATGAAAGGATCGCGGATTGCCAGAACTTTGTGAGATTCCACCATGCCGTCAAGATCAGGACTACGCAAATTCAGGGGAAGCAACAGGAACATCGGGTAACAGATTTCATCTGCTACCCGCACAAATAATTTTCAGCAATAGATCTCATCTACTACCTAATTATATTGTGCAATACCAATACATCTCTATGTATTCTAGATCGCAACCTGCATCTACGCATAGCACGACTCTTGATGCCACTGTAGGGTAACGCAGTAGAAAACAAAAAAATTCCGACCTACGCACCAGCCCAGGACCACTATGGAGACTGCATACAAGGTTTGATCTCTTTCGTTACCGACTCGTAGCGCAGCGGAAGAAGAGTCGATGACGAACGGCGGTGCAGATCCCCGCAGCTAGGATTTTACAACCTCCCAACCGCGAGGATGTATACCCTCATCTGCCCCGCGGACAGCCCTCCGGGAGGCGGTCGCACAGTCCCCCGGACGGTGTCGCGGACAGCCCTTCGGGAGGACCTCCGAAACTCGGACTGTCACTCGGACAGCCCTTCGGGAGGACCTCCAAAACTTGGACGGTCACACGGATAGCCCTTCGGGTGGCACTCTCGAACTAAGACCGAAACTACGATCTCTCTACAGAATTGCACACATACGGTGTCATCTATCCGGCAGGGCTTCGCCGTCCAGAACTAGTTCCTGCCGGAACCCAGACAACCTTTCGGCTCTACGAAACTATTTCGCTGGGAGGGAGAGAGAAGGCCAGATCATGCATGGCTTGTGTATGAGAGCAAGAGTGTGTGAGATGGCAGCCCACTCACCTCCTATTTATAGGAAACCCAAGGGGTAGGGTGGTTTTACAAGAAAACCCAAAACCCACATGGAAAGGAGTCCTTCCCAAGGACCTTAAGGTGAAACCAAGGAACAAGTGGGGGCTCCAGGGAGGAGCCCCATTGTGGCCGGCCACCATCTCTTGGGGGGCCCCCCAAGGGGGTTTCTTAGCCTCCAAGCCTTCTAGAAACCTTTTGGGAAAATATCCCAAAAGGCACTTTTCCAAAAATATCCAAAAAGTGCTTTCACTATTCACGACGACATTTTTCAGCGTCTGATCGAACTGAAAATATTCATGTGGGCTTAGAACAATTCTAGTACCCACCAAAATAATTTTCAACGCGAGCCTGAACAATTCCGGTTTAGTGATTTTCATCTCCGAAAAGCATCTGAAGCGGTTTCGGCAGCTCCGGAACATTTCCGGTTTTCATCCCGGAAAATTCCAAAAAGTTTCCAGAACGATTCTGGCATCCTCCAAGAATTATCAGGCATGTGCCAAAACCAATTTGACTTTTTGGTATCCCCTGAAACAACTTTTCAGTTTCACCGGAACTCATCCGGTGACCTCTCTGCGGAAATTTTCCGCTGTCCGAAACTTTTCCGGTGTCCGAAACTTTTTCGGTGTTTTTCTCTCAGACTCCCTGTCTAGTATTCAACAGATAGATGACCCTTAAGCGTGTGACCCTATAGGTTCGGTGAAGCATAGACATGACCCGGAACCCCTTCCGATCAATGATCAACATCGGAGCCGTGGACACCCATATTGACCCCTATACCCACACGAATGAATATTCGAGCGAACCTCCAGTTGCCGTGTGCTATTCCTGTTGCTTCACGATATGTTACAAATACCCGAGGTGAGACATGTTGGCATCCTCGTGGATCAACAACTTGTCCACTATGCCAGTTACCTCGTTGCCGGTATTGTTCTCTTTTCTCGTTCCCGTGTTCCGGCATCCCTGTGATCAAATCACCCTATGTCTGGCCAGACGATGATGGATAGCTAAACACCGAGAGGGCCCAGAGATATCTCTCCATCGTCGGAGGAACAAATCCCAATCTCGAGCTATCAAGTTACTTGACACACTTTTCCATGAACCCGTAAGCCGCCGTAATAGCCACCCATTTACGGATGACGTTTAACAAACCCCAAAGTTCATGAAGCAAGCATGAAGAAACTCGATACTCTCATGGTCTAAGGAATTATGCAAACATTAACTTCTCTGTGTTATTAACCATTAACTTATGACGAATGTATCTCATTGCATAACATCAATTCGGGTCGATTCAACACAAGTGTTCTACCAACAATTGTGCCCTCAAAATTGCCGGCATAGCCATGCCCATGATCAGGAAAACAGGATCATCATGCAATACTTGAGCCAGTCCTAGAGGCTTGACTAGGAATACATTTTACCGTTTATTATCCCACACGTGCATATGAGTCTTCCTCCGAGCCTCGTGGTTATTGCAGACTCGAGAACCATAGCAGTTATAGCATGGAACATAAACCTAATTATGAACAGGGAGATAATCAATAACATTTATTATTGCCTCTAGGGCATATCTCCTACATTTTATTACCCCAAGAAATAGATCACTGTCGTCATACAAGACAGAATGTGAAGAATGGGTCCCTTGTTGTGACGATAGACAACTGACAAAAAGGGTTGACGTGCACATGTGTATTATTGGTAATGGAAAAGATATTTCTTGTGAAGCTTCTGACTTTCTGAGAGAAGCACACATCTGCACCTCGATTCGAGGTTGTTTCATGGAGAATGAACAGTGAGTAAGATCCTCATGTCAATGTATCTGAAAGAAATGTTGTGCTACCATCTTAGCCTTGGGTTGATTGTTTCGAGGTTTACCTTGCACAACCTACTTATATACACATGCCTTTGCCTTAACTCCATCCTTTTGGAGCACCCACTCATAATGGTGGAGTCTATCAGATATTTAGTCCAGAGACCTACGTATTCATAGGACAGTAATCCGATGTTCGGTCTGAGCGGGATTTTGTCTTTTGGGGGTGCAGCCGTCAGGGAGGATATTGGCTAGTTCTGAAACTTGATGCTGGGACTCATCCATCTTTATTTTCTGCATATTTGGCTATCTCAGGGAGGATATCGGCTGCTTGGTGAAGCCATCTTCACAAAATGGTCATGCATAAGTAGTTTTGATTTCACCCCCCTTACTGATGCAAGATTGACAGACATGCTCCACTTCTCATCTATAATGGCATGCTGATCTAAATACAACAAGCCAGCTTTAAGAAAACAATTTCAAAGATGATATGTCACATCTTTCTAAATTTCGGTGCAATTCTTAAACTAATTACAAGTATCATTTACAAGTCTTTATCCTGAAACCATTATATTTATATATAACTGTCCTTGACTTCTGCATATGAGATGCGATATTTAAACATTATTTCTAACTACAGCATGGGTTGCTGGTGAGATGATTTCCTCTTGCAACTGGTAAAATATATAGACATGGGAGAAGTTCACTGTGTACAGTTTTACATTCCGTGCAATGAAAAAAATAGCGCGCTATGACAAATTAGCGTGACCCCTAAAATACACTATTAGCGTGCTATATCGCGCTATAGCGTGCTATTAGCGAGACATTGTGCATCGATTTATTTAGCGAGGCATTGCTCAGAACGCTATAGCGCGCTATTTTTTTCACTGCTTCCATGTTAGTACTATACACAAGCGAACGTTTATTTTTGCAAGTATGCTTCGTTAACTTAGGAAATTGTGGCTCGGCAGGTCACATCATTTCTTTATTTTTACCTAATATTAAAGGGAGGATTGATTCTCCACTTTATTTCGTCATCAAGTCTTTTCGTACGTTGTCCTTTTCCGTTTTATGTACGTGGTCCGTTCAGGTTGTCCGTGGTCCGTTCTGGAAAACGGAAAAAGGAAAAAAAAACCGCGCTTGGGAGGCCTCGAACCGTGATGGTCAGGAAGAGAGCCCAGCGGCGGAACCAACTCATCATGCTGGTGGTCATGCATAAAGAAAGGAAACAATTATATTATAGGCGGAGCGGGTTTTCTTTAAAAAAAGGCCGTACCGGACCGCTGCTCACTCTAAACGCAAATACTAATCTCCACATATCCAGAAACGGGTGCTCCATGCATAAAAAAAAGGTTGCACACCATGTGTAATGGCTGTTTGCCTTCAAAAAAAAAATGTGTAACGGGCTGTCCCATGCACCTCAAAAAAGAAGGTTGTCCCATGCGTCCTTTTTTAACACAGTACAAACGCAAGCGTTCATACATACGTACATACACTCACCCCTATGAACGCACACACGCACACCCTATCCCTATGAGCATCTTTGAAAGACTGACCCGGCATATCATCTTGAGATTTACGAAGTCATGGTAGGCGCCTCAACGTCGAGGGGAACGTCTCCTCCCACTGAAAGCGCATCGTCGAAAATCCTGAAATAAATTTAAAAATAATGCAAGCACCAGAACTTAAATCTTGATGGGTTGAAGATACCACTGTCCTTCTAACCATCCAGCCACAGGTTGTTTCACATTTGTCCCATGCACCTAAAAATAGGCTGCCCGATGTGTGTCGCTGATGTAGTTGCCTGATGCATTATTGTTTTGTTCTGAACTTTTGATGATTTTATTTTGCGGGGTAATGACTTCTGATTATATAAAGAAATCAACCATGGATGCATATTTTCATCATACTTACATCTTTTATAAGAAAGTTTTATTATGATAAATTTATTTTAGTTGATGGGAACCCTTGCTTCTGTTCTGCAGGTGAGAAAGCTTGCGGAGCTCGGCATTTGGCCCTTGCAGCATCGAAAGGTAGAGATGTGAGGAAACACTACAGGTGGACAGTGCGACATGAAGGAGGAATGATTTTTTTCATTGATCTATTGTCTCCCTCGTGTCTGGTCAAACATACCGACATGCCGCACCATTTTTTTTCAAGTTGAGTCATGTTGGATAACTAACATTTGTGTTCATTTTCTATTAGTTTGTGATATTTATTAGAAAAAAACCATTACCCTTTATTCATTAGTTTTCCAGAATAAAATTTTCACCAGGATGCACAAGAAATGGCCCAGTTCGGAATGCGCTTCTGGTATGATCCATATGTGCAAAGTTTAAATGGGTTCATATGGAGTTACTTAGAATCAACTCACCCTATGGAAGTTCCGTCAATGATTAAAGATTGTTGAACTCATTGACCATATTACATATTACATATGCTTATTTATTTTTCCGTTGCAACGCACGGGCATATTTGCTAGTCTCTACCTTTTTTTTTGGGATCAACTTTGCTAGTCTCTACCTAATAATAAAGCACGGATTGTTTTTGGTCATCCGTCATTCAAATTACCCCTAAAGTTAACCAAAATTACCCACCAATGCCACCTATAAGTCATAAAAAACGTTTCACACAGCAAAATCTCCTGACTGGGCCGGCCCATGTCGGGACCTCCTATATTACGCTCTCACGCTGGAAGAAGATGAAGCACACCAGTTTGGACCGGCTCATGCGCGGGCGCCTTTTTTTTAATTTCCTTTTTTATTTTTATTTTCAGTTCAGTTTGGTCTACCTTAAATAATTTAGCACTTCAAAAAACTTTTCAAATTTTAAGAAACTGAGAATTTTGAAATAAAATGTTTGTGAATTCAAAAACTGCTCGGGATTTTTGTAAACATGTTCGAAATAAAAAAAATGTTCGCAATTTTGAAAACATGTTCGTAAATAAAAAAAAGTCCAGGAGTTTAAACAAAAGTCCGTGTATCAAAAATTATTAATGAAATTTAAACAAATGTTTGCTAATTCCAAACATGTTCAGGCATTTTTAAAAAATGTCCTAAAATTTTAAAAAACAGTTCGTGCCTGTTTTTTTAGTTTTGTTTTTTTACTTTCATTTTTCTGTTCCATTTTTTTCTACTTTAAATAATTTAGAACTTCAAAAAACTTTTGCAATAAAAAAAGACTAAGAATTTTGAAATAAAATGTTGAACAAAACATAAAATGTTTCTGAATTCAAAAAATGCTCGGGATTTTTGTAAAAGTGTCTGAATATTCAAAAAAATGTTCACAATTTCGAAAACAATGTTGGTGAAAAAAATCCATGATTTTTATACAATTCCATGTATTAATTTTTTGAATGCAATCGAACAAAATGTTTGCTAATTCAAAAAATGTTCATGCATTTCAGGAAATATTCTAAAATTTTAAAAACAGTTCATGAATTACAAAAGAGTTTATTGATTCAGAAAGTGTTCATGCATTTAAAAAAAAAAATCCACCAACTTCGGAAAATATGTTCATCTATTCTAGAATTGTTCGCCAAGTCAAAAGAAAATACTTAAAAACCGTTTGCAATATAAAGAAATGTTCACAATTTTAAAAAAATGTTTGAAAATTGTAATAGATGTTCTCGATTTTAAAAATATTCGCAAATTTGTAAAAAATGCACCAATGATTGAAGGTATATAGTTAAACAGTAATACTTCTGAGTCTTTGTGACAATATACCCGTGTGAATTTTGAAGAATTAACTGCCGGGGTGGATCGGAATATTATAGGATGTTTTCTAAATAATGTTTCTTGAAATTGAGAATAATTCTTTGAATTACCAAGTTTTTTGACAACCATGATTTTTTTTCGAAAATGTGAACATTGCTTTAATTGTAAATAAATTTAAAAGAAGAAATATTTTCTTGCATTTGTGCACAAATTTTCAAAATCATGCAATGAGATGTGAACATAATGAGATCATTACCATTGGAGATTATGATTTTTTTCTCCCGTTGCAACCCACGGGCCCTTTTGCTAGTACTAGCTTATACGACAAAATGATTCAGCGGAGATTTGCAATGGAAAAAAAATGCCAATTGTTTCAACGTCAAAATTATGCCAATTGTCTCATATCCAGCCAGGAAATCATATTACAATGTAGTTGGCCCTTAATTTAAGGCATTGTAGCTCCTATATTACTACTAGTAGATATACGTAGGTAGGTCTGTCCACAATCAGTCCATCTTGGCTGGATCAGTTATCACACGAATCCAAGCTAAGCAAAAACTCTTCAGAACAAAAATCAACAAGGCAAAGGAAAGGCAGTGATATATTATTCCAAACATTAACAACTCATCATCCGGGCTGATCTGCCACACAGTAATATGTAGGAGATATGCCCTAGAGGCAATAATAAATGTTATTGATTATCTCCCTGTTCATAATTATGATTATGTTCCATGCTATAACTGCAATGATTCTTGAGTTTACAAATAAAACGAGGCTTGGAGGGAAACTCATGTGCACGTGTGGGATAGTAAACGGTAAAATGTATTCCTAGTCTGGCCTCTAAGACTGGCTCAAGTATTGCATGATGATCCTGTTTTCCTGATCATGGGCATGGCTATGCCGGCAATTTTGAGGGCGCAATGTTGGTAGAACACTTGTGTTGAATCGACCCGATTGATGTTATGCTATGAGATACATTCATCATAAGTTAATGGTTAATAACACAGAGAAGTTAATGTTTGCATAATTCCTTAGACCATGAGAGTATCGAGTTTCTTCATGCTTGCTTCATGAACTTTGGGGTTTGTTAAACGTCATCCGTAAATGGGTGGCTATTACAGCGGCTTACGGGTTCATGGAAAAGTATGTCAAGTAACTTGATAGCTCAAGATTGGGATTTGCTCCTCCGACGATGGAGAGATATCTCTGGGCCCTCTCGGTGTTATGGTATCCATCATCGTCTGGCCAGACACAGGGTGATTTGATCACAGGGATGCCGGAACACGGGAACGAGAAAAGAGAACAATACCGGCAACGAGGTAACTGGCATAGTGGACAAGGTGTTGATCCACGGGGATGCCAACATGTATCACCTCGGGTATTTGTAATATATCGCGAAGCAACAGGAATAGCACACGGCAACTAGAGGTTCACTCGAATATTCATTCGTGTGGGTATAGGGATCAATATGGGTGTCCACGGCTCCGATGTTGATCATTGATCGGAAGGGGTTCCGGGTCATGTCTATGCTTCACCGAACCTATAGGGTCACACGCTTAAGGGTCATCTATCTGTTGAATACTAGACAGGGAGTCTGAGAGAAAAACACCGAAAAAGTTTCGGACACCGGAAAAGTTTCGGACAGCGGAAAAGTTCCGCAGAGAGGTCACCGGATGAGTTCCGGTAAAACTGAAAAGTTGTTTCAGGGGATACCAAATAGTCAAATTGGTTTTGGCACATGCCTGATAATTCTTGGAGGATGCCAGAATCGTTCTGGAAGCTTTTTGGAATTTTCCGGGATGAAAACCGGAAATGTTCCGGAGCTGCCGAAACCGCTTCAGATGCTTTTCGCAGATGAAAATCACTAAACCGGAATTGTTCCGGCTCGCGTTGAAAATTATTTTGGTGGGTACTGGAATTGTTCTAAGCCCACATGAATATTTTCAGTTCGATCAGACGCTGAAAAATGTCGTCGTGAATAGTGAAAGTGCTTTTTGGGATATTTTTGGAAAGCCACCTTTTGGGGCTTTACTCAAAAGATCTAAGGGGATGACATGGATGGATAGGAACCCTTTTGGGGGGCCCCCACAAGGGTGTGGCCGGCCACATGTGGGCTTCCCCCTTGGAGCCCCACTTGTCTCATGGCTTCACTTTTGGGTCCTTGTGAAGGACTCCATTCATGTGGTTTTTGGGTTTTTGTGTAAAACTACCCTACCCCTTGGGATTTCCTATAAATAGAGGAGGAGGGGCAACCCTCCACACTCACTCCTTCTCACATACAAGTGCCATTGCAATGATCTGGCTTCTTCTCTCCCTCCCAGCGAAATAGTTTCGTAGAGCCGAAAGGCTGTCTGGGTTCCGGCAGGAACTAGTTCTGGACGACGAAGCCCTGCCGGATAGATGACACCGTATGTGTGCAACTCTGTAGAGAGATCGTAGTTTCGGTCTTAGTTCGTGAGTGCCTCCCGAAGGGCTGTCCGTGTGACCGTCCGAGTTTTGGAGGTCCTCCCGAAGGGCTGTCCGAGTGACAGTCCGAGTTTCGGAGGTCCTCCCGAAGGGCTGTCCGCGACATCGTCCGGGGGACTGTGCGACCGCCTCCCGGAGGGCTGTCCGCGGGGCAGATGAGGGTATACATCCTCGCGGTTGGGAGGTTGTAAAATCCTAACTGCGGGGATCTGCACCGCCGATCGTCATCGACTCTACTTCCGCTGCGCTACGAGTCGGTAACGAAAATGATCAAACCTTGTATGCAGTCTCCATAGTGGTCCTGGGCTGGTGCGTAGGTCGGAAATTTTTTGTTTTCTACTGCGTTACCCTACAGTGGTATCAGAGCCAGGTTATGCGTAGATGCAGGTTGCGATCTAGAATACATAGAGATGTATGGGTGTTGCACAATATAATTAGGTAGTAGATGAGATCTATTGCTGAAAATTATTTGTGCGGGTAGCAGATGAAATCTGTTACCCGATGTTCCTACTGCTTCCCCTGAATTTGCGTAGTCCTGATCATGACAACATGGTGGAATCTCACAAAGTTCTGGCAATCCGCGATCCTTTCATGCTGCTCCTGAGTATGCTGATTGACAGATCAACGAAGTGCTAACAGTTCTTTGGGTTCCACCATAGTTGAGAAAGATGGATGTTTCGCAGACGAAAGGGCAATGCAGATATGATCTGCACGGGGGTCACGCGTATGACGAAGTTTAGTATGGGGCTCGAGATTTTATTATCTCGTGTTTCATACACCCTGGAAAGTTAATCTAGCAACTTGGATTATCATGCTTGATGATGGATGTTGGTAGCTTCGGTTTGTTTCAAAACCTTAGAAGCCACGTAAAAATAAAATTTTGTATAAAACGATTAGAGGCGTCTAACTTGGTTTTGCAGGATGGTTTGCATGTGCATATGATGTGGTATAGCAGTGCTCATATTCATTTGATTATGTATGAGATGACTATATGATGTAAATTGATTAACATGACCTGCGTGTCATGATTCGGCATGATGGCTGGAGCCATATGATTGCACTTTAATGACCTGCGTGTCAACCTTATGTAATGCACTTATTTTATTAGCTATAGAGATAGCAATATTATCTTGTGCATCGACAAGGTGGTGGCAATCTTCGCGAAGGTGAACACCGACGCGAATGCCGAAGACGAAGAAATACAAGACTTCTTCGTCAAAAAGGGCTATACCATATCATGCTATTTTGAATTGCCTGAGATGTTTATCCCTTTTGATGCACCCTTCTTGATTGCGCGGTAGTCGCTTTTATTAGGGTGATCTCTCACAAAAATATCAAGTAGTTAGTGTTCTCCCAAGTGTAGCACCGTCACAGCATCCTTCCTTTCGAGGTGCGCCATGATCTATAAGGGTACGAACGATTGTACGGGTGTAAGGCGGGTGAGGTCAGACCTCGCAGCGAGATCACTTGGTTGTCTTGACGTTCATGGCAGGATCGTCCTGAGCTCGGAACACACGCATCGAAAGATGAACAAGAGTCACATAGAGATGTGATCGGCAAGTTTGCCTACCAATTGAAGTTCGCGCCATCGGTGTTCATCTCGAACAATGGCGTTGAATGGAAATGTGGGTCTTGAATCACTCACAATCAATTATGAGAGATATTGATTTGAGTGGGAGCACGCTTTAGAATTAATTCTTTTAATTCTTAGTGCAATTAATTTTGAACACTGTCTAAGTGTGATTTGCATACTAGTTATAGAATAATGGCTCGCGTTTCCACCTTCCCTGTTAAAATTGAATAGCTGTTAAATATCTGGTTAAAACTTTACGGTTGGTAACGTAATGTGAGGATTGTCCTCAAGACTGCCGAGAAGGACTTTGTCCTATCGCATACTTTCGGTATTCTCCCGCTAATGCTATGGATGATATGACTCTCGTCCTTCGATCCAAAAGCTAGAATTCCTTCCAGTCAAAGTGTAATATGTTTGCTTCCATAAAACCCGAACTTCGAAAGTTTGGATAGTTATGTGATATTCATGGAATCTGAAAATCATTTTCAGAGACAGACAAATGCTAAAAGATATGAGATATCCAAAGCAATGTTTGTTTGCAAACTATTAGTAAAAGTGTTTATTGGGCATTTGACTGATAAGAGAGGGATCCAGAAGAACGCATGTCATATGATGATGGTGAATAAAACAACAACTTGAAGAGAAAGGAAGTGTCCGAAGGGTGTTAGTGAAACTTTCACGCCTAGGAAGTCCGGGGCTAACGCCACTCTTAAGTTGGATGGTTCTTCTGAGAGTAGGAGAAATACTGAAAGTTAAACTGTTAGAAGTAAAATGGCAAAATGATAGAAGACTGGAATATCCAGCTCATGTATGAATGTCATACAAGTTTTTGATGTATAGAAGGCTGGTCAAAGATATAGTTCTTGGGAATTATGGTTAAACATGTTAATCACTAATTCTTGGGTATTGTGAGTTAATCACAAAGATACCCGCTCGATTGCACTCTGTTGCAACTCGATGTAAGAACTACTACGGCCTAAAAGACTAGCCAGGAATGAGGTTTAGATACACGCAGGGAACATAGTAAATGTTACTATACCTTCCATTAGTGTATTCCTT
Source organism: Elymus sibiricus (assembly GCA_039707655.1). NCBI lineage: Eukaryota > Viridiplantae > Streptophyta > Magnoliopsida > Poales > Poaceae > Elymus > Elymus sibiricus. The sequence continues at coordinate 538,675,226 of CM077667.1, forward strand.
ATGTATTTACTTTCATAATTCATTTTAGAGTTTTACACTCTAGCCCATTGCATAAAGTATCTTGCAAGAAGGTTATTCATAAGAAAACTTTTGATGTTCGATGTTATGAATAACATAAGGGCCATACTTTCATTATGAATGAGATGTATGCTATGAATATTGATATTAATACATTACATCTGTATTTACTTTCATAATTCATTTAGAGTTTCATACACTCTAGCCCTTTGCATAAGGTATTTTGCAAGAAGGTTATTCATAAGAGAACTTTTGATGTTCGGTGTTATGAATAACATGAAGGGCCATGCTTCCATACATGATGGGATGTATGCTATGAATATTGATGGTAATATGATACATCCATAACACTGACGCTAAATGTCGCAAGACTAAAAGAATACCACACAAGTGTGGCACTGCATTTGGTCACATTGGAGAAACCCGCATGGAAAATTCCATTATGATGGATTTTGAAGTCATTTGATTTTGAATCATCTGACACTTGCAACTTTCCTCTGAAAAGTGAAGTGACTGAAATACCGTTCACAGGCCATAAGGAACGAGCAAAGAACATATTGGTGATCATACATTATGATGTCTGTAGTCCAATAAATGTTGTTGCAAGTAGTGGATTTATCTATCTTCAGAAATGACTCAAGTAGATATATGGATATTTACTTGTTGAGACGTAAGTCTGGATCTTTTGAATTCATTCATAAGGTTTTCAAAAATTAAGTAGAAGTTATTGTAACAAGAAAATTATGTTTCTACAATTCGATTGCAGAAAGGAATATTTGAGTTACAACTTTAGCGAATGTCTGATGAGTTATGAAAGGGGTTTCATAACTTGCACCTCCTGGAACACCACTACAAGTGGAAAGTCCGTGAAGATGTAATCGAACCATTTATGACATGGTAAGATCAAAGATGACATAAATAAAATTGCCATTATCCCTTTTAAAGTGATGCTTTAGAGACTGCGGCTTTTTCACTGAAAAGAGATCCATCAGGTCTGTTGAAATGATGCCATGGTATGGTACGCCCAACCATGTTATATCTTTTCTTAACATTTGGAATATGGGGCTTGTGTAAAAGGTTACAAACCTATTCCAAATCAGACAAGTGCTACTTTGTAAGGTTATCCCAAGTCATTGGGTATTCCCCACCACTATACCGAGGCAAAGGATTTTGCCGCAAAACGGTATGCTTTTAAAGAGAATAGTTCTTACAAAAGGCGAGTGGGAGGACAGTGCAACTCGACGAGATAACCAGTATCTTCGTCGTCAGATCAAAGGAAAGAAACCTTGGAAGTGATTCCGGAGTTTCCTACTGCGACTGATACGGAAGTCTCTACAATAAAATGTATGGACTTCAGTCGAACTTGCAGCTGAACCACGTAGGCAAGGCTCGTGCAAACCTCTTAGGTGCGCAAACGAGATATTGTTGTTGGACAACAGTATACCTACGATACATAAGGAATCGATGATGGGCCCTGACTCCGGAATTGGCTAAATGCCAATACAATCTGAGATAGTTTCCATATCAATGTTTCAAGATTAAAATCTTGATACACCTTTCGGAAGGCTTAGAGTCTAACGAATATTTATGGAACTAAAAACTGATACGGATAAAAATGTTTTATCCATAAAGCTCGACTTGTTGCAAAAACAAGTTCAAAGAGTTGACTACGATGAGATTGTCTCACCATAGCGATGCTTGAAGTCGGTTCGGGTTGAACTAGCAATTAATACATATTTCAATCATGAGATATGAAACATGGATGACAAAAGGATTTCCATCTGATGGGAATAAAACCTAGGACTTGTATGTGATACAGTCCAAAGTAATTTGTCGGTCCAGAGGATGCTAGTAAGGGTGCAAACTTCAGAGTTCCAGCGATGGACAGAAGAGAGCAAAATGGAGTTGGAATCTTCGTGTTTTGATGAAATGGACAAAAGGGTTTTGACTTCATCAATGGGTAACGAAGATGCTTGTGATTCAAGAAAGTAAGTGGGAGCATAATAATATTTCTAAAACATTGTGTGCTTGACACATTGTTAATTGGAAGTAAATTTCTTGACACGAATTAAGGACTTCATTTGAAAATAGTTTTTTGATGAAGTGCTTGGGCTATATAGCCTCCATATTAGGGATGATGATCTATGAAGATAGATTTACCTAATAGGGCTAAGCAATGAATACATATTGACAAGATGCTAAAACCTTTTAGCATTTAAAACGCCAAGGAGTGATTCTTGCCGAAGTCACATGGAAAGAGTTTTCGCAAGACTCAGTGTCCCAAAGCACTGATGAGTGAAATACATGATGGAGATTCCACACACTCTTGTGTTTGGATTAATCATGTATTCCATGGTATGTAAAACAACCAGATATGTCCAATACTCCAAAGTTGTTGCGAGTATAGATACCATAGTGATCAAAGTACTGATCATGGGACAACAGTGAAAGATGTCATTGAGTACTAGAGCAGTACTGATGACATGTTTTCTCGCAAGCAGAGATTATGAAGTGCTCGTTGTAAGTAATTACATCGATACAGTCTTCATCAATGCTCCATGCGATTTTCGATTTAAGTTAAGGGTTTTGTGTGATACACAATATGGTGGCACGGTAGTTGGAAATTGTTCCAAACAAGATACTGTGGCGAATTCTATAACAAAGGCTAAGTATGTTGACGCTTGAGAAGCGACAAAGAAGTTGTTGAATCATATAGTTCATTCATGAACTTAGTATGGTTCCAAGATGGCTTTGGTCTATGGGACACTATAGCAGATAGTTGCTCCATAGCTCAGTCTGAGGAATCAGGTTTCGACCAATGATTCACACATATGCAAAGCCAAGTCCACACAAAATATGAATTTTGTGAAAGCGTGAAAACGCGAGGATATGCAAAGTTACACACGGAGCTGAAGTTGTCAGATCTGTTGGACATCAGGCTATACCACATACGAAGCATATTTTACACCAGTATGCCATAGGTGTAAAGTGCATTAGCATTGACTAGATTATTGACTCTAGTGCAAGTGGGAGTCTGTAGGAGATATGCCCTAGAGGCAATAATAAATGTTATTGATTATCTCCCTGTTCATAATTATGTTTATGTTCCATGCTATAACTGCAATGATTCTCGAGTCTACAAATAAAACGAGGCTTGGAGGGAAACTCATATGCACGTGTGGGATAATAAACGGTAAAATGTATTCCTAGTCTGGCCTCTAAGACTGGCTCAAGTATTGCATGATGATCCTGTTTTCCTGATCATGGGCATGGCTATGCCGGCAATTTTGAGGGCGCAATGTTGGTAGAACACTTGTGTTGAATCGACCCGATTGATGTTATGCTATGAGATACATTTGTCATAAGTTAATGGTTAATAACACGGAGAAGTTAATGTTTGCATAATTCCTTAGACCATGAGAGTATCGAGTTTCTTCATGCTTGCTTCATGAACTTTGGGGTTTGTTAAACGTCATCCGTAAATGGGTGGCTATTACGGCGGCTTACGGGTTCATGGAAAAGTATGTCAAGTAACTTGATAGCTCAAGATTGGGATTTGCTCCTCCGACGATGGAGAGATATCTCTGGGCCCTATCGGTGTTACGGTATCCATCATCGTCTGGCCAGACACAGGGTGATTTGATCACAGGGATGCCGGAACACGGGAACGAGAAAAGAGAACAATACCGGCAACGAGGTAACTGGCATAGTGGACAAGGTGTTGATCCACGGGGATGCCAACATGTATCACCTCGGGTATTTGTAATATATCGCGAAGCAACAGGAATAGCACACGGCAACTAGAGGTTCACTCGAATATTCATTCGTGTGGGTATAGGGATCAATATGGGTGTCCACGGCTCCGATGTTGATCATTGATCGGAAGGGGTTCCGGGTCATGTCTATGCTTCACCGAACCTATAGGGTCACACGCTTAAGGGTCATCTATCTGTTGAATACTAGACAGGGAGTCTGAGAGAAAAACACCGAAAAAGTTTCGGACACCGGAAAAGTTTCGGACAGCGGAAAAGTTCCGCAGAGAGGTCACCGGATGAGTTCCGGTAAAACTGAAAAGTTGTTTCAGGGGATACCAAATAGTCAAATTGGTTTTGGCACATGCCTGATAATTCTTGGAGGATGCCAGAATCGTTCTGGAAGCTTTTTGGAATTTTCCGGGATGAAAACCGGAAATGTTCCGGAGCTGCCGAAACCGCTTCAAATGCTTTTCGCAGATGAAAATCACTAAACCGGAATTGTTCCGGCTCGCGTTGAAAATTATTTTGGTGGGTACTGGAATTGTTCTAAGCCCACATGAATATTTTCAGTTCGATAAGACGCTGAAAAATGTCGTCATGAATAGTGAAAGTGCTTTTTGGGATATTTTTGGAAAGCCACCTTTTGGGGCTTTACTCAAAAGATCTAAGGGGATGACAAGGATGGATAGGAACCCTTTTGGGGGGCCCCCACAAGGGTGTGGCCGGCCACATGTGGGCTTCCCCCTTGGAGCCCCACTTGTCTCATGGCTTCACTTTTGGGTCCTTGTGAAGGACTCCATTCATGTGGTTTTTGGGTTTTTGTGTAAAACTACCCTACCCCTTGGGATTTCCTATAAATAGAGGAGGAGGGGCAGCCCTCCACACTCACTCCTTCTCACATACAAGTGCCATTGCAATGATCTGGCTTCTTCTCTCCCTCCCAGCGAAATAGTTTCGTAGAGCTGAAAGGCTGTCTGGGTTCCGGCAGGAACTAGTTCTGGACGGCGAAGCCCTGCCGGATAGAAGACACCGTATGTGTGCAACTCTGTAGAGAGATCGTAGTTTCGGTCTTAGTTCGTGAGTGCCTCCCGAAGGGCTGTCCGTGTGACCGTCCGAGTTTTGGAGGTCCTCCCGAAGGGCTGTCCGAGTGACAGTCCGAGTTTCGGAGGTCCTCCCGAAGGGCTGTCCGCGACATCGTCCGGGGGACTGTGCGACCGCCTCCCGGAGGGCTGTCCGCGGGGCAGATGAGGGTATACATCCTCGCGGTTGGGAGGTTGTAAAATCCTAGCTGCGGGGATCTGCACCGCCGATCGTCATCGACTCTACTTCCGCTGCGCTACGAGTCGGTAACGAAAATGATCAAACCTTGTATGCAGTCTCCATAGTGGTCCTGGGCTGGTGCGTAGGTCGGAATTTTTTTGTTTTCTACTGCGTTACCCTACATAATAATCACTGGACAATACAACACAGATGCAAATAAGACCAAAAACACAGAAAAACAAATATTCTTGTGAATGAAAGAGATATCCGATTTGAGAGGCCATCATCCGGGCTGAACCGCCATACCATGTAAATAAGCACAAAGCAAATCATACACACTTGTAGCTAGGAGCACACCAGTACTGACAAACCATGGAAAAAGAAACACAAAACCATTTCAAACGTAAACTGCAGCTTGGGTGTTCGGCCTGTCGATGATCCCCGCATGCGTGAGCAAGGCCCAGATAAGCGTCACCAGCTCGGTACCATGAGCACGTGCCTTCTTATGTGCCTTGAAGTTATGAGTGGGGGCAATGTACAAGATCAACTCAGACCAGAAGCTAGCCAAGATGCGCCACCCCGTCTCCATCTCCTCATCTGGAATCAATTCCACAAACTGCTTTCCCAGCCTCGCTCCTTTCTTCACCACCTCATGCCTGGATTCCTCACCAAGGAGCTCTACCATGATGCCATATTCCATTGACACGCTGCCACCGGTGAGAGCATGCTGGATATCTTCGCTCACGGTCTTGTACAATTTCTTGGACCATACCTTGTCAGATGGCAGTAGCTCATGAGTGGATGCCATCAAATAGACACAATACTGTGACAGATGCATTGCCGTGTTCTTGTCGGCTGAGCAACCAGTTGAAGCTCCATGCCTGGCCTCGAAGATGCCGGTGGCGATGTGCCAAACAAGGATAACATGGGATGTGTCTTGTTCTTCACATGCCCAGAGGACATGATTGCCTATCCCATTGTTCAGGAGGGCAACCGTGCCTTTGCTCAGGCAACCGTTGCTACTTTTCAGCCCGTCGATAATGGAGGCCTTCACCTCTGATGATACATTGACCTGCTGCACCCTCGGCCTTGGGCCAGAGAAGTAAAAGAACAGTGGGCTAAAGGCACATTTTTTTGGCCGTGGGTGTGCTAGTAGCGAGATTTGGCCCATTTGACCAGTCCAATAATTCTTTATGAACTTGATCTTGAAGTTCAGAACAAGACCAAGCAATCTCTGCATGCAAGGAGATTGCTGCCAAGAGACATGGGTTACATAGGTACAAAGCAGGGTTAGCTTGAACCAGTTGGAGCACAAGTAGGACATGATTTCCCATGCCTCGGCAAGTATAACTGCTACAAATAGGGAATATGTCGGCAAGGAGCTAAAAAGTATGTTACCGAAGTCCAATGCGTTAGCACCGGAAAAGGACCGGTCACCTATTATGTCCATGGGTAACATGCATGATGCTTCGCAAATGGTTTGAAATGGAATTTTGTATATAAATGCTATCTTTGCCATGGCAAGGAAGCACCAAGTTACAATTGAGAGGGAGACAATGATGTTAAGAACCGGCAGCAGTCGCCCAAAGTTTGAAGTTGGGAGGGATGAATAATAAGAATCAAGCACAAAAGATACCTCATCTGCAATGACTCTGAATACCGTGTCTGCATTTCCCTCCTTAAATAGTACATTTAGGACAAAATTGAACGCCTTGGTGGAGCCAAGTACGACAAGGTGGCACTTTGCAAATTGATGTTTAATCAGTTTGAATAATGCAAATGAAAGGCATAAATCTTTAAGCCATGGTCGATGGGCCAAAAGGATGTCGTTGTCGGTCGCCATTCGCCAAACTCTATCAATGGTGACCAAGCTATTCTTCATCTGCTTGATGGTATACCCATGAGGTGTTTCCTCAATTTCCTGCTTCTCTTCACCCATCACAATAAGTGGTGGAATCAACTCATCTTCAGATACTTGGTGGCTTTCTCCAAGTAATTGTTCCATATATCCAGCAACAAGACGAGAGTTGCGGCCAAGAGCCAAAGACCTTCTTGCCTTCTCAAATGCATAGAACTTGAGTGCAATTTTTGCCAAACTAAGAACACAGAGGACAATGATCAAGTTAAACTGCGAGGTGGCAAAGATTTCCTTAAGGGTGCTATGGGATATATAAACAAAAGGATGACGTAAATAGTAGAGCAAGAGATATGATGTCCAGACTGCGCGAGCGAGCATCTCGATTGAGGGGCCGAGCTTTTGACCGTCATCATCATCAACGGCGACAGTTGCACTTGTATTGGTTCCAACAATTTGGACAAGAACTGTCCAAGTTAGGAGCATGCATACGTAGAAATCGTCAAAGCATTTTGCAACCAGGCCATCTGTTTTGTACTTTCCAATGGAGGAGACGAGATAGGAGACGATGGGGAGGTAGAGCGTTGTGGCTCCCTGGAAGAGGAAACGGGTCACTCCAACCTGACGATAGTGCCGCCCGGAGGCACTGATTGCCACCATGATCAGGACGAGTACAGCGTTGATAGCCATGAGCGTGTTGGAGCACCACAGCTGTGCATTTATCCCATGGATCAAATTGGTTACCGCAGGTTGGGAGCATTCATTTGAAATATTAGCCATCTTCTCGCCTGATTTACATGTTGAAGCATGCACTAGTTAGCATTATAAGCTAGGAAAAATACCACACAAACATGACAGGAGTTTAATGAGTCATCACAAAATGCATATAAATAGCCAGGACTAATGTGAACAATGTTAAGACTTACTAGCACCAAGAGATTGTTGGGACTTGGAGAATCTCCTCTCCGGTCCTGTTGCAAAACGATGAGGATAGGAGTAAGGCCACAATTTGCTGCATCTACTACCAGCTAGACTAGAAGGGTGAGAGGGATCGAGCAGTACCTTGGGAGGATAGAACAGATAGGAGGAGGTAGGAGCTTATCAAGATTCAAGAGGAGCCTTCTGCATGCTGCTTTGCAAGAACCAAAGGGGGTTAATTTATCTTGCTGGGAGAGGACAACGACAAAGGAAGCTGAAAATTCTGTGGTGCCCAGCTCAATTACGACTAGACTATTGCTTTTGATAGTTATGTATTTGATGAAAAACTTGGAGATTATTGTTCCACAAAAAGCGGAATATCTATTTGTCGATGATGACCTTAGGAATAAGGTTACCCATCCATGGACCCAGTTGTTGTTCCGTGAGTGTCAGGGCACTAGCTCCCATAGTTGAAACGGTTAGAACTTAGAAACTTCATTTTTGCCAATATAATAAAAGTAAATAATTAAGAATGTGTCACACACAACTTTATGATATCTTGCAAGGAAAAATATGAGAAAAACGTTCATTGATGCAATGCCTTGGTACATGGGTATTTTGAGTTACATTATCTTAACATGTCATCCTTTTTGCCAATAATATTTCTAAACAACACACATTCGAGTCGGTGTGTTAGGTGGAGGCTTATATATATATATATATATATATATATATATATATATATATATATATATATATATATATATATATATATATATATATATCCGACTTAAGAGTTAGACATCATCCGGGCTGACCCGCGTGCCATACAATGTAAGTAAGCACCAAGAAAATCAAACACACTTGTAGCTGGGAGCACACCAGTACTGACAAACCTTGGAAATGGAAACACAAAACCATTTCAAACCTAAACAGCGGCTTGGGTGTTTGGCCTATTGATGATCCCAGCATGTCTCAGCAAGACCCAGATGAGAGTCACTAGCTCGGTACCATTGGCACGTGCCTTCTTATGCGCCTTGATGTTATGAGGGGGAGCAACATACAAGATCAACTCAGACCAGAAGCTAGCCAAGATGCGCCACCCGGTCTCCTCGTCTGGAACCAACTCCACTAGCTGCTTTCCTAGCCTCACTCGTCTTTTCACCACTTCATGCCTTGATTCCTCACCAAGGAGTTCGACCATGCTGCCATATTCCACCGACAAGTTGCCACCGGGGAGAGCACATTTGATATCTTTAGTCACAGTCTAGTACAATTTCTTAGACCATGCCTCCTCAGGTGGCAGTAGTTCAGGCGTGGATGCCATCAAGTAGACACCATACCGTGATAGATGCATTGAGATCTGCTTGCCGGCCGAGCAACCGGTTGAAGCCCCATGCCTGGCCTCGAAGATGCCCGTGGCGGTGTGCCAGACAAGGATAACACACTAGTACAGAAACCCCTTATAGGATTTTGCTACTAGCAGCGTGCGGCCAACCTAGCACGCGACAGCTAACCTGGATCAATACCAGCACCTCTTGGCATCCTCTTCCGTGAAGCTAAGTTCAAGCTACAAATGGACTTCGTAGATTATAAGGTTGATGCTTGTTTTCGTATTTGTAATACCCCTGCTCATCTTCTAGCTGGTTATGGTTCAAGGGCTATGATCAACAGCCAACGTATTTGGCTTACTGATCTTCCCCAAGATGTAAGAGGAATGCATGGTGTTCAATGTCAAAAAAAGAAAAAAAAAAGGGAATACGTACGTCGTTTCGTTTCCTCCCCTCCCCATCGATCGAAGGGATGCACCCCCACCGATTTTTCTCTGAGGAACCGCACGTCTGACTGCTTTTTTCTGCGTGGCTCCTCCTTCGATTTTTTCCATCCGTGGACTCACCTCTCAGCATAGGAAAACACAACGAACAGCGACGACATCCCCATCCTTCGCCTCTCTCCCCAGCAGCTACCACGAACCTGATGTCGCTGCTCCCGCCCAAGCCGTCGGCCAAACCCTCGCCTCCGGACTCCGGCACGACCCCTCTCTCCAAGTAGCGCCGCCGTCCTTCCGTCTCGATCGCCCCCGTACACGCAGGTGTGGCTAACCCTAGCCGCCCTCATTGGCGGGCGGCGAGCGGGCGGCCTCGTTGGCTGGCGGCACTGCGGGAGGCTTCACGTCATTGTCGGTGGTCCGCACCGGGACGGTGGCCTCGGCGGCGTTGAGCGTTGCTGGTGGCTTCGGCAGGTGGGTGACCTGTCACCACAGCCCATCGAGAGATGGGTTCGGTGGTGGCAGATCTCTTTGCTTCCCGGTGTGGAGGCAGGGCAGTGGAGGAGGTGCTCTCGAGGATTGAGTGGTCCCTGATGGAGGAAGGGGCGGCTGTGGCGGACGTGGTGGAAGGATGTGTGTGGTGTTCTTCAACGCTTTGTTGAATGGTTGGGAGGGGTTGAGAAGGGGCAGGAACCGCCCGAGGCAGAGATGGAGAAGGTGACGGCGATGGATCAAGAAGATAAGGTAGGCATGACACGTGAATCCTCTGCAGAATATGGATTTTCGACTTTACCTGTGTGCAGAACTCGCCATATGCATCGTGTTGCTGTGAATGATGCTCTGTTTTAATTGAATATTTGCAATATTGTACATGTATTTAATGGTCAACGCTAATTCTCAGAAAATTGTTAATCAAAATTTACATAAGCTTATGAGCAAAATTTGTTTTATTCTTTTCTTTAGGATAATATCCAAAGTGATGCTGTTGTCTTTATGTTTTGTGAGTTTATCAGGAAAATGAGGAATTATAATTCTGCAAGAAACCAAGGGACATAAGAAGATATATGCAAGGGATTTGGAGATGAAGAACAAGTATCTACAGGCAATATGCTGCATACACGAGAAAATGGCAATGCGTCAAGGCTTGCTGAAGGACAGGCCTGTAAGTGCTCCCATATCTATTTATCCATAAGTATTATGTACTCACGGCAAGACACATAAGCATATATACTCATCAATTCACCACCAGTTGGATGAACAAATCTATCTTGGTATTTGGTGTTAATTGTTTTACCATGCTGAAAAAGAGAAATAGCCTGATGCTTTCTGTATTGCAATTACTAACGGTATTATGCATCCCTCTTGGATGTAACAGAATCAAGGTATGAAATGTCATCTCTGATGCAAGATACATTTCTTTTATACAGGAAGGACAAGGATGTTCTGGTCTTGGATATGATCAAACTTGCTTAGCTAGCTGATTTGCTTTTCTTGACTTGTCGGTCACTACACACTACTAGCTGTTGGCAGGAGCGCAGCCAAGAATTTTAGAATCTTGCATTGATGATTGAGGAAGAGCCATAGTGCAGCATGTTTAGCATTAATCTAGGCAATTACACTTCCACTTGCTGAAAACCCACTATGTTTTCTGCAGAGAATACTCACTATGTTTTTTCGGCATGCAGATAGATTTATTTAACATTCTTGCAGTTTTTCTGAAAAGGATACATGGTCTGGATAAACACGGGGTCACTTCATCTATTTTTAAATCATAACAATTAATTGTTTTAGAATAAGAAGTATGATCTTTCTAACCCCTTGCATCAAAATTGAAAAATTTGCATTCCTTTTGTAAATTATGCTACACGGGATGTTGTGGTGATGTGTTGAGAGCCGATGGCCTCATTAGTTTCGAGTAACAATTTTGGATCTCGCGACGGTAAGATATCATCCACCACGACGGCCCTGCCAGGCGGATAGCGATAACGTCGTCGTGATGAAGGCATGAGCTATATATATGCTCCGGTCGTCGTGGTAACACAAGGTCACATCCTACTGGTGCCCCACTTCAATGCATATTAGCAACGAGGCGAAGGTATGCATCTGTGTACCGATAACATGTACTTCGGTTGCAGCTTCTTTGTTTTCCTTGTAATACTGGTTGTCGCTTTTATATATTGTTCTGATGTATATGAGCAAAGGCATGGTTATTTTTATTTCATTTAATTGGAAATTGTCTTGCTATATGTACATAGCCATGGCATTTTCTTTTATAATGTTGTTGTTTCCAGCGTCCTCGTGATTAGGTTGTTCAAGAGCCAAGATCAAAACTGGTGCATGACAATACCCAGGACCTTTGGTTCCTCCAGTTAACTGTTGGCTTTCAAGGAGGTAGTCTGAGCTTGTCATTCTACCGCATGTATTCAGATCATCATGGCGGTTACAGAATACCTCTATTTTTGTTTATATGTTGGCTGATCTTTTCTTTTTTTCTATTGTTTGAGAGTTTACACAATAATTTCTTTTGGGAATATCTTTGAAGATTGTACTAGCACTGACGTATTTCTTAATAGTTGGATTGTAATTGAAAAAAAAAATACTAATTGTGTGGAGTTCTGCTTCATAATAATGATGTGCTTTTCATATAGAAAAATATATCAAATATTCAATCTGCAAAAAACAATCTATATGATTTTGGCATAGCATAGCAAGGACGTGGCATGTATTGTTATTGTTAAAAGTGTATTCATCCATCTTTGTCACCAAAATAAAAATGATTAAATGTTATTGTTGATGGTAAATGCATCATTTACAATAGGGCTCTACAATTGTACTATAAGTTTGTATCTGCATCTTTTAACAATATATATGCAAGTTACTTGAACAAAGGATGTACGAATACACTTGAGCACCTATTTCTTAATTTACTTTGCTGTGATCTTGCAGTTTAATTTGATTTTTAAACTGGTCACCAAACAATTGTAAGATCGGCTCATTTGATTTTGGTGACAAATTCTTTTGACAATACATAAATTAGGAAGAAGATCTGATATGGTTGATCTCAATGACCACCGTCATCTCCTCCTAAGTACATAAATCTCCTCCTTCTCCTAAGTACATTGTAATAAATTAATCTCCTTCGAGTTGACGGTAGTGTTGATGAAAGACACCCGGACCACGGGAGGAGATCAAGAGCATCAGAGACCTCTTGGCCCTCCTCGATGTTGTCACGTCACCAAATATTTGAAGTTTGAAGACATAGTTGTATCGAGCTGCTCAACAAGAATAAGAGGGATGGTCATGACGGGGAACAAAAGAAGAAGACGACGACGAATAATAAAAAAGCGTGATGTGTATAAGGATCTTAAAGGTATATATTAAACACGATTAGTGTTGGGCCACTAGAATATATATGCTCCCATTATTGAGATATATATTAAAGCATGATTGGTACTGATTGACACTATTTCAATTTTTCTTTCAAAAAATTGCCGAATTACTCGTTTTTTCAATTACTTGTATGGTTATGATATATGCCCCAGCAACTATGTCTTCAAACTTCAAATATTCCAGCAAGCAAATTTAGTTGTATTGACTTTGGGATGTATTATTCTCTTCGAGAGGCGATTTCCTATGCATGGTGGTAGCTACACACCCTTTGGTATAAGTGCCTTTTTTGATATACGAGGTGTCGGGTTTCAATGGCATTGGCACAGGTGCATTTTTGTTGTATATAAAAGACCTTTTCTCACTTCTCTTTGTCTTTTTATTACCTTTTGGACACAAGTGTCTTTTTGTTGTGTAGAAAGGGCGTTTCTCACTTCTCTTGGTCTTTTTCCTTGCCTTTTTGGCATAATTGCATGATTGCTTGCCTGGCTGGTCCAAAACCATGATATTTTCGCCATAGACTTATTTTTCATATTTTAAAATAATTTATCGAATTAGTTAGAGATAAAAATTGGGGCTATGTGTAGCTACCACCATGGGTAGCAAATTATTTCTGTATTCTCGAAAACATGGATGGTCAAGTTAAGCATTCTAATGTGATTAAAGAAAACCGATAATGGAAAGAGAGAGGGGAGGGGGAGATGGAGTGGGGATGGTGGGAGGGAGAGATAAAAAGGGGTTTATCGCGCCATGAAGTATATCCAAACTACACGGTTTCGTGTTTGAAATCAAAGTGTGTGGGGATGGAGGTGGAAGGGATTGCAATTTAGACGCTCCTTTGACAGGGTATGGTCGAGTGGATTTTTGTGGGGGTGAGCAGGGGGAGGGACGGAGATAGTGGGTGAAGGAGGAAAAGGTCGATAGTGCTACATGAGGATCTAGAAGTATATTGTACACGATTAGTGATGAACCAACATAATATGTATGCCACCGTTGCAACGCACGGGCAATTAACTAGGTCCTTTGGATGCTAAGAGTGTAGTTCGATCCATCTCTTTGTTGTTCTTGGGTCACATCCCATGAATCATGTGACAACTGAAATTGCTTATAAAAAACAGAAAGCCCATGAAACATGCAGTGCGCTTTGCTCCTCTCATCCAAGTTTCATGCACATATATATCCTTAGACATAGTGCTGAAAAAAATAAGCAAACTTCTATGTCTCATTTTTTTGACGTTTTTAACTTTGTTATTCACTTGCTTGGGCTGAGGGAGATCTTTATGTCTGGTGGGTGTTTTACTTGGTCCAATAAGCAAGAGCATCCCACCCTGGAAAAACTGGATAGAGTTCTGATGTCTCCTGATTGGGAAGATCTTTATCCCTTAGTTTCTATTCATAAATTAGTCAAAGAGTTATCTGACCACAATCCCCTGTTGCTTGATGGTGGAGTTGCTCCCCCTAGAGCTCCTGGCAATAGGTGCTTCAAGTTTGATGTTGCCTGGCTTAGCAATCCTAAGTTTCTTCCTCTGGTTTCTGCCATATGGTCCAAACCGGTGTATACCAATGATCCTATTGATATCCTGAATATTAAGATGAAAAGGATAAAAAAATTCTTCAAAGGGTGGGGGTCTAATATCTTTGGTCACAATAAAATTAGGAAGAATCTTATCAAGATTGAGCTTCTGGAATTGGAGCTGCTTGAAGAATCTGGTGACTTGTGTGGTGAGGCTTACATCAAGAAACTTGATATCCTAGTTGAGCTTAATAACATGTATGTGGAGGAGGAATTGTCTTGGCATAAAAAATCTCATGAAAAGTGGTTGCTAAAAGGTGACAATAATACTGATTTTTTTCATAAAGTAGCCAATGGGAGACATAGGAAAAACACTATGCTTTCTCTCGAGTGTGGTTCTATGGTGATTGAGGGGAATAAAGACCTTTTGTCCCATGCTACCAATTACTATAAAGACCTGTTTGGGCCGGCTCTGGGTAACCTTTGTCAGATTGATGCGTCCTTGTGGTCTGATGAGGAAACCTTGTCCCCTAGTGACAATGAGGATTTGACTCGGCCTTTTACGCTTGATGAAATCAAAACTGCACTCTTTGACATGGACTCTAACCATGCTCCTAGTCCGGATAATATCCCTGCAGAATTTTACCAGCATTGCTAGGAGGTGGTGTGTTTAGATCTTTTTCGGATGTTCGAATGGTTCTATGAAGGCAAGTTGGATGTGCAGAGGCTAAACTATGGCATTATCACTTTATTGCCCAAAACCTCTGATGCTAGAAAGATGCAACAATATAGGCCTATATGTTTGTTGCGTTTCCCTTATAAGCTGATCACCGAAGTCATGGACATTAGGGTTAGCAAGTTTGCCCCTAAATTGTTTAGTATCCAACAAAATGCTTTTATTAAATGAAGGCACATTATGGATGGCGTCTTATCCCATTATACCCATATCAAAAAACGTGTAGGAGTTATCCTGAAACTTGACTTCGAGAAAGCTTATGATAAGGTCAATTGGGACTTTTTGCTTGATTGTCAAGCTAAACGTGGTTTTAACAACAAATGGTGTGGTTCGGTGTCGCAAATTCTTCATAACGACACGATTAGCGTTAAGATCAATGATGAGATCGGGTCTTACATTCAGAGTGCCAAGGGGGTCCACTGGGGCGACCCCCTTTCCCCCTTTTTGTTTAACCTAGCTACGGAATGTCTCACTAAGATGGTGCTTGCTGCCCAAAAGAATAGTCTCTTTCAAGGGCTTGCTCCAGATCTTATTGATGGAGGGGTGGGTATTTTACAATATGCGGATGATACAGTGTTGTGCTTTTCCCATGATGTTGACAAGGCTTTAAATGTCAAGTTGCTGCTCTATCTTTTTGAGCTCATGTCGGGCTTGAAAATTAATTTTGAGAAAAGCACTAGTAGAAAACAGGGTACTAGTCCCGGTTCCAGAGGGCCTTTAGTCCCGGTTCTGGAACCGGGACAAACCAAACGGGACTAATACCCAAAACCTTTAGTCCCAGTTTGCTTACGAACCGGGACCAAAGGGGCTCCACATGGCCGCTGCGGGGCGCCCAGGCAGGAGGACCTTTAGTCCCGGTTGGTAACACCAACCGGGACCAAAAGGCAGCCACGCGTCAGCACCTGCCAGGCGCTGGGTTTTTTTTAAAGGAGGGGTTTAGGGGTTTTCCTATTGTGTTTCCCCCTTTTATTTTTGTGTTTACCATTTTTATTTTACGCTTTTCATTCAACTCGACACTAGCTACTACATATAGCAATGAAGGAACCATTACACAACATCGTCATGATCAATATATAGAGAGAAGTGACCTCTCTTTCTCCGTGCTTGGTCGAACAATATGCAACAAGTTTTCATAAATCTATTCGATGCTATTACATATAGTACACGTTCATGCATATATACAACATAACATCTCTTACGATCCTAACTTCTATTACCAATCCTGATGGTATTCTCCGTCTTTAGGTATGACATGCTCAACAAAGAATCCCGCCAATTCCTCTTGAATTGCTCATATGCGATCAGTTGGTAGGAGTTCGTCCCGCATCCGCCAGGTCTAATTTAAAGAAGGGGGTCAACAATGAAACTCAACACAATTGATGGTAATAAAATTAAAATGTGAATGCTGTTTACGTACTTCAAATTGTTCTCGAGATATGCCCTGGCCCCGCTCAGAGGTCGAGTTGCGAATGAACTCGCAAACGTAGTAAGCACATAAATTAGTCCCGGGTGCCTGCCACAAGCACTTTACGAGAATAGAGTTCAATCAAAATGATAAACAAGCATGATAATGGTATTGAAAGTAGAATCAATGAGAGATGCGCGGTACTAGAGTAGTACTTACTTTGGGGTGTAAAAATTGCAGCTCTTTTTTCCACTTGACACCCTTAACCTGTTTGGTGAACTTTTTCAAAACCCTGCCCGGCAAAGAAAATGATTACTTGATATCAGGAAATGAACGAAAGTTGCCGATATGGTGCGATAATGATTGAACTTACTTCTGAAGCATTTGACTCATGTCCGTCCACTCCTTAGGGTCTTTACGTCTCGAGTCCAAGACAATTACTTTTCCCTCTTAAAGATGAATGTCTAGCAGAATAAAGTGGAAACTGCGCATGCATAACTCATTAATTGCACTTAACCTCGAGTAAGCGAAATAGAATGTGCACAAGATAGTAACACTCACTTGAAGTTGTAAGGAAATAGTATTTCCTTTCTGGTTTGTTGTCCAAGTAATGCATCAAGCAAATTTTTCTCTGTATCAGCGGGAAATTCTTTTAACGTATGTTCATTTATGAAATTTGGGTCAATGAACCCAATGTCATAGATTTGTAGTTGTTTGCATTCGAGGATCTTCATTCTGCATAATATAGTGTGAGGATAATTAATACATGCAATGAACGAGCTGAGCTAGAGACTTAATTATAGAAAAAAATACTTGCAGACAATAGGAACTGGCGATAGTTTTGTCGAGCTCCTTTTGGTTGTATAACTGAAAATTTTCTTCAAATTCAACGAGCAACATCTGCTTTCCATTGAAGAAGTGCTCATTTTTTATTCCCACCAAGATATTGTTGTTCCCCTCCTTGCAGGCTTCCAAGTACCATTCATGCAAATGTCGCATCCTCATTGGTAGACCCTTGAGCTCCTCACGTGTGACGAGAGGCGTCCCGTGCTCGTAGCTTAAGGATGGTACTACCTCAGTCGTTTCGAACTGTACCGAATCGGGTAAGTAATCATCAGTAGTGATAGCAAGACCATCGGCCGCTTTCTCTGGATCATTAGCGATATCGGTAACCACCTTGAGCAGAGGGCACGATTGCAGTTCTTGTTTGCCGAGCTGGGGAATTGTTTTCCCACTTCTTGAGCCACTTCTACTTAAGCTTCCCGACCGCCTCGCTTGATCATATTTCTTTTGAATACATCGGTCATAGTTTGATGGCAGTGGAGGCGGTGGTGGTCGCCTAAGGGCATCCAGAGTTCGCTTCGCTTTCACCGGATCTATTTTCTCCTCTTCAGGTGGGCGTTTCGGTGCGAGCTGACATTTCACATTGGCATCCACGATCTCGTTGAGTTCCTCCTCAGACCTCTCGTAGGGTAACTTGGGAAGAGGCTTGAGGCTTGGGCTGTATCTGAATCTCCTCTGTTTTATACTACTGCTAGCCGCCGGAGCGGCGACAACTCTCTTCCGCTGTTGCTTAGGCGGCGAAGGAGGCGGAGTCCAATGACGCGGCGGAGACAGCTGAGGTTGAGGAGGATTCTGCTGAGGGGCCTCCTCCGTCGGAGTCCGCTGAGGCGGCGGAGATGGCTGACGCACCGGAGACGGCTGACGCACCAGAGACGGTTGACGCACCAGAGACGGCTGACGCACCGGAGACGACTCAGGCACCGGGGCCTCCTCCCCCTGAGTCTGCTGAGGCGGCGTCCAGTATGGAAGCACGATGTGTTCCTTTCTCCATAGACAAATAGTCCTTAAGGCATATCGAAGAAGAAGCTCCCCTTCACCTGTAGCGTACTCAAGCTCCAGCCCATCAAATCCGTCCATTATTTCATCCACCCCGACAATAACAAAGCCAGCTAGAACCGGAGTGCAATGGAAAGTTGCATCAGGTCGAGGAGGTAAGACATGGCCGACCGCCGCCTTCAAGGTCAGGTTATGACATTTCGCCATTAGCACACAATGTTCATTTTGCGTGATACCATCCACGGGGTAGCGAGGAGCCGTGCTATCAGGATGAACGAGCTCAGTGGAAGCCACGCTGCATCTCCGCTGAGATGGTGGGGTAGCATCGTGGGTAGTCTCCAATGAAGGATCTTCGTGCCACTGAGATGGTTGGCCGGTAGCTCGCTGGCTCTCAAGTGCCTCTAGTTTCGCTAATCTTCCATTCAACTTCTGCATTTCGCTTGCTTCCTCTTTCTTCTTTCTCTGTCGGCTTCTGTAACCAGCGCTGTCGGGAAACCCAACCTTCCACGGAACGGAGCCTGATGTGCCTCGTGTTCGTCCAGGGTGTTCAGGATTCCCGAGGGCAAATGACAGCTCGTCCTTCTCTCTGTTGGGAACGAACGTCCCTTCCAGCGATTTCTGGATTGTTTCCTCAAGCTTTTTGAATGGTATTGCAAGTTGAGCTTTTGTCCAGACACACTTCCCTGTTTCTGGGTCCAAAGTTCCCCCAACCCCGAAGAACCAAGTCCTTGCCCGATCTGGCCAGTGCAATGTCGCTGGTTGGACATCTTTAGCAAGCAGGCCTTGCTCAGCTTTGTCCCACGTAGGCTGGGATTTTCTGTAGCCACCTGACCCCGTAACATGGTGATACTCCTTCCTTGCGGCATTTTTCTTATTTGTAAGTGACCTTTTCTTAGCCTTCTCCGATTTCTTGTAGGCCACAAATGCGGGCCAGTGATCTCTCTTCTTCTCATATTGACCTCTGAATTCTGGAGTCTTGTCTTTCTCGACAAACTTCCTGTTCAATACTTTCTTCCAGTTCTTGAATAGTTCTGCCATCTTCTTAAGAACAAATGCCCTGACCTTTTGCTGTATGACTGGGTTATTCGGATCCTCCTCTGGCGGTAGACTGAAATTTCTCATCAGATTGGTCCAAAGATCATCTTTCAGTCTATCATTGACATAAGGAACTTGAGTGTCCTTCTTCTTATTCCATTCTTGGCAGCTGATCGGGACGATGTCCCTAACAACCACTCCGCACTGATGTATAAATTTGTTCTTGGTCCAGTAGGGAGCAATCGGTCGGCCTTCTGGAGAGACTTCTTCGACCGTGAACCTTTCTTGCGCATCCAACCTTCTCATCGGGCCTCGTCTCCTTACCGAAGTGGAGCTCGATCCGGATGGCTAATTAAAAGAAGAAAGAAGCGTTAATATATGTACATACAAAAAAATTAATGCATCTAGTTAGCAGAGGATTAATTAATACATACCTCGCCGGACTTTGAAGCAGTTATGGCTCCCTTCTCCATTCGATCACCGGAGCCGTCATGATCTCCTTCGTCCCCAGTTCGATCACCGGAGCAGTCATGATCTCCTTCCTCCTCACCGGAGCCGTCATCCTCTCTTTCCTCACCGTCGGTCTCGTTGAGAAACGACAAGCAGGTGAGATCGATATCACCTTCCTCTCGTATTATATCCCCCAACAACTGTTCTTTTTCTAAGTCTCTGTCCGCCATAGTTTCTGCAAATATTACAACGTGGCAATATACAACCATGAGAGATGGATTAGTGGAAAACATAGACTTAATCACAACAAGGAATCATATGCATATGAGCAATGGATTAGTGGGAAACATCATGCAAAGTTCACAAGTTTTATAGCAGTCAGTTTCAGACGATCGTCGAGGACTCCTCCCCCCTCATGTCTGATGAGTCGCCCTATCTTTCGAGAAAGGATACTTTGCGGACCGCCTCTCGCATGGTCGTTTGTAGTGAAGGCTGAATGGCCCAATATGCTTAGCGTAGTATTTTGACGGGGATGGTGGGTTTCGGGTTCGGGTATTACTGAAACGGGTTTGAACCCGTGACCGCCTCTCTCATGGTCCTCGAGGATACTTGCGGACCCCCACCCCCCTCATGTCGAAGTTATCATTCTACGAACATATGAAAATTCTCAAGTGCATTATGTTCATATGGTGGGACTGTCAACCTACGAAGCACTGATACAGCGACATTGATACGGTGATACGAGTACGGCTATACGGGATACTGCAATTTCTAAAAACAGCAATAAGGCGATACGGTAAACATATATAAGTAATAATAAAATGACATGGACTGTCTCATTTTAAAAATCTCACTGTGGGGGATACGACATAGTAAACATATATAAGTAATAATAAAATGGCATGGACTAGACATTGATACGGTAAACATATAAGGTAAACATATATAAGCAATAAGGCGATACAGCGATACGGGATACGGCAATAAACAAGAACTCTCAAAAGGCAACAAGCCATCAGCATCAACATGCAAGCCATGTTCAATGGGCTCACTGTGGGGGCCGGGGCCGGCGCGGCGACGTCGTGGCCGGCAAGGGCGTGGCGATGGCGACGGGGCAGGGGAAGGCGACTGCAGGGAAGGGCGAGGCGACGGTGACGGCGTGGCAGGGCGAGGCGACGTCGACGGCGACGTAGGGGCAGGGCGCCGTGACGGCGACGACGACGTAGGGGCAGTGGCGCGACAACGGCGGGGCAGGGCGAGGCGACGGCGACGGCGGGCCAGGCGACGGCGACAGCGGGGCAGGGCGAGCCGACGGCGATGGCGACGTAGGGGCAGGGTGCGGCAATGGCGACGATGACGTAGGGGCAGGGGCGCGACGACGGTGGGGCAGGACGAGGCGACGGCGACGGCGGGGCGGGGCGCGGTGATGGCGACAAGGAGGAGGGCGCGCGAGGATATCCGGCGCCGGCGATGGTCAGCGGGCTCGGGGACGGCAGGGCGTCGGCGAGGGCGACGGCAAAATCCGGCAGCCTGACGGCGTCGATGTCGTCGTCGGCGCCGAGGAGAGAAGAAACTGCAATGGATTGGAAAATTTTCGAAGTGCCCTTTATATAGCACCCCCCTTTAGTCCCGGTTGGTGGCTCCAACCGGGACTAATTCCCCCCTTTAGTCCCGGTTGTAGCCACCAACCGGGACTAAAGGTCAATTTCCAGCAGCCCAAAGGGAGGGAAGCAGAGACCTTTAGTCCCGGTTAGTGGCACGAACCGGGACTAAAGGGGGCATTAGTCCCGGTTGGATCCACCAACCGGGACTAAAGGGATGTGCTTCCCGTACCAAAAGTTTAGTCCCACCTCGCTAGTCGATAGGGGCTCGGAGTGGTTTATAAGTGCTGCTGCCGCTGCCCTCTCGAGCTCCTCTCTAATGCAGGCAGTACATGCCTATTTGACGCCCTGTTGGGCCTGCTAGCACTACGGGCCTTTTTTGTGCATATATTATGATTTTTCATGTTATTTTTAGTTATATAATTTTAGTTGCATAAATTTTATATAATTTTAGTTGCATAATTTTTATTTTTTATTGATTCTTTTTAGTTGAATCCTTTTGCTATTAGAGTTTTATAAAAGCTTTTTAGTTTCTATTAAAGCTTGTAACAAAATATAGTTTATGAAAATTCATTTTACTATTAAATTTTTTAACTCAAGATTTTTTCTGCATTCAATATGCACCATTCAAAGCCACATAATCCCTTTTCAACCCTTTTCTGACTTCATTTGCTATTTTTCATACATTTCGTGATTTATTTTGAGCTAAGATTACCCTGAGATTAAAAAGCACTGCAAATGAACTCTGAAATGGTTGCAAGTTGGCATGGTATCATCATTTAACCCACATAGCATGTGCTAAAAAGTTGAGAGGGTTACGGCAAAAACTGGATGCACTTCGTGTACAAACTTGACAATCTCTTTCGAAGTGTCAGGGTTTCGGACGAAAACTCATCTGTTACAAAATGATTTCAATTTTTTAAACATATTTGAACTCAAGACTTTTTCTGCATTCAATATGCACCATCCAAAGCCACATCATCACTTTTCAAACCTTTTCTGACTTCATTTGCTATTTTTCATGCATTTCATGATTTATTTTGAGCTAAAATGACCCTGAATTGAAAAGCACTGCAAATGAACTATGAAATGGTTGCAAGTTGGCATGGTATCATCATTTCACCCACATAGCATGTGCTGAAAATTTGAGAGGGTTACGGCAAAAACTGGATGCACTTCGTGTACAAACTGGATAATCTCTTTCGAAGTGTCAGGGTTTCGGACGAAAACTCATCTGTTACAAAAGGATTTCAATTTTTAAACATATTTGAACTCAAGACTTTTTTTGCATTCAATATGCACCATTCAAAGCCACATCATCACTTTTCAACCCTTTTCTGACTTCATTTGCTATTTTTCATGCATTTCATGATTTATTTTGAGCTAAAATGACCCTGAATTGAAAAGCACTGCAAATGAACTCTGAAATGGTTGCAAGTTGGCATGGTATCATCATTTCACCCACATAGCATGTGCTAAAAAGTTGAGAGGGTTACGGCAAAAACTGGATGCACTTCATGTACAAACTGGACAATCTCTTTTGAAGTGTCAGGGTTTCCGACGAAAACTCATCTGTTACAAAAGGATTTCAATTTTTAAACATATTTGAACTCAAGACTTTTTCTGCATTCAATGTGCACCATTCAAAGCCACATCATAACTTTTCAAACCTTTTCTGACTTCATTTGCTATTTTTCATGCATTTCATGATTTATTTTGAGCTAAAATGACCCTGAATTGGAAAGCACTGCAAATGAACTCTGAAATGGTTGCAAGTTGGCATGGTATCATCATTTCACCCACATAGCTTGTGCTAAAAACTTGAGAGGGTTACGGCAAAAACTGGATGCACTTCGTGTACAAACTGGACAATCTCTTTCGAAGTGTCAGGGTTTCGGACGAAAACTAATCTGTTACAAAAGGATTTCAATTTTTTAAACATATTTGAACTCAAGACTCTATCTGCATTCAATATGCACCATTCAAAGCCACATCATCACTTTTCAAACCTTTTCTGACTTCATTTGTTATTTTTCATGCATTTCATGATTTATTTTGAGCTAAAATGACCCTGAATTGGAAAGCACAGCAAATGAACTCTAAAATGGTTGCAAGTTGGCATGGTATCATCATTTCATCCACATAGGATGTGCTAAAAACTTGAGAGGGTTACGGCAAAAACTGGATGCACTTCGTGTACAAACTGGACAATCTCTTTCGAAGTGTCAGGGTTTCGGACGAAAACTCATCTGTTACAAAAGGATTTCAATTTTTAAACATATTTGAACTCATGACTCTTTCTGCATTCAATATGCACCATTCAAAGCCACATCATCACTTTTCAAACCTTTTCTGACTTCATTTGCTATTTTTCATGCATTTCATGATTTATTTTGAGCTAAAATGACCCTGAATTGAAAAGCACTGCAAATGAACTCTGAACTGGTTGCAAGTTGGCATGGTATCATCATTTCACCCACATAGCATGTGCTAAAAACTTGAGAGGGTTACGGCAAAAACTGGATACACTTCGTGTACAAACTGGACAATCTCTTTTGAAGTGTTAGGGTTTCGGATGAAAACTCATGTGTTACAAAAGGATTTCAATTTTTTAAACATATTTGAACTCATGACTTTTTCTGCATTCAATATGCACCATTCAAAGCCACATCATCACTTTTCAAACATTTTCTGACTTCATTTGCTGTTTTTCATGCATTTCATGATTTATTTTGAGCTAAAATGACCCTGAATTGCAAAGCACTACAAATGAACTCTGAAATGGTTGAAAGTTGGCATGGTATCATCATTTCACGAGAATATTGTAGTTATATTGTAGATATTTAACTGCCGTGATATTGTAGATATTTAATTGCAGTGATATTGTAGATCAAAGCCATCATCAGAATAGTTGTGGAGAGAAAGTCTTCACTTTTTCTTCGCATGTGTCCCTTGCTTATTGCGCCGCGCGTAACCATGGACAATCTTCATCACATACATCACAATGCTTCAGAAAGCTTGCTCACATCATACTAAATATTCTTACACACAAACCGTACTTAAACAGGGACATAATAGAAATAATAGTTCAGATATCCATTACAGAAAGTACTGCATAATTGAAGATACCAATCCTACTCTTCCGGATTGCAAACCTACTCGTCCGAATCAGGAGACCCCCAAGCACTACATAATAGAGATAAAAGTGTTCGCCATTGCAAACACTACTTGTCGTCTGGATCAGAATACCCCCAAGCAGGAGATACTAGCGGTACGAGGTGACGCTGCCCATAATTGAAGATTCCAATCCTGCGGTACAACTCGTATGCAACGTACCCATCTATTGCTGCATACTCAATGTTGATAGGGTCAAGTGGGGTCTTCTCCCAATGTTGGTGCCCTGACTTGGGGAATTTTGTCTTCATATCAGCATAGTCCTCGTCGATCAGGGTGGCTGCCATATCAGCCATTGAAGTCTTGTCATGCTCAAGCCTGAACCTGCCCTGAAGATCAATGTGGCATTCAGCTGGTATCTCAATACCCCAGGTGCGCCTTGATAACCCACAAGTATAGGGGATCAGTTGTAGCCTTTCTCGATAAGTAAGAGTGTCGAACCCAACGAGGAGCTAAAGGTAGAACAAATATTCCCTCAAGTTCTATCGACCACCGATACAACTCTACGCACGCTTAACGTTCGCTTTACCTAGAACAAGTATGAAACTAGAAGTACTTTGTAGGTGTAACGGGATAGGTTTGCAAGATAATAAAGAACACGTAAATAAAATCTAGGGGCTGTTTAGATGAAGAAACAACTAAGTTAGTCTTAGTAGAGAGCTTTTTGTCACAAGAAAGTTATTTGTCCCTAGGCAATCGATAACTAGACTGGTAATCATTATTGGAATTTTATATGAGGGAGAGGCATAAGCTAACATACTTTCTCTACTTGGATCATATGCACTTATGATTGGAACTCTAGCAAGCATCCGCAACTACTAAAGTTCATTAAGGTAAAACCCAACCATAGCATTATAAAGTATCAAGTCCTCTTTACTCCCATATGCAACAACCCACCTACTCGGGTTTATGCTTCTGTCACTCAAGCAACCCACCATAGGCAAATCATGAACACATTGCAACACCCTACAGTGAGGATCCCTCACGCTTGCGCGACACGGAGAGCACCATAGGACAGCACCAATAATAAAACATGCAACTCAAACCAATCATGATCATCAATCAACCCATAGGACAAAACGGATCTACTCAAACATCATAGGATAGCCATACATCATTGGGAAATAATATATAGCGTTGAGCACCATGTTTAAGTAGAGATTACAGCGGGGAGAAGGGGTGTTACACCGCTGCATAGAGGGGGAGAGAGTTGGTGATGACGGTGGCGAAGTTGTTGGTGTAGATCGCCGTCACGATGATGGCCCCGGCGACGTTCCGGTGCCACCGGGAGAGAGGGGGAGAGATCCCCCCTCCTTCTTATTCTTCCATGGCCTCCCCCCTAGATGGGAGGAGGGTTCCCCTCTGGTCCTTGGCCTCCATGGCGGTGGAGGGGCGGGAGCCCCTCCGAGATTGGATCTCTCTCTCTGTTTCCTTATGTTTCTGCGTTCCCATATTCTGGCCTTTCACCGTTTCTTAAATTCCCGGAGATCCCTAACTCCGATTGGGCTGAAATTTTAACACGATTTTTATCCGGATATTAGATTTCTTGCGGCGGAAGAAGGGCACCAACCGCCTTACGGGGTGGCCACAAGCCATCCTGGTGCGCCCTACCCCCCAGGGCGCACCCCTATGGCTTGTGGGCCCCTCGGGCACCGCCTTCTGTTGATTCCACTTCCCAAAATTCACATATATTCCAAAACAATCTCCGTAAGGTTCTATCCCGTTTGGACTTCGTTTGATATGGATTTTCTGCGAAACAAAAAACATGCAACAAACAGGAACTGGCACTGGGCACTGGATCAATATGTTAGTCCCAAAAATAGTATAAAAAGTTGCCAAAAGTATATGAAAGTTGTAGAATATTGGCATGAAATAATCAAAACTTATAGATACGACGGAGACGTATCACGCCTCATCTTGATCTTGTCATTCGTTATATCAACGCTAGCAAAATATATGCCGCTGCGAAGGAACTCCATGAGTTTTGGACAGTGCTTGTCACTACTGCAACAACAAAATGGAACAAATGTGTTAAATACTGCTGCAACAAGTATATTTTAGAACAAGTATAATAAGAATCATAACAAGTATATTTCAGCACAAGTATAATATAAGAATCATAACAAGTATAATAAGAATCATATAACAATTATAATAAGAATCATAACAAGTATAATTCGGAACAAGTATAATAAGAATCATAACAAGTATAATGAGAATCATAGGAAGTTTCCTATTCCTATGCATTTCCTATCCTATGAATCAAAAGAAGCCCCTAAACTATGACATGTTATCCCACGATGGCCAATATGCAACTACAAGGAAAATTCTTATGCCATTTTCCTATCCTCCTATTCCTATTCCTATGCAATTTTCCTAATCCTCCTATTCCTATGCAATTTTCCTATGAATCAAAGAAAAGCCCCAATTTTCCTATGCATTTTTCCTATGAATCAAGGAAACTATGACATGTTCTCGACATTCCCAATCCTCCTATTCCTATGCAATTTTCCTATCCTATGAATCAAAGAAAAGCCCTAATTAAAACTATGACAAGTTTCGTATTACCTTGCCCACTGGAAGACCATGACATGTTGCTTCAAACAAAGTTGGACGACGGCAACATTGCGACCATCGACCGTGTACTCGAGATCGAGGCCCATGAACTTGTGTTTCTCCTCTTGAAGCCATTCCTCGAACATGGAAAGAAAACCCTCGACTTTGGCACTGTCGTTCATGTAGATGACATGGAGATTGGTCGTGCCATGTGCGAGCATGTTCCCGTAGCGAGTGATTGGATTCATGGTGGAGGATGGGGAAGAAGAGAGGAGAGGGAGACGAACAGAAATGGAGGCCGGTCGCGTTACTGTAGCGTTTCCCTTGTATGATCTCGCGCGGAACAACTTCCAAGGCACGGGATTTGAACGGTCGGGACCTTTAGTCCCGGTTTGAGTCACGAACCGGGACTAAAAGGGCTCGCGCCAGGCGAACGGTTGCCACCACCCCTTTAGTCCCGGTTGGTGTCACCAACCGGGACTAAAGGTCCCGTTCGAACCGGGACTGATGCGTGACGAACCCCGGCCGGTGTCCTAGACGCTCGAACCGGGACTAATGCTCACATTAGTCCCGGTTCGTAACACGACTGGGACTAAAGCTCTGATCCGGCCTGGACCAAAGCCCTATTTTCTACTAGTGAAGTGAGGTTTTTACTATTGGGGGGGGGGGGGGATAATGATATTGATGAGCTTTATGCGGAGATGTTTGGTTGTCAAGTGGGTACCCTACCTATGAAATACATGGGAGTCCCAGTAACTTATGCAATGCTCAAAACCATTGATTGGGACTTTGTAGGTGCTAAGATGATTAAAGGGCTTGATGCTTGGATTGCCTATGTGGCATCTACAGGTGCTAGGGTTACTTTGTTGGATTCTAGCCTAGATGGAATTCCATCTTTTTTATGTCTATGTTCCTTTTCAATAAAACCTTTATTGAAAAAATGAATACGCAACGTAGACGGTTCTTTTGGAGGAAGGGTAAGAAAAAACATGCTTATCATATGGTCAGGTGGGCCAGGATCTGCCGTTCAAAAAGAGTTTGTGGGTTGGGTATCAAAGATCTTCATAAACAAAATGTTAGTCTACTCGTTAAATGGTGGTGGAAGCTTGAAACTAGTGATGGGTTATGGCAACGTATTGTTCGAGCTAGGTATCTTAAGCGAAAAATGGTTGCCAATGTGCAAACCCGTTTTTCAGACTCGCCCTGTTGGAAGGCGATAATGAAAGTTAAAGAGGTGTACATGGCAGGGAGGAAGATCAATATTAATAGTGGAGACTTAATAAGGATCTGGCATGATCCTTGGCTTCTGGATGTTACCCTACGGGATCGTTTCCCTGTCCTTTTTGATATTTGTCAAGATCAGGACTGCACCCTTGCTACCTTTATTACTAAAAATTGTGAGCTCACGTTCAAACGTAGGTTGTTTGCTGAGCTGGCTGATCAGTGGGAGATGATTGTCTCTGGGGCTAGGAACTTTCCTTTGAATAGCTCCCCTGATGCTATTACTTGGGTTCTTAATAGCAAAGTGACCTTTACTACCAAATCGGTTTATGAATGGCTAGAGAGAGACCTGTCGGGACCTAATTATAAATGGGTTTGGAAAGCTAAGATCCCACTGAAAATAAAAAAAAATCCTGTGGCAGTTGTTTCAAAATGCCGTGCTTATTCGTGATAACATGCGTAAAACAAACTGGCCTGGGAACCCTACTTGTTCATTTTGACATAATGTGGAAACTCCGAATCATTTGTTCTTCACTTGTGCATTTGCTCGATCGGTTTGGGGGGTTTTTGGTTTGACATTGGGAGCATCCTGCTGCCCGCGATCCCTTTGGCAGAGTTGAGCGTGGTTCTATAATTACCTTCCTGGAGGCAAAAAATATTATATGATGCTTCTTGCTGCCATTTGTTGGGGGATTTGGAGTACCCGCAACAAAGTTACTTTCGAAAAGCATGTTGTTCGCACTCCTTTACAGGCTGTTTTCACTGCTTGCTCTTTCATGATGTACTGGGCAGGGCTGTTGAAAGAAGGTGACAAGGTGAAGTTCCAGGCTGGGGCTAGGAAGATGGCTCAGGTCGCAGCTGCGTTGGTGACAGGACTACCACTCGTGGCAAGCCCCTGCTGGAAGATGGTGTCGGGTCCCAGTTCTGCTAGCTTGTTGCTTTATCCTTGCTTTAGCCTTGCTCACTGGGGTTTGATGCCCGCTGAGTTCTGTAGTTCTTTTGGGCAGTTCTCGTTGGTGCTTATTTGGTAGTCATATCCAGGATTGTGTTGGGGTTGTTGTAAGTGTCATTAGGTTTTTGCCCCATAGTGGAAGTTCCGTTTTAGGATCATCTATAGTGGGTTTCCTGGTGATGCTCCAACTCGCTCCCCCCTTTCAGTCCCCTTTTGCTTTGTGTCGCTCTGGTCAGTAGTCACTCCCCTGGAACAAAACCAGACTTGGACCAGATGTATTTCCATTAAGCATTTAATGGAAAGGAGTGTGAGACCGGTTGAAAAAAAATGCGCATCTTTGTGCTCTGTCGACACTCTTGATGAATGGATTTAGCATCCGAAGCATATTCCCTGATTTGCCAAAAAAATCTACAGGAAATAATTGCTAAGAGGTTAAAAATATCCTAATATGATTACCTTTAGGTAAACATCTTATATGGTGCTTGTACCATGGATTAGTATATTCTAATTAAGAATAAATTGAGAACACCCGCCCTGCAGTTGGTATCGAGAAGTTTTGCTCCACTACTTTGAGAACTATGACAATGGGTATTGAAGAGAGGTTTACTGTTGAGATTTTTATCTGCTTTGCAACTTCATATGTTTGTACTTCCACCAGAAAGT
The DNA here is from genome assembly GCA_039707655.1 of Elymus sibiricus. Taxonomy (NCBI): domain Eukaryota; kingdom Viridiplantae; phylum Streptophyta; class Magnoliopsida; order Poales; family Poaceae; genus Elymus; species Elymus sibiricus. The sequence goes on from CM077667.1 coordinate 538,705,332, forward strand.
CTAAAAATCCCGCTGCAAGAGCACCCTACTATAAATCAAGTTAACTTTTAGCTTTTAGACATAGCTCCGCTAATGTGAAGAACTGCGTTAGCAAATAATTGATCCAATAGCTGAAGAATGTATCTAGACATTCAATGTATGGAATTTGAACTGACAACAAATAAGGAATATTGGAAGATAGTATGCCACGGTATCAGTTATGAGGTAAAAAAATCATTTTCTCCCTTTAATATTTTAGTCATGATTTATAGTTTTACTCACTAACCTCTCTTCATAATTATTTTTGGATTAAATTTAGCTTTTTAGAAAGCTATAAAGAATAGTTCTAACTTTTGTGGGTAGTCAACGAAATTATGGCTCTTGGTTGAAAGCCCCTTGTCATCATAGTTTACTCGAAGGCAGCTTCAGATTGATTCTCATACCGAGGGAGTCATCTTTGGAAGCAATAGTTCTATTTTTGTATAAAGAAGCATGTTATATTTGTTTGTTTTTTGTATAAGTAGCAAATCTTTCAAATGGATGTTGTGATTAGAATTATGACAACATCGGTGTTCATCACTATTCTTTTTGGACTTGAATAGATCTATGTCTAAATTACACATAATGTGTACGAGCAAATTACTATAGTTTGACTTTCATGTCTTTCTTGACTCTGTGGCGAAGCATAGTCACCTTAGTACTGTGTTGCTTTCTACATGTCTTCTCATGGCCTTATTAAAGATATCCGTTCTATGGTTTTAAACACAAGATGATATTTTTGTAGCACATTTCGTATAAGTTTTCCTCCTATAAGGCTATAATTTCAAATTCAAGCCCACCCAACACACAAAGTTTCTATATTTTTATTTTCTATACAGGAAGTAGTTGGCGTAGCGGTGGTGTTGATGAACGACACCCCATGCAGAGGCGACAGTGACCACGGGGAAGAGATCAAGAACATCAAAAACCTCTTGCGGTGTTCCTCCTCCTCATCGCCGTCGCCGCCACCAACGGCAATAATGATGACCAGCTCACGAGACGGCTACTAGAGCGCTGGAGCCTTCTTGAGAAGACAACACACTCGAGATCAAGAGAGATCGAGAGAGAGTGAGGGAGAGAGGGGGGAGGGGGGAGATCGAGAGAGGGAGGGAGGGAGAGAGGGAGGGAGGAAGGGGGAGAGAGATCTGGCAGGTACATATTGGTAGGACTACCACGTTCTGAAATATAAATGAGATTTGGTGGTAAGTCACCATTGTGTTTGTTCCCAATATGTCAGACACCATAACTTTCATGTCGAATGTGTTGTAGAAATGTTCTTCGATAAATATGTTTTTAGCTCTTGATATTTTAGTATGGTTGTAAATTTATCCATTCACATATCACTCCGAGAAACATTTTTAGTTGGGAGAAGGAAGAAAGGAAGAAAACGAGAGAGCTTTAACGGTAAAAAGGAAGTCGCCAATGCAGCCTGTTGCAACGCAGAGCGTTCTACTAGTTTAATTAATGGAGGGGTTAATTAAGGTGGGGGGGGGGGGAAAGGGGGTAGTGGCTTTAACATGGAAAAATGGGTCCCATAAGGTGAAGGAGGTGAGAGTGTGGCTAGGATGAAAAATGGTGGGAGGGAGAAGGAGAGGAGCTTGGAGAGGAAGAAGATTGGGGGAGAGAGAAGCTACTGTACCAAGCCCTCCTCACTTATTGCGATCTCATCAGTGTCGGGCGCTATATAGGGCCCGCCACTGCTAAAGTGCTGTCAACTTTGCCCCCGGGCAGGAAAATTTCCTGTGGCGGGAGGGAACAATACCCGTCACTGCTGTTACATACACCAGTGGCGGTCGCAGAATGTCACCCGCCACAGCAATGTGATGTGATTTTTGCCCCCGCGCGGAAGGGCATCTTGTGGCGGGCGGCAGAAGTTACCCGCCACTGCTATGCAAAGTACATGTGGCGGGCTGTAAAATATGCCCGCCACTGAATCATTTCGTCAACGGCTCAGGCGGGTTGAATTTATGAGTGGCGGGTGCAGATTTTTGCCCGCCACTGCATATCATGCACCTATGGTGGGCGGCTTTTATTACCCGCCACTGCTCTCTGGCGGAAATAGCTGTGGTGGGTCCCAAGCGGCGCCCTCCACTAATTTGAGCCCACTTATAAGCCTTATCCCAGTAGTGGGAGGTTCACATGGTGAGGCTCCTCTGTCCCTTTTCTTCATCTTTTGTTATCTCAGGGAGGATATTAACCTACTTATTGGCCGCCTTCATAATGTCCATGCATAACTCATAAGTAGTTCTGAGCCAACTAGTACCACAGACGATGCAATTGTAAGCATGTGTCAGTCTTTCTTTATTCCCCCTAGTTACTAAACTTTGTGCTGCATGATTGTACTTGCACAGTTAATAGACATGTTGTACTTCTCATCTAAAATGGCATGCTGATCTAAATACAGCCAGCCAGCTTTACAAAAACTGTTTCGGAGATGCTGTGTCATGTCTTTCTGAATTTCAGTGCGATTCTTAATTAATTACAAGCATCACTTATGTGTTTATCAGTCTTTAGCCTGAAAACATTATTTCGATATGTGACTGTCCATGCCAGTGGCAAGCAGCCAGGAAATCATATTACTTTTCTCTTTATTTGGCATAATATCTGATAGATTTTTTTGGATACAGTCTGCGAACTTGTACTATCGTGTGAATAACCAAATCCACTTAATAGTGTTAATTATGTTGATGAAGGAACTGAAACGCTATTGTCTTATTCCATTAGTTGGCAAGCATGTCCTTAACTGACTTTAATGAAGTGATTTTACGCATTCCAGAGAATCCACACAGCACTTGGCACCGCACCAGATGTTACTTCACATGTTGAATACTTCTTCTCTAGAGCATATATGTTATTGGTGATGGTTTGCACTTGCACCTGGAAAGGGGGAAGAGCACTGAGCACATTCTTACCTTCTCTGGTATACCACCATAGACAGGCGAACATTTATTTTTGCCAAACCTGCTTTGGTAACATAGGGAATTTATTTTCTAACTCGTGGGTCAGTCCGGTCACAACATTTACTTGCTTTTGCGACAAAATGAGTCAGCAGAGATTCAGAATGGGAAAAAAAATGTACCAACGTTTCATATTCAGGGCAACCAGCCAGGAAATCATATTACCTTTCTCTTTATTTCTTTATTCCTTTCTTGACATGCGCCTTGTGTCCTGCACACCCCGCTTTTCCTTTCTCTTTAGCTTTAAATAGCTGTGTCCCTCAAAAGTCATGTGTCCTGGCAGTACTGTATCCCAACAAGAATGACTATCCTGCACAAAAACCTATGTAGCCATATCGATAACAATGGTAATCAATATAATAATCATGGTCCGTAAAGTATTCTTGATTATTCTTAAAAATTTCTGAATCCAAATAAAATATAAAAAAGATAAATGGGACGACCTAGCCACCGCCAATCGCCTGAAAAAACTCCTCCGCTTTCACCCAATCTCCTGGCCTGATACTTTTAGCTTGGCATTGTCTGTAGCATTCTGACTGTTGATAACTGAAAAACCAGAGAAACGCCTGATCGGTCAGCTAATTCTCTTCCACCAAGATATGTTTTTTTAGCAAGTGTACTCTTCCACCAAGACATAATGTAAATCAGCTGTCTATCCAGAAGTGTACTATGTATGTTGCAGCAAACGTGGAATATCGTAAGTATTCAGAGTGCCGATGGGCATGTAAACTAGTGCTTATATTTTGGCAAGTTTACTTAAAGGACAGCTGTAAATTTGTGTTTAATTTGCGCAATTTTTGCTAACATTTCTTCAACACACATGATTTAGTAGATATTCAGAGTGGTGATTTTATCTGGCCTATTGCTTTCATGGCTTTAGAACTTAGATGAGCTGTAGCTCAACTAGTATAGGAGTAGCACATAACATGAACCATGGCATATATGCTTATGATGTAATTTCTCCACATTTATGTTAACATCCTCAAGCAAGTGAGAAAGCAACAGACTGTCATTCATCAAGCAACATTATGCATTCTTAGGCCCTCTACGATGTAAATAACATAAAGTTTCCTGTAAAAGAATGATGACATATCTGCACCAATGCATATTATTTAGATGTTAAGAGAATAGTTGAGAATTAAAACTGGCACGGACGCTGAATGGCAGTATTTTTAGGCAAGAAGTCAGTCACCTTGTTATTCTCATTTTTCTTGTATGATTTTCCCAATTAATGAAAAACACTAAACCTAAGATAGAAGCACTCCAACACATAAGCTAACTGGTCAGAACTCTGAAATTAGTTACTGGTTGCAAGAGTTACACCACCTGGTAATCTATGTAAAGTCGCACATCGTAGGCAAATTTTCCTCTAAATGTCTGAATCTGTAACCTAATCCAAATGCCAATGTAGCCAGATAAATTGTACGTAAGAGCTACTGGTTAGTAAAATACCTAGACAGGGGAATGAAATGCTTCAGACGCTCATATTATTCGGCATAAATGTCATCGAGCGGAAGAAAGACAATACAACTGAAATGCATGTACCATTTATCACCGATCCACCAGTGCAGACTGCAATGATCTTGTTATCCACCTCTCCCTCCCTGTTCAAAACAACATGGTTGCAGAACCTTGTCTGCACTCTAAACAAAGTGCAATAACACCCGAGTATCCGGGTAGGAACCAAACTCGATCCATTATAGGCACGGGACCTTTACTCGAAGGACACAGCCTGACCTGAGAAATGGCATAAAACACATTATTTCAAGAAGGGAACAGTCTAATACATGGGTATATGGCATTAACTGAGAAATGGGGGAATGACTGAAATCAATATGCTTCTGGGATCTGGTAGATAAGAGGGATAAGATTCATTTCTAACAGGCTATGGTGTTGTGTAACTGCACTGTAAGTATTAATTATACTAGATGTATATGGGAAGGAAATATCCCTGCACTATGATCCAACAGGTCACTGTCATAAAAACTTGCCTCATAAAACTTCTTGCCTATTTTCTTTATTACCCCAAGAAATAGATCACTCTCATCATACAAGACAGAATGTGAAGAATGGGTCCCTTGTTGTGACGATAGACAACTGACAAAAAGGGTTGACGTGCACATGTGTATTATTGGTAATGGAAAAGATATTTCTTGTGAAGCTTCTGACTTTCTGAGAGAAGCACACATCTGCACCTCGATTCGAGGTTGTTTCATGGTGAATGAACAGTGGGTTGATTGTTTCGAGGCTTACCTTGCACAACCTACTTATATACACATGCCTTTGCCTTAACTCCATCCTTTTGGAGCACCCACTCATAATGGTGGAGTCTATCAGATATTTAGTTCAGAGACCTACGTATTCATAGGACAGTAATCCGATGTTCGGTCTGAGCGGGATTTTGTCTTTTGGGGGTGCAGCCGTCAGGGAGGATATTGGCTAGTTCTGAAACTTGATGCTGGGACTCATCCATCTTTATTTTCTGCATATTTGGCTATCTCAGGGAGGATATCGGCTGCTTGGTGAAGCCATCTTCACAAAATGGTCATGCATAAGTAGTTTTGATTTCACCCCCCTTACTGATGCAAGATTGACAGACATGCTCCACTTCTCATCTATAATGGCATGCTGATCTAAATACAGCAAGCCAGCTTTAAGAAAACAATTTCAAAGATGATATGTCACATCTTTCTAAATTTCGGTGCAATTCTTAAACTAATTACAAGTATCATTTACAAGTCTTTATCCTGAAACCATTATATTTATATATAACTGTCCTTGACTTCTGCATATGAGATGCGATATTTAAACATTATTTCTAACTACAGCATGGGTTGCTGGTGAGATGATTTGCTCTTGCAACTGGTAAAATATATAGATATGGGAGAAGTTCACTGTGTACAGTTTTACATTCCGTCAGTTCCATGTTAGTACTATACACAAGCGAACGTTTATTTTTGCAAGTATGCTTCGTTAACTTAGGAAATTGTGGCTCGGCAGGTCACATCATTTCTTTATCTTTATCTTTACCTAATATTAAAGGGAGGATTGATTCTCCACTTTATTTCGTCATCAAGTCTTTTCGTACGTTGTCCTTTTCCGTCCTTTTCCGTTTTATGTACGTGGTCCGTTCAGGTTGTCCGTGGTCCGTTCTGGAAAACGGAAAAAGGAAAAAAAAAACACGCTTGGGAGGCCTCGAACCGTGATGGTCAGGAAGAGAGCCCAGCGGTGGAACCAACTCATCATGCTGGTGGTCATGCATAAAGAAAGGAAACAATTCTATTATAGGCGGAGTGGGTTTTCTTTAAAAAAAGGCCGTACCGGACCGCTGCTCACTCTAAATGCAAATACTAATCTCCACATATCCAGAAACGGGTGCTCCATGCATAAAAAAAAGGTTGCACACCATGTGTAATGGCTGTTTGCCTTAAAAAAAATGTGTAACGGGCTGTCCCATGCACCTCAAAAAAGAAGGTTGTCCCATGCGTCTTTTTTTAACACAGTACAAACGCAAGCGTTCATACATACGTAAATACACTCACCCCTATGAACGCACACACGCACACCCTATCCCTATGAGCATCTTTGAAAGACCGACCCGGCATATCAACTTGAGATTTACGAAGTCATGGTAGGCGCCTCAACGTCGAGGGGAACGTCTCCTCCCACTGAAAGCGCATCGTCGAAAATCCTGAAATAAATTTAAAAATAATGCAAGCACCAGAACTTAAATCTTGGTGGGTTGAAGATACCACTGTCCTTCTAACCATCCAACCACAGGTTGGTTCGAAGTTGTCCCATGCACCTAAAAATAGGCTGCCCGATGTGTGTCGCTGATGTAGTTGCCCGATGCATTATTGTTTTGTTCTGAACTTCTGATGATTTTATTTTGCGGGGTAATGACTTCTGATTATATAAAGAAATCAACCATGGATGCATATTTTCATCATACTTACATCTTTGATAAGAAAGTTTTATTATGATAAATTTATTTTAGTTGATGGGAACCCTTGCTTCTGTTCTGCAGGTGAGAAAGCTTGCGGAGCTCGGCATTTGGCCCTTGCAGCATCGAAAGGTAGAGATGTGAGGAAACACTACAGGTGGACAGTGCGACATGAAGGAGGAATGATTTTTTTCATTGATCTATTGTCTCCCTCGTGTCTGGTCAAACATACCGACATGCCGCACCATTTTTTTTTCAAGTTGAGTCATGTTGGATAACTAACATTTGTGTTCATTTTCTATTAGTTTGTGATATTTATTAGAAAAAAACCATTTCCCTTTATTCATTAGTTTTCCAGAATAAAATTTTCACCAGGATGCACAAGAAATGGCCCAGTTCGGAATGCGCTTCTGGTATGATCCATATGTGCAAAGTTTAAATGGGTTCATATGGAGTTACTTAGAATCAACTCACCCTATGGAAGTTCCGTCAATGATTAAAGATTGTTGAACTCATTGACCATATTACATATTACATATGCTTATTTATTTTTCCGTTGCAACGCATGGGCATATTTGCTAGTCTCTACCTTTTTTTTTTTGATCAACTTTGCTAGTCTCTACCTAATAATAAAGCACGGATTGTTTTTGGTCATCCGTCATTCAAATTACCCCTAAAGTTAACAAAAATTACCCACCAATGCCACCTATAAGTCATAAAAAACGTTTCACACAGCAAAATCTCCTGACTGGGCCGGCCCATGTCGGGACCTCCTATATTACGCTCTCACGGTGGAAGAAGATGCAGCACACCAGTTTGGGCCGGCCCATGCGCGGGCGCCTTTTTTTTAATTTCCTTTTTTATTTTTATTTTCAGTTCAGTTTGGTCTACTTTAAATAATTTAGAACTTCAAAAAACTTTTCAAATTTTAAGAAACTGAGAATTTTGAAATAAAATGTTTGTGAATTCAAAAACTGCTCGGAATTTTTGTAAACATGTTCGAAATAAAAAAAAATGGTTGCAATTTTGAAAACATGTTCGTAAATAAAAAAAACTCCAGGAGTTTAACCAAAAGTCCGTATATCAAAAATTATTAATGGAATTTAAACAAATGTTTGCTAATTCCAAACATGTTCAGGCATTTTTAAAAAATGTCCTAAAATTTTAAAAAACAGTTCGTGCCTGTTTTTTTAGTTTTATTTTTTTACTTTCATTTTTCTGTTCCATTTTTTTCTACTTTAAATAATTTAGAACTTCAAAAAACTTTTGCAATAAAAAAAGACTAAGAATTTTGAAATAAAATGTTGAACAAAACATAAAATGTTTCTGAATTCAAAAAATGCTCGGGATTTTTTAAAAAGTGTCTGAATATTCAAAAAAATGTTCACAATTTCGAAAACAATGTTGGTGAAAAAAATCCATGATTTTTAAACAATTCCATGCATTAATTTTTTGAATGCAATCGAACAAAATGTTTGCTAATTCAAAAAATGTTCATGCATTTCAGGAAATATTTTAAAATTTTAAAAACATTTAATGAATTATAAAAGAGTTTATTGATTCAGAAAATGTTCATGCATTTCAAAAAAGAAAATCCACCAACTTCGGAAAATATGTTCATCTATTCTAGAATTGTTCGCCAAGTCAAAAGAAAATACTTAAAAACCGTTTGCAATATAAAGAAATGTTCACAATTTTAAAAAAATGTTTGAAAATTGTAATAGATGTTCTAGATTTTAAAAATATTCGCAAATTTGTAAAAAAATGCACAAATGATCGAAGGTATATAGTTAAACAGTAATACTTCTGAGTCTTTGTGACAATATACCCGTGTGAATTTTGAAGAATTAACTGCCGGGGTGGATCGGAATATTATAGGATGTTTTCTAAATAATGTTTCTTGAAATTGAGAATAATTCTTTGAATTACCAAGTTTTTTGACAACCATGAATTTTTTTCGAAAATGTGAACATTGCTTTAATTGTAAATAAATTTAAAAGAAGAAATATTTTCTTGCATTTGTGCACAAATTTTCAAAATCATGCAATGAGATGTGAACATAATGAGATCATTACCATTGGAGATTATGATTTTTTTCTCCCGTTGCAACCCACGGGCCCTTTTGCTAGTACTAGCTTATCCGACAAAATGATTCAGCGGAGATTTGCAATGGAAAAAAATGCGAATTGTTTCAACGTCAAAATTATGCCAATTGTCTCATATCCAGCCAGGAAATCATATTACAATGTAGTTGGTCCTTAATTTAAGGCATTGTAGCTCCTATATTTCTACTAGTAGATATACGTAGGTAGGTCTGTCCACAATCAGTCCATTTTGGCTGGATCAGTTATCACACGAATCCAAGCTAAGCAAAAACTCTTCAGAACAAAAATCAACAAGGCAAAGGAAAGGCAGTGATATATTATTCCAAACATTAACAACTCATCATCCGGGCTGATCTGCCACACAGTAATAATCACTGGACAATACAACACAGATGCAAATAAGACCAAAAACACAGAAAAACAAATATTCTTGTGAATGAAAGAGATATCCGATTTGAGAGGCCATCATCCGGGCTGAACCGCTGTACCATGTAAATAAGCACAAAGCAAATCATACACACTTGTAGCTAGGAGCACACCAGTACTGACAAACCATGGAAAAAGAAATACAAAACCATTTCAAACGTAAACTGCAGCTTGGGTGTTCGGCCTGTCGATGATCCCCGCATGCGTGAGCAAGGCCCAGATAAGCGTCACCAGCTCGGTACCATGAGCACGTGCCTTCTTATGTGCCTTGAAGTTATGAGTGGGGGCAACGTACAAGATCAACTCAGACCAGAAGCTAGCCAAGATGCGCCACCCCGTCTCCGTCTCCTCATCTGGAATCAATTCCACAAACTGCTTTCCCAGCCTCGCTCCTTTCTTCACCACCTCATGCCTGGATTCCTCACCAAGGAGCTCTACCATGATGCCATATTCCATTGACACGCTGCCACCGGTGAGAGCATGCTGGATATCTTCGCTCACGGTCTTGTACAATTTCTTGGACCATACCTTGTCAGATGGCAGTAGCTCAGGAGTGGATGCCATCAAATAGACACAATACTGTGACAGATGCATTGCGGTGTTCTTGTCGGCTGAGCAACCAGTTGAAGCTCCATGCCTGGCCTCGAAGATGCCGGTGGCGATGTGCCAAACAAGGATAACATGGGATGTGTCTTGTTCTTCACATGCCCAGAGGACATGATTGCCTATTCCATTGTTCAGGAGGGCAACCGTGCCTTTGCTCAGGCAACCGTTGCTACTTTTCAGCCCGTCGATAATGGAGGCCTTCACCTCTGATGATACATTGACCTGCTGCACCCTCGGCCTTGGGCCAGAGAAGTAAAAGAACAGTGGGCTAAAGGCACATTTTTTTGGCTGTGGGTGTGCTAGTAGCGAGATTTGGCCCATTTGACCAGTCCAATAATTCTTTATGAACTTGATCTTGAAGTTCAGAACAAGACCAAGCAATCTCTGCATGCAAGGAGATTGCTGCCAAGAGACATGGGTTACATAGGTACAAAGCAGGGTTAGCTTGAACCAGTTGGAGCACAAGTAGGACATGATTTCCCATGCCTCGGCAAGCATAACTGCTACAAATAGGGAATATGTCGGCAAGGAGCTAAAAAGTATGTTGCCGAAGTCCAATGCGTTAGCACCGGAAAAGGACTGGTCACCTATTATGTCCATGGGTAACATGCATGATGCTTCGCAAATGGTCTGAAATGGAATTTTGTATATAAATGCTATCTTTGCCATGGCAAGGAAGCACCAAGTTACAATTGAGAGGGAGACAATGATGTTAAGAACCGGCAGCAGTCGCCCAAAGTTTGAAGTTGGGAGGGATGAATAATAAGAATCAAGCACAAAAGATACCTCATCTGCAATGACTCTGAATACCGTGTCTGGATTTCCCTCCTTAAATAGTACATTTAGGACAAAATTGAACGCCTTGGTGGAGCCAAGTACGACAAGGTGGCACTTTGCAAATTGATGTTTAATCAGTTTGAATAATGCAAATGAAAGGCATAAATCTTTAAGCCATGGTCGATGGGCCAAAAGGATGTCGTTGTCGGTCGCCATTCGCCAAACTCTATCAATGGTGACCAAGCTATTGTTCATCTGCTTGATGGTATACCCATGAGGTGTTTCCTCAATTTCCTGCTTCTCTTCACCCATCACAATAAGTGGTGGAATCAACTCATCTTCAGATACTTGGTGGCTTTCTCCAAGTAATTGTTCCATATATCCAGCAACAAGACGAGAGTTGCGGCCAAGAGCGAAAGACCTTCTTGCCTTCTCAAATGCATAGAACTTGAGTGCAATTTTTGCCAAACTAAGAACACAGAGGACAATGATCAAGTTAAACTGCGAGGTGGCAAAGATTTCCTTAAGGGTGCTATGGGATATATAAACAAAAGGATGACGTAAATAGTAGAGCAAGAGATATGATGTCCAGACTGCGCGAGCGAGCAACTCGATTGAGGGGCCGAGCTTTTGACCGTCATCATCATCAACGGCGACAGTTGCACTTGTATTGGTTCCAACAATTTGGACAAGAACTGTCCAAGTTAGGAGCATGCATACGTAGAAATCGTCAAAGCATTTCACAACCAGGCCATCTGTTTTGTACTTTCCAATGGAGGAGACGAGATAGGAGACGATGGGGAGGTAGAGCGTTGTGGCTCCCTGGAAGAGGAAACGGGTCACTCCAACCTGACGATAGTGCCGCCCGAAGGCACTGATTGCCACCATGATCAGGACGAGTACAGCGTTGACAGCCATGAGCGTGTTGGAGCACCACAGCTGTGCATTTATCCCATGGATCAAATTGGTTACCGCAGGCTGGGAGCATTCATTTGAAATATTAGCCATCTTCTCGCCTGATTTACATGTTGAAGCATAAACTAGTTAGCGTTATAAGCTAGGCAAAATACCACACAAACATGACAGGAGTTTAATGAGTCATCACAAAATGCATATAAATAGCCAGGACTAATGTGAACAATGTTAAGACTTACTAGCACCAAGAGATTGTCGGGACTTGGAGAATCTCCGCTCCGGTCCTGTTGCAAAACGATGAGGATAGGAGTAAGGCCACAATTTGCTGCATCTACTACCAGCTAGACTAGAAGGGTGAGAGGGATCGAGCAGTACCTTGGGAGGATAGAACAGATAGGAGGAGGTAGGAGCTTATCAAGATTCAAGAGGAGCCTTCTGCATGCTGCATTGCAAGAACCAAAGGAGGTTAATTTATCTTGCTGGGAGAGGACAACGACAAAGGAAGCTGAAAATTCTGTGGTGCCCAGCTCAATTAAGACTAGACTATTGCTTTTGATAGTTATGTATTTGATGAAAAACTTGGAGATTATTGTTCCACAAAAAGCGGAATATCTATTTGTCGATGATGACCTTAGGAATAAGGTTACCCATCCATGGACCCAGTTGTTGTTCCGTGAGTGTCAGGGCACTAGCTCCCATAGTTGAAACGGTTAGAACTTAGAAACTTCATTTTTCTTGTTACTCTAATTTAAAAATGATATTTCAAGCACAGATAGAGTAAACCTAGCTACATGTACGCAGTATTTAAAAAAAAATGCTAGTGCGTTATATGGAGATTGAACTGGAAGGGATTAATACACACTAGTATACAGGCTGGGGAACTCTTGGAGGATTAGAAGCATTCTATGACGGCAATATTTGAGTGCTTCTTCCAATCCACTGCCTTGGAGCACAGCAGAGTGACCCAAACAAAGGTCACAAGGACAAATCACTCATGGTGACCATTCTAATTATTTGTGTAAACATAAAGGCTATTTAGCGCTGATAACTAGGAGAGCACACCACCTTTTCCATAGATACAGACGAAATAATTGAAAGTTTGAGAGTGACTGGTCATCTTTAAAGTCGTCTCCTGTTTTTGTTTCCCAGGGGAACGCGTGAATTAGTTCTAATGCATCGCCCCCAGGTTCGTTAGTTTCAGTTTACGAAAGAAATCTGTCACCCCTCACGCATTAAACACCATAAATTGTAGGTAATGTGTCAACTAAAATCTTCTATATATACTGTTGGTGGTTTGGCAGTTATGACACTGTTGCCTGGTTGCAAGGATAATCCATAGAGGAATTTTGCTAGGAAAACAACTGGCCATGTGAATTAGTTCAGTGTGTGATTCTCACTTGATTCATATATATGTGGCTGCAGTTCCTGCTGACTAACCAAATGTCTTGCCGCAGTTGCTACCGGCTGTTTTCCCAACAAGTTGCTAGGAAACAACTCTGGGTCCAGCGAACAATTTCGGGCAATAATAATGTTAGCTAATCTTGTCCGTGTCTACATGTATTAGCATTAATTAGACAAGTTGGTCAGTTTGCTAGTACTAGTTTGGGTCACGTTAGTAGTTAGTATGTGACTAGGTTAGGGTTCCTAGCGTGAGTCCGGTTTGAAAATTAGGCAAGTGCTGTGCCGTGTAACACTAGGAGTTGTTCAGGTCGGTGTGTCGGAATATATACACACTAGCAAAAATGCCCTTGCGTTGCAACGGGTAAAAAAATTACACGCCTTAGCCCAATAAATATAACATGGCTCGAGACCCATCACAGTACACATTCTCTATTTCACAAAGAGCCATATCCATTTTAACCTTTATTGTCCTTCACACCCTCGTTGACAGTGGCAACAATGTCCACCTGATCAAACAAATAAGTGTATAACTTCACCGACAAGCTCGGCAATATAATAAAAGTAAATAATTAAGAATGTGTCACACACAACTTTATGATATCTTGCAAGGAAAAATATGAGAAAAACGTTCATTGATGCAATGCCTTGGTATATGGGTATTTTGAGTTACATTATCTTAACATGTCATCCTTTTTGCCAATAATATTTCTAAACAACACACATTCGAGTCTGTACACAATACCTAATAGTAATCCAAAGGTTTTTTTTTTGCGAAAGGTTATTATCACAAAATCACATTAACTTGTTCCTCATATTCCCTGTGAAAAATAGTTGTTGCCTCATACATAAAAAATAAACCATGATAAGGGCAAAAGTGAACTATACTTATAAATAAATAGAGAAGAAGGCTCAATATACGTGACACAAGTTTGTGCATTCGCTGTTCTGTGCTTCAGCAGGTGGAAATCAACAACCCCGTGTAAAAAAGACTAATGTCTCCAACTTGTCAATTCATATTCAAATACCATATGTATAGCTCGAACTTGTGTGTGCAGTGGTGGCCCACGGAAGGAGGGTAACAGCGGCTACAGGCGCGGGTGGCCTGATGGGACATGATTTGTGTGTATGCAGAACCAAAAAAGTATTCTTGCCGCGTCAAAAAAAAAAGTAGTCTTGCAAACACTACCACAAACAACAGAGGAACACCAGCCCCGTTATCTTCATCATCAAATCCACAAAGTCTTCTGATTTCTTTTCTAACCACGAGCCTTGAAAAAAAAAGTAGAAAGCATATGCTAGCATCAAAAAGTGTATGCGTGAAACAAAGTAGTTCACCAAATGCAGAGAGTTCAGAGGTCTTTCTTATATTCACAGATGAGCACATAGAATCATCCATCGAACATTCAATTTTTGGCAGTAAATTAGACGATGGGGACTGCAGACGAAGATCCTTGGAAAGAAACGGACAACTACCGGACATTGCAAGTAGGAGGCAATGCCGTTACCAGGGAAAAAATCACACCAATGCGTGAGCTTTGAACGCACGCACCGCACGAACACACATCCAGCGTCCCAGCGTGGGCATCTGACCAGCGAAGGCGCTACCCCACGATCCGCTGAAGTCCTGCGCGCCGGCCACCGTCTCCATCCATCCGGTCAGCGCCCACCTGCCTTGGTTGTTCCACCCTCGTCCACACGCCTCTCCTCCTGTCAACGGTTGGCTCTTCCATCGACCTCATCCGCCAGCACCCTCCAGCAGCCGGCTGCGTGGGAGCGCCGGCAGCACCCTCCAGCGAGAATATGTTGAGCGCCGGCAGCACCCTCCAGCAGCCGGCTGCGTGGGACGATCGGCTCATCGCTCATGCAGTCCACGCACGCGGACGAACGGCTCCAGTGAGAATACGTTGAGCGCCGGCAGCACCCTCCAGCAGCCGGCTGCGTGGGACGACCGGCTCCAGCGAGAATATGTTGAGCGCCGGCAGCACCCTCCAGCAGACGGCTCCAGGATCGGAACGGTACGTGCGTGCGTTGTTTGTTGGTTTTTCAGTTTCTATAAATAAGAGGAGTCTTAGTTGCGGTTGGGCTGTTCGGCCCATACGAACGGGGCAGGGGAAGGCGACTGCGGGGAAGGGCGAGGCGACGGCGACGGCGGGGCAGGGCGATGCGACAGCGACGGCGACGGAGGGGCAGGGCGCGGCGACGGCGACGACGACGTAGGGGCAGGGGCGCCACAAGGGCGGGGCAGGGCGAGGCGACGGCGACGGCGGGCCAGGCGACGGCGACAGCGGGGCAGGGCGAGCCGACGGCGACGGCGACGGCGGGCCAGGCGACGGCGACAGCGGGGCAGGGCGAGCCGACGGCGACGGCGACGTAGGGGCAGGGCGCGGCGATGGCGACGACGACGTAGGGGCAGGGGCGCGACGACGGTGGGGCAGGACGAGGCGACGGCGACGGCGGGGCAGGGCGCGGTGACGGCGACAAGGAGGAGGGCGCGCGAGGATATCCGGCGCCGGCGCCGGTCAGCGGGCTCGGGGACGGCAGGGTGTCGGCGAGGGCGACGGCAAAATCCGGCAGCCTGGCGGCGTCGATGTCGTCGTCGGCGCCGAGGAGAGAAGAAATTACAATGGATTGGAAAATTTTCGAAGTGCCCTTTATATAGCACCCCCCTTTAGTCCCGGTTGGTGGCTCCAACTGGGACTAATTCCCCCCTTTAGTCCCGGTTGTAGCCACCAACCGGGACTAAAGGTCAATTTCCAGCAGCCCAAAGGGAGGGAAGCAGAGACCTTTAGTCCCGGTTAGTGGCACGAACCGAGACTAAAGGGGGCATTAGTCCCGGTTGGATCCACCAACCGGGACTAAAGGGCTGTGCTTCCCATACCAAAAGTTTAGTCCCACCTCGCTAGTCGATAGGGGCTCGGAGTGGTTTATAAGTGCTGCTGCCGCTGCCCTCTCGAGCTCCTCTCTAATGCAGGCAGTACATGCCTATTTGACGCCCTGTTGGGCCTGCTAGCACTACGGGCCTTTTTTTTGCATATATTATGATTTTTCATGTTATTTTTAGTTATATAATTTTATTTGCATAAATTTTATATAATTTTAGTTGCATAAGTTTTATTTTTTATTGATTCTTTTTAGTTGAATCCTTTAGCTATTAGAGTTTTATAAAAGCTTTTTAGTTTCTATTAAAACTTGTAACAAAATATAGTTTATGAAAATTCATTTTACTATTAAAGTTTTTAACTCAAGATTTTTTCTGCATTCAATATGCACCATTCAAAGCCACATAATCACTTTTCAACCCTTTTCTGACTTCATTTGCTATTTTTCATATATTTCGTGATTTATTTTGTGCCAAGATAACCCTGAGATTAAAAAGCACTGCAAATGAACTCTGAAATGGTTGCAAGTTGGCATGGTATCATCATTTCACCCACATAGCATGTGCTAAAAAGTTGAGAGGGTTACGGCAAAAACTGGATGCACTTCGTGTACAAACTTGACAATCTCTTTCGAAGTGTCAGGGTTTCGGACGAAAACTCATCTGTTACAAAATGATTTCAATTTTTTAAACATATTTGAACTCAAGACTTTTTCTACATTCAATATGCACCATCCAAAGCCACATCATCACTTTTCAAACCTTTTCTGACTTCATTTGCTATTTTTCATGCATTTCATGATTTATTTTGAGCTAAAATGACCCTGAATTGAAAAACACTGCAAATGAACTCTGAAATGGTTGCAAGTTGGCATGGTATCATCATTTCACCCACATAGCATGTGCTAAAAAGTTGAGAGGGTTACGGCAAAAACTGGATGCACTTCGTGTACAAACTTGACAATGTCTTTCGAAGTGTCACGGTTTCGGACGAAAACTCATCTGTTACAAAATGATTTCAATTTTTTAAACATATTTGAACTCAAGACTTTTTCTGCATTCAATATGCACCATCCAAAGCCAAATCGTCACTTTTCAAACCTTTTCTGACTTCATTTGCTATTTTTCATGCATTTCATGATTTATTTTGAGCTAAAATGACCCTGAATTGAAAAACACTGCAAATGAACTCTGAAATGGTTGCAAGTTGGCATGGTATCATCATTTCACCCACATAGCATGTGCTAAAAACTTGAGAGGATTACGGCAAAAACTGGATGCACTTCGTGTACAAACTGGACAATCTCTTTCGAAGTGTGAGGGTTTCGGACGAAAACTCATCCGTTACAAAAGCATTTCAATTTTTTAAACATATTTGAACTCAAGACTTTTTCTGCATTCAATATGCACCATTAAAAGCCACATCATCACTTTTCAACCCTTTTCTGACTTCATTTGCTATTTTTCATGCATTTCATGATTTATTTTGAGCTAAAATGACCCTGAATTGAAAAGCACTGCAAATGAACTCTGAAATGGTTGCAAGTTCGCATGGTATCATCATTTCACCCACATAGCATGTGCTAAAAACTTGAGAGGGTTACGGCAAAAACTGGATGCACTTCGTGTACAAACTGGACAATCTCTTTCGAAGTGTCAAGGTTTCCGACGAAAACTCATCTGTTACAAAAGGATTTCAATTTTTAAACATATTTGAACTCAAGACTTTTGTTGCATTCAATATGCACCATTCAAAGCCACACCATCACTTTTCTAACCTTTTCTGACTTCATTTGCTATTTTTCATGCATTTCATGATTTATTTTGAGCTAAAATGACCCTGAATTGGAAAGCACTGCAAATGAACTCTGAAATGGTTGCAAGTTGGCATGGTATCATCATTTCACCCACATAGCATGTGCTAAAACTTGAGAGGGTTACGGCAAAAACTGGATGCACTTCGTGTACAAACTGGACAATCTCTTTCGAAGTATCAGGGTTTCGGACGAAAACTCATCTGTTACAAAAGGATTTCAATTTTAAACATATTTGAACTCAAGACTCTTTCTGCATTCAATATGCACCATTCAAAGCCACATCATCACTTTTCAAACCTTTTCTGACTTCATTTGCTATTTTTCATGCATTTCAGGATTTATTATGAGCTAAAATGACCCTGAATTGAAAAGCACTGCAAATGAACTCTGAAATGGTTGCAAGTTGGCATGGTATCATCATTTCACCCACATAGCATGTGCTAAAAACTTGAGAGGGTTACGGCAAAAACTGGATGCACTTCGTGTACAAACTGGACAATCTCTTTCGAAGTGTCAGGGTTTCCGACGAAAACTGGCGGCGTCGATGTCGTCGTCGGCGCCGAGGAGAGAAGAAATTACAATGGATTGGAAAATTTTCGAAGTGCCCTTTATATAGCACCCCCCTTTAGTCCCGGTTGGTGGCTCCAACTGGGACTAATTCCCCCCTTTAGTCCCGGTTGTAGCCACCAACCGGGACTAAAGGTCAATTTCCAGCAGCCCAAAGGGAGGGAAGCAGAGACCTTTAGTCCCGGTTAGTGGCACGAACCGAGACTAAAGGGGGCATTAGTCCCGGTTGGATCCACCAACCGGGACTAAAGGGCTGTGCTTCCCATACCAAAAGTTTAGTCCCACCTCGCTAGTCGATAGGGGCTCGGAGTGGTTTATAAGTGCTGCTGCCGCTGCCCTCTCGAGCTCCTCTCTAATGCAGGCAGTACATGCCTATTTGACGCCCTGTTGGGCCTGCTAGCACTACGGGCCTTTTTTTTGCATATATTATGATTTTTCATGTTATTTTTAGTTATATAATTTTATTTGCATAAATTTTATATAATTTTAGTTGCATAAGTTTTATTTTTTATTGATTCTTTTTAGTTGAATCCTTTAGCTATTAGAGTTTTATAAAAGCTTTTTAGTTTCTATTAAAACTTGTAACAAAATATAGTTTATGAAAATTCATTTTACTATTAAAGTTTTTAACTCAAGATTTTTTCTGCATTCAATATGCACCATTCAAAGCCACATAATCACTTTTCAACCCTTTTCTGACTTCATTTGCTATTTTTCATATATTTCGTGATTTATTTTGTGCCAAGATAACCCTGAGATTAAAAAGCACTGCAAATGAACTCTGAAATGGTTGCAAGTTGGCATGGTATCATCATTTCACCCACATAGCATGTGCTAAAAAGTTGAGAGGGTTACGGCAAAAACTGGATGCACTTCGTGTACAAACTTGACAATCTCTTTCGAAGTGTCAGGGTTTCGGACGAAAACTCATCTGTTACAAAATGATTTCAATTTTTTAAACATATTTGAACTCAAGACTTTTTCTACATTCAATATGCACCATCCAAAGCCACATCATCACTTTTCAAACCTTTTCTGACTTCATTTGCTATTTTTCATGCATTTCATAATTTATTTTGAGCTAAAATGACCCTGAATTGAAAAAAACTGCAAATGAACTCTGAAATGGTTGCAAGTTGGCATGGTATCATCATTTCACCCACATAGCATGTGCTAAAAAGTTGAGAGGGTTACGGCAAAAACTGGATGCACTTCGTGTACAAACTTGACAATGTCTTTCGAAGTGTCACGGTTTCGGACGAAAACTCATCTGTTACAAAATGATTTCAATTTTTTAAACATATTTGAACTCAAGACTTTTTCTGCATTCAATATGCACCATCCAAAGCCAAATCGTCACTTTTCAAACCTTTTCTGACTTCATTTGCTATTTTTCATGCATTTCATGATTTATTTTGAGCTAAAATGACCCTGAATTGAAAAACACTGCAAATGAACTCTGAAATGGTTGCAAGTTGGCATGGTATCATCATTTCACCCACATAGCATGTGCTAAAAACTTGAGAGGATTACGGCAAAAACTGGATGCACTTCGTGTACAAACTGGACAATCTCTTTCGAAGTGTGAGGGTTTCGGACGAAAACTCATCCGTTACAAAAGCATTTCAATTTTTTAAACATATTTGAACTCAAGACTTTTTCTGCATTCAATATGCACCATTAAAAGCCACATCATCACTTTTCAACCCTTTTCTGACTTCATTTGCTATTTTTCATGCATTTCATGATTTATTTTGAGCTAAAATGACCCTGAATTGAAAAGCACTGCAAATGAACTCTGAAATGGTTGCAAGTTCGCATGGTATCATCATTTCACCCACATAGCATGTGCTAAAAACTTGAGAGGGTTACGGCAAAAACTGGATGCACTTCGTGTACAAACTGGACAATCTCTTTCGAAGTGTCAAGGTTTCCGACGAAAACTCATCTGTTACAAAAGGATTTCAATTTTTAAACATATTTGAACTCAAGACTTTTGTTGCATTCAATATGCACCATTCAAAGCCACACCATCACTTTTCTAACCTTTTCTGACTTCATTTGCTATTTTTCATGCATTTCATGATTTATTTTGAGCTAAAATGACCCTGAATTGGAAAGCACTGCAAATGAACTCTGAAATGGTTGCAAGTTGGCATGGTATCATCATTTCACCCACATAGCATGTGCTAAAACTTGAGAGGGTTACGGCAAAAACTGGATGCACTTCGTGTACAAACTGGACAATCTCTTTCGAAGTATCAGGGTTTCGGACGAAAACTCATCTGTTACAAAAGGATTTCAATTTTAAACATATTTGAACTCAAGACTCTTTCTGCATTCAATATGCACCATTCAAAGCCACATCATCACTTTTCAAACCTTTTCTGACTTCATTTGCTATTTTTCATGCATTTCAGGATTTATTATGAGCTAAAATGACCCTGAATTGAAAAGCACTGCAAATGAACTCTGAAATGGTTGCAAGTTGGCATGGTATCATCATTTCACCCACATAGCATGTGCTAAAAACTTGAGAGGGTTACGGCAAAAACTGGATGCACTTCGTGTACAAACTGGACAATCTCTTTCGAAGTGTCAGGGTTTCCGACGAAAACTCATCTGTTACAAAAGGATTTCAATTTTTAAACATATTTGAACTCAAAACTTTTTCTGCATTCAATATGCACCATTCAAAGCCAGACCATCACTTTTCGAACCTTTTCTGACTTGATTTGCTATTTTTCATGCATTTCATGATTTATTTTGAGCTAAAATGACCCTGAATTGGAAAGCACAGCAAATGAACTCTGAAATGGTTGCAAGTTGGCATGGTATCATCATTGCACCCACATAGCATGTGCTAAAAACTTGAGAGGGTTACGGCAAAAACTGGATGCACTTCGTGTACAAACTTGACAATCTCTTTCGAAGTGTCAGGGTTTCGGACGAAAACTCATCTGTTACAAAAGGATTTCAATTTTTTAAACATATTTGAACTCAAGACTCTATCTGCATTCAATATGCACCATTCAAAGCCACATCATCACTTTTCAAACATTTTCTGACTTCATTTGCTATTTTTCATGCATTTCATAATTTATTTTGAGCTAAAATGACCCTGAATTGGAAAGCACAGCAAATGAACTCTAAAATGGTTGCAAGTTGGCATGGTATCATCATTTCACCCACATAGCATGTGCTAAAAACTGGAGAGGGTTACGGCAAAAACTGGATGCACTTCGTGTACAAACTGGACAATCTCTTTCGAAGTATCAGCGTTTCGGACGAAAACTCATCTGTTACAAAAGGATTTCAATTTTTAAACATATTTGAACTCAAGACACTTTCTGCATTCAAGATGCACCATTCAAAGCCACATCATCACTTTTCAAACATTTTCTGACTTCATTTGCTATTTTTCATGCATTTCATGATTTATTTTGAGCTAAAATGACCCTGAATTGAAAAGCACTGCAAATGAACTCTAAAATGGTTGCAAGTTGGCATGGTATCATCATTTCACCCACATAGCATGTGCTAAAAACTTGAGAGGGTTACGGCAAAAACTGGATGCACTTCGTGTACGAACTGGACAATCTCTTTCGAAGTGTCAAGGTTTCGGACGATAACTCATCTGTTACAAAAGGATTTCAATTTTTTAAACATATTTGAACTCATGACTTTTTCTGCATTCAATAAGCACCATTCAAAGCCACATCATCACTTTTCAAACATTTTCTGACTTCATTTGCTGTTTTTCATGCATTTCATGATTTATTTTGAGCTAAAATGACCCTGAGTTGCAAAGCACTACAAATGAACTCTGAAATGGTTGCAAGTTGGCATGGTATCATCATTTCACCCACATAGCATGTGCTAAAAACTTGAGAGGGTTACGGCAAAAACTGGATGCACTTCGTGTACAAACTGGACAATCTCTTTCGAAGTATCAGGGTTTCGGACGAAAACTCATCTATTACAAAAGGATTTCAATTTTGAAACATATTTGAACTCAAGACTCTTTCTGCATTCAATATGCACCATTCAAAGCCACATCATCACTTTTCAAACCTTTTCTGACTTCATTTGCTATTTTTCATTCATTTCATGATTTATTATGAGCTAAAATGACCCTGAATTGAAAAGCACTGCAAATGAACTCTGAAATGGTTGCAAGTTGGCATGGTATCATCATTTCACCCACATAGCATGTGCTAAAAACTTGAGAGGGTTACGGCAAAAACTGGATGCACTTCGTGTACAAACTGGACAATCTCTTTCGAAGTGTCAGGGTTTCCGACGAAAACTCATCTGTTACAAAAGGATTTCAATTTTTAAACATATTTGAACTCAAAACTTTTTCTGCATTCAATATGCACCATTCAAAGCCACACCATCACTTTTCTAACCTTTTCTGACTTCATTTGCTATTTTTCATGCATTTCATGATTTATTTTGAGCTAAAATGACCCTGAATTGGAAAGCACAGCAAATGAACTCTGAAATGGTTGCAAGTTGGCATGGTATCATCATTGCACCCACATAGCATGTGCTAAAAACTTGAGAGGGTTACGGCAAAAACTGGATGCACTTCGTGTACAAACTTGACAATCTCTTTCGAAGTGTCAGGGTTTCGGACGAAAACTCATCTGTTACAAAAGGATTTCAATTTTTTAAACATATTTGAACTCAAGACTCTATCTGCATTCAATATGCACCATTCAAAGCCACATCATCACTTTTCAAACATTTTCTGACTTCATTTGCTATTTTTCATGCATTTCATGATTTATTTTGAGCTAAAATGACCCTGAATTGGAAAGCACAACAAATGAACTCTAAAATGGTTGCAAGTTGGCATGGTATCATCATTTCAATCACATAGCATGTGCTAAAAACTTGAGAGGGTTACGGCAAAAACTGGATGCACTTCGTGTACAAACTGGACAATCTCTTTCGAAGTATCAGCGTTTCGGACGAAAACTCATCTGTTACAAAAGGATTTCAATTTTTAAACATATTTGAACTCAAGACACTTTCTGCATTCAATATGCACCATTCAAAGCCACATCATCACTTTTCAAACATTTTCTGACTTCATTTGCTATTTTTCATGCATTTAATGATTTATTTTGAGCTAAAATGACCCTGAATTGAAAAGCACTGCAAATGAACTCTAAAATGGTTGCAAGTTGGCATGGTATCATGATTTCACCCACATAGCATGTGCTAAAAACTTGAGAGGGTTACGGCAAAAACTGGATGCACTTCGTGTACGAACTGGACAATCTCTTTCGAAGTGTCATGGTTTCGGACGATAACTCATCTGTTACAAAAGGATTTCAATTTTTTAAACATATTTGAACTCATGACTTTTTTTGCATTCAATAAGCACCATTCAAAGCCACATCATCACTTTTCAAACATTTTCTGACTTCATTTGCTGTTTTTCATGCATTTCATGATTTATTTTGAGCTAAAATAACCCTGAGTTGCAAAGCACTACAAATGAACTCTGAAATGGTTGCAAGTTGGCATGGTATCATAATTTCACCCACATAGCATGTGCTAAAAACTTGAGAGGGTTACGGCAAAAACTGGATGCACTTCGTGTACAAACTGGACAATCTCTTTCGAAGTATCAGGGTTTCGGACGAAAACTTATCTGTTACAAAAGGATTTCAATTTTGAAACATATTTGAACTCAAGACTCTTTCTGCATTCAATATGCACCATTCAAAGCCACATCATCACTTTTCAAACCTTTTCTGACTTCATTTGCTATTTTTCATTCATTTCATGATTTATTATGAGCTAAAATGACCCTGAATTGAAAAGCACTGCAAATGAACTCTGAAATGGTTGCAAGTTGGCATGGTATCATCATTTCACCCACATAGCATGTGCTAAAAACTTGAGAGGGTTACGGCAAAAACTGGATGCACTTCGTGTACAAACTGGACAATCTCTTTCGAAGTGTCAGGGTTTCCGACGAAAACTCATCTGTTACAAAAGGATTTCAATTTTGAAACATATTTGAACTCAAAACTTTTTCTGCATTCAATATGCACCATTCAAAGCCACACCATCACTTTTCTAACCTTTTCTGACTTCATTTGCTATTTTTCATGCATTTCATGATTTATTTTGAGCTAAAATGACCCTGAATTGGAAAGCACAGCAAATGAACTCTGAAATGGTTGCAAGTTGGCATGGTATCATCATTGCACCCACATAGCATGTGCTAAAAACTTGAGAGGGTTACGGCAAAAACTGGATGCACTTCGTGTACAAACTTGACAATCTCTTTCGAAGTGTCAGGGTTTCGGACGAAAACTCATCTGTTACAAAAGGATTTCAATTTTTTAAACATATTTGAACTCAAGACTCTATCTGCATTCAATATGCACCATTCAAAGCCACATCATCACTTTTCAAACATTTTCTGACTTCATTTGCTATTTTTCATGCATTTCATGATTTATTTTGAGCTAAAATGACCCTGAATTGGAAAGCACAGCAAATGAACTCTAAAATGGTTGCAAGTTGGCATGGTATCATCATTTCACCCACATAGCATGTGCTAAAAACTTGAGAGGGTTACGACAAAACTGGATGCACTTCTTGTACAAACTGGACAATCTCTTTCGAAGTATCAGCGTTTCGGACGAAAACTCATCTGTTACAAAAGGATTTAAATTTTTAAACATATTTGAACTCAAGACACTTTCTGCATTCAATATGCACCATTCAAAGCCACATCATCACTTTTCAAACATTTTCTGACTTCATTTGCTATTTTTCATGCATTTCATGATTTATTTTGAGCTAAAATGACCCTGAATTGAAAAGCACTGCAAATGAACTCTAAAATGGTTGCAAGTTGGCATGGTATCATCATTTCACCCACATAGCATGTGCTAAAAACTTGAGAGGGTTACGGCAAAAACTGGATGCACTTCGTGTACGAACTGGACAATCTCTTTCGAAGTGTCAGGGTTTCGGACGATAACTCATCTGTTACAAAAGGATTTCAATTTTTTAAACATATTTGAACTCATGACTTTTTCTGCATTCAATAAGCACCATTCAAAGCCACATCATCACTTTTCAAACATTTTCTGACTTCATTTGCTGTTTTTCATGCATTTCATGATTTATTTTGAGCTAAAATGACCCTGAGTTGCAAAGCACTACAAATGAACTCTGAAATGGTTGCAAGTTGGCATGGTATCATCATTTCACCCACATAGCATGTGCTAAAAACTTGAGAGGGTTACGGCAAAAACTGGATGCACTTCGTGTACAAACTGGACAATCTCTTTCGAAGTGTCAGGGTTTCCGACGAAAACTCATCTGTTACAAAAGGATTTCAATTTTTTAAACATATTTGAACTCAAGACTCTATCTGCATTCAATATGCACCATTCAAAGCCACATCATCACTTTTCAAACCTTTTCTGACTTCATTTGCTATTTTTCATGCATTTCATGATTTATTTTGAGCTAAAATGACCCTGAATTGAAAAGCACTGCAAATGAACTCTGATATGGTTGCAAGTTGGTATGGTATCATCATTTCACCCACATAGCATGTGCTAAAAATTTGAGAGGGTTACGGCAAAAACTGGATGCACTTCGTGTACAAACTGGACAATCTCTTTCGAAGTGTCAAGGTTTCCGACGAAAACTCATCTGTTACAAAATGATTTCAATTTTTAAACATATTTGAACTCAAGACTTTTTCTGCATTCAATATGCACCATTCAAAGCCACACCATTACTTTTCTAACCTTTTCTGACTTCATTTGCTATTTTTCATGCATTTCATGATTTATTATGAGCTAAAATGACCCTGAATTGGAAAGCACTGCAAATGAACTCTGAAATGGTTGCAAGTTGGCATGGTATCATCATTTCACCCACATAGCATGTGCTAAAACCTTGAGAGGGTTACGGCAAAAACTGGATGCACTTCGTGTACAAACTGGACAATCTCTTTCGAAGTGTCAGGGTTTCAGACGAAAACTCATCTGTTACAAGAGGATTTCAATTTTTTAAACATATTTGAACTCAAGACTCTATCTGCATTCAATATGCACCATTCAAAGCCACATCATCAGTTTTCAAACCTTTTCTGACTTCATTTGCTATTTTTCATGCATTTCATGATTTATTTTGAGCTAAAATGACCCTGAATTGGAAAGCACTGCAAATGAACTCTGAAATGGTTGCAAGTTGGCATGGTATCATCATTTCACCCACATAGCATGTGCTAAAAACTTGAGAGGGTTACGGCAAAAACTGGATGCACTTCGTGTACAAACTGGACAATCTCTTTCGAAGTGTCAGGGTTTCCGACGAAAACTCATCTGTTACAAAAGGATTTCAATTTTTAAACATATTTGAACTCAAAACTTTTTCTGCATTCAATATGCACCATTCAAAGCCACACCATCACTTTTCTAACCTTTTCTGACTTCATTTGCTATTTTTCATGCATTTCATGATTTATTTTGAGCTAAAATGACCCTGAATTGGAAAGCACAGCAAATGAACTCTGAAATGGTTGCAAGTTGGCATGGTATCATCATTGCACCCACATAGCATGTGCTAAAAACTTGAGAGGGTTACGGCAAAAACTGGATGCACTTCGTGTACAAACTTGACAATCTCTTTCGAAGTGTCAGGGTTTCGGACGAAAACTCATCTGTTACAAAAGGATTTCAATTTTTTAAACATATTTGAACTCAAGACTCTATCTGCATTCAATATGCACCATTCAAAGCCACATCATCACTTTTCAAACATTTTCTGACTTCATTTGCTATTTTTCATGCATTTCATGATTTATTTTGAGCTAAAATGACCCTGAATTGGAAAGCACAGCAAATGAACTCTAAAATGGTTGCAAGTTGGCATGGTATCATCATTTCAATCACATAGCATGTGCTAAAAACTTGAGAGGGTTACGGCAAAAACTGGATGCACTTCGTGTACAAACTGGACAATCTCTTTCGAAGTATCAGCGTTCCGGACGAAAACTCATCTGTTACAAAAGGATTTCAATTTTTAAACATATTTGAACTCAAGACACTTTCTGCATTCAATATGCACCATTCAAAGCCACATCATCACTTTTCAAACATTTTCTGACTTCATTTGCTATTTTTCATGCATTTCATGATTTATTTTGAGCTAAAATGACCCTGAATTGAAAAGCACTGCAAATGAACTCTAAAATGGTTGCAAGTTGGCATGGTATCATCATTTCACCCTCATAGCATGTGCTAAAAACTTGAGAGGGTTACGGCAAAAACTGGATGCACTTCGTGTACGAACTGGACAATCTCTTTCGAAGTGTCATGGTTTCGGACGATAACTCATCTGTTACAAAAGGATTTCAATTTTTTAAACATATTTGAACTCATGACTTTTTCTGCATTCAATAAGCACCATTCAAAGCCACATCATCACTTTTCAAACATTTTCTGACTTCATTTGCTGTTTTTCATGCATTTCATGATTTATTTTGAGCTAAAATAACCCTGAGTTGCAAAGCACTACAAATGAACTCTGAAATGGTTGCAAGTTGGCATGGTATCATCATTTCACCCACATAGCATGTGCTAAAAACTTGAGAGGGTTACGGCAAAAACTGGATGCACTTCGTGTACAAACTGGACAATCTCTTTCGAAGTATCAGGGTTTCGGACGAAAACTTATCTGTTACAAAAGGATTTCAATTTTGAAACATATTTGAACTCAAGACTCTTTCTGCATTCAATATGCACCATTCAAAGCCACATCATCACTTTTCAAACCTTTTCTGACTTCATTTGCTATTTTTCATTCATTTCATGATTTATTATGAGCTAAAATGACCCTGAATTGAAAAGCACTGCAAATGAACTCTGAAATGGTTGCAAGTTGGCATGGTATCATCATTTCACCCACATAGCATGTGCTAAAAACTTGAGAGGGTTACGGCAAAAACTGGATGCACTTCGTGTACAAACTGGACAATCTCTTTCGAAGTGTCAGGGTTTCCGACGAAAACTCATCTGTTACAAAAGGATTTCAATTTTGAAACATATTTGAACTCAAAACTTTTTCTGCATTCAATATGCACCATTCAAAGCCACACCATCACTTTTCTAACCTTTTCTGACTTCATTTGCTATTTTTCATGCATTTCATGATTTATTTTGAGCTAAAATGACCCTGAATTGGAAAGCACAGCAAATGAACTCTGAAATGGTTGCAAGTTGGCATGGTATCATCATTGCACCCACATAGCATGTGCTAAAAACTTGAGAGGGTTACGGCAAAAACTGGATGCACTTCGTGTACAAACTTGACAATCTCTTTCGAAGTGTCAGGGTTTCGGACGAAAACTCATCTGTTACAAAAGGATTTCAATTTTTTAAACATATTTGAACTCAAGACTCTATCTGCATTCAATATGCACCATTCAAAGCCACATCATCACTTTTCAAACATTTTCTGACTTCATTTGCTATTTTTCATGCATTTCATGATTTATTTTGAGCTAAAATGACCCTGAATTGGAAAGCACAGCAAATGAACTCTAAAATGGTTGCAAGTTGGCATGGTATCATCATTTCACCCACATAGCATGTGCTAAAAACTTGAGAGGGTTACGACAAAACTGGATGCACTTCTTGTACAAACTGGACAATCTCTTTCGAAGTATCAGCGTTTCGGACGAAAACTCATCTGTTACAAAAGGATTTAAATTTTTAAACATATTTGAACTCAAGACACTTTCTGCATTCAATATGCACCATTCAAAGCCACATCATCACTTTTCAAACATTTTCTGACTTCATTTGCTATTTTTCATGCATTTCATGATTTATTTTGAGCTAAAATGACCCTGAATTGAAAAGCACTGCAAATGAACTCTAAAATGGTTGCAAGTTGGCATGGTATCATCATTTCACCCACATAGCATGTGCTAAAAACTTGAGAGGGTTACGGCAAAAACTGGATGCACTTCGTGTACGAACTGGACAATCTCTTTCGAAGTGTCAGGGTTTCGGACGATAACTCATCTGTTACAAAAGGATTTCAATTTTTTAAACATATTTGAACTCATGACTTTTTCTGCATTCAATAAGCACCATTCAAAGCCACATCATCACTTTTCAAACATTTTCTGACTTCATTTGCTGTTTTTCATGCATTTCATGATTTATTTTGAGCTAAAATGACCCTGAGTTGCAAAGCACTACAAATGAACTCTGAAATGGTTGCAAGTTGGCATGGTATCATCATTTCACCCACATAGCATGTGCTAAAAACTTGAGAGGGTTACGGCAAAAACTGGATGCACTTCGTGTACAAACTGGACAATCTCTTTCGAAGTGTCAGGGTTTCCGACGAAAACTCATCTGTTACAAAAGGATTTCAATTTTTTAAACATATTTGAACTCAAGACTCTATCTGCATTCAATATGCACCATTCAAAGCCACATCATCACTTTTCAAGCCTTTTCTGACTTCATTTGCTATTTTTCATGCATTTCATGATTTATTTTGAGCTAAAATGACCCTGAATTGAAAAGCACTGCAAATGAACTCTGATATGGTTGCAAGTTGGTATGGTATCATCATTTCACCCACATAGCATGTGCTAAAAAGTTGAGAGGGTTACGGCAAAAACTGGATGCACTTCGTGTACAAACTGGACAATCTCTTTCGAAGTGTAAAGGTTTCCGACGAAAACTCATCTGTTACAAAATGATTTCAATTTTTAAACATATTTGAACTCAAGACTTTTTCTGCATTCAATATGCACCATTCAAAGCCACACCATTACTTTTCTAACCTTTTCTGACTTCATTTGCTATTTTTCATGCATTTCATGATTTATTATGAGCTAAAATGACCCTGAATTGGAAAGCACTGCAAATGAACTCTGAAATGGTTGCAAGTTGGCATGGTATCATCATTTCACCCACATAGCATGTGCTAAAACCTTGAGAGGGTTACGGCAAAAACTGGATGCACTTCGTGTACAAACTGGACAATCTCTTTCGAAGTGTCAGGGTTTCAGACGAAAACTCATCTGTTACAAGAGGATTTCAATTTTTTAAACATATTTGAACTCAAGACTCTATCTGCATTCAATATGCACCATTCAAAGCCACATCATCAGTTTTCAAACCTTTTCTGACTTCATTTGCTATTTTTCATGCATTTCATGATTTATTTTGAGCTAAAATGACCCTGAATTGGAAAGCACTGCAAATGAACTCTGAAATGGTTGCAAGTTGGCATGGTATCATCATTTCACCCACATAGCATGTGCTAAAAACTTGAGAGTGTTACGGCAAAAACTGGATGCACTTCGTGTACAAACTGGACAATCTCTTTCGAAGTATCAGGGTTTCGGACGAAAACTCATCTGTTACAAAAGGATTTCAATTTTGAAACATATTTGAACTCAAGACTCTTTCTGCATTCAATATGCACCATTCAAAGCCACATCATAACTTTTCAAACCTTTTCTGACTTAATTTGCTATTTTTCATGCATTTCATGGTTTATTATGAGCTAAAATGACCCTGAATTGAAAAGCACTACAAATGAACTCTGAAATGGTTGCAAGTTGGCATGGTATCATCATTTCACCCACATAGCATGTGCTAAAAACTTGAGAGGGTTACGGCAAAAACTGGATGCACTTCGTGTACAAACTGGACAATCTCTTTCGAAGTATCAGGGTTTCGGACGAAAACTCATCTGTTACAAGAGGATTTCAATTTTTTAAACATATTTGAACTCAAGACTCTATCTGCATTCAATATGCACCATTCAAAGCCACATCATCAGTTTTCAAACCTTTTCTGACTTCATTTGCTATTTTTCATGCATTTCATGATTTATTTTGAGCTAAAATGACCCTGAATTGGAAAGCACTGCAAATGAACTCTGAAATGGTTGCAAGTTGGCATGGTATCATCATTTCACCCACATAGCATGTGCTAAAAACTTGAGAGGGTTACGGCAAAAACTGGATGCACTTCGTGTACAAACTGGACAATCTCTTTCGAAGTATCAGGGTTTCGGACGAAAACTCATCTGTTACAAAAGGATTTCAATTTTGAAACATATTTGAACTCAAGACTCTTTCTGCATTCAATATGCACCATTCAAAGCCACATCATAACTTTTCAAACCTTTTCTGACTTAATTTGCTATTTTTCATGCATTTCATGGTTTATTATGAGCTAAAATGACCCTGAATTGAAAAGCACTACAAATGAACTCTGAAATGGTTGCAAGTTGGCATGGTATCATCATTTCACCCACATAGCATGTGCTAAAAACTTGAGAGGGTTACGGCAAAAACTGGATGCACTTCGTGTACAAACTGGACAATCTCTTTCGAAGTGTCAGGGTTTCTGACGAAAACTCATCTGTTACAAAAGGATTTCAATTTTTAAACATATTTGAACTCAAAACTTTTTCTGCATTCAATATGCACCATTCAAAGCCAGACCATCACTTTTGTAACCTTTTCTGACTTGATTTGCTATTTTTCATGCATTTCATGATTTATTTTGAGCTAAAATGACCCTGAATTGGAAAGCACAGCAAATGAACTCTGAAATGGTTGCAAGTTGGCATGGTATCATCATTGCACCCACATAGCATGTGCTAAAAACTTGAGAGGGTTACGGCAAAAACTGGATGCACTTCGTGTACAAACTTGACAATCTCTTTCGAAGTGTCAGGGTTTCGGACGAAAACTCATCTGTTACAAAAGGATTTCAATTTTTTAAACATATTTGAACTCAAGACTCTATCTGCATTCAATATGCACCATTCAAAGCCACATCATCACTTTTCAAACATTTTCTGACTTCATTTGCTATTTTTCATGCATTTCATGATTTATTTTGAGATAAAATGACCCTGAATTGGAAAGCACAGCAAATGAACTCTAAAATGGTTGCAAGCTGGCATGGTATCATCATTTCACCCACATAGCATGTGCTAAAAACTTGAGAGGGTTACGGCAAAAACTGGATGCACTTCGTGTACAAACTGGACAATCTCTTTCGAAGTATCCGCGTTTCGGTCGAAAACTCATCTGTTACAAAAGGATTTCAATTTTTAAACATATTTGAACTCAAGACACTTTCTGCATTCAATATGCACCATTCAAAGCCACATCATCACTTTTCAAACATTTTCTGACTTCATTTGCTATTTTTCATGCATTTCATGATTTATTTTGAGCTAAAATGACCCTGAATTGAAAAGCACTGCAAATGAACTCTAAAATGATTGCAAGTTGGCATGGTATCATCATTTCACCCACATAGCATGTGCTAAAAATTGAGAGGGTTACGGCAAAAACTGGATGCACTTCGTGTACAAACTGGACAATCTCTTTCGAAGTGTCAGGGTTTCGGACGATAACTCATCTGTTACAAAAGGATTTCAATTTTTTAAACATATTTGAACTCATGACTTTTTCTGCATTCAATAAGCACCATTCAAAGCCACATCATCACTTTTCAAACATTTTCTGACTTCATTTGCTGTTTTTCATGCATTTCATGATTTATTTTGAGCTAAAATGACCCTGAATTGCAAAGCACTACAAATGAACTCTGAAATGGTTGAAAGTTGGCATGGTATCATCATTTCACCAGAATATTGTAGTGATATTGTAGATATTTAACTGCCGTTATATTGTAGATATTTAACTGCAGTGATATTATAGATCAAAGCCATCATCAGAATAGTTGTGGAGAGAAAGTCTTCACTTTTTCTTCGCACGTGTCCCTTGCTTATTGCGCCGCGCGTAACCATGGACAATCTTCATCACATACATCACAATGCTTCAGAAAGCTTGCTCACATCATACTAAATATTCTGACACACAAACCGTACTTAAACAGGGACATAATAGAAATAATAGTTCAGATATCCATTACAGAAAGTACTGCATACTTGAAGATACCAATCCTACTCTTCCGGATTGCAAACCTACTCGTCCGAATCAGGAGACCCCCAAGCACTACATAATAGAGATAAAAGTGTTCGCCATTGCAAACACTACTTGTCGTCTGGATCAGAATACCCCCAAGCAGGAGATACTAGCGGTACGAGGTGACGCTGCCCATAATTGAAGATTCCAATCCTGCGGTACAACTCGTATGCAACGTACCCATCTATTGCTGCATACTCAATGTTGATAGGGTCAAGTGGGGTATTCTCCCAATGTTGGTGCCCTGACTTGGGGAATTTTGTCTTCATATCAGCGTAGTCCTCGTCGATCAGGGTGGCTGCCATATCAGCCATTGAAGTCTTGTCATGCTCAAGCCTGAACCTGCCCTGAAGATCAATGTGGCATTCAGCTGGTATCTCAATACCCCAGGTGCGCCTTGATAACCCACAAGTATAGGGGATCAGTTGTAGCCTTTCTCGATAAGTAAGAGTGTCGAACCCAACGAGGAGCTAAAGGTAGAACAAATATTCCCTCAAGTTCTATCGACCACCGATACAACTCTACGCACGCTTAACGTTCGCTTTACCTAGAACAAGTATGAAACTAGAAGTACTTTGTAGGTGTAACGGGATAGGTTTGCAAGATAATAAAGAACACGTAAATAAAATCTAGGGGCTGTTTAGATGAAGAAAGAACTAAGTTAATCTTAGTAGAGAGCTTTTTGTCACAAGAAAGTTATTTGTCCCTAGGCAATCGATAACTAGACCGGTAATCATTATTGCAATTTTATATGAGGGAGAGGCATAAGCTAACATACTTTCTCTACTTGGATCATATGCACTTATGATTGGAACTCTAGCAAGCATCCGCAACTACTAAAGTTCATTAAGGTAAAACCCAACCATAGCATTATAAGGTATCAAGTCCTCTTTACTCCCATATGCAACAACCCACCTACTCGGGTTTATGCTTCTGTCACTCAAGCAACCCACCATAGGCAAATCATGAACACATTGCAACACCCTACAGTGAGGATCCCTCACGCTTGCACGACACGGAGAGCACCATAGGACAGCACCAATAATAAAACATGCAACTCAAACCAATCATGATCATCAATCAACCCATAGGACAAAACGGATCTACTCAAACATCATAGGATAGCCATACATCATTGGGAAATAATATATAGCGTTGAGCACCATGTTTACGTAGAGATTACAGCGGGGAGAAGGGGTGTTACACCGCTGCATAGAGGGGGAGAGAGTTGGTGATGACGGTGGCGAAGTTGTTGGTGTAGATCGCCGTCACGATGATGGCCCCGGCGGCGTTCCGGTGCCACCGGGAGAGAGGGGGAGAGAGCCCCCCTCCTTCTTATTCTTCCTTGGCCTCCCCCCTAGATGGGAGGAGGGTTTACCCTCTGGTCCTTGGCCTCCATGGCGGCGGAGGGACGGGAGCCCCTCCGAGATTGGATCTCTCTCTCTGTTTCCTTCTGTTTCCGCGTTCCCATATTCTGGCCTTTCACCGTTTCTTAAATTCCCGGAGATCCGTAACTCCCATTGGGCTGAAATTTTAACACGATTTTTATCCGGATATTAGCTTTCTTGCGGCGAAAGAAGGGTACCAACCGCCTTACGGGGTGGCCACAAGCCAGCCTGGTGCGCCCTACCCCCAGGGCGCGCCCCTATGGCTTGTGGGCCCCTCGGGCCCCGCCTTCTGTTGATTCCACTTCCCAAAATTCACATATATTCCAAAACAATCTCCGTAAGTTTTTATCCCGTTTGGACTTCGTTTGATATGGATTTTCTGCGAAACAAAAAACATGCAACAAACAGGAACTGGCACTGGGCACTGGATCAATATGTTAGTCCCAAAAATAGTATAAAAAGTTGCCAAAAGTATATGAAAGTTGTAGAATATTGGCATGAAACAATCAAAAATTATAGATACGACGGAGACGTATCACGCCTCATCTTGATCTTGTCATTCGTTATATCAACGCTAGCAAAATATATGCCGCTGCGAAGGAACTCCATGAGTTTTGGACAGTGCTTGTCACTACTGCAACAACAAAATGGAACAAATGTGTTAAATACTGCTGCAACAAGTATATTTTAGAACAAGTATAATAAGAATCATAACAAGTATATTTCAGCACAAGTATAATATAAGAATCATAACAAGTATAATAAGAATCATATAACAATTATAATAAGAATCATAACAAGTATAATTCGGAACAAGTATAATAAGAATCATAACAAGTATAATGAGAATCATAGCAAGTTTCCTATTCCTATGCATTTCCTATCCTATGAATCAAAAGAAGCCCCTAAACTATGACATGTTATCCCACGATGGCCAATATGCAACTACAAGGAAAATTCTTATGCCATTTTCCTATCCTCCTATTCCTATTCCTATGCAATTTTCCTAATCCTCCTATTCCTATGCAATTTTCATATGAATCAAAGAAAAGCCCCAATTTTCCTATGAATCAAAGAAAAGCCCCAATTTTCCTATGCATTTTTCCTATGAATCAAGGAAACTATGACATGTTCTCGACATTCCCAATCCTCCTATTCCTATGCAATTTTCCTATCCTATGAATCAAAGAAAAGCCCTAATTAAAACTATGACAATTTTCGTATTACGTTGCCCACTGGAAGACCATGACATGTTGCTCCAAACAAAGTTGGACGACGGCAACATTGCGACCATTGACCGTGTACTCGAGATCGAGGCCCATGAACTTGTGTTTCTCCACTTGAAGCCATTCCTCGAACATGGAAAGAAAACCCTCGACTTTGGCACTGTCGTTCGTGTAGATGACATGGAGATTGGTCGTGCCATGTGCGAGCATGTTCCCGTAGCGAGTGATTGGATTCATGGTGGAGGATGGGGAGGAAGAGAGGAGAGGGGGACGAACAGAAATGGAGGCCGGTCGCGTTACTGTAGCGTTTCCCATGTATGATCTCGCGCGGAACAACTTCCAAGGCACGGGATTTGAATGGTCGGGACCTTTAGTCCCGGTTTGAGTCACGAACCGGGACTAAAAGGGCTCGCGCCAGGCGAACGGTTGCCACCACCCCTTTGGTCCCGGTTGGTGTCACCAACCGGGACTAAAGGTCCCGTTCGAACCGGGACTAATGCGTGACGAACCCCGGCCGGTATCCTAGACGCTCGAACCGGGACTAATGCTCACATTAGTCCCGGTTCGTAACACGACCGGGACTAAAGCTCTGATCCGGCCTGGACCAAAGCCCTATTTTCTACTAGTGAAGTGAGGTTTTTACTATTGGGGGGGGGGATAATGATATTGATGAGCTTTATGCGGAGATGTTTGGTTGTCAAGTGGGTACCCTACCTATGAAATACATGGGAGTCCCAGTAACTTATGCAATGCTCAAAACCATTGATTGGGACTTTGTAGGTGCTAAGATGATTAAAGGGCTTGATGCTTGGATTGCCTATGTGGCATCTACAGGTGCTAGGGTTACTTTGTTGGATTCTAGCCTAGATGGAATTCCATCTTTTTTATGTCTATGTTCCTTTTCAATAAAACCTTTATTGAAAAAATGAATACGCAACGTAGACGGTTCTTTTGAAGGAAGGGTAAGAAAAAACATGCTTATCATATGGTCAGGTGGGCCAGGATCTGCCGTTCAAAAAGAGTTTGTGGGCTGGGTATCAAAGATCTTCATAAACAAAATGTTAGTCTACTCGTTAAATGGTGGTGGAAGCTTGAAACTAGTGATGGGTTATGGCAACGTATTGTTCGAGCTAGGTATCTTAAGCGAAAAACGGTTGCCAATGTGCAAACCCGTTTTTCAGACTCGCCCTGTTGGAAGGCGATAATGAAAGTTAAAGAGGTGTACATGGCAGGGAGGAAGATCAATATTAATAGTGGAGAATTAATAAGGATCTGGCATGATCCTTGGCTTCTGGATGTTACCCTACGGGATCGTTTCCCTGTCCTTTTTGATATTTGTCAAGATCAAAACTGCACCCTTGCTACCTTTATTACTAAAAATTGTGAGCTCACGTTCAAATGTAGGTTGTTTGCTGAGCTGGCTGATCAGTGGGAGATGATTGTCTCTGGGGCTAGGAACTTTCCTTTGAATAGCTCCCCTGATGCTATTACTTGGGTTCTTAATAGCAAAGGGACCTTTACTACCAAATCGGTTTATGAATGGCTGGAGAGAGACCTGTCGGGACCTAATTATAAATGGGGTTGGAAAGCTAAGATCCCACTGAAAATAAAAAAAATCCTATGGCAGTTGTTTCAAAATGCCGTGCTTATTCGTGATAACATGCGTAAAAGAAACTGGCCTGGGAACCCTACTTGTTCATTTTGTCATAATGTGGAAACTCCGAATCATTTGTTCTTCACTTGTGCATTTGCTCGATCTGTTTGGGGGGTTTT
Organism: Elymus sibiricus; assembly: GCA_039707655.1. NCBI lineage: Eukaryota > Viridiplantae > Streptophyta > Magnoliopsida > Poales > Poaceae > Elymus > Elymus sibiricus. The sequence goes on from CM077667.1 coordinate 538,743,163, forward strand.
GGGTTTGACATTAGGGGCATCCTGCTGCCCGCGATCCCTTTGGCAGAGTTGAGCGTGGTTCTATAATTACCTTCCTGGAGGCAAAAAATATTATATGATGCTTCTTGCTGCCATTTGTTGGGGGATTTGGAGTACCCGCAACAAAGTTACTTTCGAAAAGCATGTTGTTCGCACTCCTTTAGAGGCTGTTTTCACTGCTTGCTCTTTCATGATGTACTGGCAGGGCTGTTGAAAGAAGGTGACAAGGTGAAGTTCCAGGCTGGGGCTAGGAAGATGGCTCAGGTCGCAGCTGCGTTGGCTGACAGGACTACCACTCGTGGCAGGCCCCTGCTGGAAGATGGTGTCGGGTCCCAGTTCTGCTAGCTTGTTGCTTTATCCTTGCTTTAGCCTTGCTCACTGGGGTTTGATGCCCGCTGAGTTCTGTAGTTCTTTTGGGCAGTTCTCGTTGGTGCTTATTTGGTAGTCATATCCAGGATTGTGTTGGGGATGTTGTAAGTGTCATCAGGTTTTTGCCCCATAGTGGAAGTTCCGTTTTAGGATCATCTATAGTGGGTTTCCTGGTGATGCTCCAACTCGCTCCCCCCTTTCAGTCCCCTTTTGCTTTGTGTCGCTCTGGTCAGTAGTCACTCCCCTGGAACAAAACCAGACTTGGACCAGATGTATTTCCATTAAGCATTTAATGGAAAGGAGTGTGAGCCCGGTGAAAAAAAATGCGCATCTTTGTGCTCTGTCGACACTCTTGATGAATGGATTTAGCATCCGAAGCATATTCCCTGATTTGCCAAAAAAATCTATAGGAAAAAATTGCTAAGAGGTTAAAAATATCCTAATATGATTACCTTTAGGTAAACATCTTATATGGTGCTTGTACCATGGATTAGTATATTCTAATTAAGAATAAATTGAGAACACCCGCCCTACAGTTGGTATCGAGAAGTTCTGCTCCACTACTTTGAGAACTATGACAATGGGTATTGAAGAGAGGTTTACTGTTGAGATTTTTATCTGCTTTGCAACTTCATATGTTTGTACTTCCACCAGAAAGTCTAAAAATCCCGCTGCAAGAGCACCCTACTATAAATAAAGTTAACTTTTAGCTTTTTGACATAGCTCCGCTAATGTGAAGAACTGCGTTAGCAAATAATTGATCCAATAGCTGAAGAATGTATCTAGACATTCAATGTATGGAATTTGAACTGACAACAAATAAGGAATATTGGAAGATAGTATGCCACGGTATCAGTTATGAGGTAAAAAAATCATTTTCTCCCTTTAATATTTTAGTCATGATTTATAGTTTTACTCACTAACCTCTCTTCATAATTATTTTTGGATTAAATTTAGCTTTTTAGAAAGCTATAAAGAATAGTTCTAACTTTTGTGGGTAGTCAACCAAATTCTGGCTCTTGGTTGAAAGACCCTTTGTAGGGTAACGCAGCAGAACACAAAAAATTTCCGACCTACGCACCAGCCCAGGACCACTATGGAGACTGCATACAAGGTTTGATCTTTTCGTTACCGACTCGTAGCGCAGCGGAAGTAGAGTCGATGACGAACGGCGGTGCAGATCCCCGCAGCTAGGATTTTACAACCTCCCAACCGCGAGGATGTATACCCTCATCCGCCCCATGGACAGCCCTCCGGGAGGCGGTCATACAGTCCCCCGGACGGTGTCGCGGACAGCCCTTCGGGAGGACCTCCAAAACTTGGACTGTCACTCGGACAGCCCTTCGGGAGGACCTATGAAACTCGGACGGTCACACGGACAGCCCTTCGGGAGGCACTCTCGAACTAAGACCGAAACTACGATCTCTGTACAGAGTTGCACACATACGGTGTCATCTATCCGGCAGGGCTTCGCCGTCCAGAACTAGTTCCTGCCGGAACCCAGACAACCTTTCGGCTCTACAAAACTATTTCGCTGGGAGGGAGAGAAGAAGCCAGATCATTGCAATGGCATGTGTATGTGAGAAAAGGATGAGTTTGTGGGCATCCCACTCACCTCTATTTATAGGAAAACCAAGGGGTAGGATGCATATGGGTATTCAAAATACCAAAACTTGCTCATGAAGGAAACACTTTCCAAGGGCAAAACCTAGCTACATGTACGCAGTATTTAAAAAAAAATGCTAGTGCGTTATATGGAGATTGAACTGGAAGGGATTAATACACACTAGTATACAGGCTGGGGAACTCTTGGAGGATTAGAAGCATTCTATGACGGCAATATTTGAGTGCTTCTTCCAATCCACTGCCTTGGAGCACAGCAGAGTGACCCAAACAAAGGTCACAAGGACAAATCACTCATGGTGACTATTCTAATTATTTGTGTAAACATAAAGGCTATTTAGCGCTGATAACTAGGAGAGCACACCACCTTTTCCATAGATACAGACGAAATAATTGAAAGTTTGAGAGTGACTGGTCATCTTTAAAGTCATCTCCTGTTTTTGTTTCCCAGGGGAACGCGTGAATTAGTTCTAATGCATCGCCCCCAGGTTCGTTAGTTTCAGTTTACGAAAGAAATCTGTCACCCCTCACGCATTAAACACCATAAATTGTAGGTAATGTGTCAACTAAAATCTTCTATATATACTGTTGGTGGTTTGGCAGTTATGACACTGTTGCCTGGTTGCAAGGATAATCCATAGAGGAATTTTGCTAGGAAAACAACTGGCCATGTGAATTAGTTCAGTGTGTGATTCTCACTTGATTCATATATATGTGGCTGCAGTTCCTGCTGACTAACCAAATGTCTTGCCGCAGTTGCTACCGGCTGTTTTCCCAACAAGTTGCTAGGAAACAACTCTGGGTCCAGCAAACAATTTCGGGCAATAATAATGTTAGCTAATCTTGTCCGTGTCTACATGTATTAGCATTAATTAGACAAGTTGGTCAGTTTGCTAGTACTAGTTTGGGTCACGTTAGTAGTTAGTATATGACTAGGTTAGGGTTCCTAGCGTGAGTCCGGTTTGAAAATTAGGCAAGTGCTGTGCCGTGTAACACTAGGAGTTCTTCAGGTCGGTGTGTCGGAATATATACACACTAGCAAAAATGCCCTTGCGTTGCAACGGGTAAAAAAATTACACGCCTTAGCCCAATAAATATAACATGGCTCGAGACCCATCACAGTACACATTCTCTATTTCACAAAGAGCCATATCCATTTTAACCTTTATTGTCCTTCACACCCTCGTTGACAGTGGCAACAATGTCCACCTGATCAAACAAATAAGTGTATAACTTCACCGACAAGCTCGGCAATATAATAAAAGTAAATAATTAAGAATGTGTCACACACAACTTTATGATATCTTGCAAGGAAAAATATGAGAAACGTTCATTGATGCAATGCCTTGGTATATGGGTATTTTGAGTTACATTATCTTAACATGTCATCCTTTTTGCCAATAATATTTCTAAACAACACACATTCGAGTCTGTACACAATACCTAATAGTAATCCAAAGGTTTTTTTTTTGCGAAAGGTTATTATCACAAAATCACATTAACTTGTTCCTCATATTCCCTGTGAAAAATAGTTGTTGCCTCATACATAAAAAATAAACCATGATAAGGGCAAAAGTGAACTATACTTATAAATAAATAGAGAAGAAGGCTCAATATACGTGACACAAGTTTGTGCATTCGCTGTTCTGTGCTTCAGCAGGTGGAAATCAACAACCCCGTGTAAAAAAGACTAATGTCTCCAACTTGTCAATTCATATTCAAATACCATATGTATAGCTCGAACTTGTGTGTGCAGTGGTGGCCCACGGAAGGAGGGTAACAGCGGCTACAGGCGCGGGTGGCCTGATGGGACATGATTTGTGTGTATGCAGAACCAAAAAAGTATTCTTGCCGCGTCAAAAAAAAAAGTAGTCTTGCAAACACTACCACAAACAACAGAGGAACACCAGCCCCGTTATCTTCATCATCAAATCCACAAAGTCTTCTGATTTCTTTTCTAACCACGAGCCTTGAAAAAAAAAGTAGAAAGCATATGCTAGCATCAAAAAGTGTATGCGTGAAACAAAGTAGTTCACCAAATGCAGAGAGTTCAGAGGTCTTTCTTATATTCACAGATGAGCACATAGAATCATCCATCGAACATTCAATTTTTGGCAGTAAATTAGACGATGGGGACAACTACCGGACATTGCAAGTAGGAGGCAATGTCGTTACCAGGGAAAAAATCACACCAATGCGTGAGCTTTGAACGCACGCACCGCACGAACACATATCCAGCGTCCCAGCGTGGGCATCTGACCAGCGAAGGCGCTACCCCACGATCCGCTGAAGTCCTGCGCGCCGGCCACCGTCTCCATCCATCCGGTCAGCGCCCACCTGCCTTGGTTGTTCCACCCTCGTCCACACGCCTCTCCTCCTGTCAACGGTTGGCTCTTCCATCGACCTCATCCGCCAGCACCCTCCAGCAGCCGGCTGCGTGGGAGCGCCGGCAGCACCCTCCAGCGAGAATATGTTGAGCGCCGGCAGCACCCTCCAGCAGCCGGCTGCGTGGGACGATCGGCTCATCGCTCATGCAGTCCACGCACGCGGACGAACGGCTCCAGTGAGAATACGTTGAGCGCCGGCAGCACCCTCCAGCAGCCGGCTGCGTGGGACGACCGGCTCCAGCGAGAATATGTTGAGCGCCGGCAGCACCCTCCAGCAGACGGCTCCAGGATCGGAACGGTACGTGCGTGCGTTGTTTGTTGGTTTTTCAGTTTCTATAAATAAGAGGAGTCTTAGTTGCGGTTGGGCTGTTCGGCCCATACGAACGGGGCAGGGGAAGGCGACTGCGGGGAAGGGCGAGGCGACGGCGACGGCGGGGCAGGGCGATGCGACAGCGACGGCGACGGAGGGGCAGGGCGCGGCGACGGCGATGACGACGTAGGGGCAGGGGCGCGACAACGGCGGGGCAGGGCGAGGCGACGGCGACGGCGACAGCGGGGCAGGGCGAGCCGACGGCGACGGCGACGTAGGGGCAGGGCGCGGCGATGGCGACGACGACGTAGGGGCAGGGGCGCGACGACGGTGGGGCAGGACGAGGCGACGGCGACGGCGGGGCAGGGCGCGGAGACGGCGACAAGGAGGAGGGCGCGCGAGGATATCCGGCGCCGGCGACGGTCAGCGGGCTCGGGGACGGCAGGGTGTCGGCGAGGGCGACGGCAAAATCCGGCAGCCTGGCGGCGTCGATGTCGTCGTCGGCGCCGAGGAGAGAAGAAATTACAATGGATTGGAAAATTTTCGAAGTGCCCTTTATATAGCACCCCCCTTTAGTCCCGGTTGGTGGCTCCAACCGGGACTAATTCCCCCCTTTAGTCCCGGTTGTAGCCACCAACCGGGACTAAAGGTCAATTTCCAGCAGCCCAAAGGGAGGGAAGCAGAGACCTTTAGTCCCGGTTAGTGGCACGAACCGAGACTAAAGGGGGCATTAGTCCCGGTTGGATCCACCAACCGGGACTAAAGGGCTGTGCTTCCCATACCAAAAGTTTAGTCCCACCTCGCTAGTCGATAGGGGCTCGGAGTGGTTTATAAGTGCTGCTGCCGCTGCCCTCTCGAGCTCCTCTCTAATGCAGGCAGTACATGCCTATTTGACGCCCTGTTGGGCCTGCTAGCACTACGGGCCTTTTTTTGCATATATTATGATTTTTCATGTTATTTTTAGTTATATAATTTTAGTTGCATAAATTTTATATAATTTTAGTTGCATAAGTTTTATTTTTTATTGATTCTTTTTAGTTGAATTCTTTAGCTATTAGAGTTTTATAAAAGCTTTTTAGTTTCTATTAAAACTTGTAACAAAATATAGTTTATGAAAATTCATTTTACTATTAAAGTTTTTAACTCAAGATTTTTTCTGCATTCAATATGCACCATTCAAAGCCACATAATCACTTTTCAACCCTTTTCTGACTTCATTTGCTATTTTTCATATATTTCGTGATTTATTTTGTGCCAAGATAACCCTGAGATTAAAAAGCACTGCAAATGAACTCTGAAATGGTTGCAAGTTGGCATGGTATCATCATTTCACCCACATAGCATGTGCTAAAAAGTTGAGAGGGTTACGGCAAAAACTGGATGCACTTCGTGTACAAACTTGACAATCTCTTTCGAAGTGTCAGGGTTTCGGACGAAAACTCATCTGTTACAAAATGATTTCAATTTTTTAAACATATTTGAACTCAAGACTTTTTCTGCATTCAATATGCAACATCCAAAGCCACATCATCACTTTTCAAACCTTTTCTGACTTCATTTGCTATTTTTCATGCATTTCATGATTTATTTTGAGCTAAAATGACCCTGAATTGAAAAACACTGCAAATGAACTCTGAAATGGTTGCAAGTTGGCATGGTATCATCATTTCACCCACATAGCATGTGCTAAAAAGTTGAGAGGGTTACGGCAAAAACTGGATGCACTTCGTGTACAAACTTGACAATGTCTTTCGAAGTGTCACGGTTTCGGACGAAAACTCATCTGTTACAAAATGATTTCAATTTTTTAAACATATTTGAACTCAAGAATTTTTCTGCATTCAATATGCACCATCCAAAGCCAAATCCTCACTTTTCAAACCTTTTCTGACTTCATTTGCTATTTTTCATGCATTTCATGATTTATTTTGAGCTAAAATGACCCTGAATTGAAAAACACTGCAAATGAACTCTGAAATGGTTGCAAGTTGGCATGGTATCATCATTTCACCCACATAGCATGTGCTAAAAACTTGAGAGGATTACGGCAAAAACTGGATGCACTTCGTGTACAAACTGGACAATCTCTTTCGAAGTGTGAGGGTTTCGGACGAAAACTCATCCGTTACAAAAGCATTTCAATTTTTTAAACATATTTGAACTCAAGACTTTTTCTGCATTCAATATGCACCATTCAAAGCAACATCATCACTTTTCAACCCTTTTCTGACTTCATTTGCTATTTTTCATGCATTTCATGATTTATTTTGAGCTAAAATGACCCTGAATTGAAAAGCACTGTAAATGAACTCTGAAATGGTTGCAAGTTGGCATGGTATCATCATTTCACCCACATAGCATGTGCTAAAAACTTGAGAGGGTTACGGCAAAAACTGGATGCACTTCGTGTACAAACTGGACAATCTCTTTCGAAGTGTCAAGGTTTCCGACGAAAACTCATCTGTTACAAAAGGATTTCAATTTTTAAACATATTTGAACTCAAGACTTTTGTTGCATTCAATATGCACCATTCAAAGCCACACCATCACTTTTCTAACATTTTCTGACTTCATTTGCTATTTTTCATGCATTTCATGATTTATTATGAGCTAAAATGACCCTGAATTGGAAAGCACTGCAAATGAACTCTGAAATGGTTGCAAGTTGGCATGGTATCATCATTTCACCCACATAGGATGTGCTAAAACCTTGAGAGGGTTACGGCAAAAACTGGATGCACTTAGTGTACAAACTGGACAATCTCTTTCGAAGTGTCAGGGTTTCAGACGAAAACTCATCTGTTACAAAAGGATTTCAATTTTTTAAACATATTTGAACTCAAGACTCTATCTCCATTCAATATGCACCATTCAAAGCCACATCATCACTTTTCAAACCTTTTCTGACTTCATTTGCTATTTTTCATGCATTTCATGATTTATTTTGAGCTAAAATGACCCTGAATTGGAAAGCACTGCAAATGAACTCTGAAATGGTTGCAAGTTGGCATGGTATCATCATTTCACCCACATAGCATGTGCTAAAAACTTGAGAGGGTTACGGCAAAAACTGGATGCACTTCGTGTACAAACTGGACAATCTCTTTCGAAGTATCAGGGTTTCGGACGAAAACTCATCTGTTACAAAAGGATTTCAATTTTAAACATATTTGAACTCAAGACTCTTTCTGCATTCAATATGCACCATTCAAAGCCACATCATCACTTTTCAAACCTTTTCTGACTTCATTTGCTATTTTTCATGCATTTCAGGATTTATTATGAGCTAAAATGACCCTGAATTGAAAAGCACTGTAAATGAACTCTGAAATGGTTGCAAGTTGGCATGGTATCATCATTTCACCCACATAGCATGTGCTAAAAACTTGAGAGGGTTACGGCAAAAACTGGATGCACTTCGTGTACAAACTGGACAATCTCTTTCGAAGTGTCAGGGTTTCCGACGAAAACTCATCTGTTACAAAAGGATTTCAATTTTTAAACATATTTGAACTCAAAACTTTTTCTGCATTCAATATGCACCATTCAAAGCCAGACCATCACTTTTCTAACCTTTAGTCCCGGTTAGTGGCACGAACCGAGACTAAAGGGGGCATTAGTCCCGGTTGGATCCACCAACCGGGACTAAAGGGCTGTGCTTCCCATACCAAAAGTTTAGTCCCACCTCGCTAGTCGATAGGGGCTCGGAGTGGTTTATAAGTGCTGCTGCCGCTGCCCTCTCGAGCTCCTCTCTAATGCAGGCAGTACATGCCTATTTGACGCCCTGTTGGGCCTGCTAGCACTACGGGCCTTTTTTTGCATATATTATGATTTTTCATGTTATTTTTAGTTATATAATTTTAGTTGCATAAATTTTATATAATTTTAGTTGCATAAGTTTTATTTTTTATTGATTCTTTTTAGTTGAATTCTTTAGCTATTAGAGTTTTATAAAAGCTTTTTAGTTTCTATTAAAACTTGTAACAAAATATAGTTTATGAAAATTCATTTTACTATTAAAGTTTTTAACTCAAGATTTTTTCTGCATTCAATATGCACCATTCAAAGCCACATAATCACTTTTCAACCCTTTTCTGACTTCATTTGCTATTTTTCATATATTTCGTGATTTATTTTGTGCCAAGATAACCCTGAGATTAAAAAGCACTGCAAATGAACTCTGAAATGGTTGCAAGTTGGCATGGTATCATCATTTCACCCACATAGCATGTGCTAAAAAGTTGAGAGGGTTACGGCAAAAACTGGATGCACTTCGTGTACAAACTTGACAATCTCTTTCGAAGTGTCAGGGTTTCGGACGAAAACTCATCTGTTACAAAATGATTTCAATTTTTTAAACATATTTGAACTCAAGACTTTTTCTGCATTCAATATGCAACATCCAAAGCCACATCATCACTTTTCAAACCTTTTCTGACTTCATTTGCTATTTTTCATGCATTTCATGATTTATTTTGAGCTAAAATGACCCTGAATTGAAAAACACTGCAAATGAACTCTGAAATGGTTGCAAGTTGGCATGGTATCATCATTTCACCCACATAGCATGTGCTAAAAAGTTGAGAGGGTTACGGCAAAAACTGGATGCACTTCGTGTACAAACTTGACAATGTCTTTCGAAGTGTCACGGTTTCGGACGAAAACTCATCTGTTACAAAATGATTTCAATTTTTTAAACATATTTGAACTCAAGAATTTTTCTGCATTCAATATGCACCATCCAAAGCCAAATCCTCACTTTTCTAACCTTTTCTGACTTCATTTGCTATTTTTCATGCATTTCATGATTTATTTTGAGCTAAAATGACCCTGAATTGAAAAACACTGCAAATGAAATCTGAAATGGTTGCAAGTTGGCATGGTATCATCATTTCACCCACATAGCATGTGCTAAAAACTTGAGAGGATTACGGCAAAAACTGGATGCACTTCGTGTACAAACTGGACAATCTCTTTCGAAGTGTGAGGGTTTCGGACGAAAACTCATCCGTTACAAAAGCATTTCAATTTTTTAAACATATTTGAACTCAAGACTTTTTCTGCATTCAATATGCACCATTCAAAGCAACATCATCACTTTTCAACCCTTTTCTGACTTCATTTGCTATTTTTCATGCATTTCATGATTTATTTTGAGCTAAAATGACCCTGAATTGAAAAGCACTGTAAATGAACTCTGAAATGGTTGCAAGTTGGCATGGTATCATCATTTCACCCACATAGCATGTGCTAAAAACTTGAGAGGGTTACGGCAAAAACTGGATGCACTTCGTGTACAAACTGGACAATCTCTTTCGAAGTGTCAAGGTTTCCGACGAAAACTCATCTGTTACAAAAGGATTTCAATTTTTAAACATATTTGAACTCAAGACTTTTGTTGCATTCAATATGCACCATTCAAAGCCACACCATCACTTTTCTAACCTTTTCTGACTTCATTTGCTATTTTTCATGCATTTCATGATTTATTATGAGCTAAAATGACCCTGAATTGGAAAGCACTGCAAATGAACTCTGAAATGGTTGCAAGTTGGCATGGTATCATCATTTCACCCACATAGGATGTGCTAAAACCTTGAGAGGGTTACGGCAAAAACTGGATGCACTTAGTGTACAAACTGGACAATCTCTTTCGAAGTGTCAGGGTTTCAGACGAAAACTCATCTGTTACAAAAGGATTTCAATTTTTTAAACATATTTGAACTCAAGACTCTATCTCCATTCAATATGCACCATTCAAAGCCACATCATCACTTTTCAAACCTTTTCTGACTTCATTTGCTATTTTTCATGCATTTCATGATTTATTTTGAGCTAAAATGACCCTGAATTGGAAAGCACAGCAAATGAACTCTGAAATGGTTGCAAGTTGGCATGGTATCATCATTGCACCCACATAGCATGTGCTAAAAACTTGAGAGGGTTACGGCAAAAACTGGATGCACTTCGTGTACAAACTTGACAATCTCTTTCGAAGTGTCAGGGTTTCGGACGAAAGCTCATCTGTTACAAAAGGATTTCAATTTTTTAAACATATTTGAACTCAAGACTCTATCTGCATTCAATATGCACCATTCAAAGCCACATCATCACTTTTCAAACATTTTCTGACTTCATTTGCTATTTTTCATGCATTTCATGATTTATTTTGAGCTAAAATGACCCTGAATTGGAAAGCACAGCAAATGAACTCTAAAATGGTTGCAAGTTGGCATGGTATCATCATTTCACCCACATAGCATGTGCTAAAAACTTGAGAGGGTTACGGCAAAAACTGGATGCACTTCGTGTACAAACTGGACAATCTCTTTCGAAGTATCAGCGTTCCGGACGAAAACTCATCTGTTACAAAAGGATTTCAATTTTTAAACATATTTGAACTCAAGACACTTTCTGCATTCAATATGCACCATTCAAAGCCAAATCCTCACTTTTCTAACCTTTTCTGACTTCATTTGCTATTTTTCATGCATTTCATGATTTATTTTGAGCTAAAATGACCCTGAATTGAAAAACACTGCAAATGAAATCTGAAATGGTTGCAAGTTGGCATGGTATCATCATTTCACCCACATAGCATGTGCTAAAAACTTGAGAGGATTACGGCAAAAACTGGATGCACTTCGTGTACAAACTGGACAATCTCTTTCGAAGTGTGAGGGTTTCGGACGAAAACTCATCCGTTACAAAAGCATTTCAATTTTTTAAACATATTTGAACTCAAGACTTTTTCTGCATTCAATATGCACCATTCAAAGCAACATCATCACTTTTCAACCCTTTTCTGACTTCATTTGCTATTTTTCATGCATTTCATGATTTATTTTGAGCTAAAATGACCCTGAATTGAAAAGCACTGTAAATGAACTCTGAAATGGTTGCAAGTTGGCATGGTATCATCATTTCACCCACATAGCATGTGCTAAAAACTTGAGAGGGTTACGGCAAAAACTGGATGCACTTCGTGTACAAACTGGACAATCTCTTTCGAAGTATCAGGGTTTCCGACGAAAACTCATCTGTTACAAAAGGATTTCAATTTTTAAACATATTTGAACTCAAGACTCTTTCTGCATTCAATATGCACCATTCAAAGCCACACCATCACTTTTCAAACCTTTTCTGACTTCATTTGCTATTTTTCATTCATTTCTTGATTTATTATGAGCTAAGATGACCCTGAATTGGAAAGCACTGCAAATGAACTCTGAAATGGTTGCAAGTTGGCATGGTATCATCATTTCACCCACATAGGATGTGCTAAAAACTTGAGAGGGTTACGGCAAAAACTGGATGCACTTCGTGTACAAACTGGACAATCTCTTTCGAAGTGTCAGGGTTTCAGACGAAAACTCATCTGTTACAAAAGGATTTCAATTTTTAAACATATTTGAACTCAAGACTCTATCTCCATTCAATATGCACCATTCAAAGCCACATCATCACTTTTCAAACCTTTTCTGACTTCATTTGCTATTTTTCATGCATTTCATGATTTATTTTGAGCTAAAATGACCCTGAATTGGAAAGCACAGCAAATGAACTCTGAAATGGTTGCAAGTTGGCATGGTATCATCATTGCACCCACATAGCATGTGCTAAAAACTTGAGAGGGTTACGGCAAAAACTGGATGCACTTCGTGTACAAACTTGACAATCTCTTTCGAAGTGTCAGGGTTTCGGACGAAAGCTCATCTGTTACAAAAGGATTTCAATTTTTTAAACATATTTGAACTCAAGACTCTATCTGCATTCAATATGCACCATTCAAAGCCACATCATCACTTTTCAAACATTTTCTGACTTCATTTGCTATTTTTCATGCATTTCATGATTTATTTTGAGCTAAAATGACCCTGAATTGGAAAGCACAGCAAATGAACTCTAAAATGGTTGCAAGTTGGCATGGTATCATCATTTCACCCACATAGCATGTGCTAAAAACTTGAGAGGGTTACGGCAAAAACTGGATGCACTTCGTGTACAAACTGGACAATCTCTTTCGAAGTATCAGCGTTCCGGACGAAAACTCATCTGTTACAAAAGGATTTCAATTTTTAAACATATTTGAACTCAAGACACTTTCTGCATTCAATATGCACCATTCAAAGCCACATCATCACTTTTCAAACATTTTCTGACTTCATTTGCTATTTTTCATGCATTTCATGATTTATTTTGAGCTAAAATGACCCTGAATTGAAAAGCACTGCAAATGAACTCTAAAATGGTTGCAAGTTGGCATGGTATCATCATTTCACCCACATAGCATGTGCTAAAAACTTGAGAGGGTTACGGCAAAAACTGGATGCACTTCGTGTACGAACTGTACAATCTCTTTCGAAGTGTCAGGGTTTCGGACGATAACTCATCTGTTACAAAAGGATTTCAATTTTTTAAACATATTTGAACTCATGAATTTTTCTGCATTCAATAAGCACCATTCAAAGCCACATCATCACTTTTCAAACATTTTCTGACTTCATTTGTTGTTTTTCATGCATTTCATGATTTATTTTGAGCTAAAATGACCCTGAGTTGCAAAGCACTACAAATGAACTCTGAAATGGTTGCAAGTTGGCATGGTATCATCATTTCACCCACATAGCATGTGCTAAAAACTTGAGAGGGTTACGGCAAAAACTGGATGCACTTCGTGTACAAACTGGACAATCTCTTTCGAAGTATCAGGGTTTCGGACGAAAACTCATCTGTTACAAAAGGATTTCAATTTTGAAACATATTTGAACTCAAGACTCTTTCTGCATTCAATATGCACCATTCAAAGCCACATCATCACTTTTCAAACCTTTTCTGACTTCATTTGCTATTTTTCATTCATTTCTTGATTTATTATGAGCTAAGATGACCCTGAATTGAAAAGCACTGCAAATGAACTCTGAAATGGTTGCAAGTTGGCATGGTATCATCATTTCACCCACATAGCATGTGCTAAAAACTTGAGAGGGTTACGGCAAAAACTGGATGCACTTCGTGTACAAACTGGACAATCTCTTTCGAAGTGTCAGGGTTTCCGACGAAAACTCATCTGTTACAAAAGGATTTCAATTTTTAAACATATTTGAACTCAAAACTTTTTCTGCATTCAATATGCACCATTCAAAGCCACACCATCACTTTTCTAACCTTTTCTGACTTCATTTGCTATTTTTCATGCATTTCATGATTTATTTTGAGCTAAAATGACCCTGAATTGGAAAGCACAGCAAATGAACTCTGAAATGGTTGCAAGTTGGCATGGTATCATCATTGCACCCACATAGCATGTGCTAAAAACTTGAGAGGGTTACGGCAAAAACTGGATGCACTTCGTGTACAAACTTGACAATCTCTTTCGAAGTGTCAGGATTTCGGACGAAAACTCATCTGTTACAAAAGGATTTCAATTTTTTAAACATATTTGAACTCAAGACTCTATCTGCATTCAATATGCACTATTCAAAGCCACATCATCACTTTTCAAACATTTTCTGACTTCATTTGCTATTTTTCATGCATTTCATGATTTATTTTGAGCTAAAATGACCCTGAATTGGAAAGCACAGCAAATGAACTCTAAAATGGTTGCAAGTTGGCATGGTATCATCATTTCACCCACATAGCATGTGCTAAAAACTTGAGAGGGTTACGGCAAAAACTGGATGCACTTCGTGTACAAACTGGACAATCTCTTTCGAAGTATCAGCGTTTCGGACGAAAACTCATCTGTTACAAAAGGATTTCAATTTTTAAACATATTTGAACTCAAGACACTTTCTGCATTCAATATGCACCATTCAAAGCCACATCATCACTTTTCAAACATTTTCTGACTTCATTTGCTATTTTTCATGCATTTCATGATTTATTTTGAGCTAAAATGACCCTGAATTGAAAAGCACTGCAAATGAACTCTAAAATGGTTGCAAGTTGGCATGGTATCATCATTTCACCCACATAGCATGTGCTAAAAACTTGAGAGGGTTACGGCAAAAACTGGATGCACTTCGTGTACGAACTGGACAATCTCTTTCGAAGTGTCAGGGTTTCGGACAATAACTCATCTGTTACAAAAGGATTTCAATTTTTTAAACATATTTGAACTCATGACTTTTTCTGCATTCAATAAGCACCATTCAAAGCCACATCATCACTTTTCAAATATTTTCTGACTTCATTTGCTGTTTTTCATGCATTTCATGATTTATTTTGAGCTAAAATAACCCTGAGTTGCAAAGCACTACAAATGAACTCTGAAATGGTTGCAAGTTGGCATGGTATCATCATTTCACCCACATAGCATGTGCTAAAAACTTGAGAGGGTTACGGCAAAAACTGGATGCACTTCGTGTACAAACTCGACAATCTCTTTCGAAGTATCAGGGTTTCGGACGAAAACTCATCTGTTACAAAAGGATTTCAATTTTGAAACATATTTGAACTCAAGACTCTTTCTGCATTCAATATGCACCATTCAAAGCCACATCATCACTTTTCAAACCTTTTCTGACTTCATTTGCTATTTTTCATTCATTTCATGATTTATTATGAGCTAAAATGACCCTGAATTGAAAAGCACTGCAAATGAACTCTGAAATGGTTGCAAGTTGGCATGGTATCATCATTTCACCCACATAGCATGTGCTAAAAACTTGAGAGGGTTACGGCAAAAACTGGATGCACTTCGTGTACAAACTGGACAATCTCTTTCGAAGTGTCAGGGTTTCCGACGAAAACTCATCTGTTACAAAAGGATTTCAATTTTTAAACATATTTGAACTCAAAACTTTTTCTGCATTCAATATGCACCATTCAAAGCCACACCATCACTTTTCTAACCTTTTCTGACTTCATTTGCTATTTTTCATGCATTTCATGATTTATTTTGAGCTAAAATGACCCTGAATTGGAAAGCACAGCAAATGAACTCTGAAATGGTTGCAAGTTGGCATGGTCTCATCATTGCACCCACATAGCATGTGCTAAAAACTTGAGAGGGTTACGGCAAAAACTGGTTGCACTTCGTGTACAAACTTGACAATCTCTTTCGAAGTGTCAGGGTTTCGGACGAAAACTCATCTGTTACAAAAGGATTTCAATTTTTTAAACATATTTGAACTCAAGACTCTATCTGCATTCAATATGCACCATTCAAAGCCACATCATCACTTTTCAAACATTTTCTGACTTCATTTGCTATTTTTCATGCATTTCATGATTTATTTTGAGCTAAAATGACCCTGAATTGGAAAGCACAGCAAATGAACTCTAAAATGGTTGCAAGTTGGCATGGTATCATCATTTCACCCACATAGCATGTGCTAAAAACTTGAGAGGGTTACGACAAAAACTGGATGCACTTCGTGTACAAACTGGACAATCTCTTTCGAAGTATCAGCGTTTCGGACGAAAACTCATCTGTTACAAAAGGATTTCAATTTTTAAACATATTTGAACTCAAGACACTTTCTGCATTCAATATGCACCATTCAAAGCCACATCATCACTTTTCAAACATTTTCTGACTTCATTTGCTATTTTTCATGCATTTCATGATTTATTTTGAGCTAAAATGACCCTGAATTGAAAAGCACTGCAAATGAACTCTAAAATGGTTGCAAGTTGGCATGGTATCATCATTTCACCCACATAGCATGTGCTAAAAACTTGAGAGGGTTACGGCAAAAACTGGATGCACTTCGTGTACGAACTGGACAATCTCTTTCGAAGTGTCAGGGTTTCGGACGATAACTCATCTGTTACAAAAGGATTTCAATTTTTTAAACATATTTGAACTCATGACTTTTTCTGCATTCAATAAGCACCATTCAAAGCCACATCATCACTTTTCAAACATTTTCTGACTTCATTTGCTGTTTTTCATGCATTTCATGATTTATTTTGAGCTAAAATGACCCTGAGTTGCAAAGCACTACAAATGAACTCTGAAATGGTTGCAAGTTGGCATGGTATCATCATTTCACCCACATAGCATGTGCTAAAAACTTGAGAGGGTTACGGCAAAAACTGGATGCACTTCGTGTACAAACTGGACAATCTCTTTCGAAGTGTCAGGGTTTCCGACGAAAACTCATCTGTTACAAAAGGATTTCAATTTTTTAAACATATTTGAACTCAAGACTCTATCTGCATTCAATATGCACCATTCAAAGCCACATCATCACTTTTCAAACCTTTTCTGACTTCATTTGCTATTTTTCATGCATTTCATGATTTATTTTGAGCTAAAATGACCCTGAATTGAAAAGCACTGCAAATGAACTCTGAAATGGTTGCAAGTTGGCATGGTATCATCATTTCACCCACATAGCATGTGCTAAAAAGTTGAGAGGGTTACGGCAAAAACTGGATGCACTTCGTGTACAAACTGGACAATCTCTTTCGAAGTGTCAAGGTTTCCGACGAAAACTCATCTGTTACAAAATGATTTCAATTTTTAAACATATTTGAACTCAAGACTTTTTCTGCATTCAATATGCACCATTCAAAGCCACACCATTATTTTTCTAACCTTTTCTGACTTCATTTGCTATTTTTCATGCATTTCATGATTTATTATGAGCTAAAATGACCCTGAATTGGAAAGCACTGCAAATGAACTCTGAAATGGTTGCAAGTTGGCATGGTATCATCATTTCACCCACATAGCATGTGCTAAAACCTTGAGAGCGTTACGGCAAAAACTGGATGCAGTTCGTGTACGAACTGGACAATCTCTTTCGAAGTGTCAGGGTTTCGGACGATAACTCGACTGTTACAAAAGGATTTCAATTTTTTAAACATATTTGAACTCATGACTTTTTCTGCATTCAATAAGCACCATTCAAAGCCACATCATCACTTTTCAAACATTTTCTGACTTCATTTGCTGTTTTTCATGCATTTCATGATTTATTTTGAGCTAAAATGACCCTGAGTTGCAAAGCACTACAAATGAACTCTGAAATGGTTGCAAGTTGGCATGGTATCATCATTTCACCCACATAGCATGTGCTAAAAACTTGAGAGGGTTACGGCAAAAACTGGATGCACTTCGTGTACAAACTGGACAATCTCTTTCGAAGTGTCAGGGTTTCCGACGAAAACTCATCTGTTACAAAAGGATTTCAATTTTTTAAACATATTTGAACTCAAGACTCTATCTGCATTCAATATGCACCATTCAAAGCCACATCATCACTTTTCAAACCTTTTCTGACTTCATTTGCTATTTTTCATGCATTTCATGATTTATTTTGAGCTAAAATGACCCTGAATTGAAAAGCACTGCAAATGAACTCTGAAATGGTTGCAAGTTGGCATGGTATCATCATTTCACCCACATAGCATGTGATAAAAAGTTGAGAGGGTTACGGCAAAAACTGGATGCACTTCGTGTACAAACTGGACAATCTCTTTCGTAGTGTCAAGGTTTCCGACGAAAACTCATCTGTTACAAAATGATTTCAATTTTTAAACATATTTGAACTCAAGACTTTTTCTGCATTCAATATGCACCATTCAAAGCCACACCATTATTTTTCTAACCTTTTCTGACTTCATTTGCTATTTTTCATGCATTTCATGATTTATTATGAGCTAAAATGACCCTGAATTGGAAAGCACTGCAAATGAACTCTGAAATGGTTGCAAGTTGGCATGGTATCATCATTTCACCCACATAGCATGTGCTAAAACCTTGAGAGCGTTACGGCAAAAACTGGATGCACTTCGTGTACAAACTGGACAATCTCTTTCGAAGTGTCAGGGTTTCAGACGAAAACTCATCTGTTACAAAAGGATTTCAATTTTTTAAACATATTTGAACTCAAGACTCTATCTGCATTCAATATGCACCATTCAAAGCCACATCATCAGTTTTCAAACCTTTTCTGACTTCATTTGCTATTTTTCAAGCATTTCATGATTTATTTTGAGCTAAAATACCCCTGAATTGGAAAGCACTGCAAATGAACTCTGAAATGGTTGCAAGTTGGCATGGTATCATCATTTCACCCACATAGCATGTGCTAAAAACTTGAGAGGGTTACGGCAAAAACTGGATGCACTTCGTGTACAAACTGGACAATCTCTTTCGAAGTATCAGGGTTTCGGACGAAAACTCATCTGTTACAAAAGGATTTCAATTTTGAAACATATTTGAACTCAAGACTCTTTCTGCATTCAATATGCACCATTCAAAGCCACATCATAACTTTTCAAACCTTTTCTGACTTAATTTGCTATTTTTCATGCATTTCATGGTTTATTATGAGCTAAAATGACCCTGAATTGAAAAGCACTACAAATGAACTCTGAAATGGTTGCAAGTTGGCATGGTATCATCATTTCACCCACATAGCATGTGCTAAAAACTTGAGAGGGTTACGGCAAAAACTGGATGCACTTCGTGTACAAACTGGACAATCTCTTTCGAAGTGTCAGGGTTTCCGACGAAAACTCATCTGTTACAAAAGGATTTCAATTTTTAAACATATTTGAACTCAAAACTTTTTCTGCATTCAATATGCACCATTCAAAGCCAGACCATCACTTTTCTAACCTTTTCTGACTTGATTTGCTATTTTTCATGCATTTCATGATTTATTTTGAGCTAAAATGACCCTGAATTGGAAAGCACAGCAAATGAACTCTGAAATGGTTGCAAGTTGGCATGGTATCATCATTGCACCCACATAGCATGTGCTAAAAACTTGAGAGGGTTACGGCAAAAACTGGATGCACTTCGTGTACAAACTTGACAATCTCTTTCGAAGTGTCAGGGTTTCGGACGAAAACTCATCTGTTACAAAAGGATTTCAATTTTTTAAACATATTTGAACTCAAGACTCTATCTGCATTCAATATGCACCATTCAAAGCCACATCATCACTTTTCAAACATTTTCTGACGTCATTTGCTATTTTTCATGCATTTCATGATTTATTTTGAGCTAAAATGACCCTGAATTGGAAAGCACAGCAAATGAACTCTAAAATGGTTGCAAGTTGGCATGGTATCATCATTTCACCCACATAGCATGTGCTAAAAACTTGAGAGGGTTACGGCAAAAACTGGATGCACTTCGTGTACAAACTGGACAATCTCTTTCGAAGTGTCAGGGTTTCCGACGAAAACTCATCTGTTACAAAAGGATTTCAATTTTTAAACATATTTGAACTCAAAACTTTTTCTGCATTCAATATGCACCATTCAAAGCCAGACCATCACTTTTCTAACCTTTTCTGACTTGATTTGCTATTTTTCATGCATTTCATGATTTATTTTGAGCTAAAATGACCCTGAATTGGAAAGCACAGCAAATGAACTCTGAAATGGTTGCAAGTTGGCATGGTATCATCATTGCACCCACATAGCATGTGCTAAAAACTTGAGAGGGTTACGGCAAAAACTGGATGCACTTCGTGTACAAACTTGACAATCTCTTTCGAAGTGTCAGGGTTTCGGACGAAAACTCATCTGTTACAAAAGGATTTCAATTTTTTAAACATATTTGAACTCAAGACTCTATCTGCATTCAATATGCACCATTCAAAGCCACATCATCACTTTTCAAACATTTTCTGGCTTCATTTGCTATTTTTCATGCATTTCATGATTTATTTTGAGCTAAAATGACCCTGAATTGGAAAGCACAGCAAATGAACTCTAAAATGGTTGCAAGTTGGCATGGTATCATCATTTCACCCACATAGCATGTGCTAAAAACTTGAGAGGGTTACGGCAAAAACTGGATGCACTTCGTGTACAAACTGGACAATCTCTTTCGAAGTATCCGCGTTTCGGTCGAAAACTCATCTGTTACAAAAGGATTTCAATTTTTAAACATATTTGAACTCAAGACACTTTCTGCATTCAATATGCACCATTCAAAGCCACATCATCACTTTTCAAACATTTTCTGACTTCATTTGCTATTTTTCATGCATTTCATGATTTATTTTGAGCTAAAATGACCCTGAATTGAAAAGCACTGCAAATGAACTCTAAAATGATTGCAAGTTGGCATGGTATCATCATTTCACCCACATAGCATGTGCTAAAAATTGAGAGGGTTACGGCAAAAACTGGATGCACTTCGTGTACAAACTGGACAATCTCTTTCGAAGTGTCAGGGTTTCGGACGATAACTCATCTGTTACAAAAGGATTTCAATTTTTTAAACATATTTGAACTCATGACTTTTTCTGCATTCAATAAGCACCATTCAAAGCCACATCATCACTTTTCAAACATTTTCTGACTTCATTTGCTGTTTTTCATGCATTTCATGATTTAATTTCAGCTAAAATGACCCTGAATTGCAAAGCACTACAAATGAACTCTGAAATGGTTGAAAGTTGGCATGGTATCATCATTTCACCAGAATATTGTAGTGATATTGTAGATATTTAACTGCCGTTATATTGTAGATATTTAACTGCAGTGATATTATAGATCAAAGCCATCATCAGAATAGTTGTGGAGAGAAAGTCTTCACTTTTTCTTCGCATGTGTCCCTTGCTTATTGCGCCGCGCGTAACCATGGACAATCTTCATCACATACATCACAATGCTTCAGAAAGCTTGCTCACATCATACTAAATATTCTGACACACAAACCGTACTTAAACAGGGACATAATAGAAATAATAGTTCAGATATCCATTACAGAAAGTACTGCATACTTGAAGATACCAATCCTACTCTTCCGGATTGCAAACCTACTCGTCCGAATCAGGAGACCCCCAAGCACTACATAATAGAGATAAAAGTGTTCGCCATTGCAAACACTACTTGTCGTCTGGATCAGAATACCCCCAAGCAGGAGATACTAGCGGTACGAGGTGACGCTGCCCATAATTGAAGATTCCAATCCTGCGGTACAACTCGTATGCAACGTACCCATCTATTGCTGCATACTCAATGTTGATAGGGTCAAGTGGGGTCTTCTCCCAATGTTGGTGCCCTGACTTGGGGAATTTTGTCTTCATATCAGCGTAGTCCTCGTCGATCAGGGTGGCTGCCATATCAGCCATTGAAGTCTTGTCATGCTCAAGCCTGAACCTGCCCTGAAGATCAATGTGGCATTCAGCTGGTATCTCAATACCCCAGGTGCGCCTTGATAACCCACAAGTATAGGGGATCAGTTGTAGCCTTTCTCGATAAGTAAGAGTGTCGAACCCAACGAGGAGCTAAAGGTAGAACAAATATTCCCTCAAGTTCTATCGACCACCGATACAACTCTACGCACGCTTAACGTTTGCTTTACCTAGAACAAGTATGAAACTAGAAGTACTTTGTAGGTGTAACGGGATAGGTTTGCAAGATAATAAAGAACACGTAAATAAAATCTAGGGGCTGTTTAGATGAGGAAACAACTAAGTTAGTCTTAGTAGAGAGCTTTTTGTCACAAGAAAGTTATTTGTCCCTAGGCAATCGATAACTAGACCGGTAATCATTATTGCAATTTTATATGAGGGAGAGGCATAAGCTAACATACTTTCTCTACTTGGATCATATGCACTTATGATTGGAACTCTAGCAAGCATCCGCAACTACTAAAGTTCATTAAGGTAAAACCCAACCATAGCATTATAAGGTATCAAGTCCTCTTTACTCCCATATGCAACAACCCACCTACTCGGGTTTATGCTTCTGTCACTCAAGCAACCCACCATAGGCAAATCATGAACACATTGCAACACCCTACAGTGAGGATCCCTCACGCTTGCACGACACGGAGAGCACCATAGGACAGCACCAATAATAAAACATGCAACTCAAACCAATCATGATCATCAATCAACCCATAGGACAAAACGGATCTACTCAAACATCATAGGATAGCCATACATCATTGGGAAATAATATATAGCGTTGAGCACCATGTTTACGTAGAGATTACAGCGGGGAGAAGGGGTGTTACACCGCTGCATAGAGGGGGAGAGAGTTGGTGATGACGGTGGCGAAGTTGTTGGTGTAGATCGCCGTCACGATGATGGCCCCGGCGGCGTTCCGGTGCCACCGGGAGAGAGGGGGAGAGAGCCCCCCTCCTTCTTATTCTTCCTTGGCCTCCCCCCTAGATGGGAGGAGGGTTTACCCTCTGGTCCTTGGCCTCCATGGCGGCGGAGGGACGGGAGCCCCTCCGAGATTGGATCTCTCTCTCTGTTTCCTTCTGTTTCCGCGTTCCCATATTCTGGCCTTTCACCGTTTCTTAAATTCCCGGAGATCCGTAACTCCCATTGGGCTGAAATTTTAACACGATTTTTATCCGGATATTAGCTTTCTTGCGGCGAAAGAAGGGTACCAACCGCCTTACGGGGTGGCCACAAGCCAGCCTGGTGCGCCCTACCCCCAGGGCGCGCCCCTATGGCTTGTGGGCCCCTCGGGCCCCGCCTTCTGTTGATTCCACTTCCCAAAATTCACATATATTCCAAAACAATCTCCGTAAGTTTTTATCCCGTTTGGACTTCGTTTGATATGGATTTTCTGCGAAACAAAAAACATGCAACAAACAGGAACTGGCACTGGGCACTGGATCAATATGTTAGTCCCAAAAATAGTATAAAAAGTTGCCAAAAGTATATGAAAGTTGTAGAATATTGGCATGAAACAATCAAAAATTATAGATACGACGGAGACGTATCACGCCTCATCTTGATCTTGTCATTCGTTATATCAACGCTAGCAAAATATATGCCGCTGCGAAGGAACTCCATGAGTTTTGGACAGTGGTTGTCACTACTGCAACAACAAAATGGAACAAATGTGTTAAATACTGCTGCAACAAGTATATTTTAGAACAAGTATAATAAGAATCATAACAAGTATATTTCAGCACAAGTATAATATAAGAATCATAACAAGTATAATAAGAATCATATAACAATTATAATAAGAATCATAACAAGTATAATTCGGAACAAGTATAATAAGAATCATAACAAGTATAATGAGAATCATAGCAAGTTTCCTATTCCTATGCATTTCCTATCCTATGAATCAAAAGAAGCCCCTAAACTATGACATGTTATCCCACGATGGCCAATATGCAACTACAAGGAAAATTCTTATGCCATTTTCCTATCCTCCTATTCCTATTCCTATGCAATTTTCCTAATCCTCCTATTCCTATGCAATTTTCATATGAATCAAAGAAAAGCCCCAATTTTCCTATGAATCAAAGAAAAGCCCCAATTTTCCTATGCATTTTTCCTATGAATCAAGGAAACTATGACATGTTCTCGACATTCCCAATCCTCCTATTCCTATGCAATTTTCCTATCCTATGAATCAAAGAAAAGCCCTAATTAAAACTATGACAATTTTCGTATTACGTTGCCCACTGGAAGACCATGACATGTTGCTCCAAACAAAGTTGGACGACGGCAACATTGCGACCATTGACCGTGTACTCGAGATCGAGGCCCATGAACTTGTGTTTCTCCACTTGAAGCCATTCCTCGAACATGGAAAGAAAACCCTCGACTTTGGCACTGTCGTTCGTGTAGATGACATGGAGATTGGTCGTGCCATGTGCGAGCATGTTCCCGTAGCGAGTGATTGGATTCATGGTGGAGGATGGGGAGGAAGAGAGGAGAGGGGGACGAACAGAAATGGAGGCCGGTCGCGTTACTGTAGCGTTTCCCATGTATGATCTCGCGCGGAACAACTTCCAAGGCACGGGATTTGAATGGTCGGGACCTTTAGTCCCGGTTTGAGTCACGAACCGGGACTAAAAGGGCTCGCGCCAGGCGAACGGTTGCCACCACCCCTTTGGTCCCGGTTGGTGTCACCAACCGGGACTAAAGGTCCCGTTCGAACCGGGACTAATGCGTGACGAACCCCGGCCGGTATCCTAGACGCTCGAACCGGGACTAATGCTCACATTAGTCCCGGTTCGTAACACGACCGGGACTAAAGCTCTGATCCGGCCTGGACCAAAGCCCTATTTTCTACTAGTGAAGTGAGGTTTTTACTATTGGGGGGGGGGATAATGATATTGATGAGCTTTATGCGGAGATGTTTGGTTGTCAAGTGGGTACCCTACCTATGAAATACATGGGAGTCCCAGTAACTTATGCAATGCTCAAAACCATTGATTGGGACTTTGTAGGTGCTAAGATGATTAAAGGGCTTGATGCTTGGATTGCCTATGTGGCATCTACAGGTGCTAGGGTTACTTTGTTGGATTCTAGCCTAGATGGAATTCCATCTTTTTTATGTCTATGTTCCTTTTCAATAAAACCTTTATTGAAAAAATGAATACGCAACGTAGACGGTTCTTTTGAAGGAAGGGTAAGAAAAAACATGCTTATCATATGGTCAGGTGGGCCAGGATCTGCCGTTCAAAAAGAGTTTGTGGGCTGGGTATCAAAGATCTTCATAAACAAAATGTTAGTCTACTCGTTAAATGGTGGTGGAAGCTTGAAACTAGTGATGGGTTATGGCAACGTATTGTTCGAGCTAGGTATCTTAAGCGAAAAACGGTTGCCAATGTGCAAACCCGTTTTTCAGACTCGCCCTGTTGGAAGGCGATAATGAAAGTTAAAGAGGTGTACATGGCAGGGAGGAAGATCAATATTAATAGTGGAGAATTAATAAGGATCTGGCATGATCCTTGGCTTCTGGATGTTACCCTACGGGATCGTTTCCCTGTCCTTTTTGATATTTGTCAAGATCAAAACTGCACCCTTGCTACCTTTATTACTAAAAATTGTGAGCTCACGTTCAAATGTAGGTTGTTTGCTGAGCTGGCTGATCAGTGGGAGATGATTGTCTCTGGGGCTAGGAACTTTCCTTTGAATAGCTCCCCTGATGCTATTACTTGGGTTCTTAATAGCAAAGGGACCTTTACTACCAAATCGGTTTATGAATGGCTGGAGAGAGACCTGTCGGGACCTAATTATAAATGGGGTTGGAAAGCTAAGATCCCACTGAAAATAAAAAAAATCCTATGGCAGTTGTTTCAAAATGCCGTGCTTATTCGTGATAACATGCGTAAAAGAAACTGGCCTGGGAACCCTACTTGTTCATTTTGTCATAATGTGGAAACTCCGAATCATTTGTTCTTCACTTGTGCATTTGCTCGATCTGTTTGGGGGGTTTTGGGTTTGACATTAGGGGCATCCTGCTGCCCGCGATCCCTTTGGCAGAGTTGAGCGTGGTTCTATAATTACCTTCCTGGAGGCAAAAAATATTATATGATGCTTCTTGCTGCCATTTGTTGGGGGATTTGGAGTACCCGCAACAAAGTTACTTTCGAAAAGCATGTTGTTCGCACTCCTTTAGAGGCTGTTTTCACTGCTTGCTCTTTCATGATGTACTGGCAGGGCTGTTGAAAGAAGGTGACAAGGTGAAGTTCCAGGCTGGGGCTAGGAAGATGGCTCAGGTCGCAGCTGCGTTGGCTGACAGGACTACCACTCGTGGCAGGCCCCTGCTGGAAGATGGTGTCGGGTCCCAGTTCTGCTAGCTTGTTGCTTTATCCTTGCTTTAGCCTTGCTCACTGGGGTTTGATGCCCGCTGAGTTCTGTAGTTCTTTTGGGCAGTTCTCGTTGGTGCTTATTTGGTAGTCATATCCAGGATTGTGTTGGGGATGTTGTAAGTGTCATCAGGTTTTTGCCCCATAGTGGAAGTTCCGTTTTAGGATCATCTATAGTGGGTTTCCTGGTGATGCTCCAACTCGCTCCCCCCTTTCAGTCCCCTTTTGCTTTGTGTCGCTCTGGTCAGTAGTCACTCCCCTGGAACAAAACCAGACTTGGACCAGATGTATTTCCATTAAGCATTTAATGGAAAGGAGTGTGAGCCCGGTGAAAAAAAATGCGCATCTTTGTGCTCTGTCGACACTCTTGATGAATGGATTTAGCATCCGAAGCATATTCCCTGATTTGCCAAAAAAATCTATAGGAAAAAATTGCTAAGAGGTTAAAAATATCCTAATATGATTACCTTTAGGTAAACATCTTATATGGTGCTTGTACCATGGATTAGTATATTCTAATTAAGAATAAATTGAGAACACCCGCCCTACAGTTGGTATCGAGAAGTTCTGCTCCACTACTTTGAGAACTATGACAATGGGTATTGAAGAGAGGTTTACTGTTGAGATTTTTATCTGCTTTGCAACTTCATATGTTTGTACTTCCACCAGAAAGTCTAAAAATCCCGCTGCAAGAGCACCCTACTATAAATAAAGTTAACTTTTAGCTTTTTGACATAGCTCCGCTAATGTGAAGAACTGCGTTAGCAAATAATTGATCCAATAGCTGAAGAATGTATCTAGACATTCAATGTATGGAATTTGAACTGACAACAAATAAGGAATATTGGAAGATAGTATGCCACGGTATCAGTTATGAGGTAAAAAAATCATTTTCTCCCTTTAATATTTTAGTCATGATTTATAGTTTTACTCACTAACCTCTCTTCATAATTATTTTTGGATTAAATTTAGCTTTTTAGAAAGCTATAAAGAATAGTTCTAACTTTTGTGGGTAGTCAACCAAATTCTGGCTCTTGGTTGAAAGACCCTTTGTAGGGTAACGCAGCAGAACACAAAAAATTTCCGACCTACGCACCAGCCCAGGACCACTATGGAGACTGCATACAAGGTTTGATCTTTTCGTTACCGACTCGTAGCACAGCGGAAGTAGAGTCGATGACGAACGGCGGTGCAGATCCCCGCAGCTAGGATTTTACAACCTCCCAACCGCGAGGATGTATACCCTCATCCGCCCCATGGACAGCCCTCCGGGAGGCGGTCATACAGTCCCCCGGACGGTGTCGCGGACAGCCCTTCGGGAGGACCTCCAAAACTTGGACTGTCACTCGGACAGCCCTTCGGGAGGACCTATGAAACTCGGACGGTCACACGGACAGCCCTTCGGGAGGCACTCTCGAACTAAGACCGAAACTACGATCTCTCTACAGAGTTGCACACATACGGTGTCATCTATCCGGCAGGGCTTCGCCGTCCAGAACTAGTTCCTGCCGGAACCCAGACAACCTTTCGGCTCTACAAAACTATTTCGCTGGGAGGGAGAGAAGAAGCCAGATCATTGCAATGGCATGTGTATGTGAGAAAAGGATGAGTTTGTGGGCATCCCACTCACCTCTATTTATAGGAAAACCAAGGGGTAGGATGCATATGGGTATTCAAAATACCAAAACTTGCTCATGAAGGAAACACTTTCCAAGGGCAAAATGGGAAAGCAAGTGGGCAAGTGGGGCTCCAAGGTGGAGCCCCCTTCTTGGCCGGCCACAACCCTTGTGGGCCCCCCCCCCCCAAGGTGGTCCCCATCCATCCATCCCTTCTAGAAGCCTTTTGGGAAAATATCCCAAAAGGTGACTTTCCAAGAATATCCCAAAAAGCACTTTCACTATTCACGACGACATTTTTCAGCGTCTGATCGAACTGAAAATATTCATGTGGGCTTAGAACATTTCTAGTACCCACCAAAATAATTTTCAACGCGAGTCGGAACAATTCCGGTTTAGTGATTTTCATCTGCGAAAAGCATCTGAAGCGGTTTCGGCAGCTCCGGAACATTTCCGGTTTTCATTCCGGAAAATTCCAGAAAGTTTCCAGAATGATTCTGGCACCCTCCAAGAATTATCATGCATGTGCCAAAACCAATTTGACTTTATTGTATCCTCTGAAACAACTTTTCAGTTTCACCGGAACTCATCCGGTGACCTCTCTCTTCGGAACTTTTCCGCTGTCTCCGAAAACTTTTTCCGGAAACTTTCTCTCAGAGTCCCTGTCTAGTATTCAGCAGATAGATGACCCTTAAGCGTGTGACCCTATAGGTTTGGTGAACCATAGAGATGACCCGGAACCCCTTCCGATCAATGATCAACATCGGAGCCGTGGACACCCATATTGATCCCTATACCCACACGAATGAATATTCGAGTGAACCTCCAGTTGCCATGTGCTATTCCTGTTGCTTCGCGATATGTTACAAATACCCGAGTTGAGACATGTTGGCATCCTCGTGGATCAACAACTTGTCCACTATGCCAGTTACCTCGTTGCCGGTATTGTTCTCTTTTCTCGTTCCCGTGTTCCGGCATCCCCGTGATCAAATCACAAAGTGTCTGGCCAAACGATGATGGATACCGTAACACCGAGAGGGCCCAGAGATATCTCTCCATCGTCGGAGGAGCAAATCCCAATCTTGAGCTATCAAGTTACTTGACATACTTTTCCATGAACCCGTAAGCCGCCGTAATAGCCACCCATTTACGGATGACGTTTAACAAACCCCAAAGTTCATGAAGCAAGCATGAAGAAACTCGATACTCTCATGGTCTAAGGAATCATGCAAACGTAAACCATCTCTGTGTTATTAACCATTAACTAGTGACGAATGTATCTCACAGCATAACATCAATTCGGGTCGATTCAACACAAGTGTTCTACCAACATTGCGCCCTCAAAATTGCCGGCATAGCCATGCCCATGATCAGGAAAACAGGATCATCATGCAATACTTGAGCCAGTCTTAGAGGCCAGACAAGGAATACATGTTACCGTTTATTATTCCACACGTGCATATGAGTCTTCCTCCGAGCCTCGTGGTTATTGCAAACTCGAGAACCATAGCAGTTATAGCATGGAACATAAACCTAATTATGAACAGGGAGATAATCAATAACATTTATTATTGCCTCTAGGGCATATCTCCTACAGACTACCACTTGCACTAGAGTCAATAATCTAGTCAATGCTAATGCACTTTACACCTATGGCATACTGGTGTAAAATATGCTTCGCATGTGGTATAGCCTGATGTCCAACGGATCTGACGACTTCAGCTCCGTGTGTAACTTTGCATATCCTCGCGTTTTCACGCTTTCACAAAATTCATATTTTGTGTGGACTTGGCTTTGCATATGTGTGAATCATTGGTCGAAACCTGATTCCTCAGACTGAGCTATGGAGCAACTATCTGCTATAGTGTCCCATAGACCAAAGCCATCTTGGAACCATACTAAGTTCATGAATGAACTATATGATTCAACAACTTCTTTGTCGCTTCTCAAGCGTCAACATACTTAGCATTTGTTATAGAATTCGCCACAGTATCTTGTTTGGAACAATTTCCAACTACCGTGCCACCATATTGTGTATTACACAAAACCCTTAACTTAAATCGAAAATCGCATGGAGCATTGATGAAGACTGTATCGATGTAATTACTTACAACGAGCACTTCATAATCTCTCCTTGCGAGAAAACATGTCATCAGAACTACTCTAGCACTTAATGACATCTTTCACTGTTGTCCCATGATCAGTACTTTGATCACTTTGGTATATATACTCGCAACAACTTTGGAGTATTGGACATATCTGGTTGTTTTACATACCATGGAATACATGATTAATCCAAACACAAGAGTGTGTGGAATCTCCATCATGTATTTCACTCATCAGTGTTTTGGGACACTGAGTCTTGCAAAAACTCTTTCCATGTGACTTCGGCAAGAATCACTCCTTGGCGTTTTAAATGCTAAAAGCTTTTAGCATCTTGTCAATATGTATTCATAGCTTAGCCCCATTAGGTAAATCTATCTCCATAGATCATCATGCCTAATGTTGAGGCTTATTTAGCCTAAGCACTTCATCGAAAAACTATTTTCAAATGAAGTCCTAATTCGTGTCAAGAAATTTATTTCTAATTAACAATGTGTCATGTACACACGGTTTTTAGAAATATTATTATGCTCCCACTTACTTTCTTGAATCACAAGCATCTTCGATACCCATTTGATGAAGTCAAACCCCTTTGACCATTCCATCAAAAACGAAGATTCCAACTCCACTTTGCTCTCTTCTGTCCATCGCTGGAACTCTGAAGTTTGCATACTTACTAGCATCCACTGGATCGACAAATTACTTTGGACTATATCACATACAAGTCCCAGGTTTCATTTCCATCAGATGGAAATCCTTTTGTCAATCATGTTTCATATCTCATGATTGAAATATGTATTAATTGCTAGTTCAACCCGAACCGACTTCAAGCCTCGCTATGGTGAGACAATCTCATCGTAGTCAACTCCTTGAACTTGTTATTGCAACAAGTCGAGCTTTATGGATAAAACATTTTATCCGTATCAGTTTTTAGTTTCATAAATATTCGTTAGACTCTAAGCCTTCCGAAAGGTGTATCAAGATTTTAATCTTGAAACATTTATATGGAAACTATCTCGGATTGTATTGGCATTTAGCCAATTCCGGAGTCAGGGCCCATCACCGCTTCCTTGTGTATCGTAGGTATACTGTTGTCCAACAACAATATCTCGTTTGCGCACCTGAGAG